>CM048744.1:388244158-388844158 GCA_026315105.1 Locusta migratoria
GCTCTGTGTATGAGTTGGAAAGTGATGGACGTTGTCAGGCGTGTTCGTTGTTGTGTAAAAATTTGTGGAAGATTGCGCTGTTTGCGGTAGGTTCTTAAACTTTTCTCGTTTGTAAAACAGCTTTGGATTCAAAGTCATATATCTCTGGTAATTCGTTTAGTAATTTGTTAAGTATTCGTTTAGAAGTAAGTCTATATAATGGAGAAAACAATATGGTGTTAATGGGGCATAGATATGCTTGTGCAGGAATGCCAACGTAGGGAAAAAATAATTTGCATTTTTGCCGAATTGGGTCATTGCAATCCGGGTGAAGAGGAACAATGCTTTTATTTCGATTCATTGCAGTTAATATATTGTTTCGTTATCTATTAATTCGTTTTCGGCTTCTTATTGCAGATGGGGAAATATAAAAGAAGGACCGCTACTTTGTGGAGCGAGGATGACACGCAAAATGCAATTAAAGCTTACCGGAGGGTAGAAGTCAGCGACATGCAGCGGAATTGTTTGGGGTACCGTATTGCTGTCTACAACGGCGACTGCAAAGTGTATAGCATTATTCAGCAAAGATAAAAGGTGGTCAGAAAACAGAAAGCACTACTTCTTACATCCCCAAAAAATATAAATGCAACAAAAATATATTTAAAAAGAAAAGAAAAATCTCATCCCAGCCCAAAAGGTTACAGAAACGGCAGGTGAAAACAGACAAGACCAACAGCATGAATCATCAGCGTCAAGTTCATCAGAATCCTCCGAAGAAACAGATGATTCTGCAACATTAAATACAGCGATCCAATATCGGCGAAACTCGGTGACTGGATTCAATGTCAAGGAAATGGCAGAGGATGGTACCATGAGAATTTTGTTGGTGCAGTATGGAACAAGAGATTTATTAGTTGAGAATGTGTGTTATTTTAAAGTGATGCATACATTTTTGTACTCACCATATTCGCCAAATTGATGACCCAATTCCCCTTACTTGAAGAAGGCGTATAGAGTCATGCAGCTCAGTTTTCAGATTTATTATGTGAAACTATGAACAATATTTACGAAATTTTTTTCATAGTTTTTGTGGATATACAATGAAAATTTGTTCGTGTGTAAATTTGTCTTTTATTTCAATTTTAAGAAATTTTGACCCAATTCAGCCGACCTTACCCTACCGGTTGAAATTTGAATATGTCACTTTGGGATAAAGTAGTACGAAACATAGGAAGGCAAATTTACTGTCGTAACCTTCTCCAAAGAATTTCAGTGCTGTGCCCTCAGCAGAAAATGTGATACTACCGTTGGTGTCCGAGATCCGCTACTCATCGAATTCCTCGAACCTATACTGTGAGACATTCTATAGCCTACGCAAATCATTCAGGAGCGAGCGGCCTGTGTTGCTGACGGACGGACTGATGTTGCTCCATGATAACGGACGTCCACACGTCTCCAGGGTCACATAAAGTGGACTGGCCAGGATCAAATGGGAGCAGTTTCAGCACGTCCTACGATCGAAAACACGGCTTTAGACATAATGGTCGATTGCGTTTTACTGACATAAACTTGATGTATTTTCTTTTTTTCCTCTTTGCGTTTGCAGAAATGATAAGCTCTATGTCCTAGATACTTTCGCTGGCACATGAAATGGGGGATGTGTATCAGACACAGTGGCGTCTCATGCGATGTTTGTCGTCCGCTCTTTGCCGGATTTCTAGGATCACTGTACTTGTCAAGCAACTATCTATCGGGTTCCAAGTGAAAGTCCAGTAGCTGTGGGTTTTTATCAGTTTACATTCGATAAAGAGCATGTGCACTCAGTACAAACAAGTCGAACATGTAAAAGAAAGAGGGGGGTACCACATGATTGACTTTCGAGCACATTCAATAGACCCAATATGCATGTCTGTTTTATCTGGTGCGGCGGCAGTCCGCAAAGGGTAATTAAAGCTTTTCTACTCAATATTTTGACTCATGGGTTTACAAATATTTCAGCATTTTGATTATGGAGACCAGCAAATAAACAACATGGTATGAAACCCAATACTGTATAGGTTAATCGTTAGAACGTTTGATGCTGAGAGTCATCTCTTCAAAGACACAACGATGGGCTCCCAAAGCCAAAATCCCGAAATGTCCATAACAAATAAAGGAAGCTCGCTTTTTAGCCACAAGGTTTTAAGGAAACTGATTTGAAGCCTGTCATTCCTCTCATATTTGAATTAAAGGAGGATAGTGACTCACTAAAGAGACGAGCATACGTCAGAAGTTATTATTTTTCATACTTGCGTAAAATTTACACATATGGTACATTCAGTAATATGAACTATACCATACATCTTGGTGCGTACAAATAATTACGTTGTATCAATAATAATAAGAGGTTCAGTACAGATTTCGTGTTGAGTCGGTGAAAGGGAGGTAGTTGGAGGACGACGCAAACGGAGCAAGTAAGGAAGTAGCAGCCGTACTATGCCATCCAGAATACCAAAAATGATCAGGCTGTCCCACACTGTTGGAGTGTTGCCCATCGCCAACGAGGTCAATGAAATCCAATGGGATTGTGCACTGGAGATATGAAAGCGACATCGGCGCCAACAGATCTAGAGCTATGGTTACCAATTTTCGTTTATTTTCTAGACTGAGAATCATTTGTCTTTCGGATTAATGGGAACGGAACCTCAGATTGGGGCCATTGGTCGCCAGTACACAACCGAGATCGTTGCCCTGTAAGACAGGCTCAAAAAGGTGTAGAAACTCTCCTCTCTGACGTTAATTAGCTGGGAACAAATGACATCAGCTCATGTAGAGGTGGTATAGAAGCTCTAAGCATGAAGGTGCGTGATTCACAATTGCACTTGTTGGTGTGATGAGAGCGTTTTGTGTTACACCAAGAATAAATGTGATTGCTCCAACGTTCTGCAAAAACCCGCCGCGGCGGAGTGGCCAAGCGCATTGGGGCGCTATGCTCCAATTCACGAGGCCGTTCCGCCGTCGCGGGTTCGAATCCTCCCTAAGGCATGGATGTTTTTGTTGTCTTTAGTATAAGGTAGTTTACAAGTTCTTTGTAAGCTTATGGACTGACGACCCTGCAGTTAAGTCCCATACGCTTGACAAACATTTTAATTTACAACAACCAGCACATTGGTCAATTTTGACTGTAGTTCTGACTCCATGTGGAATGCTAGGAGAAAATGTCGATTGAGTAAAAGGAGAGGTACTCCTAGTCGAGAAGCCGAGGGCGGCGTATGTTCATAAGCTGTGAACGCCGTGCGAGGTGCACCGCCTTGTTCTTGAGTCGCCTTCGTTTTGGACACTTCACTAACATGGTAAACCATCGTCTGTACTTAGGGTTCAGTGCGCCAATTCTGGTGTGTTTGATAGCCGTACGGCACAAGAACTAATTTAGGTGAAGTACATGCCGCTCCGCAATTCGTCTTTTAATGTCATACCACTACTTTCGTTGGTGTTAGAGCAGAATGTTTACTATTGCATACTGAGTATCTTTCGAACGGGGAAGGGAGAACGGTAGAAATTACACCCATTCTCCTTTGACCAACTCAAGCTAATGATTGTGAGATAATATAACCATTTTTGTATTAAAGTTCAGTTCGATTTCAATTTTTTGGAATAATACATGCATTCATAGTACTGTAAGTTATCCCATCCATAAGATGTGTAACGAATGGTGAAAGAAAGCATAAGTATCCAAGTAAATGTGGTTGAGATAAGAATTTTATAATTTAATTTCAAAGATCATTAAAGTAACAGTTAATGAAGTATCTAACAGGCGATTGAATTCTGGTTTGAATTCGTGATCCGTTCCGCAATTCAAATATGTTCTATCATGTTAGTGTAGAGGTTGATGTGGAAACCTTTCAATAACATTGGGTCATTTATTAGTACGTTAGACGCAAAAATCCGCTACATATGCCGAACCTAGGTAGTAGTAGAAGCAGAAACCGGTGACCGCTCAGGCTCTCTCACAGCCACTTTATCCTGGGCCGGTGTTGAAATCGTCAGCAATTTTACGAAATATTTAGATCTGACGCTGAGATTACCGTGCTCATAGTTGCGGCTAGTTTAGGGGGATGATTGTCCACTGGTGGTCGAGCTACGAGTGAACTAGGACGTCCGAGCCTTGATTGTCGTTAATGCACTCGCTCTCTCCCGATAATCCATTTGTAGTCCAGGGCAATGTCCCTGAGATAAATTAAATTGGTTCCGTTTCCAGGTTCCGAGCAAGACTCTCGGGAGGTTTTCCTAGGGTGTAAGGCGTATGCCGGAACTGGTAAGCCCGTCCCAGTTATTCCCAATTGGGCTAGCGATGTAGATTTGTTCAACTACGCCACTGGAAGCACAGCTCTTCTACTGAAGATGTCCTCTTAGCTATTATGGTATGCAGCAAGAAGGTACCAAATATACATGGGCTGGGTATTAACAACTTTTTCTGCCGTTCTTGCTTGAGTTGTATCACATGTTGTATCATTTATAATTCGTTTGACATTGAAAACAAAATCTAGAGACTTAAGGTTTGAGGCGACAAGCGAATGATTAAGGTAGAATACGTTTTGAGATGGTCATATTGGCATAGCAATGTTTGGTCACTGGATGAGAGGAATTGATACGTTTATCTTATTACAGCCGGTTGTGGTTGCAGGTAAGTGGCAATTTGCTCCGGTAATTGAACACAACATGCCATTATATCTCAGTTCTGCGAAGTTATAAATGTTGAATTCTGGGCACCATCATTAAAAAACGGAGTAAAATATCAGTTGGATATTCCACTATATATAGTCAATGGCTCTGTAGCTGCTAAAACAAAAAGAAATGATGTCACGTACTTTACCCCTACAGGTTATGGACAATAATGAAAATAAAACAGGGATAACCAAACCTATATATGCACATCAAGACCTATAGTATGCACGCACGAAGGCCGCGTGGGGGGGGGGGGGGGTTGGAGCGGCGAGCGTTTTAAGGCACCTTGCTGGGAAGGGTGCGGTTGCTCGCCGTTTGATGTTCGATGCCTCCCTCTGTCACGGGTTTGTGTGCGTTTGTCCTGAAGTTTAAGTAGTTTGTAAGCCTAGGGACTGATAACCAGAGTAATTAAGTCCCACAGATTTAGAAACATTAATTAAATTATGCAGGAATTCCCAATTACTTCCCCCCATCACTAGTGCTATGGAATTTACTGTCGTTGTCAGAACTTTACGGGCTTGGAAGTGTGTTCTTCATTGTTGTGGTCTCTTTGGTGTCGTCTCCGTCTGCGTCCCCTTTCCGATCAACAGGTTTTTTTTTGGCTTTGGTATCAAATAAATTGCTCCCTGAAAAAGTATCTACCCTGTGGCATGAACAAAAGTTGTGTGAATTGGTACGAGTAATTGCAACTTTACATTCATGTAACTGCCACAACCTGATAGGTACCCTACTTATTCGTAACTTTTCCTTTTATTACATAAGGCACAGGTAGCATGAACAACTGCACGACTCTGATATTTGTATATTTCGCACCTTCCTTCCCTAATCGTTGTTGACGTTCCAATGCCCTGATTCGCCCTCTGAACATCCCTGAAAACATCTTTAATCATTCTGGAAAACTCCTTTACTGTCTGTCTGGTCTTCCCGTCTTTTCATAATGTGATACGTCCGTCATCGGTCCCGTGGTGGGGAGGGGAAGGAGTGAGGATAGGAAAGGGGAAGGGAAAGGAAATGCAGTCCAGAGAGGAAAGAAGGAAGAAGGACTGCATTAGCTTGGGACCCCATGCTCGCCACGCACATAATCACAAGAAAACGTTTACCCCTGGTCGGAGAGATGGGGGGATAAGGCCATTGTTTTGTGCAAGTTTCCATTGTAGCTTGATATGAGTATCTGCTGGTATATTTCCCAGTTGTTATGCTGTTCATTAATGAAATAACTGAGCCTGTTAGGTTGGAGGTGCAATGGTATCATGGGCAATTTTCGTTTGTTTATTAACAAAGCTTACTTCTGACATGAAATTCGCTCCCTTGTCTTTAATAATCGTCTCTGGTATCAACTGAGCAAAGTACTACCTGTTAGTCGGGGAGACTCACCATGGCTAAATAACGTGAAAAATGGTCAATGGTAGTTAACACGTTTCAGCTGGTGTTTTGAGGAATAGCGCATGCGAGACACCAAATGTTCATTGCTTGGAGACCATTTGCATACCATTCTGCAAGTGTCTTCCGAAATGATACCTCACTTCCGCCCCCCCCCCCTCACCCCAAATTTGAACAGGTATCGTTATGCTTGTTTCCCAGCCAGTTTAGAGCCATTGTTGGTGGTAAAGGCGGAAGTTCTTTACCAAATTTTCCCCTTAGAATACCGGGCGGAATTGCTAAGGACTGTTCAAAACCATTGAACAAAATTTGAACGTGATCCGATGCAACGAAGTTTTCATGCTGTCTCGGCCGCTTCCTCAATAAACCCTCATTTCGCAGCCTTATGACTTCAGAACATCTTCAAAATTACCTGCCAACTAATGATAGACAGCATGCTAAATGATAGGGTGTTCCATATAATTATGGAAACTGACTACAGCTCCATCAAAACACTAAAGAACGGCTTACCACAAGGATCAGTGCTCCCGCCACTGCTGCTGCTGCCGGAAACGCTATCAGGAAAGTTCGGTTACGCTGACGATTGGGCCCTCGCTGCCAAAGTAGTACAATTGAAGCCTCTGAGGACATCCTAACGAAAGCCCTGAAGATAATCGGTGAATATTTCCATAAGTTGAGACTTCAACAAAATGCTTCCAAATTAGAGGTTAGTTGTTTCCATCTCAACAACAAACTCGCTGGAGACGAACTAAACATTGGATTTGAAAACACCATTTTCAGGCACAATAAAACTCAGAAGTACTTGGGCATGGGCAGAAAACTATTTTTATAGAGCACCTAACAAAGACTGCCGAAAAAGCTAAGACAATAAACAAAATCATTCAAAAGATCTGTGGCACCACGTGGGGAGCAACGGCCACACCACTGCTTCATCAATTGTATTCTCGGCTGCCCTATACTGTGCTGAGTTTTGGCTAAACAGTCCACATGCAAAAAAAAAAAAAAAAAAAAAAAAAAAAAAAAAAAAAAAAAAAAAAATTGGATCTTCAGCTCCATAACACTCTGATGATTACTTCTGGAGTAACCACTCCAGCGCAATGACTCCCAATAATAAGCCACATCCCACCGCCACACCTGCGACGTACTGACACCTTTGTACCTGAATACTGAAACAGATTGGGAAATCGAAGACTGCCAATCCGCCAAGACGTCGAGGCTGCAAACATTAATAGGCTCAGATCTAGTAGCTCTCCAACAAGAGCTGCAAGGACCTGTGTAAAAGAGGGTTTCAATATCGCGAACACGTGGTCTGATAAATGGATCGCATGGCAAAATCACAACAAGCATCACACAAAAGCCACCTTGTTTTGACATACCACGCAAAACGTGGGCTACTATAAAAAGGATTCGAACTCGTCATGGCAGAAGTCCTTAATCCCTGTATAAATGGGATAAACCACTGTCCCCTCAGACTGCGCAGAGAATCAAACCATCAGCCATATTGTTGAAGAGTGTCCCAGAAGAGCCTATAATGGGAGCCTAGAGTCTTCCTGTTCGTACTCCAGAGTCGATAGATTGCATTAATAGAATTCATGTTTGTTTGTGATTCTTGAAGTTTGTTATATTTGTGATGTTTTGTTTGCAATTCTTAACGTTTGTTTTATTAGTGATTTGTCTGATTGTTTCTTATGTGTCCGTATTGCCATGCGATGAATAAATAAACAACATGCGAATTTCCACTTATATTATTCTTACTATAGAGTGTACGCACAAATACAGAAAAAAATTATCCTTCGATGTGCATCGTGGTGCGGCAAACGGCCGGCGGTGTATACATTCTGACAGCGAGCTGCAGAAACACATCGCGAAGCACACCGCACGAAAGATCGTAAGCGGGCGGCGTGTAACGCACGAGGAGAACAGAGATAGCGCGCGTAATGACTGAAATCCTGCGCCGTGTGCGAGGAATGCGTAAGCTCGTTACGCGCGGCCGGTGATTGCGTCGACAAATGCCTGTCGCGCGTTTGCGCGGGCTTTGCCGCCCACGCGTTGCGTTGGCGTCGGCAGCGCTAACGCCGCGAGCGGGAGTGGGGGGGAGGGGGGGGTTCCCGTGCCGTTGTCTCGCCGAAATGTGACCGCCGGACGGCCGTCATGCGAGCTGGCTGCCGCGGCCGGCGCTATCTCTGTACGATCAGCGGCAGCGGGCGCGACGATATGCGAACGCCCGATACCACCTACCGATGCGCATTAACGTATACGCAAATTGTCGAACTGACGTGCAGAATTTGGGCTCGCCGCTAATGCTCTGACAAGGTTCTCCGCAGGGAGTTACACGTGGATAAAACTAATCCTGTGCGCTGAATACTGCATACAGCGTTCGGTGAGAGTGGGACTGCGTGTTAGCGGCGTTCATCCAGTGGTTTGCGTTCGCCTCTTTTTGTTTTGTTTCGAGGACACGCTCCGCGCCAAAAAAAAAAAAAAAAAAAAAAAAAAAAAAAAAAAAAAAAAAAAAAAAAAAAAGGAAAGAAAGGCGTTTGTATAGTCTATGGGACTTAACTACGGGGTCATCAGTCCCTAAACTTACAAACTACTTATGAACTACTTACGAACTAGGACGACACAAATATCCATGCCCGAGGGGGGGATTCGAACCCCCGACCGTAGTGGCCGTGCTGACCGTGACTGTAGTGCCTCAGTCACCGCGGCCACCGCGGCTGGCTTCCAGTATCAGTTGAGTAAAATAGCAGACTTACGCATCAACTTATAGGGGTAAACTATAAAAGCTGTACGTGTGTTGTGGAATGTTGAACCTATCGTTAAATCAGACAATAAATTGTTCATTAACACAGCTATTTGGTTTAATTATGGCCCTGATATTGATGTATAAGAAACAGTGCATTAAACTGATTATGTGCGCAACGGATATTTTAACAAAACAACTGTGACATGTAACCTTTTGAAACAGACACTGACTATACTCAAAAACTTTGACTGCGAGAAAGATATAAGAAAAACCACAAATCACTTTCTTAATGCTTGACTGTGAGAATTTATGTAGATCAGTTTCTAATTATTGAAATTTAAATTAACTATCATTTTACTATGGCACCAATAATGAAATATGTTCAATAATATTATTCAAATCAACACTCCACTAAATCAACTAATTATCAAATGAAGGAAGTAGGTTAATTTTCTAACTACGTAAATGAAATATGAAACAGGGTTAAGTTACTTATTATTGATAATCAGGATTACATTACCTACATAATACAACTTCTGACTTGCTGGCAAAGCAGCCTCTGCTCTACATCGGAGCCATACACACAACCCAACCGCTCTCTAAGCGAGCTGAACCACTAGTCGTACTCTCTCTCAGTGCGAGCTACAATGCTATGCAATACATGATCTTTGCCAAAGATGAAACTTTACACATATCGATACATACAGTAGAAGCGATATTATACATTTTCTTGCAAGCAAGTTACTCGATACAAAACAGGAGGCACAATATTAGACATTTTCTTATAAAAATAATTTTTTATGGACACGTTTCAACTAATTGTACCGAGAAGTACAATCAAATGTTTGGGCATATCTTTTACCTCCACTTTAACCGTTAAACAGAGCATATCGGAATTAGTGATGAAAGCAAGAAGTAGACTACGTTCAATTGATTAAAGGGAGATTCCATGGAGCTTCAACGTCAGCTTTATTATACACGTATACCAGCTACATCAGACCAAGCTTTGAATATGCGGCACTAAAATGGATGACATCAATATCACACTCAGTCAAAGTGTTCAGTACAGAACGAAGAATACTACGGATAGCGGGAAATTTAAATCCAAATACTTGCAAGGATGAACTATACAATACCATAGCTATCTCTGTACGATCAGCGGCAGCGGGCGCGACGATATGCGAACGCCCTATACCACCTACCGGTGCGCATTAACGTATACGCAAATTGCCGAACTGACGTCCAGAATTTGGGCTCGCCGCTAATGCTCTGACAAGGTTCTCCGTAGGGAGTTACACGTGGATAAAACTAATCCTGTGCGCTGAATACTGCATTCAGTGTTCGATGAGAGTGGGACTGCGTGTTAGAGGCGATTATCCAGTGGTTCGCGTTCGCCTCTTTTTGTTTTGTTTTGAATAAACGATCCGCAAAAATAAATAAATAAATAAATAAATGTTTGTATGGTCTATGGGACTTAACTACGGGGTCATCAGTCCCTAAACTTACACACTACTTATGAACTACTTACGAACTAGGAAGACACAAATATCCATGCCCGAGAGGGGATTCGAACCGCCGGCAGCGGTGGCCGAGGGGACTGAGGCGCTTCAGTCACAGTCTGCACGGCCACTGCGATCGGGGGTTCGAATCCCCCATCGGGTATGGATATTTGTGTCGTCTTAGTTCGTAAGTAGTTAATAAGTAGTTTTTAAGTTTAGGGACTGATGACCCCGTAGTTAAGTCCCATAAGCTGTACAAACATTTGAACATTTTTTTATTTGAACCCCCGACCGTAGTGGCCGTGCAGACTGTGACTGAAGCGCCTCAGTCTCCTCGGCCACCGCGACCGGCGCTCCGCGCAAAGGAAATTATTTAACTTCCAGTTTCAGTTGAGTAAAATAGCACACTTACGCATCAACTTATAGGGGTAAACTAATTGTACCGAGAAGTACAATCAAATATTTGGGCATATCTTTTGACTCCACTTCAACCTTTAAACAGACCGTACAGGAATTAGTGATGAAAGCAAGAAGAAGACAACGTTTACTTCCATTGATTAAAGGGAGATTCCATGGAGCTTCAACGACAGCTTTATTATACACGTATACCAGCTACATCAGACCAAGCCTTGAATATGCGGCACCAATATGGATGACATGAATATCACACTCAGTGAAAGTGTTCAGTATAGAACGAGGAATACTACGGATAACGGGAAATTTAAACCAAAGTACTAGCAAGGAAGCAAAGAATAATTAAGATGGTTGCAAATTATGGAGCTGCTAGACTAAAAGTCGAAACAAAAATAAGTGAACTCTTCGAAAGGACACCAATTAAACTGGATCGATCAAAATTTAAGTACCCGTATTCTCCAACAGCCATAGTACAGGAAATAGAGAGCACATATCCAGGAGTGTACCACCTACCAGCAGTACAAGATCGCCGGCCGCGGTGGCAGAAGGGACTGAGGCGCTCCAGTCACGGTCTGCACGGCCGCTACGGTCGGGGGTTCGAATCCCCCTTCGGACATGGATATTTGTGCCGTTCTTACAATTAGCTAGTTCGTAAGTAGTTTGTAAATGTATGGACTGATAACCCGTAGTTAAGTCCCATAAGCTATACAAACAGTGCAAGATCCAAAGGATTTACTTCAACATTTGGAATATCCATAAGGAGATTTTATTCACTTCCGTTTTAGTGAGTTTTACTTTTACTGACTTTTTAATTGAATAATGGTTTTATATTATATTTTAGTGAATTGCTCCCGCTCTGAGGTTTCTTTTCTTGGAAGGGTTTTCTCAGGCAGAGATAGAAGCGGGATAACCTCCCTCAAGAATTAAGTTTGAAACAATGCTAACAAAACAAAATTAAGAAAGTCAATTAACCCCCTTTTAAGATTAAATAAAAAGTGTCACCACAGTATAAATTGTAACCTTTCGTGGCCTATAACGAACCGACTGATGTTCGACAAAAGGCCCGCCATCCCAATGCGAATGGAATGAGAAAAAAAAAGGTTGTTTGCCTGGTTTCCACCTGTGTTACGGTAAACCTGAAAAATAATGTTGGGCACGCAAGGACATATACAGGTAAATTACAAGCTATACCACTACAATAAATAACAGCAAAGTATGAAAAGATTATTACAAGTCTTTTGCACAAACTATCATTATATTATTAATAATAATAAAAGAAATTTCACCCTTTAATGCATAGTGCAGCTGATCAACTACATACCTTTGTTGTTCGATTATTTCTCGAAATGATGAACATTTTACCACAAATTAATTTATGAAATAAATCGCAATTTCCGATCAGTTATGGCTTCACTGTACTAGGTTTAGTAGATGGAATACGAAAGTGCGGCGAATGAAAATTTGTGCCCGACCGAGATTCGACCCCGGGATTTCCTGCTTACGAGGCAGAAGCGTTGACCACTCCGCCACCGAGGACACAGTGACCAGCCGCACTGCAGAGGTTTCTTCCCTGCACGTCTCCCGCCCACAGAAGTTTCCATGTGCTACACTGTGTACGGAATCAGCGACAAATTAACTTTTTATTACAATTATATATTTTTTGACGACTTTACAGCGTTCAATGAATGAAACAAATCGCAATTTTCCATCAGTTATGGCTTCACTGTACTAGGTTTAGTAGATGAAATACCAAAGTGCGGCGAATGAAAATTGTGGCTGCCCGGGATACGAACCCGGGTTCTACTGCTTACTAGGCAGACGCGTTGACCACTCCGCCACCAAGGTCACAGTGACCAACCACCCCGACTTCAGAGGTTTCCGTCCTGCATGTCTCCCGCCACACCCAAATCTCCTTTCAGCACTATGTCTCTTTTCTACACCACACAACAAATAGGCTGTGGTTTAGGAAAGAGACAGCGTGCTGAATGGAGATTAGGGTGTGGCGGGAGACATGCAGAGAAGAGCCCTCTGCAGTGGGGCTGGTCACTGTGTTCTCGGTGGCGGAATGGTCAACGAATATGCCTAGTAAGCAGGAGATCCCGGGTTCGAATCCGGGCCGGGCACAAATTTTCATTCGCCGCACTTTGGTATTCCATTTACTAAATCTAGTACAGTGAAGCCATATCTGATGGAAAATTGCGATTTATTTCATTCATTGAACGCTGTAACGTTGTCAAAAAATATATATAATTGTAATAACAAATTAATTTGTCGCTGCTGCCGTACACAGTGTGGCACATACAGGCTGCTCGACCTAGAAATTATAAATTGCAGAATGCTACTGAGTTATAGAGTTAGCTGCATTTTGCTACTCCTAACATGTGCGTTTGTTCACTTTAGTACTCCTCCTTTGCCATGTAAAAGTAGTCAATCACATACCACTGTTGCATTATGAGTTACTTTCTGGAAAGGTGAGAGGCAAAATAGTGAAATTTACTGCGTCGGGTCCATTACGAAAGCACTATATAGCTAACCAGCAATGAACTTATTGTTGCTTGTACTGCATAATAATTTTAGGTAATTTCTTTTTGCAATAAATTTTTCAGCTTTTATAGCTTAAAATAAAAAGTCATGCACTAAAGGGTTGAGTTTAGTAGTTGTGATGTCAGGGGATACCAGGGGACGCCGGTACATCGCAGAAAATTTTATTACACTGAAAATATATAAAATGGCATGTCAACGCCATGTAGTGCACACACTGTTATGTCGTTTTATGTATTTAACCTGTCCCAGTGGCGTAACTAGGACTTGGCTTTTGGGGGTGGGTGGGGGGGGGGGAGAGGAATATATCTGCTTGATGAGCAAAATTATAGTCAGTATTCCGACACACTACCATCTACCACTCCCGTTGAAGAAACTAATTCACTCCCAACCAATGAAAGGTTATGGTAAAACACCCCAAGTTTCCAATCTTTACTTTTACCAGATTGCTGGGGGGGTCTATCCCCCCCCCCCCCCCCCCCCCCCATAGTTACGCCACTGATCTGCCCTGACGATCTTCATTCAGTGAACGAACTGATATGCTACATTTTTCAATATATATGTTTTATATGATAAGCACTAAGCTTAAATTTCTATTATTGTTATTAACAGAAAAGCATTTACCGCATCTCGCTGGTACTGGAGCAATTTGGCTGCACTGATGTTGGTGGCACGATTGTAACTGCTGAGTGGTGGTCACGAAGGCACAGGTTACCTAGCATGAGACACTTGCTCCAAACTGTTATTAAATCAGCAGCAGCCAAATGCTGGCACAATGTATGGAGTTAATTAACATATGGATAACATTAAAACTCAGTTTAAAATATCATGCTCTCCCGGCGGTAAATTGGTCACAGGAGTATGATTTTCGGGCAAGCACTATGTGTTTTTAGGCGACATGTATTTCAGTTTGGTAGGTGTCATTTTTGACGTTGATTGTATTGTTTCCTGTTGAGTTTATGCTTTGAGTGGCAAAGCTGCAGACGTTTTCATTTACATTTTCGGTTTATCACAAGAACTTACACCTATTGGCTTTTGGTATTTCTATTTTATTTGCACCTTACACCCTATTCGTGGCAACTGTTAGATGAGAAATACTGTTGACAAGTTACTATTGCTTATTATGCAGAAGAATTGTATGGTATTGTTATTGCCCACATAATATCATGTAGGCTTATTTATTCAATTTTTGCATGGGTGTGTAATATTAATTTTAGATTTCTCATTTTTAATTTTTGAGAATTTTCTGTTTCTTCAATTTTTTCCCGTTTTAATGTTTTCGGTATACGTAGTTCATAATTCTCGTAATACAGATTGCAGAATGCACCTCTGCCGCGGCTGAGATCCCGAAACTATGGTAGTGTCTACCGACTTTTGCTGTACGAGACTTCAGTGAATACATTTATTTTAAAACTGTAGAGAATTGTTAACCCTTAACGTGATAAAGCATGAAGTTTATTCTTTATGAAGGATTAAAATAGCGCTACAGCAGAGAAGTTAATTTTAAGCGAATTAAAAATTCACGAAGAGAATATTAAAAATTTGGTGTATTTTCGCGACTCTTGTAATTCTTTGGTGACAGCAAGGAACCTGGAAAAGCAATCGAACCAAACGGAGCTTGACGTAAAACGAAGGGATAAATATGAATAAAATAAAGTACTGGTAATGGACTGTAAAATAAAATCTGGCGATACTGAAGACATTAGGTTTAGAAAGGAGGCATCAAAAGTAGACGATGAACAAAACTGCTACGATCATCGGTTCCTAGACTAACTTATGCTAATAACAACATCGATTGCGACGACACACACGCAAACACACAAACACACACACACACACACACACACACACACACACACACACACACAAACACGCACGCACACGTACACGTACGGCACGTGCGCACACACACTCACTTACACACACACACACACACACACACACACACACACACTTACTGGACAGGAACGTGAATGGAGCAGCCAGGCAATTCCAGGGCATGGTGCCGAAGACTGCACAACCATTCCCATAAAACATTTATTTATTTATTTTTTATTATTATTACTTTTTAGTGGTAAGAGTTATTGACCGAAGTACGGATGATAAAAGTTCATGATGGCAGTTGGAATATAGAATATTGAAGGGAGAACGGGATTCATAGTTTTGAAATGTGCGTCTAGAGAAAAACGCTGAGGATTAGATGCGTAGATTCCGTACCTATTTTGGAGGTGTTGAACTGAATTGATTAACAGAAATATTGTGTGATAACCTGACTAAATACGGTATTAATAGATAATCCACATTCTGAGACGTCAAGTTATAGCAGATGGAAGCGTGGAGGTAAAATTCGCAGAGGGAGACCATGAGACGTACAGTGGTAGACTATACTATCACATTGTGTTCATGCAGGCTTAATTTTGTCTGTGTGATTGTACGAATGTATCTCTTCCTTTCTTTGGCGAATGCCACGACCGATAATTTTAGGTGTGTGAAAGTGAGTGTCTGTTTTACGTATATGACTGCGGCTTAGCGATCGTCTTAACGTTGTTATCTATGAATTATAACTGATATACAGTATTCATTCGAAGTCTCCATCTGTATCTATACTCCGATAGTCACAACATGATGTATTGCGTAGAAGTAAACTTTTCCTTCTCCCATAACATTCGCGTGGATCACAGTAAAAACAGTTGTAGGCCTCTATGAGGCTATAAGGTCTTTACTTTTATTTCTGTAGTCACTTCGCGAAATATGTGTCGGAGAGAGAAATGTATTGGTTGAGTCTTCGAGAAACGTACGTTCTTGGAAGTAGCACAAAATCCCATGTCTCAACACAGAATGCTTCTTTGCAGAGTCCACCGCTGGTTGGTCATCT
Source organism: Locusta migratoria (assembly GCA_026315105.1). Classification (NCBI taxonomy): domain Eukaryota; kingdom Metazoa; phylum Arthropoda; class Insecta; order Orthoptera; family Acrididae; genus Locusta; species Locusta migratoria. The sequence goes on from CM048744.1 coordinate 388,260,294, forward strand.
TCGCGACGTTTTCACGCTTCTTACACAAACCTGCAACGGGGCGTGTTGGTCTTCGCTGGTACGGATGTTACTCTGACGAGCGGTATTACAGTATCGATCGAACGAGTATTTTTCTCTTTAGAATAAATTATGCAATTCCTAAATTTAGTAGGCCACAGGATATTTTCATCACGCCAGATGACTAAAGTGTTGACACTACTTTGTTACCCAGCTATGACAAAGTCTGTTTATGAAGTCGTTCATGGGTGTAGGTACACAGCATTTAAATGGTTTAAAAAGTCTGTCAGTATCCTACGGTCGTCCCAGAAAGATACAGGTCATCTGAGGCAAATACTTTTATTTTGCTACGTATGCTGCTCAAAACAATTTAGAGATCAATAGAGATCTCATACACAATATACATAAGGTAATGTATTTTTTTCAGATTCTGGTTACCATTGTAATTTGTGTTTGATTCAGTACGATATTTTGCTGTCTCAATTCTTTACTTGAGATTTACATGGCGTTTACTTAGAGCGAAGCACTATGTGGCTATCATAATAATGAAGTAATCATTCTCGTTGCCCTCTAGAATTATGTGTGATCACCTAGGACGGCTTGTACAGATTCAAACCTGGGTGACATGCACGGTAGGCGGTTATCAATCAGCTCTTGAGAGATATACCGGGTGATCAAAGAGACAGTACAAATTTGAAAACTTAGTAAATCACAGACTAATATAGATAGAGAGGTAAAGCTTGACGTACATGCTTGGAATGACATGGCGTTTTATTAGGGAAAAAATGTCCGACAGATGGCGCTTCATCTGATCAGAAAGACAAAAATTAGCATAATAAATTAATACAAAGAAATGATGATGTTCTTTACAGGAAATGCTCAATATGTTCACCATTATTCCTCAACAATAGATGTAGTCAAGGAATAATGTTGTGAACAGCAGTTTAAAGCATGTCCGGTGTTATGGAGAAGCATTGGCGTCGGATGTTGTCTTTCAGCATCCCTAGAGATGTCGGTCGATCGCGATACACTTGCGACTTCGGGTAACCCCAAAGCCAATAATCGCACGGACTGAGATCTGCGGACCTGGGAGGCCAAGCATGCACCCAACGACGCATGCAAGAGATCTCTCACGCGTCTAGCAATATAGTTCTTTTTTTTGGGGGGGGGGGGGAGGGGTTCTAATAAACTCCAATGGCATTACAAGCATTTGTGTCAATTTTCACCTCTCCATCTGCATTATTACGTGATTTTTTAAGTTTTCAAATTTATACTGACTTTTTGATCACCCGGTATGGCCATTCTTCCTTGAGTGCAATGTCCAGCTCGGCAACTGTTGTCGTAGGTATTGCTATTCTTCCAATGCGCCTGCCAAGTGCATCCCAGACATGATCAATCGGGTTTAAGTCCAGTGAACAAGCTGGCTACTCCAGTCGTTCAGTTCCCTCAAGCACAAGCATGTTATTCACCAGTGCAACTCTATGGGGTCGAGCTTATCGCCAATCATATCCAATGGCATCATCGACTCTTTTCTTTTAAGCAGTCAAAGCACCATTATGAACGATATAAAGGTACGAACGTCCGCCAATACTGACTCCTGTCCACTTCATTCGTCGACCATCTTCCACATAACCAGGGTTGTTCCGACTTCCACATTCACTCCACATGATGGAACGAACAGAACGCGGTCCTATTCGCTACTACTCCTATCCTGATGTTCCTCCGCACAGATTCTGCAGTCTAAGCAACGGTGTCGTGGTTTTAATGGGATACACACCATAGGCCTCCCTACGTAGATGGCGAGTTCGCACTGTATTGATTTTACGCGTCCTGTTCTTCCTGGAGAGTCTATTGCAGCTGAGTTGCATTCAGCCTCCCGTCTTTATGGACAGTTGAACAGAGATAACGGTAATCTATTGCTGATGTTGCCCGTGGACGACCTTGGCTTTGCATTCCTCTATCGATTCCTGTTTTCTGAAATTATATACAGAGTGACAAACATAGATCATTTCAGCAATGTTTTAGGCATAATACGAAGATCATTTCCGATTCTTCGTTTGGGTGAACATTTTGAAGATACACTCCTGGTCATTAAAACTGCTACACCACGAATATGATGTGCCAGAAGCGAAATTTAACAGGCAGCAATAAGACGCTGTGATACGCAAATGATTAGCTTTTCAGGGCATTCACTCAAGGTTGGGCCCGATGGCGACACTTACAACATGCTGACATGAAGAAAGTTTCCAACCGATTTCTCATACACAAACAGCAGTTCACCGGCGTTGCCTGGTGAAACGTTTCTGGGATGCTTCGTGTAAGGAGAAGAAATGCGTACCATCGCGTTTCCGACTTTGATGAAGATCGGATTGTAGCCTAACGCGATTTTAGTTTATCGTATCGCGATATTGCCGCTCGCGTTGGTCGCGATTCAATGACTTTTTGCAGAATATTGAATCGGTGTGTTCAGGAGAGCAATACAGAACGCCGTGCTCGGTCCCAACGGCCTCCTATCACTAGCAGTCGAGGTGACAGGCATCTTATCTGCATGGCTGTAACGGATCGTGCAGCCACGTCTCGATCCTTGAGTCAATAGATGGGGACGATTGCAAGACAGCAACCATCTGCACGAACAGTTCGATGACGTTTGCAGCGGCATGGACATCAGCTCCGAGACCATGGTTGCGTTTACCCGTGACGCTGCCTCGCAGACAGGAGTGCCAGCGATGGGGTACGCAACGACGAACCTGGATGCACTAATGGCAAAAGTCATGTTTTCGGTTGAATCCAAGTTCTGTTTACAGCGTCATGATGGTCGCATCCGTGTTTGTCGACATCGCTGTCAACGCACATTGGAAGCGTGTATTCGTCATCCCCATACTGGCGTATTATCTGGCATGATGGTATGGGGTGCCATTGGTTACCCGTATCTGTCACCTCTTGTTCGTATCGACGGCTCTCTGATCAGTGGCCGTTACATTTCAGATGTGTTACGACCCGTGGCTTTACCTTTCATTCGATCCCTGCGAAACCCTACAATTAAGAAAGATAATGCACGACCGTATGTTGCAGGTCTACGAGCCTATCTCGATACGGGAAAATTCGATGGCCAGCACATACTCCAGATCTCTCACCAATTGAAAACATCTGGTCAATGGTGGCCGAGAAACAGCCTCGTCACTATACGCCAGTCACTACTCTTGGTGAACTGTGGTATTGTGTTGAAGCTGCATGTGCATGCCAGCCAAGCTCTATTTGACTAAATGCCCAGGCGTATCAAGGCCGTTATTACGGCCAGATGTGGTTGTTCCCGGTACTGATTTCTCGGGATCTATGCATGCACCCAAATTGCGTGACAACGTAATCACATGTCAGTATTAGTATAATACATCTGTCCAATGAATACCCGTTTATCATCTGGATTTCTTCTTGGTGTAGCAATTTTAATGGCTAGTAGTTCTGAAAATGTAGCTTCGAGAAAATGAGAAAAGATTGTTTATAGTGTTCGTGACTCTCCGTATGCCTCCTTCAGAAGATTCCAGTGATATAATTCTGCTGGCCAGTTGCTTCTTTATCCTCTGCAGACTTTTTAAGGAGTCATTTCGTTACTCTGGACTCTTTAGTGGTGGCTTCCGGAACCCTTTCAGCTTCAACTAGTCGCTGACGAACTATGGCAGTCAGAGCAGCCATCATATTATATCCTGGTTTGCCCGTTACTTTTGTCCTGCTAATTGCACCATCATTGAAAGAGATAACAGCATCCATCACACTGTAATGAGTTTAACCGCAAGGAATTAGCTTAACTGGATAAATGAAGATTCGGACGCCCACTACAATTTCGTACGCATTGAAGCTTTAACTTTGTATAATTTCAAATATATTTACACACTGCTTATGTATTCACTACGATAATGAACCACCGTAATAACAATTTTGTTTTATAGACTATTTTGTTAAATTATTTCGGTTCGTAAGAGCCTTGTAGCAATATTGTGCAATAATCAATTTTAGTTAATATATTTTATCCTGAAGTCAGCAAGGGTAAAATATAGGGAAAGGAGAGTTATTTACAACTTGTACAAAAGCCAGACCGCAGTTATTAGACTCGAAGGGCATGAAAGGGAAGCATCAGTTGGGAAGGGAGTAAAACAGGGTTGTAGCCTTTCTCCGATGTTATTCAATTTGAACATCGAGCAGGCGGTGAAGGAAAGCAAGAAAAAAATTTGAATAGGGATTGAAGTTCAGGGGGAAGAAATAAAAACTTTGCGTTTTGCTGATAACATTGCAATTCTGTCAGAGACAGCAAAGGACCTGGAAGATCAGTTAAATGGAATGGAATGTGTGTTGAAGAGAGCGTATAAAATGAACATTAACAAGAGCAAAACAAAAATAATGGAATGCGGTCTTTGAAAATCAGGCAATGCTGAAGGAATTAGCTTAGGTAACGAAACAATGAAGGTGGTAGATGAGTTTTGTTACTTTGGTAGTAAAATAACATGCGATGGTCGCAGTACAGAGGATATAAAATGCAGAATAGCAACGGGAAGAAAAGCATTTTTGAAAAAGAGAAATTTGCTAACATCGAAAATTAATTTAAGTGTAAGGAAGTCTTTTCTGAAGGCATTTGTGTTGAGTGTTGCTGTGTACGGAAATGAAACATGGACGATAAGCAGTGCGGACAGGAAGAGAATAGAGGCTTTTGAAATGTGGTGCTACAGAACAAATGCTGAAGATTAGGTGGGTAGATCGCATAACTAATGAAGAGGTACTGAACAGAATTGGTGACAAAAGGAATTTTTTGCATACTCCGACTAAAAGAAGGAACCGCTTGCTGGGACACTTTCTTAGACATCGAGGAATTGTAAATTTAGCATTGGAGGGAAGTGTGTGGGGTAAAAATCGCAGAGGGAGACCAAGAGACGCGTATAGTAAGCAGATTCAAGTGGATGTGGGTTGCTGTTCTTATGAGGACATGAATAGGCTTGCTCAGGATAGAGTAGGATGGAGAGCTGCATCAGTCTCCGGACTGAAGACCATAACAACAAAAACATCACTAACATTTCCTAATGTCTTTTTTAATGTATTTGCCATGGTCTGCTTACCTGAAAGTTTTGTTATTACCTTAAAATGTCCAATATAAATTATAAAAACGAATGTCGAACTGATTTAGCCCTAACATGTATATTGTGGTGTCGCACAAGTCCAAAGTGCGCGCCACCTACTTTCGCCGCGCGCCGCCATGCACGCACTGCGCGGCGTTCTTACGACGTCAGCCACGAGTGCCCTCTGATACAACTCCGCTCGTGACCACCACTAAACGACATCGTTCACTTGGGACTGAGATAGGAACCAGTTAACACTTCGGAATCAGATAGGCAGCAGTGAAGACTTGGCTATCGGACAGGCACTAGGCAGGCCTCTAGCTCAACTATGTATCAGCATTCTGCCGTATTCAACTATGTAAAAGTTAAGTATTGTATAAATTCTGTACAATATATATCTCGTTCTAATTTACTTTAGTGTTTCTAGTTTCTGCTGTCCCACTGGCTGCTCCCCTCCGTACCTGCACAAGCGTGCTACCTTTATTCCTGTGTCGGTCTGTCTACTCGGCCACCGACACCTACGACGGAAACGAGACACAAAACGGCGTCGAGGCTGGGACACAAAAGTGGCGACGAGGAGCGATAGACTAATCTTGGACCCGCTTGCAGCAGCCAGACAGCAACAGTCGGAGCACACAGGAATTGCTCCCGCCCACATATTTGGTTACGTGTTTTGTGGACTTTTTTGTTGCAGAGCGTCCTCTTTCATATTGCATTTGTGTTTTGTTATAAGTTACTTGTATTCGCGGCGCCTAACCGGTCAGCTTGGCCGCTAACCCGAATCCAAACTTAATGGAAATTATTCAGTTACAGACGGCGCAAATCACGCAGCTACTCCAAGTGGTGTACCAGCTAACTGCGCAAGCAGCTAACCAACAACAACAGTCACCGCTTCAGCAGCCCACACCTGCCGGCGCAACGCTTCCTACGTTTCGCCAGTACAACGAACGTGAGGAAGAATGGAGCCACTGTTTCGCGCAGTTTCAAGAACTCGTCGCGGCTCATCAACTAACAGATCTGACAGTCAAACATTTCTTTCTCGCCATAGTCGGCACCAAGACTTTCGTGTTACTGCAGAAGCTTTTCCCCCACGGATCTCCTCGTGATCTAGACTTTGAACAAATAGTAGATGCACTGAATGCTCATTATGAGAGAAAAGTTCACGTAGCTGCGTCACGGTACCGATTTTTCAGACTAAAAAAATTACCCGAACAGTCGCACCAGCAGTGGATTACGGAGTTGAAGGACTTAACCCGTAAATGTAAATTTATTTGCTCTTGTGGACTTTCTTATAGTGACGTGATGTTGAGATACGCTATCACTCAGAACATTCAGGACCCTAGAATTAGGGCAGCAATTCTAAAACAGTCTGACCCCTCATTAGACAGTGTACTGCAGCTTATAGAAGCGCATGATACCTTTGACTTAGCAGATATAGAAATGCAAAGCCACAGTGTTAATTAAGTGTGCCGCAACGGACACTTTCCGTAGTTCTCAGTATAGCACTAGTGATTCTTTAAATTATACCGGTCGTGCTGAACAGACAGTGAACAGTAGCCAGTGTAAAAGTGTGACACAAAGGTCACCCCGTCGTATTAGAAACAGCAATTTGAATAACGGGCGCCAACGCTCATTTCAAAAAAAATGTTCGTAAGTCTTGCCCTCAGTGTGTATGTCGCCATAAGCGTGCACAATGCCCTAATCGCAACGCGACCTGTTATCAATGTGGCAAATCAGGACACATACAGTCGGTGTGTATGCAAAACACACATTCAAGGAACGGTGCCATTAGAAACAGTACTTCACAGAGTGCAAGCACAGTTCATGCAGTAAATGTTATAGATCCTGGGGGATTGAACAGTGATTTACTGGATTCTCAAGTGCAAGACAGTTATTCTGCGCCTACGGCAAAACTATGTAGTGAGCCACGTCGACAGCGCCGACGAGCGCGTAAAACAGTGCAACGGAAAAGGGTTCGGGACAAGCAAAATGACTAAGTACAGTGCAATCCTGTAGTGAACCTAGTGCCTTCTACAACTTCTCCTTGTAAAAGTGCCCAGTACTGTGTAGCTAGTGACAGTAGATATGATGTAGCTCCTCAAAGTAATTTTAGTGCAGCAGCCTTGCATTGCGCGGACGCCGATCCGGCGGTAGTGCCATCTAGTGACAGTGTTGCTCATCCGCTGTGTGCCGAGTCTGCGCCGCTTACTTCACTACGCGGCCCGCGCATGTGCAGCAAACAAGCTGTATCAGACGTTGCCCATATTCGCGCACCTGTCGTGCGCCAGAAGCACAAACTGTTTGTGACTATCTTCATAGAAAATAAGACTGTGCAATTTCAGCTCGATACTGGTTCCGCTGTCACATTAATTAATAAAGGTACTTATGAACTTCTGGGTTCGCCAAAATTGTCGCCGTCACAGCAAGTGTTAACAGCATATATAGGACAAAATATTCCCATGCTAGGAACGTGTAGCCTGCCCGCCTCTTTTCAAGGTGTTACAAAAACAGTTGCTTTTGTTGTTCTTCAGGCCAAATCTACACAGAACATTTTTGGACTGGATGCTTTTAACTTGTTCGGTTTATCGATTCAAAGAGATGTGCTTCAAATTTCGTCAGTAATGCCTCAGGACAAAATAAATGCATTGTGTGAAAAATACAGTGACTTGTTTTCGCCGGAACTAGGTTGTGCAAAAGACTTCGTGGCACATGTAACTTTAAAAGACTCTGCAGTGCCAAAATTTCGTAAAGCTAGACCAGTGCCTATCGCAATTCGTGAAACAGTTGCCGAAGAACTTAAACGTTGGCAAGATAGTGGGGTGATTTCTCCTGTTTCTGCGAGTCAGTGGGCCTCGCCTTTAATAATTATACCCAAGCCGTCGGGAAAACTTCGTCTCTCTGCGGACTTCAAATCAACAGTGAACAGTCAAACAATTGTAGACACTTATCGCCTGCACAGACCTGACGAACTAATGGACAAATTAGGACAGTGTCGCTTCTTTTCTAAGATTGATTTAGCAGAGGCATACTTACAAATTCCGCTTGATGACGAGTCAAAAAAGTTTTTCGTCATTAATACTCACATGGGCCTTTTTCAATTTCAACGCCTACCCTTTGGCAGTTCTTCCTCCCCCGCTATTTTTCAGCGTTTCTTGGAACAGCTGACAGTTTCTGTACCGTGTTGGTCGAACTGTTTAGATGATATTGTGGTATCCGGACGTACAGTTGAAGAACATTTAGCAAACCTGGAGTGCATTTTCAAAGTGTTGACTGCAGCAGGTCCACGTTGTAATAAAGCAAAGAGTTCGTTTTTTCACACTGAAATAGAGTACTTAGGCCATGTGATTAATGCCCAAGGAATCCATCCCTTACAGTCACATCTTCGAGCAATCAAAGATTGCCTCCTCCTAAGAATGTGCATGAATTGCAAACAGGAATGGGAAAGCTTAACTATTATTTCAGATTTATTCCCAATGCCTCTCAGATTGCAGCTCCACTGCATCACTTACGTAGGAAGAATGTTCCTTTTGTATGGTCTACAGATTGTTAGGTTGCCTTTGACAAACTAAAGTCTGGACTACTCAGTGACGCATGTTTGATACCCTTTGACCCACAGAAGCCTGTAGTGTTAGCAGTTGATGCCTCAGCGTACGGTCTGGGTGCAGTATTGTCGCATCGTATTGGATGTCACGATCGTCCTATTGCCTTTGCATCCAAGCTACTGACGCCAACGCAACAGAATTACAGTCAGATAGGAAAGGAGGCCTTAGCAATCATTTACAGCGTCAGAAAGTTTCATCATTATCTCTATGACAGAAAATTCTATTTCTTGACTGACAACAAGCCTCTCACGTCGTTGTTCTCACCCACAAAGCCAATTCCGCCACGAACGGCACAAAAGCTTCAGAGATGGTCCTTAATACTGTCTAATTATCAGTATGCAAGCAGGAATGGGAAATTATCAGTATGAGAGTTTGTACCGACCTACCACTAAACACGCCAACGCGGACACACTTTCTCGATTTCGGGTTGGCCAGGATGTGTCGTTTGATTGTCAGATAGACTCCAGAGATGCTTCCGCTATCGCAGATTTCCCTTTGAACTCTCGTCGGGTTGCACAGGAAACAGCTGCGGATGCAGACCTAGGTGTGGTAGCATGTTTTGTTCGCTTTGGTTGGCCTGCCAGAGCCAAAGACATTGAGCGGCCTCTGGTTCGACGTTATTTTGCACAAAGTCATGTATTATCTTTATGTCAGGGTGTTCTGTTGTTACATACCGACAACGACCAAACAAGAGTGATTGTTCCTCGTTCCCTGCAATGAGAAGTGTTACGCCTCCTGCATCAAGGACATTGGGGTATTGTTAGGACAAAGCAACTAGCCAGACGTCATTGTACCTGGGTTGGTAAGGTCGCTCAAATAGAGAGCATGACGTCACAGTGTACAGTTTGTGCGGAGCATCAGGCGGCTCCTCCGCAACGTTTCTCAGACTGGCCACGCTCCAAGGGACCATGGCAACGTTTACACATTGACTTTGCCGGTCCTTTCTGGAATACGGGCTGGTTAATTTTTGTAGATGCTTTCAGCAAGTTTCCTTTTGTGATTGCCATGAAGTCAACGACGGCGTCTAGTACAATTAGTGCCCTAACATCAGTGTTTTGCATCGAAGGTTTGCCTGAAACTATCGTCAGTGACAATGGACCTCAGTTTGTTAGTGCGGAATTTCAACAGTTTTGTCGTGTGAATGGCATTCAGCATATAACCACCGCACCTTTTCACCCTCAGTCCAATGGTGAAGCAGAAGGTTTCGATCGAACATTCAAGTCTCACATGGAAAAGATGAAAGGTCAGCACTCCAGGCAGCAAGCTCTTCAAATTGTCCTGTCTACGTATCGGTGCATGCCACGTGACGGCCCGTCTCCTGCCGAGCTGCTACACGGCTGCCGTCACCGCACTCTCCGTCACCTGCTGCAGCCTCCCACGCACCGAGTCGGTTCGTATGGCGCTACGCGTTATAAGGTTTCTACGCTGGTGCTGTACAGGGTGTTAGCTGGGAAGAAGACATGCGTGCTCGGTCGCAATATGTATGTTGTACGTTCTTCCACAGGGTCGGAGCTGCGGCGCCACGCAAACCAATTGCGACTGCACAGGCCGCGCGATCCTGTCTCGGTTTCTTGATTTCAGACCCACTTCACCGCCAGGGAGCACAGCCACATAGTTCGCCGCCGGGCACAGCGTTCCCGGACTACGAGATCACTATGGACGTCGACGCACCTCCGACGTAGTCGTCGCCGCCGCTGTCGCCGCCGCAGATGACAGCGTCACCAAGAGGAACTCCGGGACTGTGCGTGCCCCGCCGCCTGGACGACGCACCTCAGAAGAAGATGAGCTGCTCCCTCTGGGCGGAGTCGGGCGCCCTTCCGCTGGTTTTGGCGGGTTTCCCGGCGGATCGCAAGGTGTATACCGGGGCGCGGACGGCGTCTCGATCCCAGCCTCAGCTACGACGCCCGTTCCACTAGTAACGCCCCCGACCAGGCCCTCCTCCCAGTGCCGTCGCGTGGCCCTCAGCCCTACGCCACGACGGCGCGGCGGTTTGGGGGGGAGAGGAATGGTGTCGCACAAGTCCAAAGTGCGCGCCACCTACTTTCGCCGCGCGACACCATGCACGCACGGCGCGGCGTTCTTACGACGTCAGCCACGAGCGCCCTCTGATACAACTCCGCTCGTGGCCACCACTGAACGACATCGTTCACTTGGGACTGAGATAGGAACCAGTTAACACTTCGGAATCAGATAGGCACCAGTGAAGACTTGGCTATCGTACAGGCACTAGCCAGGCCTCTAGCTCAACTATGTATCAGCATTCTGCCGTACTGAACTATGTAAAAGTTAAGTATTGTATAAATTCTGTGCAATATACATCTCGTTCTAATTTACTTTAGTGTTTCTAGTTTCTGCTGTCCCACTGGCTGCTCCCCTCCGTACCTGCACAAGCGTGCTACCTTTATTCCTCTGTCGGTCGGTCTACTCGGCCTCGAGACACAAAAGCGGCGTCGAGGCCGGGACACAAAATATATAAACGTAAATTCTGTTTTAATTCATTATGTTAACATACTGAAAAATATTTACAATCTCTTTTAAACAGTTTATTATACCTTTTGCCTATGAATAATTTATTTACGGTTATCGGAAGTAAATTAAAGTTATTCAATCGTACCAAATTTATTCTAGAACATTGTCCATTAATGTCGGTCAATGTATAAATGTATAAATGGTCGCAAATGGGCACACTTAGTCAGTCAGTGTTGGTCATGAATCCGGTGCATTAACTATGTAGAAAATTCTTTGCAATAAACAGTTTCTTCATCTTGAAAATTTAAGACTGATGATCCGTTAACACAGAAGAACTCTGGTCAAATAATTTACTTTTTACAAATTAAATTGGCAGGTGAGCTCACGGCGTCGACGAGGAATAAACCATAAAACTCTTCGTAAAATCTATTTTGATCATTGTGCATCCAACAAACACTGTTTTCTGTACTCGTTCCCACTTGCGCCTATTGAAACTCTAATTAGCATTTTGTGTACGGCCATTGTAATCCACTGAATTCCAGTAACGCTAAAAGACGCATGGCAAAGGCACAGAATTAGTGCAGCCAGTCCTCAGACAAAGGAAGAGTCATTAAAAATATAATAATAATAATATCTCAAATTTAATTACAAATTCTAAATCTTGATGAAATACTGAGTTTATTGACTGCACACACATACCAGTTTATTTGTTAATTAATAATCATCAAACTGTCATTGCACGATTATAGGCATAAAACTAATTTTCACAGGCCCACAGATACTACCGATGTATTGTGTGCACATCGTTTGAAGGGAGCAGCATAATATTGGCACCGCACGTTTAATTATTACAGAAAATGGCCAAGATGGCGAAATATTGTTTTGTTTCCCTTTGGCCGTTATTTCAAACCGTCGCTGTAGCACGTGGTGGCGGAGGGAGACAGTTTTCGCGTTCTGCAAATCCGCGCCAGTTCAAGCCACCCAACGTGACGTTTGGAAATCCGCCACTGCCAGCGACCACAAGATACGTAACGGTGAGTCCTTTCTCCTCTGTTAGGTTGGCTACAGGGATCTTTTCGCTAACCGCGGAGGTTCACACGATTGCATTGGTCACTTCTTTAAATAGCCTGGAGAGCAGCTCCCGACGGCATTTCGCTACTGTTCCTAGAGGTGTCGATTGGGAGATCAGCGTACAGCAGTTACCGTCGTGTAGCGACACGTGCTTCCCATTAAATTGGGAGCAAGCAGACTGTCCTAGACTTCCACGCCGGACTCGAAATGCTCACCGATACGTCATACTAAGCATCATCCGTGAACGCTGTCGCGTTACTTCTGCATTTGCGCCGTCTTTTCTGGAACTGTTATTTCGGTATGTAGCATGCTCGATGCCTAGGTTCGACCCCTTCTTGTATGCCTAGGTTCGACCCCTTCTTGTAATCGTGCGCGAGCTCATGGCTAGTTTCTTAACTTTCGTCTTAAACCCTCTCTGAGGCGTACTGCAAGTCTATTACACGCCAAGTGGCTCCATTCAGTGTGATACGGTTTATGGAAATTTGTGACAGGGCTACCTCGCCTCTATGGGGTCTGTTTTTAATATATGTTTAGACTGGATATTCCGACTTTAATTTTTCTGTAGCTTTCCTTACTGTCCATTTTTATAAACTAGCAGGCGCTGAAACCCCTGTTGTAAGAGACGAAGTCCGACCGCCTGGGACAGAATATCTGCAGTTGCCATCCAGGGAACAATGATAGTCGGAGACTCTTCGACGGGTAATTTTACCATCTTCATTCAGCCAGTTACAGCTTCATCCAAACTTCCCTACGCTACACCATGTAGACATTTTTTATCTGCAAAGTCGCCATATATTGGCTTTATTGTTTCTATAACTGTGTCAGGCATGGAAATTTATGGTGATATTCCTTGCCTGAAGTATCAGCACGGTCACTGTGCAGACATTACTTCAAAGAGTGTTTAAGACTATAATAACTATTTAAAAGTAAATATATCATACATTCTGCAAACGGGAGAAATTTTTCTTTCAGATGGAAGGATTTTTTTTTTCTTTTTTTCGATTTTGGGGCATGAATGTGATAATTTAACATTGTCGGTATAGGACCTACCGTCTCGCCTTAAATGTAAACTTTCTATACTCCGTTCACCGAAACGAGAGACATACTGTAAACACACTGAGGCGAGTGACCAGGGGTGAACAAAATAGCGTCGCTCGCTCAATTTCGCCGAATCCGTTTCAGGTGTAAGGCTGTTGTGTGTTTTGTTATGTAGCACTGCTATTAGAAGACAAACATTTCAAAATTCATTTCTTTTAATAGTTCATAAAAAGTGATTTTCTCCGAATATTTCCCAAATCTGCATCGTTGCTTACCACACCAAGCACTTTGCCAAGTGTTGGAAATTTCTTATGAAAACCTGTTCTTCGTATCGCATTTCAGTCGAAGTCATCAAGACCTTCTGAAACCTTCTGTCGTATTTCCTCCCCCCCCCCCCTTTTAGAGGCATCAAAGTGTGTGTGGCTTTCTAGTGACTGTTTTCATAACGTCAGTAATTGACTGTTCTGGACACAGCAGCTGCGTTTTATACACACTAGGAACCATGTGTTTCTTTATTACTTCTCCTTTGAACGCCTATTGTGAGGACTCAAATTGAAGGATATCATAATGAGGTTACTCTCACGTGATAAAAATGAGAGAGAGAAAAAGAGACGCATAGACTATGAATGCTAATGTTATTGTAAACACTAATACTTACGTTACTATTCAGCAGCTGGTCCTTTAAGATGAAGTTGACAGTCAACACCTATTACCACTGCTATACAACACACACAACGACCTTACACCAGAAACGGAGGCAGCGAAATTGAGCAAGCGTACCGTTTTGTTCACCCCTGGTCACACGTCGTAGTGTGTTTACAGTAAGTCTATCGTTTCATCAACATCTACATGGGATACTCTGCAAATCACATTTAAGTGCCTGGCAGAGGGTTCACCGAACCACCATTATACTATTTATCTCCCATTCCATTCTCGAATAGCGCGCGGGAAGAAAGAACACCTGAATGTCTCCGTTCGAGCTCTGATTTCTCGTATTTTATTCTGATTATAATTTCTACCTATGTAAGTGGGAGTCAACAATATATTTTCGCATTCTGAGGAGAATGTTGACGATTGTAGTTTAGTAAGTAGCCCACGCCGGAGCAAAAAGCGCCGTTGTTGCAATGATTACCATCCCAGACCCTGTATCATTTCCGTGACGCTGGGACCCCTGTATCGCGACAATATGAAACGAGCTGCCCATCTTTGGACTCTTCCGATGTCATCCGTCAAACCCACCTGATAAGGATCTCACACTGGGCAGCAATATTCCAAAAATGGACGGACAAGCGTAGTTTATGCAGTTTCTTTTGTAGTTTTGTTAAATGTTTTAAGGGTTCTGCCAATAAAACGCAGTCTGTGGTTCGCCTTTCCCATGACATTATCTACGTTTTCTTTCCAGTTCAAGTCTGAAGTAATAGTAATTCCTTGGTACTTTGTGGAGTTTACGGCCTTCACTTTTGATTGATTTATCTTGTAAACAAAGTTTAACGGATTTCTTTTCGTACTCATGTGGACGACTTCACACTTCTCATTATTTTGAGTCAATTGCCAATTTTTACACCATACTGATATCTTATTCAGATAGTTCTGCAGTTGGTTTTGATCTTCAGGTGATTTTATTAGACGGTAAATCACGGCATCATCTGCAAACAACCTAAGAGAGCTACTTAGAGTTTCTCCTAAATCGTTTACGTAAATAAGGAACGCCCGATATCACCTCTGCTTTAATCGATGCCTTACCATCGATTACTACGAACTGTGTTCTCTCTGACAGGAAATCCCCTATCCAATCGCAAATTTTGGGCGATATACCATAACCACGCAATTTTATTAAAAACCGCTTGTAAGGTACGGTGTCAAAAGCCTTCTGGAAGTCAAGAAATACGGAATCGATATGCGAACCTTGTCGATAGCACCCATCACTTAGTGTGAGTAAAGAGCTGGTACACTAATACTTACGTTACTATTCAGCAGCTGGTCCTTTAAGATGAAGTTGACAGTCAACACCTATTACCACTGCTATACAACACACACAACGACCTTACACCAGATACGGAAGCAGCGAAATTGAGTGAGCGTACCGTTTTGTCCACGCCTTGTCACGCGCCTCAGTGTGTTTACAGTACGTCTCTTGTTTCGATGAACGGAGTATAGATTAGACTTGGGCATAATATTTCGCGATTGGGAGCGCTCACTTTAGTTTGCGGCTCGGCCGCGAACTAGTTCGTTCTTTAAATTCGTCCGCTCTCAGTGACAGCTGAGCGGCGTGGTCTGCGCATGCAGGTGGAGGGAGAAGTTCCCGCACCTAGCTGTTTCATGCGCTTGCTGCATGAGCCGATAACGATATCACGCAAACCAAAAGAAACAGTTTGTGGATAATTTCTCGCGTTTAAGTTTAGAGTTATCTCTATATCTTGGAATTATGGAATTTATTAGTCAGATATTGTAGAGTGCAGAACACTTCAATACAGAAATTTTGTAGCACTGAACTATGTAATCTAGCAGGCAGACGCTCACCTCGAAATGGCTCTCATCAGCAGAAGGCAAACACGTGATTTTTAATTCTGCTACACGCCCTCTCGCTATTGCCCGTCGGTTCTCGGACAAGAACGCAACGAACTAAGAAGGGATATAAGCTTGGCATAATAGTTCGCAGCCGGTAACGCATGTTTTAGTTCGCAACCGATCGCGCATATTTTAGTTCGCGACCGGTAACTCTCCTTTTAGTTCGCAGCTTGGCCGCGAAGTAAGTCGCTCTTTTTTAGTTCGTCCGCTCATTTTGGCTTTCGCTACCACTATTTTAGAGCTCTTTCTTTTGTTAAGATAGCTTTTTTATATAACGATCAGTGCTGCCCAAGCGTATGCTATTTCCCGTATTTTTGGGCAATTAGACATCAAATACTTAAGTAAATAAACCAGTTATTATATAGACACTGCTGTATACCTTAGAAAAGAAAATTTGTGGCAGTGAACTGTGGTGTCGCACAAGTCTAAAGTGCGCGCCACCTACTTTCGCCGCGCGCCGCCATGCATGCACGGCGCGGCGTTCTTATGACGTCAGTCACGAGCGCCCTCTGTTACAACTCCGCTCGTGGCCACCACTGAACGACTTCGTTCACTTGGGACTGAGATAGGGACGAGTTAACAATTTGGAATCAGATAGGCACCAGTGAAGACTTGGCTATCGGATAGGCACTAGGCAGGCCTCTAGCTCAACTATGTATCAGCATTCTGCAGTACTGAGGTATGTAAAAGTTAAGTATTGTATAAATTCTGTGCAATATATATCTCGTTCTAATTCACTTTAGTGTTTCTAGTTTCTGCTGTCCCACTGCCTTTATTCCTGTGTCGGACTCTTTCTGCTCGGCCACCGACACCTACGACGGAAACGAGACACAAAAGCGGCGAATAGGCTGGGACACAATAGTCGATAGCACCCATCACTTCGTGTGAGTAAAGAGCTAGTAGACTAATACTTACTATTCAGCAGCTGGTCCTTTAAGATGAAGTTGACACTCAACGCCTATCACCACTGCTATACAACACACACAACGACCTTAAACCAGAAACGGATGCAGCGAAATTGAACGAGTGAACCGTTTTGTCCACCCCTGGTCACGCGCCTCAGTTTGTTTACAATACGTCTCTCGTTTCGGTGAACGGAGTATAGAAAGTTTACATTTAAGGCGAGACGGTAGATCCTATACCGACAATGTTATATTAAGTACATTCATGCCCCAATTTCTCGGAACCTACAGAACAGATATGTTTGAAATTTTCACTGAAAATTAAATGATATTTTTGCGACTCACTAAACCAAAATGAGCGGAGTATAGATATGAGTGGATTTAAGGTCTTGGAACATCTCTATCAGCCTCAGACTCCGTCCTTAGGTGCAGCAACGGATACGAAGCGTATCAGTACTGGACGATCCGTACGAGCCAGTGCGTGAGTGAGCTTCCTGGCCACTGTGTGCGCGACTGCCACGTAAGCGGCGGGCGTGCGTGCAGCGAGCATCGATCACGGCCGCGGCCGCTGTGTCGGCACCATATTGGCCGTCCTATCGGGCACAATATCTACCGCCTTCCGGCTGGCCGAGCAGCCTTCGGTTTTTATCCCCCAAGGAGCCATCAATCAGGCCGGCCGATTGGGCTGCGCGGCCAGGTCAGCCGACACCCCCTCCCCCCACCCCCGCACACACTCGCAGGGACACGCGCTGTTGTCCGCGCTCCGCTCGCAGAGCCACTGATAAATCGCCGGGCCTCTCCCGACCGCGCCAGCTCAACGTCGCCGCCTCGCTCGGCCCAGATAAGGAACTGCCCCGCCGCTCGCCTCGCATCCGGCTACTTCGCTGACACTTCGCGAAAACTTTTGTCTCGGAGACCTGGTTTTATTTTAGACTAGCTGAACCCCCGCTGCTTCGCATGCGTAGGCTGGTTCGTCTGCACCAGTTGTTTCTTTTTAATCCTAATGAAGAATCTATATCTTAAGTTTCGTAGTTGTAGCTTGAAATTTGAGTTAACAGCAACATATTCTTGATAATCAATTTTTCCATCTCGTATTTCACCCCCTTATTGGTCGAATTTCCAAAAATACCGAAACACGTGTTTTTTAAATCATAACAAACAATACAAATACCAATTTTTGTAGCTATAGCTTCAAAATTGTCTTGACAAAAATGTGTTTTCGAAAAGAATTATTGATCCCCTCTTTTACCCCCTTAGTTGTTGAATTTCCAAAAATAGCGAAACACGTGTCTTTTTAATCATGATCAAGAGTCCATATCCTAAGTTTCGTAGTTATAGCTCGAAATTTGAGTTACCAGCAACATATTTTTGAAAATCAATTTCTTGCGTCAACTATTTTACCCCATTATTTGTCGAATTTCAAAAAATGCTGACACACGTCTCTTTTAAATTCGAACCGTGAATTAAATTCCGAAATTTTGGAGTTCTAGCTTCAAAATTGCCTAAATAATTACGTATTTTCAAAAAACGTTTCATCCCCTATTTAACCCCCTTACGGACGGAAAATCGAAAAATCGCTTCTTAAATGACGCCTACAGACTAAGATCAACACCCTGTATAAATTTCAAGTTTCTATCTTCAGTGGTTTGGGCTGGGCGATGACGAGTCAGTCGGTCAGTCAATCAGTCAATCAGTCAATCGGGACACTTCCTTTTATATATAGAGATTGTGATCCCACTTTATAAGTCGAACGGTTCAACCAATCAACACCAAATTTTTCAGTCGTAATTGTAGGCCGTCAGAGACCAGAAATTCCCTTTATCAAATTTTTCGGACTAAAAATACGTCAGTAACACTAAATAAGGTGTTTGTAATATAATTGTAACTGCTAATGATCCGTTCCTCAGACACGAAAATTGAATAACCGAATTTGTAGAGGAGAAAGTTATCTACAACTTCGCTCTCTTTTTTTCCATGTGTTGCATTGTTGCAGAAATACTTGCAAAAATAACTGCGATTTGACACCACTGATTTTACGAAAACCAGCCGTTCGGAGATGTCACGTGACATTCCACGCCCAGAAGTCTCTATGGCATACGCCATCTTTGATGATTTTCTTCTTATAACTTACACGTTGTTATTTCATAGCAACGACATTCTTCGTACGATAATCTAGTATCTAAAAATGCCTTATTAGCATTAGTTAAAACTGCCACCAATAGTATGAAAATAAAGAACAAATTTCGGATTGGGTTCCGAATACGAAAGTTCGAAACTTCCGAATCACTTTGCTCCTTCGATTCTGTATTCAGTTACGATAAATTTTAAACGGGAGTTATATGTGAGGATGATGTACAGTGGCAGCGGCGTTCGCTCCGGCGGCGGTCGCAGTCAGTGTGTGCGACCATATTCTTGTCCAAGATGATCTACATTAAAATTTCAGACTACTATTTCATCAGGACTAATGCTGGAATTGCATTATTTGTCAGAATGCACTGGTATATACCAGGGCTGGCCAGAAATTCTGCACACGTGCTGTGCTGCTGCACATGTGGAACTCCCGGGACCAAGTGTGAACCCCAAACCGTCGGGCCTGACGTTCTGTGTCTATGCACAGATGCCACTGTTCTTTACCCAATATACTGACTACAGCGTTCTAGAGTGCATTTGGTACACGTGTCTAATCACAGATGTCGCTGTTGCCCGCTGGCTAAGAATTGTTCCATTAATCATTAATTTATTTCTGGCAGATTTTGAAAGTGGAGATAGCCGAAACATGTGTGACACAGTTGGCAATACTATCCTCTCACCTCTGGTTTAAGTCGATTACTCGCTCAGTTGTTGTGTTGTGCATTTTGTTAGGCGTTGTTCAAATGTTTGTACAGCTTATGGGACTTAACTACTGACGTCCAGAATTTGGGCTCGTCGCTAATGCTCTGACAAGGTTCTCCGCAGGGAGTTACACGTGGATAAAACTAATCCTGTGCGCTGAATACTGCATACAGCGTTCGTTGAGAGTGGGACTGCGTGTTAGCGGCGTTCATCCAGTGGTTTGCGTTCGCCTCTTTTTGTTTTGTTTTGAGTCCAGGCTTCGCGCGCGCGCAAAAAAAAAAAAAAAAAAAAAAAAAAAAAAAAAAAAAAAAAAAAAAAAAAGTGTTTGTATAGTCTATGGGACTTAACTACGGGGTCATCAGTCCCTAAACTTACAAACTACCTACGAACTAGCTAACACTAAGGACGGCACAAATATCCATGCCCGAGGGGGGATTCGAACCCCTGACCGTAGTGGCCGTGTAGACCGTGACTGGAGCGCCTCAGTCTCCTCGGCCACCGCGACCGGCGTTAGGCGTTGTGCGTTCGCGCTTTATTTCTAGTTATTCAAGTTAAAAGTCGACCACTGTACGTAAAAAGAGCATTTTTTATCCCAAAAATTAGCACATAAGGTCCGTGTGAACTACCGGTTACTCCCTGTTATAAGTCCTTGTTTGCCTGGCCCAAACTGAGAACTGACTCGATTCAAATTACTTCCATAACAGGAAGTTAATACTGCAGTGGTCAATATACATAGAAGCTCACACGTTATTACACACAGACATTAATAAGCAAGCCACCACAATTAAAGTTATCTTAGAAAGGTGGCTAAGAAAACATTTATGGCGCAACGGAATTTAGGCATAGGAAAATTTGCATCTGAGCTTCTTCTCAGCATTTCTGAAGAACAATATTAAATAAAAGAGGGAAGGTGCTCTAAAACTACAATTTATAGGCAACTTACAGATTATGCTGATCTTAGACTTGTTTATTCAGATAGAAAACAAGCAAAATGGGGAACCAAATTTGTTAATACAATAAAAATGCATCTCTTACATGCAATAATGCGGACGGTGGCCAGCCTATACATGATTTAACGCTACTGGGGGTGGGGGGGATTCACAAACAACACTCATTCGCTCAGAAACATGCAATGCCACAGCGAAACTCACCAAAATCAGCGTGCTGAGACGTGTCGAAAGCAGGCGCCGCTATCGTAGGCGAAATTCAGCAAGTCGGAGGTAGCACAAAACACAACATATAAAAACCCTTTGAAGCTGGCTTTGGTCTGTCGTGCCTGTTTCGAGATGGTGCGGGTGTATATCCAAGTTAAATTACATCTGAATTGGACCGCGAGCCAAACACGCTAACGGCGACACACGACTACGTTACATGAACGCACTCCACTGAAGGTGAAGTGGTTGAAAATTGGATTCATTATACAAACTCATGGTGGATTCTTAAATTGCAATCAGTTAGAAATCGATGTAGGTACTGGTTTTATATGCGAAGTGGCGTGAATTCAGGCGAATAGCTGCAAAACCCGGATGTCGGAACTCGGACCCTCGTGGTTCCGAAAACCGATAAAATTGAATAAATTCAGTTTCGGAAAAATGAAGAAAATTAACTACAGCATGCAACCCATTGAAATGATTAGTATTATATAAGGAAGCGAATGAAATACAGCTACACGCGTTAGGAGGCGATTACAGAGACGGATGAGGTCCTGTCTCAGAAAAGCCACAAAAATGAAATAATTACAAAGTCGGAAAAATAAAAATAAGAATTACGGCGTGCAACCCATAGAAATGTTTAGAATTACATGAAGAAGCGAAAGAAATGCAGCTACACGCGATAGGGTGCGATTACAGATACGGATGAAGCCCAGTCTCCAAAACTCGTAAAAGTGAAATAATTAAAAAGTCGGAAAATAAGAATAAGAACTATGGCATGCAACCCATAGGAATGTTTAGAATTACATAAGGAAGCTATTGAAGGAGGTTGTACAAGGATCAGAGAGAATTACTGGCAAAGACAGAGTGCGTGCTATAAGTCTGAGAAGAAACAGCAAAAATAAAATAGGCGGGGAGAGAAGAACGCGAAATATTAGTGGAAATCAGAAGGATACCCGCATAGTTACTTACCTGATAGGCATGGAATAAACAAGAGCGGAAGCCGAAGGCTCTGCTCTATGAACCAACCACGTGGAACACATATCACTAAAGGAAGGAAACGATGACAAGGATTTTACATGCACTGTACAAAAATGAACGTATTATCTATTAGAAATCGTGCCTCACAAAGCTACAAAGTATTTCCACCGCCACATGATCACAAAAGGCTTTAACATACCAACCCGTTAGCAAACTGCAGCTTGAATCACATACATCGCGTCTCTTTATTTGAAAACACTGAACTGAAAAACGAGAACACATTTCCTCACACGATCTGAGAAAATATTTCAAAAAATGATTCTAACTTCACGAGTCGAAGTTAAACGTGCTAGAGAATAAAACGCTACCATCTCCAAACACAAGAGCAGAACCAACCTTACTTCACCAGAAGACCAGACCGAGCGGCCATGAGACGCAGGAAGCCACCGGAAGCCAGAAAATCCAAGATCAGCGGTGGTGGGGACGGAGAGCGAGTAGACTCGCGCTGGAGAGGGCTCACCGACTAGGTTGTAACATAAGGGTGTAGAAACCTCTTTGGTAGTACCAGCAGCAATCGAAACTGAGCCAGAGAGAACGATGCAAAGCGAGCTATCACTCCCCTCATTCAGCCATAGATTCTCGCACATCCACTTAAAAGTAAAATAACTGCACATTCTCACAGGGACAATGGCGTAGCGGAGAAGCCGTACATACGCCATATTAATTAATATAATAATAAATTATTAACATAAACTAAGAAAAAAGCCTAGCAATATTAACTTGTATTTTAACACATGAGATAAAAATGCTATTCCTCAAACCTTGAAAAGAGTGAGGTTCAAGTTTTAACAAAATGATAATCTAGAGACATTAAATAAATTATAACTTTACAGAAATATATAAAAACATATGTAAGACGACAGACGGCCGTCTTTCATTGTTTTTGATCAGTTTTGGATCTATCTTATTTAACGTGTGACAAATTTATGTGAATTGCACAATGAACTCAAAATCAGCTGTTATTTGGAAATACTTCAGTAGAGTTTCTGAAAATACGAGAAAGTGTACAGTAGCTCACAAAATATATTCTCGAAACGGAGGCACCACTACTTTATTAAAGAGACATTTCAGGTCGGTGCATGCCGATGAATTCAATAAATTAGAAATTCAATATAAAAATACACTGCAGCCTTCGGCTTCGACGGTTGTACAAAAAAAAAAAAAAAAATGTAAAAAAATCTTCCAAAAATGTTCAAATGTTTGTAAGGCATATGGTACTTAACTGCGGGGTTATAAGTCCCTAACCTCACAAATTACTTATGAGCTACCTTATACTAAAGACAGCACAAACATCCATGCCCGAGGAGCGATTCGAACCCCCGAGTGGGGAAAGCCTCGCGCATCACAGCATAGCGCCTCAATGCGCTCTGCCGCTCCGCTGCGGCAAAGATCTTTCCTCCAGTTTTGTGGAAGGAATTGGATTCAGGCGGCTTAAAAAAGCCGTAGCACCGAATTGTGCATTAAAGGGCAGATAGTTTTTTACCGAATATATTTGTGGTGAATTACATGCAAAATTAGCAGATACTGGGACTGACTCAAGTTAGAATGTCTCGTTATTAAGTCTAACATCGCACGGAAAAAATGCAGGTATACAGTGTAAACCTACCTGCATTACTTTTTGAACTAACAATAAGTAGATAACTGATGAATAAAGTGTGCAGTTTTATTTTATTAAACCTACCTTTATCAGTTTAACATAGCTCTCTTCTGCTTCCAGTTCTGATTTCGGTTCCGATTCCGATTCCGGATCCGATAAACAAAATTTAAAAACTCTGCTTCCGAATTTGGTTCCGATACAACCACTTCCGTTACATCCCTAATTTTTATCATGGCAGATTACATAGGTAATTTTGGTTCTACCTTTCAACTAGTTTTGTCACACTATTACTTCATTTCTGCTACTCCTCAATTATTTAATCTATCTTCAGTTTAATATCAGTCCATTAGATTTACTATTCACACTATTCATTCCAATTCCTATAATCCTCCTTCACTTTCACTGATGACAGCAATGACATTTAGGAAACTTACCCGCGATATATTCCCATCATGAATTTTTATCCATACCTGAAATGTTATTTTTCACCTTTCCCATAGCTTCCTCTACCCTGTCTCTTTTTCATCCAGGCATTTCGTTCTTGTTCATTTTTCTTACGTATCCTATCTTTTGTGTTCATATTCGGGATTCCCCTTTTTCACAGTTATCCGTAATTTGTAAATATCTGAAAAGCTTTGTCATTGGCGAACGTTTTATTAAACTGACAAACATGTGTCGATTTATCTTATGTTTTGCGTCCGTTATCTAGATTAATGTCGAAAACTTTCTGTGTACTCCGTACTTTTCTTTATCATTTTGTGTGAGAGATTAACAGCTTTTTGCGGGAATTCGCGGAGTTTCTGTTCGCACTGTGCTAAATGTTCAAATGTTTGTTAAGCTTATAGGGCTTAACTACGGGGTCATCAGTCCCTAAACGTACAAACTACTTATTTTCTACATTATACTAAGGACGGCACAAATATCCATGCCCGAGGGGGGATTCGAACCCCCGACCGTAGTGGCCGTGCAGACCGTGACTGCAGCGCCTCAGTCCCCTCGGCAACCGCGGCCGGCGCACTGTTCTGAAAACTACGTTATGTTCTAGTAAAGTCTGATGGTCTGTCTCCAAACTTAGAGATTCTACTTTCTTACTTGAGTATGTGTTTGGTTGCTCCGTAATTTCAGAAATATTGTCAGAACTTTACCTTTGCTTATTTGATAAGCAACTCTTCCAAATGTCTGTTCAGCTGTATCACCTGTCTGTCTATATCGACAACCAATTCGCCACCAATCGCAAGTCAGTTTATGGTAAGCTTAAATGCATTCGACTCTATCTACTCCTACTCATTAGGAAAATTCCTATTGCAGATCAGGTGAAAGTGACTCCTCCAACTGCCGAGAACTTCGTTTCTCCTTTCTTTTTTCAGTAAGGTTTCATACCATTGTATGGAATAATGCAATCAACGGCTACACAATAATTGTTACCATCATTAAATGAAACAGCATTGCTCCTACTCAATATTTATTCACACTCACCGCGCGGAAATGGCTACACGGTCTGGGACGTTATATCTCAGATTGCGCGGCCTCTCCCACCGAAATTTCGAGCCCTCTCTCGGTCATGGTTGTGTTCTTATAATAAGTTAGTTTAAGTTGTTTTGTGAGTCTCGGAACCAATAACCTTAGCAGTTTGGTTCTTAGATTTCGAGACATCTGAACAGATGAATACATGATTTGCTTACATTCAGTTGATCTAGGAAGTGTAACCAACAAATTACAGTAAAATTTCTCTGCACTGAATCATTTTCCGTTTCTCACTTCATTGCCGTATTACTGCATGTACACGCCATAGCAGACGTTACAATGTCGTGTTCCACTTTACTAGATGTCTTTCCTAATGCATTCTTTCTAGAAATTCAACATTTCGCACATTGTTCAAAGTATTCTCGTCATTGAATATTCTGCAGCGTGGCAAATTACAAACAACTCAGCCGGCACGTTCGGGAGTATACTACACACTGAGATGTGGTCCGATACGTGCTTTAGGTAAAGTGGTACATGGAACAGTGAACAAGTCACTACACCACAACTACCATTAACGGCGGTGAAACTAGCGTAATGCACCAGCTCCAATTTTCTCACTAACCAAGTTAGCAGCCACTTTGCGCCTCACCGGCTTGTTAAATGGCCAACTATACGCGTAACAGAGGATACCCAACTCAGAAACCGAACTATTTGGCTGGATTTTCGTCTACGTTCCTGAATGAGATCTTATTTGAAGCTTCATTTTTCTAACAAGTTCCATTGCCATTTACTAGATAGAGATTTAGGGGACACTAAATTACTAAGTGTCTTCAATTTTGAACATTATGTCCAGTAAGTGCAACAGTTCATAATGAGGTATGATAAACTCACCACATACACGAGTACAGAAGTGCAGACAGAAGTCGGGAACACTGTAAGTGGCTTGTTTTTATGTGTAATGATGTGAAATTGAATCTCTTTCTCTTGGTTCTACGGTTTTGTGGAAAATAATGTTAGCGAAGCTATAGAGGAGTCGCCATAACTAGTGGTGGTTGTCTATTTAGATGTAGGGTCGCAACATATCATTCTTGTGTAGTTTATCTGATGATGAGCGCTTGACCCTTGACACGCGTCATACTTTAGTGTTTTTACGCGATCTCTGTGGTTGAGCCTACCTGACAAAATAATCAAGTATACAACCGCGACCTCACATCCATTATGGATATAATTAAATATCATTACATTGTTTTCCATTAACCAAAATAAATAAATATACAAATGTTGGTTTTGAAAGTTCACAGAACCTACTTGGAAGACACGCTCATTTCATTAACAGGATTAATTGTTACATTATTCTATTCACAGCAGAGTATATTAAAAGAGATGAGAAGATAAAATATAGCAAAATATGTAAATGACGTTTATTGAAAGGCCTTTAAATGAATTTAGTTAGATTTAGTCTAACATGATATATCATTTCATGATAATTATTGGCTATGGTAATTAAAGACTCTCCAACCTAATTTAATTTGAATGTGGCAGAGAACAGATTTCCAGGGCTGACAGGATGAGCATCATCGACACAAACAGTCAATGGAAAAAATTTATTCTATTCAGAAAGTTATATTCAAGAGATAACGGACCTTGTTAATCTTGACGACTACGCATTGATTTGAAAGAGGTGATCCATTTGGATGGAAATACATCGATTAGTAATACGCTTGTAGTGTCTGTGACAGGTAGACTGCATTATTGATTAAAAATGTTGTAAAGGTTCACTTACTCTATAACAAGGAGAAGACGCTTAATCGTCATCGCCGAATTCGTCCAAATTAATGGTACGTGTAGGGCATGGTGAGATATGAAAATGCACCAAGTGGGAACACCAGATAGGTAAGCTTTTTAGGAAATAAAAGTAAGTTTGATACGGATCTATCATCATTTGCACCTTATCAATTGCCCTAAGAGACCCTGTTTAGAATTTGGTGTTTGGCTCAACGGTAAGAGATCAGATTTTTGTTCAAAGGTTTGCAGGTTTTGATTCCGCCTGGTAGCGCGTAAATTACAGACTTCACAATTAACCGCAACATCATATGTGTTATTTTGTAGTTATATGTGCACAACATCAGCATGAGACGTCATTACTTAAAACAAGCGTATTATCTTGCAAACGTCGGGGTGTGAACTGCAAAAAGGCGGCGTCCATAACGTGCGCAAGATGCGGTTATAATTATTGATTACCGTGTTTCTTCGATGATTATCACCCCCGGTACATGTAATTGATTATTTTCATAAGAATGGAAGTATCGATTTACATAAACGACGTCCCCAAGCACGCGTTAACGGCAAGTCCCTTGTTTAATGTCTGTAGTCCCAAATTTTCATCCAATGCCCTTTCTTTTTTTTGTTTACATAAAATAATAAAATAGTCTATATTATGTTCCGGTTAATTGTGACGTCTGTCTACATTGACACTCTGCAAACCAACGTGAAGTGCCTGGCAGAGGGTATGTCCCACTGTATCAGTTATTAGGGTCTTTTTCCCATTCGATTCACTTATTGAGTGTGGGAAGAATATTTTTTTTAAAGCCTCTGTATGTTCTGTAATTAATCTAATCTTGACCTCACGATCCCTACGGGAATAATATGTAGGTGTGCGCATGGTCAAGGAGCAGCAAAAACTTCCCGACGGGTGGAGTTGAACGCGTGGCCTTCTAAATACGAGTTCGAACTTTTACCGCTGATCCTAAAACCACTTCCTAAACACCGCCATCAAAGGGACAGTTGATAAGATGCATATCATGAGAGATCCACATCATAATTTCTCTTACTTTCTAAACGCTTGGCCATTTGGATTTCCCACTTGGCGCACTTTCGTGTCTCACCACGCCCTACATGTACCATAAATGTGGACAAATTCTGCGATGACGAGCAGGCGTCCTCTCCTTGTATAGCAGCATTGCGATTACGAACACTACACTACGATGTGCACTGTCCTTGTTTAAAGATGTAACCTACTCAAATATACTTCAGTCATACCCATTATTCTGCAAAGTGAAAACTTCATTCTGGAAGGCAGATGATGTCTCACATGACACTGCAAAGCGTTACGTGCCAAGATTTTACATGCAAATTACCACGTGCGAAAACAGACCGGTCAAAACATTTAGGTGATCAGTTGAGGTATCTAGGTTCAGAATTATAGTCCCGGGCAGAATGAACTAAAGTATTTCGACGTCTTTCTGTCTGTTCGACTGGAGACAACTACATAATGGCAAAGACAGTTGCACTCTAGGTTCAAAAACGAACATGCAAATGATGACAGGCAAAAGTTAGTAGAGATTCGTGCGTGTAAAAAAAGATTTATGAGCGAAGCATACAATAATTACCACAGCCATACCTTTGCAAAAGACCTTTCCGAGAACCAGAAATAATTCTAGTTCTATGTAAAACTAATAAGCGGGTCAAAACCTCCTATCCAGTCACTCGTTGACCCGGGGCAGTAATAAAAGAAAGCAATCGGAACTGGAGTTCTAAATTGAACCTTTAAGAAAATTTTCACGCAGGAGAACCGCAGAACGTACTAACTCCGAAATGTAGGACATTGTAATAGGTATTTCCGGTCTAGAGAAGCAGCTGAGAGAGCTAAAGCGCTTGTACGACCACCTCTTGAGTATTGCTAAAGTGTTTGGGACCCGCAGCAGGTCAGTTTAAAGGAAGACATAGAAGCAGTTCCGAGGCGAGCAGCTAGGTTTGTTACTGGTATGTTAGAGCAATGTGCGAGTGTCACGGAAATGCTCCGGGAACTCAGTTGGCGATCGCAGGAGGAAAAGACGAAGTTTTTTGGAGAATTTCTGTTGAGGAAATTTAGAGGTTCGGAATTTGAAGCTGAATGTAGTACGATCTTCCTGCCGCGTACATACATTTCAAGTAATGATCACGAAGATAAGAGAAATTAGGTCTCGTACGTAGGCATAGAAGCTTTTTTTTTTTTTTTTTTTTTTTTTTTTTTTTTTTTTTTTTTTTTTTAATAGGAAAGGAAATGCCTAGTAGTGATACAGTGTACTCACCGCGACACACCTTATGGTAGATTGCGTAGTATGTATGTAGATGTAGAACTAAGCAAGTGGTAATAACACTTTCTACGAAGGGGGCAGGTGTTCTTTACAAAAAGAATCACAGAAGCAGTTGAGTTCAGACAGTGTAGTGAGCAGGTAGTTCAACGTGATCTACCTGAAGCTAAAATCGTCCTCTCAAGGGGCGTGAAAACGTAAAGAGCAAATTGTGACGTCGCAGGAATGTCATGTTCCACTATTCTGCGAAGCGTGGAATGAAGGATCTAGCATGTTTGATTTTTGCTTCTTGGAGTGGAAAGTGGCCAATGAGAAGCAACTTGATTTTGACGTGACAGGCAAAAGTTTGAGCCACCATATTGTAAACGGAACTCCGTAATTCTTTCCTTCTTTCGTTGTATCAATATAATCTGTTTAAAGCGCCAGAAAATTGAGGAACTTTTGAAAACGTGTCTTTTTAGATATGATTTGTTACAATAAATTACCGGAAACTATATTTCCGGCACCTTTAAAGGTTATCCTATGTAACGTGTCAGTGCTACGGTATACTCCATTCTATCAAAGGAGGGCGCTGCGGTCGCTACGATGAGCAGCATGTTCCGTGGGATGTAGCAGGTCTTTTAAGAGTGTGTTTTAACTAGATAGCACGTCCGGCCTGACGTTCAGGCAAGTACCGTATCCTTACGGCTTATGGCATGGAGAGCCATAGGAAGCCTTACACAGAGGAAGACGGCTGCAGTTATTGGACTGTACCAATGTGTGATTTCCAGGACTAAATGCGATTTCAAACAATAGGAACCGTTAAAAGAACACATGGCCCAGTCCGTCCACGACTAACACCATCTAGAAACTTATCTTTGAATAAATCAGGAGAATGAATGAAACTCACAGTCGCAACGCACCCTACAGGCAGCAACAGAACGCACAACATCAACAGAAACAGTCCTCAATCACATTCGGTAATGCGGCCTCTACGCACGGAGGCCTATCGTGCGTGTCCCCTTAAAACCACGGCACCGGTGTAGCCCGTAGGAACTGGATGGGGGAACACGGGGATTGGAGTCATAACGAACGGCATCGGCTTTATTCACAGTGGAGAGTGATGTGGAGTCATGTGGAGAGAACGTCGTACTCGGATCAGTCATGCGTAGTGCAGGAAACATCACTTTATGGCTGTGATGGATGAATGGTGTGGGCAGTATCAGTATGCGGTAACGACGTTGTGTCCTTTAGATTGGCGCTTTGACTCCTCAGATGCCTCGACGATTTGTTGCGCTGGTGTAATAGGGGATGGGTTCCTTCTGTTGGACGATAAAGCTCGTCCCCCATACGGCTGCACTGGGGGACAACATGCTTGAAGTTGAGGGAATTGAACTAATGAAGTGGCTTGTTTTTTACCGGATTTAAACCCTATTGTGTGTGGGAAGCATTTGGCAGACGTATTGTAGACAGACCAGCACCTCTATGAGCTGGATATTGGACTAAGGACCAAATATCCTTTAAGAGCTGATTGATATATTCATGTCGTTCACGCCACGCAGTGCAACTGTACTGGCCGTATGAGGTGAATATAGTCTGTGAAATCTCTCTCTCATTAGAAGCCGCTTGTGGGGTACAGTATCAAAAGCCTTCCGAAAATCCAGAAATATGGAATCGATTTGAGATCCCTTGTCGATGGCACTTGACACTTCATGTGAATAAAGAGCAAGCTGCGTTTCGCAAAAGCGATACTTTCTGAATCCGTGTTGACTATTGGTGAATATAGTCTGTGAAATCTCTCTCTCATAAGAAGTCGCTTGTGGGGTACAGTATCAAAAGCCTTCCGAAAATCCAGAAATATGGAATCGATTTGAGATCCCTTGTCGATGGCACTTGACACTTCATGTGAATAAAGAGCAAGCTGCGTTTCGCAAAAGCGATACTTTCTTAATCCGTGTTGACTATTGGTTAATAGGTCGTACTCTTCGAGGTAGTTCATAATATTCGAACAGAGTATATGTTCCAAAACCCTACTGCAAATCGACGTCAATGAGATAGGCCTGTAATTTTGGGGATCACTCCTATTGCCTTTCTTGAATATTGGAGTAACTTGGGCAACTTTCCAGTCTTTGGGTACAGATCTTTTGCTGAGTGATCGATTGTAAATTATAGCTAAGTACGGAGCTATTGCATCAGCATACTCTGAGAGGAATCTAGTTGGTATACAATCTGGCCCGGAAGATTTGTTTTTGTTTAGTGACTTAAGTTGTTTTACTACTCCAGGAACATCTCCTTCTAAGTTTCGCATGCTGGCAGCTGTTCTTGGATTGAATACTGGAGTGTTCACTTCGTCTTCGTTTCGTTTCAGGTCGTTGGTTGACACCCTCCTCCTACACCATCCCGAGGGTGCCTGCACTTGCCGCGGTGTAGCCGAGCGGTCTAAAGCGTCTCGCTGCGGAGCGCGCGGTTGTTAGCCGTGGAGGTTGGAGTCCTCCGTGGAGCATGGTTGTATGTGTTTGTCCTTAGGTTATATACCTACGTTTAAGTAGTTTGTAAGCTACGGACTGATGAGCACGAAGTTTGGTCCGATAGATTTACAGACATTTGAACATTTTTGTGCCTGCACTTGTTGTGGAGTAAGAAATAAATATGTTAAGTGACTGATACAGTTCTGTCCCTCAAATTTGGGTGTGTGAGTTCGTCAGGATCGGTGGTTGTTCCCCAGGCGCGGTAGTTGCATGTTTCTACGTCGTTAGTTGTTTATTCATGTATTGTACCGTACTTTTAGTTCGGTTCAGTTGAGTTATTCCTACTTTTTCCTTCGAGTAGCAAGTCCTCTATGTACATTAACTTGATTAACGTAAGTGGGGAATTTATCTGGTTTGTACACCTCTGCTGGTTCGCATCCGCACGGGCGGTAGTCGTATAGCTTTATTTTTCTTCTTTCTTTAACTTCTTGTTGCAGAATATTTTCCCTCCGTGAGGCATCGCCACCTCGCTGTTGTAATTTGGCGTTCTGTTCGTTTGTGTAAGCCCATTTAATTAATTTAATTTGCGTAATACATTAATTTCAGTAGCTTTCAAATGAGTACTGTAAAATGATAGCAAAACAAAGCAGTTGTCACTTTTTGATGAAGAAAATTAGGCGGCCTTCTAATTCACAACCCATGTCGACTAAGACACTTCAGTCATTATGTCCCTATCGCAGTACAACAAACGCAAGTACGCTATCTCCTAGTAAAAGATAAAAGAGGGAGGTTCTGCTTTTCGACGTATACGCTAGTATCAAGGGAGAGGAGCAATGCCCTTTATCAAGTATGAAATTTTATCGGCCCCAGTTATATCCGGGTTAACTAAGTGACACAGAGCCAAAACAATCGGTTTACAGGGTGGTCCACTGGTAGTGATCGGGCCAAATATCTCACAAAAGAAGCATCAAACGAAAAAACTACAAAGAACAAAACTTTTCTAGTTTGAATGGGAAAAACAGATGACGTTATGTTTGGCACGCTAGATGGCGCTGCCATAGGTCAAACGGATATCAACTGCATTTTTTTTTTACATAGGTACACCCTTGTTATTACATATTCGTCCATTAAGTAAATAAATATGAATGATTTACTTGGAACACTTTCATCGCTTTGTGATAGATGGCGCTGTAATAGTCACAAACGTATCTGTACGTGGTATCGCGTAACATTTTGCCATTGCCGACGGTATTTGCTTCGTGATACATTACTCGTGTTAAAATGGACCGTTTACCAATTGCATAAAAGATCAATATGGTAATTCTGTATGGCTATTGTGATCAAAATGCTCAACAGGCCTGTGCTATTTATTTTGATCGTAATCCTGGAAGACATCATCCAAGTGTCTGGATAGTTACCTTATTTCAATAGACAGCAAGTGTACAGCCACAAGTGAAACGTCAAAAAAAAAATGTTCAAATGTTTGTAAAGTCTATGGGATCTAGAAGATTGTTGTTTTGTTTTTTCTTTTCTTTTCTTATGGGACTTAACCACGGGGTCATTAGTCCCTAAACTTACAAACTTCTTATGAACTAACTAAGACTAAGGACGGCACAAATATCCATGCACGAGGAGGGAATCGAACCCCCGACCGTAGGGGCCGCGCAGACCGTGACTGGAGCGCCTCAGTCTCCTCGGCCACCGCGGCCGGCAGTGAAACGTCAACCACGACCTGCAACAAATGATGATGCTAAGTAAGTGTTTTAGCAGAAGTTGCGGCTAATCCGCACATCAGTAGTAGACAAACTGAGCGATAATCGGAAACTTTAGAAACGTCGGCATTGAGAATTCTACATCAACATAAATTTCACCCATAACGTATTTCTATGCTCTGGGATTTGCATGGCGAAGACTTTGCACGTCCTGTATAGTTTTGCCACTGGGCACTAAATAAACTACGAAATGATAACAGATGGGAGGAAGGTTAGTTGGCCCCTATTTTATCGATGGCAATCTAAATGGTGCAATGTATGCTGATTTTTTACGTAATGTTCTACCGATTTTACTACAAGATGTTTCACTGCATGACAGAATGGTGATGTACTTTCAAGATGATGGAATGTCCCGCACATGGCTAGCGTGCAGCATGGAATATTTCATGACAGGTGGATTGGTCGTAGAAGCACTATACCATGGCCCGCACGTTCACAGTATCTTACATTCCCGGATTTGTTTCTGGGGGGGGGGGGGGGAGATTGAGGGATATTTGTTATCGTGATTCACCGACAACGCCTAAAAACATGCGTCATCGCATTGTCAATGTATGTGAGAACGTTAGTGAAGGCGAACTACTCGCTGATGAGAGGAATTTCGTTACGCGTATTGCCAAATGCACTGAAGTTGAAGGACATCATTTTGAGCATTTGTTGAAATCATGAGGTAATTACAGGTAATCACGCAGTAACAGCATGCGTTCTCATAATGTATGATAATTTCAATACAGTACGTGTATAACATTAGAACAACCGAAATAAAGTTCAACTGTACCTAAATTCGGCTTTAATTTAAAAAATCTCCCTGTTACCCACTGTTCGTCTAAAATGGTGGGCAATAAGTTTGTGAATATTACAGCGCTATCTATCGCAAAGAGAAAAAAAAGTGTTCCAAATAAGATATTCATATTTATTTACGTACTAGACGAATATGTTATAAAAATGGGTGTACCTATTTTAAAAATGCAGTTGATATCCGTTTGACCTATGACAACGCCATCTAGCGGTCTAATCAAAGCGCCATCTATTTTCCCCCTTCAAGCTATAAAAGTTTTGTTTTTTGTATTTTTTTTTCTTTTAATGGTTATTTCGTGAGATATTTGGCCCGGTAACTATCAATGGACCACCCTGCATACGACTACGGTGACATACCAGGTCGTTGAGCCCTGTCCTTCAATTGCTCTTCTGATAAACGGTCTGGTTATTAGTGGTCTCCAAATGTCTTCTTAAGTTGTTTCTGGAGCGTCTCCTGTGGAGCGTCCTGTGGAGCGTCTCCAGAGAACAGCGATGGAGGTCTGATGTGCAGCTGGCTAACCGCAGTTTTCGTATCAATGGGTGTTTTTATGACACGGACCTTCGGACGGAGGTAATCAGTATACCCTTTGTACTCCGGTTCTAGTCCGTGTAGGCGACGGCTCTTACGCTGCCTTATCAGAGCCACGATGATGCAGATGTATTGCAGAATGCCCGGCGCCTCCACCAAAAGTTAGTAGAGATTCGTGCGTCTATAAAAATACCGATGCGCGAAGCATACAATAATTACCACAGCCATACAATTCCAAAAGATCTTTCCGAGACCCGACAAAAATTCTGGTCCTATGTAAAATCGATAAGCGGGTCGAAGCCCACTATCCAGTTACTCGTTGATCATTCCGGCGCAGTAATAGAAGAAACCAAACGGACAGCTGAAGTTCTAAATTTAACCTTTAAGCAATCTTTCACGCAGGAGGACCGCACAAATGTACTATCATTTGATCAACGAACTAATTCAGAAATGGAGGACATAGTAATAGGTTTTTCCGCTGTAGAGACGCAGCTGAGAGAGCTAAATATGAAAAAGTCGGCTGGTCCGGATAGAACACCAGTTCGGTTTTACAAAGAGTATTCCGCGGCATTGGCCCCCGACTTAGCTTGCGAATCCTTAATCCAGCGCAAAGATCCTAGTGATTGGAAAAAAGCGCAGGTGACTCCCATTTATAAGAAAGGAAAGAGAACTGATCCACACAATTGCAGGCCAGTATCGTTGATATAACATTCCTGTAGAATTTTGGAGCATGTCCTCAGTTCGAATATAGTAAATTTCCTTGAAACGGAAAAGCTTCTTTCTATGAATCAGCACGGGTTTAGGAAACATAGTTCATGTGTAACTCAGCTTGCCCTTTTCTCACATGACATCTTGCGAGCCATGGATGAAGGCCAACAGGCGGATTGTGTATTTCTGGACTTAAAAAAGGCGTTCGACGCGGTTTCACACTGTAGACTCCTAACGAAGGTACGAGCTTATGGAATGGGTACACAGATTTGTGACTGGCTTGAAGACTTCCTAAGTAATAGAACGCAGTACGTTGTACTCGACGGCGAGTGTTCATCAGAGACGAGTGTATATTCAGGTGTGCCCCAGGGGAGTGTAATAGGACCGCTATTATTTTCTATCTATATAAATGATCTGATGGACAGAGTAAGTAGTAATTTGCGCCTGTTTGCTGATGATGCTGTTGTGTATGGGAAGGTGTCGTGTTTAACTGACTGTAATACTTTAGGATGACTTAGATAAAATTTATAGTTGGTGCGAAGAATGGCAGCTAGCTCTCAATGTAGAAAAACGTAAGGTGATGCACATGAGTAGCAAAAGCAATCCCATAATGTTCGAATACAGCATTAGTAATGAGCTTCTTAATGCTGTCGCATCGTTCAAATTACTAGGCGTAACATTGTAGAGCGAAGGCGCACAGCCGACTTCGGTTTATTGGGATAATGTTGAGAAGATGTACTTCATCTGTAAAGGAGACCGCTTATAAAACGCTGGTACGACCACGTCTAGAGTATTGCTCAAGTGTTTGGGACCCGCAGCAGATCAGTTTAAAGGAAGACATAGAAGCAGTTCAGAGGCGAGGAGCTAGGTTCATTACTGGTAGGTTCGACCAATGCGCGAGTGTCACGGAAATGCTCCGGGAACTCAGTTGGGGATCGCTGGAGAAAAGACGACGTTCTTTTCGTGAATTTCTATTGAGGAAATTTGGAGGACCGAAATTTGAAGCTGAGTGTAGTACGATCTTGCTGCCGCCTACTTACGTTTAGCCGGCCGTGGTGGCCGAGGGGACTGAAGCGCTTCAGTCACGGTCTGCACGGCCACTACGGTTGGGGGTTCGAATCCCCCCCTCGGGCATATGCCGTCCTAGTTCGTAAGTAGTTCATAAGTAGTTTGTACGTTTAGGGACTGATGACCCCGTAGTTAAGTCCCATTAGCTTTGAAAAAAAAAAAAAAAAAAAAAAAAAAAAAAAAAAAAAAAAAAAAAAAAAAAAAAGCTTACTTTTCGCGTAGTGATCACAGAGACAAGATAAGAGGAATTAGGGCTCGTACGGAGGCATATAGGCATTCTTTTTTCCTCATTCTATTTGGGAGTGGAACAGGAAAGGAAATGCCTAGTAGTGGTACACTGTACCCTCCGCCACGCACCTTACGGTGGATTGCGGAGTATGTATGTAGATGTATATTTAGAAATTGTTAGGTAGCTAATTGCAGGTGGGTCGGAATTCGAAGGCTGGTCGTTAATAGAGCACTACTCTTTACACTCAGAATACGTTTATTGCTGACACTAGTGTACATTCATACAGACTTCCTCCTGCTTGGAACACTCCACTATTTATAAACATAAACAATTTTCTGGAACTTACATCAAACATAAAAAAATACATATAGAACATTCTAGAAATAGTAAATACAAACAAATAATATTTTCTGCCCGTGGCGGGATTTGAACTGGGGACCTGAATAACTGCGATGCTAACAGCTGCTCCACATGTACCAACGGAGGAGTCGCGGCGTTATTTAAAATATAAAATGTTGAAATATTCATTCTATCATACAACCCCAATTCCCAAAGGCATTGAGGTCTCGGAGGGAGTACATCTGTAATAGCATGTATCCCTCAGTGAGGAGCATGCATCGTAAATTTCAGAGGCATATTGCATTGCGTTATATTACAAAACATGGTAATTATGAATGATGTTACATAACATATACGTGGATACGTTAAAATTCCTTTCAAGCTGCGATAAGTCAGGAATTTGGCTCTCAGCTTTTATATTGTTGATTCCGGTCGGAGTATATCGCGTTTCGCAGTGCTTTGGTATTCTATTTCGTCGTGGCACTGCTATAAGGGGGCGCTGGCAGTGCTACACGCCCATCAGAAGTCCTTGTAAGCGCGCCAGTGGAGCCCCCGTGCACTTTCGCCCTCTGCGCGGGCCCTCCAGAGAGTATTTCAGGGGTGGCTGTTTACTCCGGCAACAGCTCGGCGGATAATACGGCCTGCTAGCACAAGTGATATGCATCACTTTAATTGCTCTGCATACAGGGTTAATCTGCGCAGCGCGCTCGGTCTTAAGACTAAGTAGGGGGACTATACACACAGCAAGGCGCTTAGCTCGCCCAGTGAATTACAGCTTCGTTCAGCGACAAGCATGTCTCCTTACTCGTTGTGCTCTGATAGCTTTGTTACTTGCTGGGGGAACGACAAATGGCCCATAACGCGTTACATGAAAGTATTAGGAGCTGACACATTTTAATTCCACTGATTGGTGAGTATATACGATACATTTAATAATTAAAACATACGTAAGAATAAAAATTTGATCCCATTTTTCTATAGAATCTGTGCTGGATCAGCCGACTGTGGAAATGGCTGTCTTGAGCTTTATACCAGTTGCAAAAAAAAACAGTAGAGAATCAGATGTGCTTTGAATTCACAAATGGGGTACTTCTGCTGGTCTGATACATTAAAGTTACCCAATAACTTTAAGTAAACAGAACAAAAAGTGCAAATGTTTGTTAATCTATCAGGCTCAACTACCGGGTTATTAGTCCGTAACTTACAAACCACTTAAACTAAGGTAAGCTAACTTGAGGACAACACGAACACCCATGCCCAAAGAAGGACTCGAACCCCCGACGGCAGAAGGGCGCGCGCACCGCAGCACGGCGCCCCAATGCGCACGGCTAATCCTCCACGGCATGCAAACAGACTTTTCGTACAATTTTTTCTAGAGGAAACGAGTTACAATAGTTATACATCTCACATTTTGAGCGATATTCTGATCATGTATCTGGAAATAATACCGATTATAAAATGTTTGCATATTGTAAACATACTGGTAGTCTTAGAGCTACATACTTCTTATTGATACAATTTTAGATAATACATCAAAACACTAGCAGCGTAACAATCTCCCTTACAGCAAGAATTGAATGAAAACTATTTCATGTAAAAATTTGTAATGTAGCAGTGTGTACAGACGAAAACCGTCTGTTACAGTACTTCTTCGGTCGCCTTTTATATTGTTAGTTAACAACTGTGTACATGGTATATTGTCATACAATATTTAAGTTGTCTGAACATTTCATATCGTATTTCCTTGATATATCGTATAACAAAGGTCGAAATAAATGTTTTTCCGCTGCTGTAGAAAGATTCAAGTTGCTTTACAGTGTAGTCGTTGCGAGAACTAAGTTTAGATTGTATCATGAAATATCCTCGTATTTGTAAACTGTCAAGTAAATGACCTTGGATTATAGGATATCAGGAACGCTTATATGTCTAACTACTTTGGGAAAAAAAAAAAAAAAAAAAAAAAAAAAAAAAAAAAAAAAAAAAAAAAAAAAGCACACGGCGGCGAATGCACTTCAGACGACTTCACGAATAAAATTACGCTCAACCTTGGCGATAACCCTTTTGATAACAACGGTAAGAGCTTGTACGTGGCACAGTAGAGAGGACCGGCAGTCATTGTGGTCAGCTATCAGATTTGTCCGGACCGCTTCACGTCGACTGAAAAACGTTTTATTGCCGCCAACGTCTGCTATGTAGCAATTATAGTGTCAAAATTCCTTGATGAAGCTAAGCGTTGCAGTTTCTGCTCGTCGATTACGTCAATATTGCCCTTCCTACGCCTCCTCCGACTGCTGTTGATGTACGGCAACTATTTTTGAAGACGACCTATATGAGGAAATAGCACATTAGTTGCGCTAAAAGTAGTTTATTTCTGGACATCGAAATGAAAATTGTGTTAACAACGCCAACCTCCCGTCCCTCCCTTCCTTATCCGCTTACAGTGCAATAGGAGTACCTCTTTTGGGTAACCTACACTGGCTTCACACAGTCAAAGTAATATTATGTTCCACTACAATTTCATAAGGCC
This sequence comes from Locusta migratoria, assembly GCA_026315105.1. NCBI lineage: Eukaryota > Metazoa > Arthropoda > Insecta > Orthoptera > Acrididae > Locusta > Locusta migratoria. The sequence continues at coordinate 388,299,615 of CM048744.1, forward strand.
AATTTCAAGTAAAATCATACCACATAAATACATCAGCAGTTGATTTGGGTATTTCGATATTGAAATATCGGGAAAAAGATAGCTTAGATATATACGTGAATCACCCAACACTAAAACGGAGCCGCGGTGGAGTAGCCGAACGGTCTAAAGCGTCTCGCTGCGGAGCGCGTGGTTGATCGCCGTGGAGGTTCGAGTCCTCCCTGGGGCATGGGTGTGTGTGTTTGTCCGTAGTTAAGTATACATAGGTTTAGGTAGTTTGTAAGCTACGGACTGATGACCACGCAGTTTGGTCCGATAGATTTACAGACATTTGAACTAAAACGGAAAGTACGATTGATGTGCGGTTTTCACAGTATGGATTGGTAGTCAAGGACTCGTACTGCTGGCCAATAAACAGATGACAAAAATACCTACAAAGTGTATTTTTTATGCAAACATACAATTTCTCAAATGGCTCAATGGTTGTTTTTAACATGCACTGGAATTTTTGACACCAGCTGTATATAAATAATTTCGAATGACATTTTTATCACGTTTAATTTGGCAGCAACAACCATTCAAAATCTTAGGGGCGGAGTCTACGACAGCATAGCTGACTGGCTGGTGATCATGAGACAGTAGGCCGTGCCCCAGGGGCTAGTCACTCGGCCAGTTAGCTACGCCAGCTAGCCTCCGCCCCCGAAACTTTGAACAGTTGCCAAACTAATAATGTCATTCAAAATTCTTTGTACACAGCTCGTGTCAAAAATTCCAGTGCGAAATAGAACAACCATTGTTCCATTAAAAAACTGTATGTTTGCATAAAAATACACTTTCTAAGTAACATGACAAACTGTTTGTTGACTAAAAATACGAGCCCCTGACTACCAATCCATCCTGTGAAAACAGCACATCAATGGAACACCATTTCCGCAATATTTGTAGTGCAAGTGTTAAGTGATTCGATATATATATATATATTCTACAGTTCTATGTAGCTGAATATAGTGAAATGATATGACCGTGTGGCATTTTAGGCCGTGATATCACGCGTGCGATTGTTCGGCTGCCTAGTGCAAGTCTTTTTACTTGAAGAAATTTTTTATTCTTTTTTTAGGAGAAAAGTAAGAACACGCGAGGCAACACGACTTATCTCAGAAGATAAATTAAGGAAAGGGAAACCTACGTTTTTAGCAATGTGGATCTGGAGAAATCTTTTGAGAAAGTTGACTAGAATACAATTTTTCACATTCTGAAGGTATCTGTGGTAAAATATAGACAGCGAAGAGTTATATTCAGCTGGTACAAAAACCAGACAGCTGTTATTAGAGTAGAAGGTCATGAAAGAGTGGCAGTGGTTGGGAAGGGAGTAAGAAAGGGTTGTAACTTTCTCGAATGTTGTTCAATCTATACATTGAGCAAGCTGTGAATAAATATAAAGAGAAATTTGGAGAGGAAATTAAAGTCCAGGGAGAGGAAATATAAACCTTTCTGTTTGCTGACGACATAGTAATTCTGCCAGAGATAGCTAAGAACCTGGAAAAGCAATTAAGTGGAATGGACATTGTCTTGAAAGGAAGGAATAAGATGAACTTTAACAACAGTGAAACAAAGATAATGGAATGTAGTGTTAGAAAATCTGGCGATAAAAGTAGTAGATGAGTTTTGTTACATATGTAGCAACATAACTTCTTGTGGCCCAAGTAAAGGAGAAATAAAATGCAGAATGGCTATAGAAAGAAAAGCGCTTCTGAAGAAGCGAAATTTGTTGACAGCGAATATTAGTTTAAATGTAAGGAAGTCCTTTCCGAAATCATTTGTCTGGAGTGTAGGAATGGAATGGGAGATAAATAGTATAATTGTGGTTCGATGAACCCTCTGCTAGGCACTTAAATGTGATTTGCAGAGTATCCCATGTAGATGTAGATGTAGATGTGTAGATGTAGGCATTGTATAGGAGTGAATCGTGGACGATAAGGAGTTCCGATAAAAAGATGATAGTAGCTTTTGAAATGTGGTGCTACAAACGAATGATGAAGATTAGATGGGTAAATCGCGTAACTGCTCGACAGAATTGGGGAGGTAAGGAGTTTTTGGGACATCCTGCCTAAGAGAAGGGATAGGCTCATGGGACACATTCTCAGACATCAAGGACTCGCCAGCATTAGAACGAAGATTGTGGGGTAAAAATCGTAGAGGTAGACCTCTGGACGAATACAGTAATCAAAAAGGATGCAGGTTGCCGTACGTATTCTCAGATGAAGAGACTTGCACAGATTAGGATAGTGTGGAGAGCTGCATCAAACCAGTCACAGACTGAAGACCGCAACAACATGTTTACGTTTCGGTTTATGGCAAAATATAGATCTTATGAAATAATATGAAAATATGTTTTCAACGCCGCAAACTAAATATGAATGATATTGATGTGCAAAAAGTTTTATCATCGAATTATGATCACTTATGGCAACTTTGCAGCGCCACTTGGTAAGAATTAGTGAAGAGAAACAAGTCCCTACTAGGAGATGACCTAGTCTCTCTAATGTAGGGCAACTGCTCTCGCACCCTTGGGGCAGACATTTAGCACAGTAGCTGGAACAGGACGAAATTTTGAGAACAGTGCAGCAGTAGCTAGCAAGGAGCTTCATTTTTTATCTATGTAGTGAGATGTGTGCGAGGTACATTAACGGCTCGAGCTATTTACACATGCATTATATGCACTTGAAGTTGCGTACTGTTTCATTTTAAAAGGACAATACTCCATTCTATTTTAAACGGAAATTTTTACGAGTTTTATTCATGATTTAAGATCAAAATGACAGTCGTCCCAGTGCCTATCAGTTAACGTTAAGTATTTCAATATTTATATTTACGTACTTTTAGACCAACTTCAACTAAGGAAGGCTTAATGCACCGCTGGAAAAAGGAAGAGATCTTATTATTTGTGTAAATTTTTTACGGTGTATTACGGTAGTAATTAACATTTAAATACATGTGTTTTGCATCGAGCCAACAAAACTTCTCAACGATTACATATAGCAGTGCCAAATATGGTCACAAGATCTATTCTGAATAAAATATTGCTCTTCAACGGAAAATATAGTCAATTGCGTAGACTGTACGTTATAAATACATAAAGTTCATGAATACTATTAACTGTAACAAATTGAAGAAAATATCCTTCCCGCTATCGTTTATTGCCCAGTATAATAACAACGGTTATGGCGTCGGATACAGTAACTTTCTCGTCTATAGAACAAAGGAACAGGTTAGTACCACATGAGATTTATTGGGGAGTTTTCGAATTTTTCCCTTTCGGCTCAGTTACCGCTAAATGCTGAACTTCGGCCACAGATAATAGAGTAAAGATTGGAAACATTATGCCGTCGCTACGTTCGGAAACGATTTTATTTGGAGTTCATTTTTATGGGCCAACAAATTAACGAATACGCTGCAGGGATTTGCGATAAGTGGTCTCATTATTTTAAATTAATGCGTGCGCGCCGGGCCTGCAATAAAGCCCATTTTTTGAGAGCATCTGTTCCACGGCGTACGGTTTCGGCCCCGTAACTCAGCTACGAGGGATTACTAATCCGCACAATTCCTCAGTGTATTTTAACTTGCATATGAGTATATCATCTGATATCGTTATTTAGATATTTCATTGATATTAAGTGTACCTCTTTTGTTACAAGTTTTAGTACCAAATTATGCTATACTGTTACTTTTTGTTAGTGGATACCCTCTCTAATGAAGAATTTCCAAAATATTGTGATGTAGAAGTTGTAAAACATTACTTAGCGCAGAACTCAAAGGAAGATGAGTTAATAATTGTCCACGGTTTGTAGGGAAAAGGAAAAAAAAAGACCATTAACGTACCACTAAATTCATCAGTACATCTACTGCGAATCAATGACATATTAAGGAAAAAAGAAATATGAAATTATATTATGTGAAGGAATGTGAGAGTGTAAAATAATTAGTAGGAGAACAGGAAAGGAGGAATATGTAGATTTTCTCTCGCTGTTAAAAGGGAAGATAATGTATAAATAATGTTTCGTGCTATTTCAGGTACGGCGCAGAGGATACTGTGCTCACGGGTGCGGTTCCTTTCGAACGTCAGATCCTTGATTGTCGTGAGTACACTCGTGCTCTCCCGATAATCCATTTGTAGTCTGGGGCAAATCCCAGCGTCCCAGACACATATTAAATTGGTCCCAATCCGCCGGTTCCGACCAAGGTTTTCGGGAGGTTCTCCTTGGTTTAAGGAACTGGTAAGCCCCTCCCACTTATTTCCAATTGGGATCCCCTCTTTGTCCCAGTATCAGCTTGTCTGATAATTGGCTGAGTAGAACCGCGACTCTTCATGGACCGGATCTCAAACAGCCACCGGAGTGGAGAATCAAAAGAATTTTTTTTTCCAGGTAAGAGGCCCTGGGGAGAACATCTATCGTGCCTCACTTGAAGTATCTTGCAAAATTATGATGCGTTACATAACCAAAATGAAATATATAGCGAATGCTTCTCTGTCTGTGCTTTTACCGCCTCTGTAGTTCAGAGAAAACGTCGCTTTCCGTCAGGCATGGGAGCAGGGCTCGATAACTGGAAGGACAGTGGATTTCACGTGTTTTTTCTCATCATCACTTTAATCGACGCGCAAATCGCCGAAGTGGCGTCAAGTAAAATGATTTGCCGTGCGGGAATGAACCCACATGGACGATATCCCAGTCAATAAAAGACTTACGATCACTTCCATTCCACACTAAGAACCAGTGTTAACTGTTACAAGTTTATAGAATTTATCTAAGATAGTACAAATAAAATTTCGTTGTTGTTGTAGTCGTCTGCTTGGTTCTACATATTGTATGCGTGTTATGCCTCGGAAGAACGATCGAGCGCATTGAGGCATTATGCTACGAAGCGGGAGGTCGTTCCCAGTCGGGGGTTCGAATCCCCCTCTTGTCTTTAGTATAAGTTAGTTCTAGAGTAGTTTGTAAGTTTAGCGACTGATGACCCCGCAGTTAAGTCCCATAAGCTTAACGAACATTTTATGTGTTATGTTTGATGCCTGTGTGGATGATGCTGTTTCTTGTAAGTGCAGTAGGCGGCAGGGTGGCATCGGATCGTATTCCTGAATGTCACAGATATAATGGCTGCTTGCATTAAAATTTTTATAATTATTTTCATGCTCACCATTTTTATCGATTAGGGTTATTATGATACTTATTTAGCTGATAATGCAGTATCACGTTTTGGGTCTATTTCAACATCATTGTCCGTGTCGTGTGTCTGAATTTGGGTCCTTCTAAGGAGACATTCGTCAGGTTAGTGTGTGCTGATTCCAGTCCTTCGCTATACATTTTTTTTTTTTTTTTTTTTTTTTTTTTTTTTTTTTTGCGTAGTGACGTCGTGCTGTCGTCTTTAAACTTGTCATCAATCCTTGGAGAAATTTAAGGTAATCCAGATCGGTAGGTAACACCGCCTCATAATGTTCGAATACAGTTTTTAGCAGGTTTTTTTTTTTTTTTTTTCGCAATCGGCAAGTTGCTGAAAGAAGTTTTGCAAAGACCTCTCGCCTCAACGAATAACGCCTATCTCTTAATGTGTTTCATCCCATCTCGTGCAAAATTTCCGTGACACTCCCCAATATAGGGACTGCAAAAAGTGAGCTTCCCTTCTCTAAAATTTCTATGAGTCTTCCATCTGTCCCATGGTGCACAGCAGTATTATAAGATGAAACAATTTCTTTAGTAGAGGTGTTGCTTCATCTAAGTATTCGTTGAATGAGACTTAGATTTTGTTCTCATTAACCATGATATTTTCCAAGTGTTTCTTTCGAATAAGAGTTTTTGTAATCGCTGGCTACCTATTTGAATTAATGGCATTGTGAGATTACCGCCTAATAGAAATACCGGTAATCAATATCATTTGATAATTAAACAGTATGAAGTTCACTGCAAACATTGACCATGCCAAGGCACTAATTTTTACACAATTTTAATCTTAATTAATTATGGTAGCAATGTATGTACACAGTTGGGTGACAACTTTATAGTTAGGCCATAGGTAGAAATTATCCACGTTGAGATTTGCTGTGTGCTTGTACCTGACGGGAGGCCAGCGAGCAGGCCGACGTTGGTGGCTTGTTCCAGATTAGGATTTTCCAGTTCGTTTCCGGTGAGGGGAGAGAGAGGGACAATGGCGAGTGCCAGGCACAGTGCAATGCACAAATATTGTAATACTACTGGCATTTGAAGTAATACGATGCAGTTAGAAACCTTTAAGGCCCTCATTACAAAATAGCCTGTTGATAAATAAAAAATTCATTAGCTGATATAGTCACATCTAACGTAATATGTTTGACAATGAAAAGTAATAAATTACCAACGAAGACAAGACAGTTACACAACTAGCATGGCAATGTTTGTTTATAAAAATAATATATTAACTATTTCTCATTTTATTTTCAATTAATCTTGGGTATTTTATCTTGAAGTATTCAGTTAAATCACTTATCTGTGGTATAAGAAATTGCACGATTATGATAAACAGTACAAAGGATGTTTATACTAATATAAAAACGTAAGAAAATATTTGTTTAATGTGTAGTGTAATTATTTTGATTTTAAGTAAAGTTTTAGAAATGTATTGGCTGAGCGCTGTACGTTGGCAAATCGGTTAGAACAGTTCACATGCGGAAGTTGATGACATAGGGGAAAAAACCCAGGCAGTTGAGCTTTTGGCGCGCGAGGGCAGGAAGTGATGTGGTCAGGAGCACGTGGAGAACTGGCCGGGCGGCGTCGCTCTGCACCAGTCGGCATGTGGACCTCGAGGTGGTGACTTGAGATTTGTCTGTGGCAATCGCCACGTGTGGTTGCTCGTCGTAGACTGTACCAAGTTAAATCGAATGCTACTGTGTGTTTGTGAATATTTAGCCAGTGGAACAAGGTGTGCATCGCATTGAATTAAAGTGACTGTGATTTGTTAATGTAACACGTGTCGTCGCATAGGCATGAACATAAACGGTGTTTGAGACAGCCACGTGGTGTGAAAACAATTCGCGACAAATATTCATTTTGTCTGGGGGCTCAGGAGCTGTAACTTTATTTGGTAAATGTGTCGACGTACAGACGTATCAGCCACAGGGTTTAAATATTGTGAAATAAACAACATAAAGTGAAATTTCACGTGTTTTCAAAAATAGTAGTTAGTACACCCTTTTCTCTCATGAACTTGATTTTATTATGAATTTGTTTTGTTAATCATATGCAGGGAAGGAAAGCTTCGAACGTGTGATATCATCCCCTAGAAAACGAGTCAAACAGTCGCAATCACAGTTCCAGTGTTTTTGCATTTTTAGGAATTTGGTTCGCAGCTGGTGGTTGTGAGTTTTAAAAATTAAACTTTCTCTATTTTAAACTCTCACCCCGACCTTCACGCTCGCAGCATTTACATCTGACTTGTATATCATGTAAATTAAGTTTAACGGATTTCTTTTAGTGCTCAGGTGGATAACTTTCTAACTTTTCATTATTTAGGTCACCTGTCAATCTTCGTATCAAGCTGATAACTATCTCAAGTGTTTTGCAGTCGCGTTTGATCTTCTGTTGACTTTACTGACCAGTAAACGATAGCATCTTCTGCGAACAGTATATGAGAACTGTCCAAGTCGTTTATAAAGGCAAGGGGCAGTAGAGGCTGTGTACCACTTCACTGGGGAACGACAGATAACACTTCCATTTTAAACGGCAATGCTAGTCAATTACTAGGTCCTGTGACCTATCTGAGATGACATCATAAATTCAGTAGCAAAACTAATATGATATTTCATATGCACACAACTTGATTAGAAGCCGCTTGTGAGGTACAGCGTCGAAAGTCTTCCAGAAATTTAGAAATAGTAAATTTAGTGTTTCCGTACACGTTTGTCAGTACTGTGTCCGTTTAAATTTAGCATGTTTTTTCATTTGCTTCTGCAACAGTGATTTGACTTACTTTGTGTACCAAGGAGGTGAGTAAACTGCCTTTCAGGTATTGGCACCATATTCATATATGGTGTGTCACCTAACGTACCATTTGTAAACCACAGTAAATACTCAATAATTCCACAGACTAAAATTCAGGAAAGAGGCATTAACGCTTAGAGTGCCATGCCCGTAATATTACGTTGCTGTCGTTTGTTCGAAGATTGCCGCGCCCGTAATATTACGTTCGCTGTGTCTTTGTGAGAACTGCCGCGCCCATAATATTACGGACCACTGTTCTCAAACGAATTCTATCTTTCGCGCGCAGCATTATCCGTACGGCAGTTGTCAGAAGGGAGGCAAACTCTTGTAGTAGACATCTCTGCCACCAGGAGGCGCCACAAAACTGTTCACTTTACGAAACAAGTGTTTGTGTCAGTTGACTGTGAGGCATCAGGGCAACAGCTCTTGAAGGCAAATGTACAGGTCTTGTTGGCACTGTAAAGAAAAACAGGAGAGGAATGCCAGCTGCTTTGTCTAGTGCTTCTCTCCAACGAAATGATATTATTTTCCGCCGTAAGGGAAAGATTTTAGCCCTAAGGTGGAAGGACAAAAGAGATGTTTACATGATAAGCACAAGACATAGGGCTGATATGACATCCTATATATACAGAAGAGGAAGACAAACAAACCAACCAACAGCAGTGATTGACTACAATAAGAATAAATTTGGCGTTGAACTCAGTAATCAGAGAACGTCTTATGGGATATTTCATCATCGTTCAGTCAAGTGGTGGAGAAAGCTATCATTTCACATTATCTTGATGGCAATTTCAAATGCATGTGTTCTGTACACTCAGGTGACAAAGAAAAACATTTCTACCAGTCAGTTTCCTATTGCGGTACGCAAAGACTTATCATCACCACGTACCGCCGACTTTCAGCCTGGTACAAGTGGTGCTGCGCTTTCGTGACTGGATGGAACACATTTCCTGGAAAGAATACCCATTCCACCAGGGAAGAAGAAGGCACAAAAGACTTGTAGAGTGTGCTCAGAGAGGGGCATGAAAGAAGCAGGAGTCGCCAGAAGGAAGGATACTTCATTCCAGTGTGCAGTATGCAAAGTGGGGTTTTGTGCCCAGCCCTGCTTCCAGCTATACCGCTCAAAAAAGAACTATTTGCACTAAAAGCCGTTTGCTGATCTTTAATATTCATGATATTTGCATGTAATCACATAAACATTTCCATGTTTATTAATAAATAGTTTATAATACGAAAAAACAATTTTTTACCTACCCGAAAACAGCGTTTCTCGTTTTGATTGTTGTGATGAAGGTTTACAAAGCAGGGAAATGGACGGGGCAAGTATTTGAAGAGGAAATAATAAGGATTATTCCTGACCAAGAAAAATATATTAATGATTATTCCTTAATCTGTACCAACAGGTCGAAATACTGTAAATATGGCCGGCACTGGGGGAAGGAGACTAAGAAAATGGGCTGGCACTGGGGGAAGTTGGTTCGCATATATGGGTGGCACTCGAAGTGTTAAAATTACTAAAAGTTGGATTTTCAACACAGACCTGTATTTTAAATGCAAATATATTTTTTTGGCACAACAGAAAACAGAAAAATTAATCATTTCTGTATTGTACATTGTAAAGTGTTAATTACATCGAGCGATTTTATTGCCGAAAGTTCACACTTGAAATCGCGTGTTGTAACAAACAAGATCCTTGGTCAGCGGTTGGCATCTGCAGGAATACGTTTACAGAGACTACGATGTTGATGAGATTGGCTGTAATGCAATGTTTGGGTTTATTCTGGTTGTGTCAGTGTCTGCATGTCGTTCTTATTGTTACTGTTATTATTATTCTTTATTAGTCAATGTACTCGTAATAACTGTAGTACGCTGTACGGGACAAGTAAGAACAGAAGTTCGCACACTTATAAAGAGAGAGGTTAATGATTTTAAGTTGGTCGAATATATAACAGTGTGTACAGTGTTGTGGATAAGGTGAAAATATTTTTTCTTTAACTCTGAAAAATGTGAGATGATTCTGATACAGGCAAATACAGAATAAATGCAGTTGAAGCTGCAGGTAGTACGGCCGCGCGGGAGTAGCCGAGCGGTCATGATCGACACGTTGCGGAGGTTCAAATCCTTCCTCGGTCATGGATCTGTGTGTTGCCCTCTGGTTAGTTTAACTTATTTTAAATAGTTTATAAGCTACGGACTAATAATTACGCAGTTGAGTCCGATAGATTTACTAACATTTGAACATTTTTAACAGGTTGTATGGAGAAAAGTAGCGGGATAGAAATCATCCAACGTGCCGCACATTTGAAAATATCTACAAACAATTGTATGCAGCAGATATGATCGTAACTCGGAACGGATCCGTAAGAAACCTAAAATAGGAGAAGCAGGTGCATTGGTGTCATAGCAGCTGTTGCCGTGGATCCACACATGAGCTCAAGTGACATTGCTAGAGGCAGTGCAAAGAGTCAAAGTAGTATAATGTGCATACATCCTCTCTACAAATTCCACCTGTATCATGTGTCGCTGCATCAGAATTTATAGGGAGAAGACATTAATAATCGAGTGAAATTCTGTAAATGGGTATTAACAGAGAATGCGCTGAGGTTCTGCCTGTTTACCAATAAACCAGGTTTCACAAACCACAGGTCGGTGAATTTACGAAACATGCATTACTGGTCCGCAAACAATCCTCTCTGGTTTCGACAGGTAAAGCGACAGCGTCCGTAGAATGTAATCGTGTGGTGCCGAGTAACAGGCAACCATTCATCGGTCTTCACTTCATTGTAGGCGCCCAAAGAGCCGCAAAATTCAACGAGTTTCTACAAAACCATCTGACAACTTCTCTACAGAATGTCTCGCTAGAAACACGTAGACGCATGTGGTATCAACATGATGGTGCTCCTGCACATTCTGCAATTAACACTAGGCTGATCCTTGACAGTATGTTCGAAGGGTGTTTCATATGACATGGCGGACGCATAAATTGTCGAGCCTGTTATCCTGATGTTACACCACATTTAGACTTCTTCCTGTGCCTACAATCCCAGAGTATTTGAAACTCTATAGAGGCAACCTGTGGCAACGTTACACCGGATGTACTACGTCGTGTAATTCATTCATTACGTGGAATATTGCAAATGTGGGCAGCAAATCATGGTTACTACTTTGAACATTTGTTGGCCTGTAATGTCAGGACAGTCTTTTACATTCTGTACTTGAAAGAAAAAAAAGTGTAAGATTAACTCAATTCTGTTACCAATGTAAATTTTCTAGAGAGAAATAAACTAACAAAATATTAGCATGTGGCCGTAACGTGCTATTCTCTCATTTACCTGTTACATCACTGTTCTTTTTGTATCCCTAATTAATTCCGTCCACTCTGATACACATGACTGAACTGATGAAGAGTTAATCAAGCGTCAAATTTAGGTTACAAAAACTCAGGATGTAATTAACATTTTACAATGTAACAAACGGAATTAATAAAGTATTTCTTTTTCTATTGCTCTAAATTACAGAAGGTTTTTCATTTAAAAAAGTCAATTATTTAAAATTATACGTGCGAGTTTTGTAGTTCGTATTAACCAATTACACTAGCCACTCCCCTTACTTCCGGTCAGTGGAGTTAGTTATTCAGCAATCTTGAGGTTCATTTCGCCTTTTATTTGTTTATTTCATTTTAATTACACGTTTCGTTTTGAAGGCATCATCATCATTTAGGGTTTTGTATATTACAATGTTAAACGCTGGTTTTGCGTTCGATTATAACATGTGAAACTGTCTCCACTGATCACAGTTCCTTGATTTGTCGAAATACTTCATAATTATGTAAACTGTCGTGCCAACACTTCATAAAACAGATAATGTCTTACAAATGCAAAGTCTATCTTTGTTTAAAAACCTGTGACAGTTTGTAACTCATGTTTTATGACGAAAGAAAGGAACCTAACGAATAGTGCATTAGGGTGCCCTAAAACAACGCAGTATGCTCCTCACATTAACACACGGAAGACGCATCTAATGATGGAGATTTAAATAAAAAAGTTACTGTCGAACTAGTCTGATATGAACCTTGTTGTTTCATTTGACAGTAAAATTAAACGATTTGTCAATTTCGGCGCTTCAAGGAAATATACCTCTTACAGATGTGATAAATATTCTTTTTGTTTTAAACATTTAACAATGTTTCTTAATCTTTTCTTACATGGCTGAAGAAGTTGCAATCATGCAAAAGACCTACAGAAATTTGTGCCATGATTAGATCCTGGGTCCTCCAGTTCGCTAGTCAGTTGCGCTAAGTCTCTACGCCACCCCGGGAACACGTTCCGAACACACCTGTTGGATTACCCATGCACGTATCGCGTTGCGAAGGTGAAGGTCGGGGTGAGAGTTTAAAATAGGGAAAGATTAATTTTTAAAACCCACAACCACCAACTGCGAACCAAATTCCTAAACATGCAAAAACACTGGAACTGTGATTGCGACTGTTTGACTCGTTTTCTAGGGGATGATATCACACGTTCGAAGCTTTTCTTCCCTGCATATGATTAACAAAACAAATTCATAATAAAATCAAGTTCATGAGAGAAAAGGGTGTACTAACTACTATTTTTGAAAACACGTGAAAGTTCACTTTATGTTGTTTATTTCACAGTATTTAAACCCTGTGGCTGATACGTCTGTACGTCGACACATTTACCAAATAAAGTTATAGCTCCTGAGCCCCCAGACAAAATGAATATTTGTCGCGAATTGTTTTCACACCACGTGACTGTCTCAAACACCGTTTATGTTCATGCCTATGCGACGACACGTTTTACATTAACAAATCACAGTCACTTTAATTCAATGCGATACACACCTTGTTCCACCGGCTAAATATTCACAAACACACAGTAGCATTCGATTTAACTTGGTACAGTCTACGACGAGCAACCACACGTGGCGATTGCCACAGACAAATCTCAAGTCACAACCTCGAGGTCCACATGCCGACTGGTGCAGAGCGACGCCGCCCGGCCAGTTCTCCACGTGCTCCTGACCACATCACTTCCTGCCCTCGAGCGCCAAAAGCTCAACAGCCTGGGTTTTTTCCCCTACGTCATCAACTTCCGCATGTGAACTGTTCTAACCGATTTGCCAACGTACAGCGCTCAGCCAATACATTTCTAAAACTTTACTTAAAATCAAAATAATTACACTACACATTAAACAAATATTTTCTTACGTTTTTATATTAGTATAAACATCCTTTGTACTGTTTATCATAATCGTGCAATTTCTTATACCACAGATAAGTGATTTAACTGAATACTTCAAGATAAAATACAAAAGATTAATTGAAAATAAAATGAGAAATAGTTAATATATTATTTTTATAAACAAACATTGCCATGCTAGTTGTGTAACTGTCTTGTCTTCGTTGGTAATTTATTACTTTTCATTGTCAATTAAACATATTACGCCAGATGTGATTATATCAGCTAATGTATTGTTTATTTATCAACAGGCTATTTTGTAATGAGGGCCTTAAAGGTTCCTAACTGCATCGTATTACTTCGATTTGCAAGTAGTATTAGAATACTTTATTTCACGCTGTGCACTGCACTGTGCCTGGCACTCGCCATTGTCCCTCTCTCCCCTCACCGGAAACGAACTGGAAAATCCTAAGTTGGAACAAGCCACCAACGTCGGCCTGCTCGCTGGCCTCCCGTCAGCTACAAGCACACAGCAAATCTCAACGTGGATAATTTCTACCTATGGCCTAACTATAAATGTTGTCACCCAACTGTGTACATACCATAATTAATAAGATTAAAATTGTGTAACATTTAGTGCATTGGCATGGTCAATGTTTGCAGTGAACTTCATACTGTTTAATTATCAAATGCTATTAATTACCAGTATTTCTATGGGGCGGTAATCTCACAATACCCCCACTTGCGGCATCCAAACCACGTGCAGGATGGCGCAAGTAGCACCAAAATTAATACATTCAAATGAGCAAAATTTTAAATTACAAAATTATTGAATCCGATTGGCTCAAACACTATGCCAATTATGACCTCAACTAATGCAAAAAATAAATAAATAGGTATATAAATAAATAAACAGGGCAGTGAGAAAATTTCCCAATATTTGTACCATTAAGATCACTTGTAGTGTGTGCATATTTTTAAGAAAAGAATCCTTATAACTAATTACATCCATGAATTTTAAGTGTGCCTGTTGTTTATATATAGAATTGGCACCAAATTTATAATAGTATTAACCTTTAGTCTTTAGAAGATCTTGTCCTACATGGAAAAACTAGAATCATCACTATAAACACTTTTTATCGGTGTACACTGCACTTGTTTAAAGGGAATCTCTCACCATTTTGACACTGAGAACCCCAGAGTCATCGTTGCAGCAACTCTGGTCCATGGTGTACGGTCCTATGTCTCCGTCATTTCAACCAACATGCTGTTGCAGCTTCGATTCATGGCATTGGATCAAGCGTTCTTGTTCACACGTGTCATATGCACCCTACATGGAACAGTAAGAGCAGAAGGCACTCGTGAGTCAACATAGACAAAAGTTTGTCTGGACACCAGGATTCGGATGGATTTGTATCCCACCCCCCTGCCATCCAGACTTGGTGTAATTGAAACTAATCATTGAGACATGTAAAGTAACATGTAAATCAACAGAATTAAGAACTAAAAATGGCTGGTGTTATTCATTATCAGATTAACCCAAACCACCATGCCTGCACTCTCTTTAGCCATAGCTTCAGATGAAACAGACAAGAGAATATGTGGCCTACTTGGAGTATTACTCCATCAAAAAAAAAAAAAAAATAAAAATAAAAATAAATAAATTAATTAAAAAAATCCTGCCTATGTCAAAAATATATCTTAAAGCTCAAATAATACTACCAAAAGAATGTTATCATAGACAATTTTCTCTTCTATCAAAATGACACCTACAAGCATAAATACAAATCCTACCCCCTCGCACCAAAAAAATTTACTTTTGCTGGTGTGAGATTAAATTTGGATCCCTGTCATCAGCCTCATGTGCTTTCCACAAGTACTCCCCACAATAAAATATCTAAGTTTAAAGTATAATTTCAAAATTAGTTTCTCACAAAAATCTACATTTTTTAAATAAAATATCACCAAACCCTATTGATACTCAGGCTAGACAGAAAAATAGTTCTCGTCAACTGTTGTTGCAGACATTGTTCAGTCAACAGTTGAGCACCATTAAAGAAACCAAAATGTGTTATCAGAATCAGTTTAATATCACAATACAGAGCATTCCCTATTAGACACGTTACCTACCAAACACTCAAAGAGACAGACATTAAAGAGCAAACACTTTCTCTCATTGAAACATTTCTCAGTCCAACCCCCCTTTAGCCAAAACAGCCACAACAAACATACATTCCTCACTTCTGACCCATATGGTCAGTCACACCCACATATGCAACACTGTCAACTGACTTTTTCATCACAATTTATCTAAGCAACAGACCCCACTGCCTGCATCAATGAGCTCCACTTTCTCATTCTCCGAGTCACCCCACAACTCACATCACATATCCAGCCCTGCTCACATATTCACACACATAAACAGTACACTCCCACTTCCTCTATCCTTTAGTATTGGCATTCATACATACATATTTACCTCATGTACCACTGTTGAACTGCAAATCTGATACAAGCACAGGTTTTAACACAAACAACTAAAGAAAAACATTTATAAAGAACTCTTGTAAACTTGACCCCAATGCTTAAATCTAAACACACAAGCAGATACTAACACAGACCACAGAATAAATATACACAAATTCTTAACCTACTATCTACAATGCATTGAATCTCATACTTCATGATTTACCTTGGTTTATGGCAGTTACTTGTGTAAACATGCCATTAAATCTTTATCATTTACAAAATTTTTGAATTTCACCCTCTTCATGCATCCCTCCAGACTTAATTCTAACACTTTATCTTTATACTCCAACTGAGCTTCATATTTGCACAGAAAATCACTTCCGAACACTAGATTTAAACATAGACCTTTCATCACCAATAAATCTTGAATAAACAGCTCCTCTACAATGATTACTTCAAATTCTGAGTTCCCTGCATTTAACACCCCTATTTTTCTTGCAAAAGCATAATTTTCTTTTTCTCATGCCACTGGCTCTACTGTTTTTAAATGTTTGAGAAATTGGATCCAATCATCTTGCCCATACTCATGTACTTCTTTATTAACCCAACCTGACTTTAACCCATCAATATCCATTTCATGACACTGTTCATTATTATGAATCATAAAAACTTGTATTTTCTCCTCATCATCACCTAACCCCTGCTGTACAACTCTCTGTCCCTCACTTATCTCATCATTATCTAGGGTACACATGCCTAATCCCCTTAATTGATCATGCTCATTGTCCCCAAACTCTTTCAACACATTGTAATAAGTCTGGTTCCTATTATATTGTTTGCCTAGTCTGTGCACGTAATCATATTTGTGCAATAGCCAATCATCTGGTGCCCATTTCCTAATCCAGTTTATTTTCCCAATTAAATTTCTGGTTTGTGCATCTACACTGCCAACTTGGCCTTCATTTACAGTAGGTCCATTGTCATTTATTGTCTCTACTGGACCACATTTATTTACATTTAATTTAGAAAAACATTCACTCTCATTCATACATTCCACAACATATATGCTGGCTAGAGTATGATTAATATTTACATTCATACTTTCACATTCAGTCAACACTTGTGCCTCTGACCTATACAAAATTATGGCTAACCCAACACTGTTTTTATCCTCTTTAATGTTGTTATCAAATAAACTTCCCACATCATACTCTCCTTTATTGTCCTTGTTACTATCATTCCTCCTCCTGTTTGCATTTCTCTTGTCATGTTGCAAAAACCAATCCCCAAAAATTTCCTCACTACCTATAACAGCATCCATCTGACACATACTTTCCCCTCTTTTCTCCCTTTCTTTGTTTACTCTATTTATGTTTTCTTCCCTCTTTTCTTTATCCTTGCCCTTGTGAACTCCTACTTCCACTTTCCTGTCATCATCTCTGTCCATGTGACATAATTTTTACTCCCTTCTCTCCCCATCTCTATTCCTACTGTAACTATGGTTATTAGATCCCCTGTTATCCCATCTTCTGGTCCTATTATTAGAATAGTTCCTTGTCCCAAAACGGACCTCATTTGGAACAAATTTTAGTATCCCTGATTCTGTCTCTGATTTCCTCTCCTACTGTTTTCCCCATTCCTATTTCCACCTTCCTGCCTTTGATTTCTCCAATCATTTTCCCATGTTTCCCTCTGGCTTCTATTCTCACAGTTGTCTCCTCTGTTATTGTTACCTCTCCAATTTTCATTAAAATTCCTCTTTCTATTGTGGTTTCCCTGGTTGTGACCCACATTTCTACTGCCTCTGTTTTCATTGTGGTTCACATGCTGTGTTCCCCTGAGTTGTCGTTCCATAACTAAACCCTGGTCTATCTTTTCTACAAATTCAATGAAAGTCTCAGCTGAATCTGTGGGATGGTGAATTAACTGCCAATGCAAATCTGCAGGTAACCTCCTACACAAAGTGGAAATTACTGCTAAAAGACTCAAAGGTGTATCTAAATGCACTAGTTTCTCAAGTTCCTCCTGACAAAATTCCTTCATGCTCTGTCTCGCTTTCACATAGTTTGGCCCGTTCAAGAATTCATTTTGTATCTTAGCTTGCTTGGCCTCCCCCCAATACTTAATTAAAAACAATTTTTCAAACGCCTCAAAAGTAACAAATTTATCAGCACACTGATTTGCCCAAGTTTGAGCAGAACAGTCAAGCATTCTCTTTGCTAATTTCACTTTACACTGGTCTGACATACCAGGCACAAATTGGTCCTTGCATGCAGCCAAAAAATCTACTGGATGATAATTACCCACTCCTGAAAACTTTTTGCCATTAGGTGTCTGCACCATGGACCAATTAGTGTTTCCTGATGCAGTACCCAATTCTAGATTATTTATTCTAGTGTTCACCTTCTCAATCTCAGTATTCTTTACTCACTACTTGTTCTATCTTTTTCCTAAAGTTACATTCTGTATTCTCTAATTTTCCTGACAACAAAGTTTTTGTTTCCTCAATACCTGCCACCATCCTCTTGTCAACCTCAGCCAACGCCTGCATAGTGCCCTCAATCCTGTGATCACATATTTGTTTCACAGCATCTACCTCAGTCTCAATAGCACCAATTCTGGCATATATCTCCTTTTCCCTATTTTCAAACCGTTCTGTTAGACTTCCTATCTTTTTGTCAATGTCTGTGATTATTTCTGTCTTTAATCCAAGCATTGAATTTTGTAGTGCCCCAATGTCTGCCTTAAAGTCTGCTTTCAATTCTGATTTTACAGTTTCTATTTCTGATTTTACAGTTTCTATTTCTGATCTTAAATTTGATTCTAAATGTAAGTTTGTATTTTCTGTTTTTGATACTAAATTTGTGTTTGAATTTTCTATTTTTGATTCTCACTTTGAGCTAAAACTCGCTAACATGGCTGCGACCATCTCTGGTGTCAACAACATTCCCCCAGTATTTACCCTCTCTGGACTTTCTGGTATGCCACTGTCTGAATCTACGTCGCTTGGCGACTTTTTAGAAACGTGCTCCATTATCGGTGCCACAAGAAAGCTTGATCAACACACAAGAATTTATAGTGCCAGCTGCTTTACTTATCTTTTAATCCAGAAGTTGCTGCAACGAGCTGCGATGTCCCCAACGCTCGCTGCCGTCTGTTGTAGAAGCTGTGGCTGGAATATATCCTCACTGCATCCCTTATCCTTTGTAGAATCGAAGCTGCTGGGCCCCGACGCTCCGTTGACGACTTGCGAAGTCCCCACGATCACTGCCGTCCGTTGCAGAAGATGAAATTTGAGTGTGCGCTGAACCCACGCGCCACCGCTCACTGCTGCCGGTCCGATGCGCCGTCGATCGCCGGTTACGGATGCCTGCGCCCGAACTCTGCGTCACTAACCGACGTTAACCGCGCGACGCGATTGCGTATCTGCTTGCAACCGTTCGTAACTGTTCACTGTCCTATACACACCCTAATCTCTCCGTCCGAGCAAGTCCAACGTGAACTTATCCCGGAGGAGCCCCCAAAGGCGAGGGTGAAGGTCGGGGTGAGAGTTTAAAATAGGGAAAGATTAATTTTTAAAACTCACAGCCACCAACTGTGAACCAAATTCCTAAACATGCAAAAACACTGGAACTGTGATTGCGACTGTTTGACTCGTTTTCTAGGGGATGATATCACATGTTCGCAGCTTTCCTTCCCTGCATATGATTAACAAAACAAATTCATAATAAAATCAAGTTCATGAGAGAAAAGGGTGTACTAACTACTTTTTTTGAAAACACGTGAAAGTTCACTTTATGTTGTTTATTTCACAATATTTGAAACCTGTGGCTGATACGTCTGTACGTCGACACATTTACCATATAAAGTTATAGCTCGTGAGCCCCCAGACAAAATGAATATTTGTCGTGAATTGTTTTCACACCACGTGGCTGTCTCAAACACCGTTTATGTTCATGCCTATGCGACGACACGTTTTACATTAACAAATCACAGTCACTTTAATTCAATGCGATGCACACCTTGTTCCACTGGCTAAATATTCACAAACACACAGTAGCACTCGATTTAACTTGGTACAGTCTACGACGAGCAACCACACGTGGCGATTGCCACAGACAAATCTCAAGTCACCACCTCGAGATCCACATGCCGACTGATGCAGAGCGACGCCGCCCGGCCAGCTCACCACGTGCTCCGGTGTCCTCACTTCCTGCCCTCGCGCGCGCGCGCCAAAAGCACAACTGCTGGGGTTTTTTCCCCTACGTCATCAACTTCCGCATGTGAACTGTTCTAACCGATTTGCCAACGTACAGCGCTCAGCCAATACATTTCTAAAACTTTACTTAAAATCAAAATAATTACACTACACATTAAACAAATATTTTCTTACGTTTTTATATTAGTATAAACATCCTTTGTACTGTTTATCATAATCGTGCAATTTCTTATACCACAGATAAGTGATTTAACTGAATACTTCAAGATAAAATACCCAAGATTAATTGAAAATAAAATGAGAAATAGTTAATATATTATTTTTATAAACAAATATTGCCATGCTAGTTGTGTAACTGTCTTGTAATGATTGGTAATTTATTACTTTTCATTGTCAATTAAACATATTACGCCAGATGTGATTATATCAGCTAATGTATTGTTTATTTATCAACAGGCTATTTTGTAATGAGGGCCTTAAAGATACCTAACTGCATCGTATTACTTCGGTTTGCAAGTAGTATTAAAATACTTTATTTCACGCTGTGCACTGCACTGTGCCTGGCACTCGCCATTGTCCCTCTCTCCCCTCACCGGAAACGAAATGGAAAATCCTAAGTTGGAACAAGCCACCAACGTCGGCCTGCTCGCTGGCTTCCCGTCAGCTGCAAGCACACAGCAAATCTCAACGTGGGGAATTTCTACCTATGGCCTAACTATAAATGTTGTCACCCAACTGTGTACATACATTGCTACCATAATTAATAAGATTAAAATTGTGTAACATTTAGTGCATTGGCATGGTCAATGTTTGCAGTGAACTTCATACTGTTCAATTATCAAATGCTATTAATTACCAGTATTTCTATTGGGCGGTAATCTCACACCGTCCTGTCCACAATCTCATATGACCTTTTTCTTCTACCGTTATATTCCATGGCTCGCAGCAGGTCCTGTATTTCCACCGGTATACCGATTCTCTTGTGCATCCGCACTGAATTATGCACCACTTCTCGACAGAGGGACTTTGCAATTAGAAATTGGGGCGCTGTTCTTACGCTAATGTCCGAACGGACGGACGCCAAAATTTTTTATCTACGCAAAAAGTTGAATATCGAAAATTTATTGTCCCTACGTTACTAGGTTGCGATGTAGGGTTTTAGAATTTTCAATATTCTCGGCGATTTTTAAATAATGCTTTACAGACATATACGTTACAGCGAAACAGGTATCAACATTACCTGACATATACAACATAATGTAAGTTGTCACATTTTTACTATTCTTATACAGTTTGTTACAAAAAGGTACGGCCAAACTTTCAGGAAACATTCCTGATACACAAAGAAAGAAAATGTTATGTGGACATGTGTCAGAAACGCTTAATTTCCATGTTAGAGCTTATTTTAGTATTTCTCTTTAAATGTAAATTTGAATAATTCGTGCAGACAATTGTCAAACTACCCAATTGTTTCGTCAGTATGTACTGCACTTCCTCGATTCCTGCCATCAACACAGATTTTCTGCGAACGTTTGGGCAGGAATTGTTGGTGATGTCTTGATTGGGCCTCATGTTCTTCCACCTACGCTTACATGATTTCATACAGGATACTCTACCTGTGCTGCTAGAACATGAGCCTTTACAAGTACGACACAATATTTGGTTCATGCACGATGGAGCTCCTGCACATTTCAGTCGACGTGTTCGTACGCTTCTCAACAACGGATTAGGTGACCCATGGATTGGTAGAGGCGGACCAATTCCATGGCCTACACGCTCTCCTGACCTCAACCCTCTTGCTTTCATTCCTGGGGGCATTTGAAAGCTCTTGTCTACGCAACCCCAGCCTCGTCGCCGCTTTTGTGTCTCGTTTCCACGTAGGTGTCGGTGGCCGAGTAGAAAGAGACCGACACAGGAATAAAGTATGCACGCTTGTGCAGGTACGGAGGTGAGCAGCCAGTGGGACAGCAGAAACTAGAAACACTAAATTAGAACTAGATATATATTTCATAGAAACTGAGTAATACTTTTACATAGTTCTTGACTGCAGAAGGTTGATACATAGATTAGATAGAGGCCTGCCTACTGATGAGTCCTAGTGCCTATACGATAGCCAAGTCTTAACTGGTGCCTATCTGATTCCCAAGTGTGAACTGGTTCCTATCTCAGTCCCAAGTGATCGATGCAGTCCAGTGGTGGCCACAAGCGGAGTTGCGGCAGAGGGGGCTCGTGGCTGACGTCGTAAGAACGCCGCGCCGTGCGTGCATGGCGGCGCGCGGCGCAAGTACGTGGCGCGCACTTCACACTTGTGCGTCATCACAGTGCTCGTATTGTGGACAGCTGTGATACAATACGCCATTCTCCAGGGCTGCATCAGCGCATCAGGGATTCCATGCGACAGAGGGTGAATGCATGTACATTTTTAACACTTCCTGTAACTTAGTGGTTGATGTAAAAAAAAAAAAAAAAAAAAAAAAAAAAAAAATGTTCAATAGTTTGTATAGTCTATGGGACGTAACTACGGGGTCATCAGTCCCTAAGCTTACAAACTACTCATGAACTAACTAAGACTAAGGACGGCACAAATATCCATGCCCGAGGGGGGATTCGAACCCCCGACCGTTGTGGCCGTGCAGACCGTGACTGAAGCGCCTCAGTCCCCTTAGCCACCGCGGCCGGCGTTTGAAGTCACGCTGGTACGTTCTGTTTCTGTGTGTTTCCATTCCATGATTAATGTTATTTGAAGAGAAGTAATAAAACGAGCTGTAACATGGAAATTAAGCGTTTCTGGACACCTGTCCACATAACATATTTTCTTTCTTTGCATGTGATGAATGTTTCCTGAAAATTTGGCCGTACCATTTTGTAACACCCTGTATAGTGTCTAAGTGCAAATTTGTACTTATTATTTATATGTCCATTTTAGAATACGATGACCAGCATATAAAATATGTATGGCCAGATGATGGTGACACAGTTCACCGAAACCGGTCCTCATTCAATACATTATTAATTCGTGATGTTGGCATTTCATTTGGAAGAATATGAAACACGTATTACTTTGCAGGGTATCATTTAAACTTCTGCCACAGAAGAGGCCTTCCCAAGCCTGCAGCTGTTTCGCGATTGGGGGAGTCTCGCCCGGGGCGCTGGCACGTGTCGACGGAAACCGTGAAAGCCTGAGGCGGCACCGTACACCCTAGTGTCCCAGGCGGTGGGTCGGCGGCATATTTTACCACGCTCTGTTTGACACTCCGTTAATGCTGCCATTTGTATTCCTTCCTCTGAGCTCCGAACGAGCTTCGTGTCGACTGCCAAATCGATACTAGCGGCGCTCCAGCCGAGGCCGCGCGGCGTTTGAGGGAGCACCGTGGCGCCACTGAGGGAGTGGTGCAAAAAACACCCAGGTGACCGCCGCCCTGCTGCGTCATTACGTCACCTGAAGTTCGCCGCATTTGGGACGCATTTGTCTCGGGCGTCGCACAGGAGCCCTCTGGGAGAGAGTTCTTGTCCTTTTCAGCGGGGGTGAACATACGTGAAGCGGGAATATGGCCGGCAGAGCGTGTCGCGTGTTTCGGCATGGTATAAGGGACCACTGTTCGCTATAAGAAAGGCTAGTGTAATCACACCATTTTGATGTGCAAAATTGTTACGAGCAAGTAACATGCATTAGCGGCGTGAAGAGCTACAGCCTATGTCTCTCTCTCCCCCTCTTTCACGTTCTCTCTCTTCCGCTCTCTCTGTCTCTGTCTCTCTCTCTCTCTCCCACTCTCTCTCTCTCTCTCTCTCTCTCTCTCTCTCTCTCTCTCTCCCTCTCTCCCTCAGCCGGCCGCGGTGGCCGAAGGGACTGAGGCGCTCCAGTCACGGTCTGCACGGAGACTACGGTCGGGGGTTAGAATCCCCCTCGGGCATGGATATTTGTGCCGTCCTTCGTGTAAGCTAGTTCATAAGTAGTTTGTAAGTTTAGGGACTGATGACCCCGTAGTTAAGTCCCATAATCTCTACAAACATTTGAACATTTCTCTCTCTCTCTCTCTCTTGTACTCTCTCTTCCTGCTGTGCTACTTCTGCCGCAATTTCGCTCATGTGAGGACTCTAATATCAAAGAAGGCTAAACCTACCTTCAATGTTCTTAACTAAGAGGCACAAAACTGTAAAGTACATTAGAAAATACGACATTTGAAAGAAAATACTTGTCCTTCTGACGCTACTACTGTCTTAAGCCATTGCCAAGCGGTCTGTCAAATTTCGCTCGGGATTATCGGAGCGGTTCTAGGTGCCTCACAAGAAGCTCCCCAATTTGAAAACTAAGTCACCTATGTTATATATAAAAAAATTATATTAGATTGGGAAAATCTTTCAAGTAATTGAGCAACCTATAAAGGAAAGCAAGGAGAAATTTGGAGAAGGAATTAAAGTTCAGGGGGAAGAATTCAAAACATTACGTTTTGCCGACGACATAGTAATTCTGTCAGATACAGCAAAGGACCTGGCTCGCTGCTTGGGCATAGTGGGCCGTGCCCCAGCGGCTGCCCAGTCAGCTATGCGCGCGCAACCTACTCTGCGTGACGTCACACGAGAGCGCCGCAGCCATCTCTCTAGGTGGTGTTGGTAGTGCAAAGATATTTGCTAGCTTTGGCTGAATATCGCCCGCAGTCAGAGAGGGGCCAGCAAATGTGTGAAAGGAACGGTCCCAACTCGCTTCCGGCAATCACCATGCGTCTTCTCCATGTGAGTTGCACGAGCGAACTTTAGGTTAGTGGGCGGCCATGTTCAGTTACAACGAAATGGTTCCTTTTGTCAGAAAGAAGTGTGCAGCAGATTCTCCTGTAACGCTGCAAATGTTCAAACAAATACACTAAAAATGAAGCTTTTTGTCGCTACTCAGGTTAGAGAGGTGGTGTTAGTAATAGAGATCGTGTTGATGGGGGCATGAACTAATTTATTGCGTTTAATCGAATAACCTCTGGTCATGGAGAAATTTTAATCAGTTACAAAGGATGGGAATGGGGACTAGTGTAGCATCAATCTGATCTCAACTACAACAGCAACTATTGGCTGAAGCGACTAAATTTTGAATTTTTTTCTTAAACGTACCCTTCTTGGTAGATTTATGAACTTTCAACTTTCCTTTTGTGGGACTTATAACTTAACTTATGGCGTGGAACAAGACGAATAATTCTTTCACCAGTTATATGACCTGAAACACACAAATGTTTTGCAATAATAGTTTCCCAGCGAGAGTCATCTTCAAACGAGGTATTTATCGTGTGAACTTTTGTGGAATTACCTGTCATTTCCTCTGCAAAACGTGTTGTGATAGTGATCGCTCACACGAGGCTAGTGGATAAACAGGTTAGTTTAGTCTTGTGCTCCTACGTAATTTCAATAGATTTTTCAACTCTTAATGTTAATTTACTGACCTTATGGAGCGATA
This sequence comes from Locusta migratoria, assembly GCA_026315105.1. Classification (NCBI taxonomy): domain Eukaryota; kingdom Metazoa; phylum Arthropoda; class Insecta; order Orthoptera; family Acrididae; genus Locusta; species Locusta migratoria. The sequence continues at coordinate 388,324,923 of CM048744.1, forward strand.
TTGTTGAATAAATGGAAGGATGGTTGCCAATATCGCAATTTTCTTATATTTGTTCAAGATGACTGGTTTCGACTATCTATGGTGTCATCATCTGGTCTCACTGACATTAAACTGCTTATTATAGTGCTCCAGATAAAGTCTGGTAGGTGTACTGGATGATAGTTACAAATAATATCATGTGCTGGAGGATAGCCAGAAATAAAATGGATGGCTGTTCAAAATTGAAACAGTAAAATATATATAAAATAATAAACACCAAGTGGACATGTCTCGTTGAGCATCTCCGCGAGTTTTATATTTTAATGTTGAGCAGCAATCCATTTTATTTCTATCCACCAACACATGATTTTCTAGATTTTCTAGATTACACCTACCAGATTTTATGTGGAGCACTATTATAAGCAGTTAAATCCAATGAGACCTGACAATGACACCACAGTGTCGAAACCGGTCGGCTTAAATAAACAAAATTTAAAGTGCAATATTGGCATCTGTCGTCCCAATATTAACTAGTGCTTCGGTGGGTATTTGACTTTACAATTTTGGATGTTACTTGCCTTATAAAAAGGCGCATATGGTACCACAATGTGGTACCATCGAAGCATTTTCGTGATCAGCTTGTGATGGTGTAATAATAGTATGCACAAACAGAGTAATGTGACGGTCGATGAGTCTGTCATTTTGGTGTAATTAGTAATGAAGAGGTCAAGAGATGTTTTGTGCAGTAGCTACACATGTGGCACTTCGATACATTAATCAGTCATCTTAAAATGATCACTTTCTCCCGAGTATGAAGCCGTATTTGCTCAGCGCGATGCTTAATAACCAGCCTCTGCAAGTTTTCCATCGAAATGCTAAACCCGACACTTGTATCAGTGCGAAATAGCGTACACAGACAGAGGAAAGGATTCCGTTCATTTCTTTACTCACCCCCTTGCCAAGTTACCATATTCATATTTAAAATATTTTGTTATAGATATGGGAATGTTTTGTCTCTCTCTCTCTCTCTCTCTCTCTCTCTCTCTCTCTCTCTCTCTCTCTCTCTCTCTCTCTCTCTCTCTCCCTGTGTGTGTGTGTGTGTGTGTGTGTGTGTGTGTGTGTGCGTGCGTGTGCGCAATGTATAGTGAGCTGTTACTGAAATTAACATAAAAGGAACTGTCCTCTGGGCCACATGGAAAAATCGGCAGTGGTTGAACATGTTTTTCAAACAGGAAATCATGAAGTAAAATTTAACGAGACGAGTGTTTTAGCTATGACATCTCAGTACCATGCACGCATGTATAGAGAAGCAATAGAGATCCACAAACACCAGAATAAATTTAATAGGAAAGAAGAAGGTCTGAAATTAGGTAAAATATGGATGTCGACACTGCACCAACAAAACGACAATCGATTATTATTAATCGAGAATGACGACGTCATCCAGAGATAGTTACAAAGTCAGCGTCACGTGACGTATGGTGGCGCCCTCTATGCCCTCCATAAATGCAAGAGCCCCTCGGCCCACAGTGTAGCCGGAAGACCCTTGAAGATGTCTCCCGCAGTTGGAGACGAAACGTCGGGAGGAAATTTTTTCATCTGCACCACGGCCCATCAGCCCGGAAATTTTACCTAAATATTCGTTGTACGACGGCCGAAAGACTTACATATTGGTCATTCTGAAAATGTTCATTTGTTTAAACGTAAGATTTTTGGGGTGTTATTAGTGTTGGAAAATAAAGTAAATCTTGTATTTGCATTATAACCTTAGCGCGCATCTAACGCTACTGAAATATCAACCATTCAGTCATTATTTAAAACGTTTAGTGCTCTACTGGGAGAGACACTGAACCTCGTTAGGAAGACGTTTTACTTGAGTGACATCACAGATCGTATATAAGCGGGTGCCGCAAGCGGCCCACGATCAGTCTACGGTAGTTCAGTCTTGATGGCGGACGTGTGTTGCGAGTGCAGTGGAATCGAGTGAGACGATAGGTGTTGAACATAGCCGCAGAATCTGCCGCAGTGGACTCTGAAATATTTTCGAAAGTGTGTGGACTTTGATTTTTTAACAGTAGTCGGATCTCAGACATTAATCATCGCTTTCTAACTTGGGGTTTTGGATAGAACAATGAACTTAATAGAAATCATTTTAGGAAAATGATTAAAAATTCACATAGCTATTTTGTTAGCAATATTGCGGCTCGTGCTAATCATACCAGACGGAGTCTAAGGGATTTCGCGGTTCTCGCCAGAAATAATCATGCAATGGGTAATAAGCAATTTTAGTAGTAACGCAATCCACTTGTAGTAAGTTTTTAGTGGATACCGCCCTAGTTAAAAGTTCGATGTCTTTGAAACTGAAAGTTTAGTTCTTATAACTTTTATAACTGTACTTGTACGTACTGCAATGAGCCTAAGGTAGCAGGAATAAGTCAAACCATAAGGCAAAGTTAGTTCAAAGGCCTTTACCGTTACAATTGGGGGGCTATTGTCTGGGATTTAAAGATTGCTACACAGCTAGGCGAGAGTGACAGTGAGCTATAACAAGTGAGGAATGCTACCGTCAAACGCAAGGAGGCTGCACACAACATACTCGTAGAACGCACTGCCACCGCTGCCGCCGCACACTACGCAGCTACAGCGCCAAGCAGTGTGGGTCAGAAGTAGCAGCCAGCAACGACTTCACTCCGGTCAACGCGTACACCCCTTCACACCAACGGCAGCAAGCAGGGTGCAGTAAAGTTAAGTGGAGCAGTATGAGCAAATTTTGTGTTGCTTTCTGGAGTATCTTAGTCATGGCTGACCCAATTAAAATATCGCCCAGTGAATGTGCGTCAATGTCGCACAAGGTCAGATGGGACTAAAAGTAAATCCCTTGGGAACTTGAGTTCAGTGTACCACCGTCGAATCAGTTAGAATAAATGATGATAATTAGACAGGACATGAAGAAACAAAATAGAAAAATGAATAATAGTTTGAACAGTAAATTCTAGAAATGAACAGTCAAAATAGAGAAATGAATAATAGTTCTAAAAGTGAATTAAAAGGTCAAATTGAAGAAATATGTAGTCAAATCAGAAGTGTAATGGATATTAATATTGAAGAAATGAAGAGTCAAATAAGTAATAAAATCATTGATATGGATAATAAAATTGGTGAAATAAATGATGAAATTAAAATGCAAATAAGTGTTTTGATGGGTGAAATTAATGATATTAAAGATAAAATAGTGTCTCAAAACGAGAATATCAGTAATAGGGTAAACGCGTTCGAAATCCAAGTTAAGGAAACTGTTCAGAAATTAACAGATAGGATTTCTCTAGTTGAGTGATTTTGGTGGGAGGATTGATGCTGTGCAGTCTGTGCGCAAGAGAAAGATGAAACAGGCGGTATCGATCCTAGAGACAGTAAAGAAGAGTATAGATATCGTAGCGCTGTGCCAGGTGGAAGAATTTTGGACATTAAGATGTGACATGAAAAGTGTTAGCAAAGAAGTGGAGGATATTAAACATTCTTGAGATAATATCGTTACTAATTCCTTAGGGACGTCAAAGGTAATTGCAAGCCGTGACATCAAAAGTTTTAAAGGAAGTGAAAAATATCACATTGTAGATTTCTTGGCCACATGTGAAAATTATTTCATTGCAGGCCTGTCTGATGAGGCAAAAGTTGAATTTGTGAAGCGGCAGCTTGATTGAAGTGCACAGATGTGGGCAAATAAGCACGCTGCTGATGTTACAGACTTTGCCACATTTGAGGCACTTGTATTAAACAAATACTAGAGTCGTAAGAAACAGACACGTCTGAATAACTAGTTTTCAAACGAAGATTATTACCGCAAGGTATGGGGAAAAATGCGGGAGTTTTGCGATTGGGAATTAAAAAAAAAAAAAAAAAAAAAAAAAAAAAAAAAAAATGTGCACTTGGACAAGTCGTTAAGTGCGCTAATTGTGATCAATACGTTAATAAGACGTATGCCAGACTGGTTACAATGGGATCAGAAACACAGTCCTGCTGACTGCGTCGAGAGTTTTCTCTATTACGTGGAACGTAAGGACTTTGCAATGCACTATCATAATAGAGGGGGAATAATTCTGGCAGTAACAGTTACAATAACGAGCAAGGACAGGAACAATGGCGTAAAGCGGGGAATAACGGCGAGACGAATAATGCTAACGACCAGCGGCAGGGAAACTAAATACGCTCCCAACCGTGGTCCGTGAAGGAAGCGAACAAAGGAAACGAAACAGGGCCTGAAATAAGGTAAAGAACATGAACCACGAATTTATTGGTTATGAAAGTAAGGGAGATTTTTGAGTTTTCAATATGAAGGCAATTTTAGGGAGGGTAGAACTATGGAATGGGTGGCGCGAGCATGATTTATTAAAGGAAAAACAACGTAGGAGAATACTCGAAACTCAGTTATTATAAGTAGTAAGAATTCTTGTGTGGACGAAAGCACACGGCCGCGGCGGAGCGGATTGAGTCGCTATATTACGATGCGCGAGACCGAAACCCGTCGAGGCTCGAATCACCCCCCAATCATGGATGTTTGTACCGTCTTTACTATAAGCTAGTTCGTAAGTAGTTTGTAAGATTATTGATTGATGACCCCGTACTTACGTCCCATAAGCTCTACAAACATTTGAACATTTGAAAGAATAGGTTTGGCAGTGCTTGATCTGGGCAGTCAGGTACATGTAGAGGTCACGGCCAAATTTGATTCCGACGGCGTCGATGTTAGGGAGGATAGCGTTTAGGTAATGGAAACTGACGCAGCCGTAATCACGAAGAGGGAGTCGTGTGCACGGAGAATTTGTTTACCTTGTAGCAGAAGGCTGAAGGAAACGTTAAGGCTGATGCGATAGCTGGCACACTGATATCAGACGTAAATAGCTGCAGCAAATCAGTAGATGCTACTGGTAAGTGTAACGAGAGTAGAGATTCATCGTTACTGATGACAAACAGCAAGTTGCAGTTGACGATATAATTACAGATTGGCCCAGCAAAGAGAAAAGTGAGTTTATGCCTAGTGATTACATCTCAAGAAATTTATGAATCAGTTTTTCCAAGGGAATGGACAAGTTGCAAGTTCGATGTTGCTAGAAAACTAAAAGTGTTAAGTTAGAGTCAGTCTGAGTTTCGAAAGATATTTAATGAAATGTTTAAAGATTTAAACATGGAACCTCATAATGAAACAGTAATTGGTACATTGTGCATATATAGATTTAAAGGAATAAAAATGAGTTTACTGGCAGTGGCTGAGATTAGGAAGGAGCTAGTATAGGAAGTGCAACCGTTAATTAAAGTGGTAATTAATGGTACAACTGTGGATTGTGTTGTTGATTCTGCGAGCAATGTATGTTGCGTTTCTCAATTTTTTTGTTTTGTTTGTTTGTTTGTTCATCATGTGGTAAATGGTAATCTATCGTATTTCTAGTTAGTACTGCTAAGAAGAGAACAGCAACTGGCATCGTACTAAACGCATAGAAAACGAGTAATTTTTTAATTTGGCATTGATGCCATAATGTACGCACACAGTTTTTGTATTGTTGGTAACTTGTGCACTAACATTCTAGTGGACGCAGACTTCCTTTCAAAGGATGTAGGAAATGTTAATTACAGTGACAATAAACGAAAGTTAAACAATGGTGCATACATAAAACGCATTTTTTAAATGTCTCTGTGATTTCTTGTATGTGTAAAAGAAATTTAGTTTTTTTGTGGGCGTGGGGGTGGGAGTGTAAGTGTGTTTTTGGAATTTGAAAATTGTGGGTTGTGTTTTAATTCTTGGTGCGCGAGGTAACACACGAATTGTCATATGTTTTGAAGAATTAATTCTTGGTTCGTGGATGTGGGGCTCCAAATAAAAGGGGAATTTGCTTGTTATTGTAGGTAATTGATTATTTTTTGTGATATATATTTATGTAAATTCAGGGATTTAAAACTGACAATGAGTCATTTTGGAAAAGTTTAGTTTCTATAAGCGCTGATTCCGTCCTCTAACGTGTGCAGTGTAGTAAATTTGGGTTATTGTTAACACCTATGACTGCAGGAGAAGTAAAACGGTCATCGCGTCTCACTATTAGCACAGCGGCTGTACAGATCGTCCTTTCCAATAAGCAGCTTGGAGCTGTTGGTATTTTATCTGTCAGGAGTGGGTGTGAATTCTGTAGGTTCTTCTGATTACGGACAAAGTCGCTATGGGCATGATTGTTCACTTACATCGCCTGGTGAGCCTGATGAGCTGAAGGGAGCAGTGCTGATTCACTTTAAAGAGACATAAATGCGTTAACTGCTTACTCTGTGATCCGCTGGGTGCTTTAAGTGGTTATGAAACTACAAAAATTGCTAAATAATAAGCAAACATGGTTGACACATAGTGACTTTGATCCTTTATTAATTATTCTATATACAATTAGTGACATTTGAGAAGGAACTGAAAAAAGAACCGTTATCTAAACTTCATAGAGTAAAATATTGTTTTATTTGTTGTTTAGTTTTGTGAATATGGGACAATTGTCTGTGTCATACTAGCAAACGTAAACTGAAACATGAAACACATACGCCCTGCAACTGCTGACCTCGAATTGTTCGAATTACTACTCTAAATTTTATTAATTTTGTTAATTTTTATTAATTATGTGTGTGACAAATTGTTTATGTGGATTGGAGTCTTGGTGCTCTTTTCCTTCCAATTTCACTGTGTGAAATTGAAGGTGAAGGGAGGTATTGTGACGTTGCCACAACATGCAACACCGTTTGGAGCGCAAAGCGCGCTGGTTTCACAGCGGAGATCGTCGAAAGTTGCGACGAGTGAACAGGCCGTCAGCCGCTGCTAGGCGGTGGAACGCCCAGCTTCCCTTTGACGGGCTGCATGCAAATGGAAAGCACGCTGGCGGACGTGACGTCAATGGCATTGTCTTTTTTTTATTTTTCGATAGTATGCGGACACTATTATAGTTACAGATCAGCACGTAGTAGTAAATGAAAGAGGAGAGCAACTCTATTCAGATGATGTGTTGACGTCATTTATATTATTCAGAAAACTAATATTTATTCACTTGGAAAAAAAACTAGAGGCTAAACTAATTGAAATACAGTAACGAATGAGGGCTCAAATGAAAGGCTTCATTGAGGCGCAAAGTTTTGTATAACCATATTATCTGCAACATTTATATTGCGCATACTAATTCACTTTCCAGGAGAAACATTAGTGATTTGTTAATAAGAATTAGCACAAGACAGGAGAACGAATAGCGAAGTAGTGACAAGTTGCAGGTGTCATAAACAAACATATGACCTGTCAAAAATGTATTAATTTTATTTATTTTTATATGGTGTCTGTGTCTAAATTATTTTGTTTAGGTTACGTAATTTGTTTAGAAGCTCAATAATTCTAAACAGTGAATTGAAAAGAGGATTGGAAAATCTACCCGAAAGTCACCTTAACTAAGTGATTACTTAAATATTCATTGTACGACGGCGGAAAGACTTACTTATCAGTCTTTCTGAAAATGTTCATTTGCTTATAATTAAGATTTTTGTGGTGTTATTAGTGTTAGAAATTAAAGAAAGATATATATTTGCCTTAGAAACTTAGCGCGCGTCTAACGATGCCGTCATATCAACATGTCCTCCCTCGTATTACTGGAGTGACATCGCAGATCATATATATGTGGATGCTGCGAGCGGCTCAGGATCAGTTAACGACAGTTTTGATGGCAGACGTATGTTGCGAGTTCAGTGGAATCGAGTGAGGCGATAGGTGTTGAACATAGCCGCAGAATCTGCCGCAGTGGACTCTGAAATATTTTCGAAAGTGTGTGGACTTTGATTTCGAACAGTAGCCGGAACTCTGAAATTAAACATCTCTTTCTAAGTTGGGATTTTGGATAGAACAATGAACTTAATAGGAATCATATCAGGAACGTTATCCAAATGATTAAACATTCATATAGCTATTTTGTTGGCAATTTTGGGGGCTCGAGCTAATCATACCAGACAGTCTAACGGATTTCGTGGTTCTCGCCAGAGGTAATCATGCGATGGGAAATAAAGAATTTTAGTTATAACGCAACCCACATGTTGTAGTCAGCTGTTTAGTTGATGCCACCCTAGTTAAAATTCCCTGATTTGAAATTGAAAATTCAGTTTCTACAAATAAGTGTATACGTGTACGTACAGCAACGGGCCTAAGGTAGCATGAATAAGTTATCCCCTAAGACAAAGTTAATTAAAGGGTTCCTACCGTTACAACAACCTGAAAATGGTCTCTTACCGAAATTGCAATTATGAAGTTTCTACACTCATCCGAGAGTATAATGTCCTTCACATTTCTGTAAAATCGAATGTCATGTGATGCTTTTCATTGACCTGTTATGCTTGCCATTGACCCATTGCGATATGGTCTGTGGCTACACAAAATTAGTACTTATACTCGTTACAGATTCATCAAGTAACTACTTATAAAAAGATCTCTTACTGAAAAGCATCAGTCTATGTACAACATTTGTCACTCATCGTGAACCATGGTGGCATCACACAACAGTTTTACAATTCTGTACCTATCTTCCACCGTTTTTTGCTATGTAATGTAACTAAAAAGAAGTATTTGTAGACGTCCCTATGAATTTTGTGTCAACAACTATTGTTTTGAGACTAACTACATACAGTGATTAATCAATCCTCCAACTACAATTGTCTGTGATCCATCTTATTGGCTGCATCCTGCGATTTGAATTTTATTGGATTAATAAATGAAGCTTGTGTGTATTAAAATGAATGAAATGATTTTTGTTCAAATGTTCAAATTTTTGTAGAGCTTATGGGACTTAACTCCGGGGTCATCAGTCCGTAATCTTACAAACTACTTATGAACTAGCTAATACTAAGGACGGCTCAAATAACCATGCCCGAGGGGGGATTCGAACCCCCGACCGTAGTGACCGTGCAGACCGTGACTGACGCGCCGCAGACCGCTTGGTCACCGCTGCCGGCTGCATTTTTGTCTCATACAATAGTGAATAATGAGAAAGTAAATTGTGTTCTAATTTACATGAAGGTCAACATGAAACTTTATATTTTAATGTTGCCTGAGGAATGCGACGAATTACTTGCCTCCAAAACATCAATAAGGATAGTTTCACTTGTGGAGCGAACAATTGTAGCAATTTCACTATCACACTCTCTACAACATAATCCTGGATTTCTGTTGCTGTATTTTACGCCTTCACGCCTTTCCAATGAGTATTGATCTGACGGCAGGCAATCGATTTTGGAATTACAAAAAATGTTTAAATGTGTGTTAGGTCTTATGCGACCAAACTTCGTGGTCATCAGTCGCTAGACTTACACATTACTTGACTGACTTTAACTTGCGCTAAGGACAACACAAATACTCATGTCCGAGGAAGAATTCGAACTTCAGACCGCAGCGACCGTGCAAACCGTGGCTGGTGCGCCACAGACCGCTCGGCCTCTGCGGCCGGCCTTTGAATGACAATGGAACGTCTGTCGTTCCATTTTCACAGGAGCACTGCGTCTGCGTGATCGTTCGTGCTCATTTTTTCATGCTCATTGTTGATTTGATGAGCATAAAATCGTTCCATTATGATCTATCTGTCTGTCGTTTAATTTTCAGTCACTCTCGAACGCATTCCAGACACACCATTCATTGTTTGTCGCTCGCTGGTCACCTGTGTGGTTTGTACGTGAGATAGCTACTGGGAATTTTGAATGACTTCGACGAATGTCGTCTGCTAGGCATTCTGATGAACACCATAAAGTAGTTCAGAATTGTCACTCACACTTTTTTTTTAATCTAGCCTCTCTTTGCGAAAAAGTAATTTCAAATATAATAGGTTTCACACAATCACACAGAACTAGCAACAGGTATTTATAGCCTAGATGTTGAGTTAGGCCCGCAACGAACGCCATCAGGTACTGAAAATAATTCGAATGACGAGATCCATACCAAATAAGTTTCATTCTTTGTCTCTTTCTTCAGTTTTACAGCCTTTGTTTCGGGTCTTCCTATGTTCTTTAATAAATCACCCCTGTATTAAGACGAAAGAAACAAAAAGAGGTAACACTATGCACCAAGATATTTCTGTTTTTGTTACTTAGCCTAAAGCACTTAAAACGGTTCAGAAATGCTTTCTTCTTCTGGGTTTCGCCTATTTGTAGGTATTTTACTTTCTAATACAGACGTGTAATAAACCGAACAACATTTTAGAAACAAGAATTTCTGTTGGAAGTAACCCTCCATGAAAGTGGACAAATCGGTCTGTCCATTTGTTTTAAAATTTAGCTGGACTAACACTTTACAATTGGGAGTTTGTAACAAATTTGAGGGTAAAATTTTTATATTTGGTATCCTAAAGTGTACAGATATCAGCGTAATGCTTCTTCTTTCTCTGCATGCAGTGAACCGTCGTTCCGCACAACGGACACAAAACATGTTTCTTTGTCATACCATACATTACCCGCACGTGAACAACGCCTGGCTACACACACCTCCATTTCAAGACAGTGATCTCCAATATCAGTATCGTGATGTGTGTTACACCGCTTTCCCTGATCTCGGCGGATGTAGGTGGCTTGAGGCTACACATACATGAAACTACTACCTAACACGACAGCATCTTACATTTAGTAGCTGTATTTAAGAGTCTTCAACGATTTAAAACCTTTATAATGTTGTTCGATGTACTGTTCTGATCCAACAATGAGAAATATTTACACATATCCTACGTATCTCATGACAACTTTGTTGATAGAGGGGAAAATACTAATGTTCTTCCGTCTTTTTTTCTTTCAAGATTATGCGGATGTTCGTCTTGAGTATCGAAAACATGGGTAATCAATCACACAGGATATGTTAAAGTACCTGTGGAAAATGCGTTGTTATTTTTGAGGACTTTTCTGCAAATTATTTAAAGAACCAGTATGCTTTTTCGTAACCCTTGCAACACCAGAGGGGGTGGGGGTAACTTCATGCCTACCTTTTGAAAATGTTGAAATCTACTCAGGTACTTTATTTTTGAAAATTTTTTAAATAGTAATTATTGTCTTTAATTAAGTTTTCTTTCAGATTCTATGGTTATTTTACATTTTTCGTTTAAGCTTAATAGTAAAATTTAAGTTTTAGTGAATTGGTCATGAAGTACCCCCTGTCTTGGTAGTAGATGCGACTTCCCTCACGGTCGTCTTACTCCACAGATAATAGCATTACGTGACCTTAGAACACACGGACATTACCTTTCTCAGGGTTGACAGGAATAATGGTGTCAATAATGATTCATTTCCCTTTTGTTCTTTATTGTTTACGGTTCAATTGCACTTAGTCCAGTGTTAGATACAACTATGATTGAAAAGTATCGAAAGTCACTTACTGACAAGTAAATATATCAGAATTTGGAAGAATCTACAGGTTCTGAAATATAATTTGATGAAAATGATGATGTAATGAGTAAACCTGAAGGGAAATGTGTTGTGCACGAGGATGTGCACAGTGTTTGAGTATCTACAGATCGGATTAGGTGAAAGATATGAAATGCATTATTGAAAACAGTGATATATGAACAGATAATTGCAAGACTTGTTCTGAGTCTCGGTACCCATATATATATAACAACTGTAACAATACTTTTAGAACGACATATTGACCATAGCTGTTTATTTTTTTTTCTCAATACTACCGGTTTCGGTCAATTTACCATTATCAAGCGTTAGCAGAGATTAGGTAATAGCTTAACATGTCGTAACACAAAAATCCAAAATTGTAACATAAGTATTTGTTGTCATTGCTCTAATCATTGATATTACCACAGTTGCTGACTGCTACAGACTCTTATAACATCAATGATAAGAACAATGACAACAAATACTTATGTTACAATTTTGAATTTTTGTGTTACGACATGTTAAGCTATTGGCTAATCTCTGCTAACGTTTGATAATGGTAAATTGACCGAAACCAGTAGAATTGAGAAAAAATCAACAGCTATGGTCAATATGTCGTTCTGCAATTATGTCAAAGCTGTTGTGCCCCACCTGTTCACCTTGTGACAATATTAATTGAATAATTTCATTATGTTAAAGCATTCACTGTAGATAATGACACGTAATAGTAACAGTGGTAATAGTTGTTTAAAGAATATATTCGTAGACGATCAGAAGTGGTCATAGTGGAGTGAGAGCCCATCGGAAGTAAATAAAGCCAAAAATCGCCGCTCTCCGAGGAATGGACGCCCTTCCGCTACAAGAATGATGTCGCACAAAAGGCGCCACCGGAACGAACTGCTGCAAGATCAGCCAGCCGGCAACTCTTCGCGCCTTTCCGCCGAAACGACTTGGCCACACTGCGCGGCGAAACTTCAGTAGTTCTGCCAGACTGCGCACATTATTGGGAACGCGGCATCGGTCGCCGCCGGCAAAGTTCATTTTCTTTCGGCGCCGAGTTCACACTTGTTTACACTCTACACTCTATGGCTTTCCGCTCGGCGGCGCGTAAAGCGCGGAAAGACGGGGCAGAAAATGTATTGCCAATAATATGGGGCGCATAAAAGCGCGTATTTGCAGTTTGTGAATAATTGAATATCAATATTAATTTTCTTAGCGGGCGGTGGCGACGGGGAGAGGGAAGCAGGGGTTGGACGGGGGTGCGGCCCGCCGTTACTGCCACCCGTTTGCTCCAAATTGCGTCCACGGGTCGGTAGTTATTTGACTTTGATTGCACCCCTCCCCGCCTTTCAGGGGAACTCGTTCCCCGGCGCTCGCCCAATTAATTTCAGAGAACTGCAGCTTCTTCTGCAGCTGGTCGATGCGAGAGTAACACTACCGAACTCGTTCGTAAGCGATGGATTTCCTCGGCAAATATTTTCAAATGCATAAGTATGTCATTAAACAACTCATGACGAAGTTACACCGCGTCTGAAAGATCTAGAATGTAAAACGCAAAGCCTTATCTAGTGACTGTTAATTACGACCATCGATTTGGACAGACTTGGGTGTTTTGCGTTCAGCATTTACGGCGGGGCTTCTATTTAAAAAGACAGGGAGGGAAGGTCAGTGCATAGTTGACAAAGTTCCTAAAACACCTCCCCTCTTTCATGCCTTCCCTCAGCGATGTTACCAACGCACTTCGTGTCAGTGCTCTGGTTTGTAAACTGGGCAGCACTGCACGCGAGGTGCCTAGATATGCAACTTCAGTGCACGTCTAAAATCACTCTTTAACTAATCTTGAGTCTTCTGTCGTAGTTGTTGTCCCATTGCGCAGGTGAAGCACACAGGTCGCGTATCTGTTGTACCTGAAGTGATGCTTAAAGAGGTGTTAAAATGTGGCTAGGAAGTACTGCACTGCCGGCCGCGGTGGCCGAGGGGACTAAGGCACTCCAGTCACGGTCTGCACGGCCACTACGGTCGGGGGTTCGAATCCCCCCTCGGGCATGGATATTTGTGCTGTTCTAGTTCGTAATTAGTTCATAAGTAGTTTGTAAGTTTAGGGACTGATGACCCCGTAGTTAAGTCCCATAGACTATACAAACATTTGAACATTTTTTTTTTTACTACTGCACTACGATTAACTTTAGCTTTTTTACGATGCCAGTGCTTGTTTTTATTGAAGAAATGCCAGTGTATATCCAAGCACAAATATACAGACTGAGTAATATTGAATATGTAAACGATACATAACGAATAAACTGTCCCTGGGCCGCAATAAACTAACATGAATGTGCAAGGTATCGCGGTCGGCACTCGACTGACTGCCGCCGCACCTCGGTGCGCGCCACAAGCCACCCTTTTGGCGCCAAGCGAAACTTCTAGACTAATATTGTTCAACTTAATTCAAAATAAACAAATAATTAAATCTTTGAATTAACCGAAATATAGCTTAGCACAAAATCATTACAGAAAGTATACAGATAATTTTTAATAGACATGGGAAATTTAAATACTAATAAAAGAATCTTGAAGTTCTGGCGGACAACTAGTATAGGCAGTAACCAATCAGATCTCAACTTGCAATAGGGGTGGAGCTTTCCCACGGGATACAAGCTCATCTACTGTCTCTCTCTCTCACCCTTTCTATTACTTACACGGTTCTCCCACCAAGAAAACTTCTTTAACACCTAATATATTGATATGCGAAATAAATGGCTCCATGTCAGCCCCCCTCGCACATTATGGTCTAGCCTCTCTTAACTACGTGTTTATACCAGTAACGTGATGCAATTTGTACCTTCAAGGTGGATATGAAATTGGGCCTTACAATTACATTTATTATATCAAAAACAATGAACACATATTTGCACTTAACTGATTTGACCAAAAATCAGTACATTACATCATATCGGTGAACGGTGTTGGATACACCAATACGCAAAAAATTTTGAATCAATTAAAAATTAATGGAACGTAAGGCAGTGGAGCTACAGGAAGCGTAATCACGCGGATGAATACTTCACAAAAATTATCATAACAATCTTAAGAAGAAAAATGATCAAAACGTAGATGTATTGGGAAAAAGGTATTTGTGAACTACAGTACTTCGAATACGAACTCGATGTTTAAGAACAGCTTTCAGAAAGAACTACAACACTGTAAAAGAGATAAATGAAGATCTATGTCCCAAATTGTAAATTTTTAATGAAAAAGAAACTATTAGAAAGGAATTAAAAACGATTACATATCGCACCAGTAAAATATCGTATTGATGAGCTATTTAAACCAATATGAAATGTGTGCGAAGACAAAGACATACTCTCATCACTTGCCACTGCATAACTTTATAAAATCGCCTGTACTAATACCCAGTATACATAGGAACGAGCTCGGCCTTGTAGCCAAGAATCTATTGTCAGCAATAATAATAAAAAATATATAATAAATTTAAATATAAATAAGTGTAAAACACAGAAAGTGATCTGTCCTGTGACTCACTAAGAATGTTTTTACATGTTGAATTTTGCAGAGAAGAAACCTGAAGCCACTTATTGGTAGGAAAGTTATATATTCGCACAAACAGTACTTCTAGGGATTTCCAACAGACAGATTCATCTTCAGAAGGCTGTTAATGTTAATGTACCAATTCTACGTTTACATGGCGTGTTGGGGGGTTCCATTTCAACGACTAATGACAACCAAAAAATTAATACCAATGTGGACAGCTCTGTGTAGAGGAACCCATTGGTTCGAAAACAAATACAACACTATTTTCCTTAATTGATACCATTACCATATATACAACTGACTGTTGTTTTCGTTCGTGAATTAATAAATCAGAGCTTTCTGCATGGCAGCGACTGCAAAAATTTTAGTTTTATTTATTTATTTTTATGTTTTTGTTTAATAGTAGGTTGTTTTTCCCTAAACACGAGTGATACTGTGCTTAAGAGGTAGGTATACTACACCTGACCTAGATACAAAAAGTTTATCTAGTAAAATCACATATGGTGAAATTTGAAAGCAGATGTGTAGACCGAGGAGCTTAAAATCCTATCTATGGATGGACATTCATTTCTTAGACTGGTAAATATTCAAACCAAAACTTCATGGTGCACGTGAGTTCGATGTCCCTGGAGTTCAATCTGAGCTAATAAATCTACGATGGTTGGCAGTTTCCGTCAGTTTGATACACGTTCTTCTCTGCATTTTGATGTGTTAAAGAGCGTGAAATTATTAACTATTTCTCTTTTACATATTTTGGATTTGAATCGTGAAGTGCAATCGAATGTGTTTAAACATGTTCTGCAGTACGAAGTTTTCAAATACTAGAACTGTAGTCAATAGAACCATCTTCTATAGGGAAGCTCCGGTAAAAAGCACACCATCTGATAACCAATGTCGCATGGAGTTTCTCTGTGGTTTTTTACTTCAAAATAAATAATTACAAATGTATCTAAGATTATATTTCAGTCAGTAAGGGAAGTCGTCGAAAACAGCGTAACATTTTAATTATGGTTATTGCTTCTCCATAAACCATACTCTTATATTAAATTTGGATTACAAAACCCCTCGTAGTGAGTGTCACCTATGCTGGTCATCATGTAAAATTTACTCTTTTAAGACGCACATGATATGTGATTTTACATAGACATGAGAGATGGAATGAGTTAGGGATATCTGTTGTTTTTGTTGTGGTCTTCAGTCTGCAGACTGGTTTGATGCAGCTCTCCAAGCTTCCCTGCCCTGTGCAAGTCATTCAATTGAAAATACGTTCGGCAACCTACATCCTTTTAAATCTGCCTACTGTATTCATCCATCAGTCTCCCTCTACGATTTTTACCCCATGCACTTCCTTCTAATGCTAAGTTAACAACTCCTTAATGTCTCAGAATGTGTCCAACAGATCTATCCCTTCTCTTAGGATATGCCAGAAACTCCTTTTCTCCCCGATTCGGTTAAGGACCTCCTCATTAGTTACGTGATCTACCCATCTAATTTTCATCATTCGTCTGTAGCACCACATTTCAAAAGCTTCTGTCATCTTTTTATCTGAACTCCTTGTTGTCCACGTTTCACTCCCATACAATGCTACACTCCAGACAAATGCTTTCATAAAGGACTTCCTAACATTTAAGTTAATATTGGATTTTAATAAGTTTCGCTTCTTTAAAAACCCTTTTCTTCCCATTGCCATTCTGCATGTTATATCTTCTTTACTTCGGCCATCAGAAGTTATCTTGCTACCCAAGTAACAAAGCTCATCTACTACTTTTATTGTGTCATTACCTAATCTAATTCCTTCAGCATCGCCTGATTTTCTGACATTACATTCCATTACCTTCATTTTACTCTTGTTAATATTCATCTTATATCTTCATTTCAAGACACTGTCCATTCCATTCAATTGCTCTTCCAGGTCCTTTGCGGTCTCTGACAGAATTACTATGTCATCGGCAAACCGCATATATATTTCTTCTCCCTGCACTTTAATGCCCTCTCCTAATTTCTCGTTCCATTCGTTCACTGCCTGCTCAATGTACAGATTTAACAACATTGGGGAAAGGCTACAACCCTGCCTTACTCCCTCCCCAACCTCTGCGGCCCTTTCTTGCACTTCGACTCTAATAACCGCTGTCTGGTGTTTGTACAGGTTGAATGTAACTCTTCGCTCCCTGTATTTTACCCCTGCTACCTTCAGAATTCCAGTGTGTATTCCAGTCAATGTATCTAAGAAAAAGAAATTTTATAAAAATTTGATGCTTGATGTATTTAACTTATTTGTGGATAATAACAAACAAACAAAAATAAATAAATAAATAAATCCTCATACAGTTTTTGAAACATATCAATCAGTGTATTCTATAATATGTTACAAAAATTATGATTAAAAATGGAATTAAAATGTTTAGCTATGACTTAAGATGTCTAGCAATTTCATGAATTTGCAGATATCACATATTTTTTTGGTCTCTCCCTTACTCCAACATATACACTCTGCTTAAACCTTACTAGCGTTCTCCTGACTTCAAATGTGAATATAGGACAGATCAGTACAAGTTGTGACAATTTTAGAACCACTACTGATGTCGCCGTTAATGCAGAACGTTTCTTTCTGAAAATTAAGGCTCGTCGTTGAATTTTTTTCACGCTTTTTTTATGAGCCCGTCCATCTTTCTCGCGTGTCTCTTCCTGTTTTATGTAACGACTGCCATTGTTGTTCATTGTATGTAACTACATGAATTAAATAGCTTAATTTCTTTGAGAGGTCACCAAGAGTAGAATAACATATACGTTGAGGTAAAATGACATACTGTGTCTTTTTACCCTGGCACTTCCTGTGTAATTATCGCCTGATTTATTCGAGTAACATCCAGCTGCTGCCTTTTATAGTAGAACCTCCTTCCTCTTAAAAGATACCTCAAAGTGTGATTCAGAAGGTATCATATTTCTTTCAAACATATAATTTCTATAATACTCAAGAATGATTATACATGCCATACGCTTAGGAATATTAGAAGCGTCAATCGACCTTCCAATACAGCGTGTTGGAGGTGGGCCAAAACCTAGTTTACAGCCTTACGCTTTAGTTTTGCCCCATTATGTCAGTAGCCTGAATTACCCTAGTTACTATCAGTATTACAATACTGGCCATTAAAATTGCTATACCAAGAAGAAATGTAGATTATAAACGGGTATTAATTGGACAAATATAAATTATACTAGATCTGACATATTACATTTTCACGCCATTTGGGTGCATAGATCCTGAGAAATCGGTACCCAGAACAACCACCTCTGGCCGTAATAACGGCCTTGATTCGTCTGGGCACTGAGTCAAACAGAGCTGGGATGCCGTTTACAGGTACAGATTGCCATGGCGTATTGTGACGAACCAGTTGCTCGGCCACCATTGACCAGACGTTTCCAACTGATGAGAGATCTGGAGAATGTGCTGGCCAGGGCAGCAGTCGAACATTTTCCGTGTCCAGAAAGGCCCGTACAGGACCTGCAACATGTGTTTGTGCATTATCCTGCTGAAATGAAGGGTTTCGCAGGAATTGAATGAAGGGTAGAGCCATGGACGCCACACATCTGAAATATAACGGCCACTGTTCAAGTGCCGTCGATGCGAACAAGAGGTGACCGAGGCGTTTAATCACACAATACCATCACGCCGGTTAATACGCCATTATGGGGATGACGAATACACGTTTCCAATATGCGTTCACCGCGATGTCGCCAAACATAGATGCGATCATCATGATTCTGCAAACAGAATCAGGATCCAAAAACATGACGTTTTGCAATTCGTGCACCCAGGTTCGTCGTTGCGTTCACCATCGCAGGCGCTCCTGTCTGCGATGCAGAGTCAAGTGTAACCGCAGCCATGATCGAGCTGATTGCCCATACAGCTGCAAACGTCGTCGAACTGTTCGTGCAGATTGTTGTTGTCTTGCAAACGTTCCCATCTGTAGACTCAGGGATCTAGACGTGGCTGCACGATCCGTTACAATTATGAGGATAAGATGCCTGTCATCTCTACTGCTAGTGATACGAGGTCGTTGGGATCCAGCATGGCATTCTGTATTGCCCTCCTGAACCCACAGATTGCAAATTCTGCTAACAGTCATTGGATCGCGACCAACCCGAGCAGCAGTGTCGCGATACGATAAACCGCAATCGTGATAGGCTACAATACGACCTTTATCGAAGTCGGAAACGTGGTGGTACGCATTTCTCTGCCTTACACGAGGCATCACAACAACGTTTCACCAGGCAACGGTGGTCAACTGCTGTTTGTGTATGAGAAATCGGTTGGAAACGTTCCTCATGTCAGCACGTTGTAGGTGTCGCCACCGGCACCAACATTGTGTGAATACTCCGAACGCTAATCATTTGCATATCACAGCATCTTCTTCCTGTCGTTAAATTTCGCGTCTGCAGCACGTCATCTTCGTGGTGTAGCAATTTTAATGACCAGAAATGTAGTTACAAATGGAGTGTGATACAAATTAAAGTTATGGGAGTTGTTTGGAGAGCATTGTAGAGATGGAGTAAGGAGAATTCTTGTACAGACTGAAATTACAGGTATAGAATATGTTGCAAAAAGTAGACAGAATAAGTTTCGAGGAAAGGTGCAAGCTTTGAGTAGTGATAGTCATTCTGAAAATAGTATTCAACGAGAACTTACGACTTTTGCTTCCATGATTCACGGGGGTCACGTCGGATCGTGTTGTGGAATTGCACGGTATTTCAACGAGACAGCTCATTGCTATCTTCAGGTGATTAATGACGTATGGCTGTTACGTTGCCCCTATTTAGGCTCCGGTTTTTTAGAGAAGCGCAGTTGCCCAAGAGTGGGGGCTATGACGTCATCATAGACGAATTACGGCGAACATCGATATCCGGAGTGCCCTGTCACAGGAATGATCGCAATGCGGAACCAAGCGCGGCTGCGAAACTTGCAAGTAGTTAAGCGGTGTAGCGCCCAGTTAAGAGTGCTGAGTTCGATTCCGCGTCTGCGTTTACTCGTTGGAATCGCGTATCTCTATTAACAGATAGAGATTCTTATCGCGAGTGCTTCATAGAAGATATCTTTAAACATTTACTATTAATATAGACGCCACACCACATTAGGTCGTTCGTATCGCAGTTTTTGAACATTATCTTGACAGGTGATGTACCTTAAGAGACAAATTTCATCTCGAGTGCGTCCGTGTACTGGGACCCTACCATTAATTAAGTGGTCGAAATACGTATATGATCTGTTTATCAGAAAAACACGATTGTAACATCATAGCATGGGAAATAGCACTGGCAATAATAAAGCAACTGAAGAATCTAACGAGTCAACTCACTCGTGGAATGGAGGTCAGGGCGTGGATGTCTGTGTTGTTTTTAGTATAAGTTAAATTATTAGTTTGTAAGGTTAGAGACTGTTGACCCAGAAGTTAAGTCCCATAAGCTTAACAAACATTTGAATTTAAATACAGGTCAGGACTTTCAAACTGGGCGCCAAACTACTTCCGGGTCCTCACGCATGGACTACGGGCTCGATTTTTCCGCGTCACACACTCGGAAAGTTACTTTATGTAGTTGTTTTTCGAAATTGCTAATTTCTTACAGATTATAACTTATGTATAATGTACAGACGGAATGAAGCTGTAAGAAATCCGCTATTGCGGAAGTATTTGGTCACTGTAATTCGCCAACATGCAGTATAATTAACAATGCCTTTAAATGTACGACAATGTTTTTGGTTACTTTTAAATCTTTATTGTTAATGCTCAGTTTTGTGATAACATGGAAATTAGACCATTTTCGAATATTGAGAAATTGTTAAACATACTAACGGAACCTACTAGAGATTCAATATCTTGTAAATACAGCATCTGAGACAGTCTTGTTCTACAGACAGAGACGACTGACCGTAGCGTGTGCAAAACTATACAGGAATATAGTTCGAAAGTGAAAATGTAACCTGGTAGCTTATCCATTGTCACAAAAATGACAGCTCGAATTTAAACAAAAGTGAACTACGAGATGGGAGGTACGTGTCGTTGTGGGCTTCAGTCCGGAGAATGGATTGATGCAGCTGTCCACCCTATTCTATCCTGAGGAAGCCTCTTCATCTTCTCATAAGACTCATTAAAGCTAGAAATGTAGGTTTGCCTTACCTTAATCTAAGATAAGCCGTAAAGTGAGTATTGCCCCCCTTCTTCCCACATTTCTTCTGAGTCCACACTGGTCTTCCCCAAGGTCGACTTGTACCAGCTTTTGCATCCTTCTGTAAATAATTCGTGTTGAAATTTTGCAACCATGACTTATTAAACTGATGGTTCTATAATTTTCACACCTGTCAGCGTCTGCTTTCTTTGGAGTCGGGATTATTACATTTTTCTTAAAGTATGAGAGTATTTCGCCTGTCTCATACATCTTACACACCAGGTGAAATAGTTTTGTCATGGCTGCTTCTGCCAGAGAGTTCAATAGCTCTGAGGGAATATCATCTACGCCAGGGGCCTTGTTTCGACCTAGGTCTTTCAGTTCTCTGTCAAAATATCTCTCAGTATAGTATTTCCTATTTCTTCTTCATCTTATTCTTCTTCCATTCCACTCCGTTTCCGTTATAGTGCCCCTCTATATAGGCCTTCCACTTTACAACTCTCCCTTCTTTGCTGAGAACTGGTTTTCCATCTGACTTCTTGATATTCATAGAGCTGTTCTTCTTGTCTCCAAACATCTTTTTTATTTCCCAGTAAGCATTATTTATTTTCCCAATTTTTATACATTACTGTACAGACTTGCAGTTGCCTTCTAGCCACTCTTGCTTAGGTATTTTGCACTTTTTGTCAGTCTCATTTCACAGTCGTCAGTACTCAATTTTGCCTTTTTCATTTACTGAATTTTTACATTCTCTCCTTTCAGCTATTAAGTTTAGTATTTCCTGTGATATCCAAAGATATTTTTGTAGATCCTTCCTTTCTACCTATTATGTCCTCTAGTGTCTCTCAATGTTACCCATTCCTCTTCTATTAAATGACACGGACGTATCTAACACCGAGTCATACGCTTATATGGCAATGTTGCGGGGCACCAGTGGCGTCACAGCAAGCAGCTAATGTATGTAAGTCCTTTCTATCAGCCGCTAGTGTGTATCCCAGATGGAACAATTTTCCATATCACCAATAGCGTTGTCTTGAAGACGCCACTCCTTTTCGTAGGGTGTAGCGAAGTGGTCGTGGAGCCTGTGTGTAGTGCAGTGGTGCAGGAATCCCAGGGGCGGCAGGATGTATGTCGCCGGTGGCGGAACCGCCAGCCGGCAGCCGGCAGTCGGCAGTCGCGGCGCCAAACGTGCTAATTAATTTGTGCAACTCAATTAGCAGCGCGCCGGCTGGCAGGTAGCGGCGGGGCTTCGCAAGGCGCGGGGCGGAAGCCGCCACCAGCCGCCTGCCGCGCCGGATGTGGCTGCGAGGGCGCCGTGTGAGCGCCCACACCTGCGAACCCAGGCCACAGTCGTTAAACACGCCCTCAAACTCCAGCTGCACATGCCACTAACTTGGCAGTCCAGGGGTTTGCTCTTACAGTCGGAGGCAATTATGTTCCCATACAATGTAACGATTTACCACTCAGTGATTCCCCTCAGGTATATACAGGGTGTTTCACTAAGTGTGTTTGCCTCTGTAACTTATAAAATTATAGGCGAAGGGAAATTTTAATGCGGTAGGTCAACACAAGAAATGTTATACTTTCTGCGGAGCTATGAACATAACTTATTGCATCATTTTCCAAAGAGATACAGCACAAAGATATAATTTTTTAAATGGAACAATAGTTTTTTTTCTATCGTGCATTGGATTCGTTGAAACCAGCTGCATCCATATCAGTTTAAACTACATTCCTATCACTGTTAGTTTGGGAGCGACAACCCTTCAAAGTTTCAGGAGCAGATACCACAAACGCTGCGCATAATGCAATGCTCCTTCTAAATGTGGTGCGGCAGGGTTGTAACGTCGCCGGTGTCGCGGAGCGAGAAGCTTCCTCGATGCGCTGTTAGACTGCCGACTGTCGCCGCACACGGCCGTATACCCGACAGTTGGAGCCACGCAAACAACCGGGGCTCAATATACCACAGTTACTGACATCGGATGACGGTGGCATACACGAATAACGAGTACGTTGACATGTTGCTAATACTCAGCGAGTGCCGACATGATGCCACTGAAGCTTCTCGCTCCGTGACACCGGCGACGGTACAACTCGGCCGCACCACATCTAAAAGGCGCTTGTGGTATCTGCCCCTGAAATTTTGAAGGATTGTAGCTCCCGAACTATCAGTGATAGGAATGTAGTTTAAATTGATTTGGACGCAGCTGGTTTGAACGATTCCAATGCACGATAGTAAAAAACTATTGTTCCATTTAAAAAATTATATCTTTGTGCTGTAACTCTGTGGAAAATGGTACAATAAACTATGTTCATAGCTCCGCAGAAAGTGTAACATTTCTTGTGTTCACCTACCCCATTAAAATTTCCTGTCACCTATTATTTTATAAGTTACAGAGGCAAATACACTTAGTGATACACCCTTTATATATATACTAGCTGAAAACCCGGCTTTGCCTGGGTATTTATTTATTTATTCCTGCTTTGAGTTAGTACTTCTCCTATCCTTTCTCTCTCTGTCCATCACCTTTCTTCCAAAAACGTGCTATATTTATCGGAGAATAAATAAGAAATAACGCTGTCTGGCATAATGTACAAAATTATAAGTATCCAAACAAAGAAAGATAGTAATCAAAACACAAATTACATAAAATGCTTACGATCTCATATTTAGTGAGCTATATGTTGTACAACTGTATAATTTTACAGGTATGTATTCATTTGTATAAGTGCTGTATGTCTGTATGAAAAGACATTTCTTTTTTACTGCTTTATCTATTATTCCTATATGCTTATCCTTACAGAGAACAAGCTGAAGACATTGTAGCACGCATAGACCAAAGATATGTTCTGTTGCATCACGTTTCGCTGTATGTAACCTCCTTGCTATAGAGTCGCAAACGTCATCGCTGGCCTTTAGTCCGAACCTTTTTATAATTTGTCGAATTTAACCACAATATCTTCCACCCCCTTATAGCTATCAGCCTGGAACTGCTATGGTGTACAACGGGAGACTTTGGACAACAAATACACTCAGATCATTCGTTTGCATTCTGTAGTTTCCTCTGCAGAGCGAAATACACACACACACACACACACACACACACAGAGAGAGAGAGAGAGAGAGAGAGAGAGAGAGAGAGAGAGAGAGAGAGAGAGAGAGAGAGAGAGAGAGAGAGAATTTTATATACACTGATAACTTTCCACCCGAATATACTCCAACCCTTTTATCATTATCAACCTGGAGCAACAATTCAAACAGTAAAACCATTTTCAAAGAATATATATAATTTTCAAAGAGTAATTATTGTTCCGCATTTCGCATTATATTCTTCTAAGTAACAAAAATTCTCAGATCGCTATAAAATCGTGCCTAAAACCTTTCTCAGGTAACTGTAACTGTACAAGTATTTAAGTCTCTGCGTCTCGTCGTTCTGACGTGATAAGCGAACAGACATTCATATATATATATACGGTCGTCATAAAACCGTGTCTAAAGCCTTCCCCGGGTAGACTGTGGAAATCCTGAGTTTCCGAGGAGAAATTTGGGGACACCTTCACGCAGGGGAAAATTTCTCTCCGACGCATGGTAAAAGCGGAGTAAGGTATGTGGTCGATGAACAGCAGTCTGCCTCAAATACGAGGCCTGTTTTGTAAGCAAGTACCGTTTTGAAATAAGTAAAAAAGGTGCTAAGATATCTCAATAATTTTATTTTTACATGAAAGCCTGCACCTTAATCTACTTTTCTACATAATTTCCTTCAATATTGAGGCACTTAACGTTGAATACCCTCCTCATAGAAGTCTGCCGCCTGACTTGTTATTGACTGCATCACAACAGATTAGAATTTGTCATTGTCTTGCTCGGTCATAATGCCATACAAAACACTACAAGAAACATTAGGAATCTCATCCCGCAAAGGAGGAAATTGTAAAGCGTTTGTTTTCTCTGACCTTATTGTCCACTTCCTGCACCAAACTTTCATTAACGACCGAAGAACGCCCATTCCATTATTCATCATGCACATTTGTGCGGCCATCTTTAAATGCTCTCACCCACTTTCTTAACATTCCATCACTCATAATGTTTTCTCCGTAAAGTGCACAGATCTGACGATGAATATCAATCGCTTTTAGGCCTTTAGAACTAAGAAATCTTATAACAGCCATACTCGACAGTCGGCGGAACTCACAATTATGAGTTGCATCTTAAACAGTACACAAAGTAAAGAAGGAAGAATCAGACTGTATTGGCGTCAGTGCGTAGACGTAGACAACGGATGTATAGATTAGGGTACCCAGTGCGCAAAAAAAATATTGAGATACCTTAGCACTTTTTCTTCAGTGTGAAGACACGTCTCGTTTTTCTTAATTGGCACGTATCTAGTTTTCTGGCACTGTGCGGCCATTGTCAATGCTATAAAGCAAAACCAGTTACAATCAGTTAACATGCTCCCCATATTACACCCAAGTTGAACGCTGAAAAGATGTTTCCACACATGCATAACTACTCAGATGTGAAAAACGAAAAGTGCAAGGTCCTGTGGTAAGACTTGGACATATTTCGTTACCGTGCGTCGGCCCACGACGGGTTCCCACCTTCGGGAAATGTTTAAAAATCACTTGGGTTCAGTTAGCGGAAACGTATCACAACTCACGTACTAACAAACATTAAAGACCTATCTACGTCCACTTCTTTAAACTATTTACAAACTTATGGTTATCTGGCCTGTTACGCCATTGGGGAGCGATCTGTTCAAATGTTAAGCCAACACCACTGATAAAATACAATTATTTACCTCGACTGGTTGAATGATGTAAATCATCATCTTCTAAACGGCTTACAAAATTTTCAGATAGGAGAAAATGTTAAATTAATAGTTTGTCGTCGAGATATAAAATGTATAAAATAGTACGGTGTACATGTTAAAAAATACGTCATCAAAATGGATTGTCATAGCCATTTTTTTATTTTTAACATATTGACTATGTTTCTGTATTCATTTCATATCTCGACTCCAGACTCTTATTTAACATGTTTTCCTACGTGAAGACTTTGTAAACCATTCTGAAGATGATGTATTCAATCAATGAAAACGGCCAAGGAAAATAAATATATTTTATTACCGATCTTGGCGTAACAACCTAAAGAAGGTGTATTTGTGTAACGACTATGTGCATCTACAGTGATAGTTAAACGTACAAGTTACTTTAGGAAGTCGTCATCACTCATGTTTATCTGAAATTGTGTATGTTGGTTTTTAACACCATTTTCAATGTAACAATAATGTGATGAAAATAAAATAAAAGTATGATAAACAATTTGGAGAAACGTAACATGCGAAATGTGAAAGCAAATATATGTTTTATGAACAAATAATCTTAACATGGTGCTACAGTCACGAATTACGTGCACTGGTGCAAGCTGTGTAAAGATTGTAAGCGGTACCTCAGTGTGGACATAATCTTCTAACAGGAAGATTGACACTGTTTGTAAGTTCTCAACTACGTTTTAAGGTACGTATTTTATTACTGTCCGAAATACGGAAGTAATTTAATTTAAAATTTTCTGCATGATGTGAATTCAAAACAAAGAAAATTCGTTAAAAGTAATCGTGAAAAATTAATAGCTGGGAGAATGGCGCATTTTATTCGTAATATTCAAAATTTTATTGAACAAGAAACCAATGAATGGTCGCAGCTTTCTCCAAGTTGCCAACATAATCATTTCATGTTAACGATCAGTTCAGATTGATAAGTAGACCCGTTACATGAGAAAATAAACCATTGCATCACGGAACCACCACCAGGTCTAATGGTGCCACGTTGAAAGTTCGTTCCGTAACTTCTTTGGGTCCGCACCATGATGCCGGCCATTAATTTATTTGCGTTTGTTTGAGGATGTGTCTGTGTGTGGTTTCTTTGGGTGTATGTCTAGTCATTCGGAAAACAGGTTTAACGTGGCCCACTACAAATTACGTACACGTGCCAAGAGCATTGATTTGTCTGGTGCCTTTAGTCTCTTAAGTGTTTAGCGTCTACAACTTCCTCTAGTACCTGAGACGTTCTTTCCAATGTCATAATACGAGTAAATGACCTATTGGCCGGTACCTTCTTTCTGTGTTTCCAATACGGTCTTTTCGCTGCTGATTCTACGGAGAAACTCTTCATTTGTTATTCCACTTCATTTTCAACATTACTTTTAGTACCAGATCTCAATGGTCTAGATCAGTCTTTTTCAACCGGTGGGTCGCGACCCCCAGGGGGGTCGTAAAGTCTTCCTCGGGGGTAGCCGTCACTTGATGAATGCACTTGCACCATAGAATAACTAGCGGTTTAGTAATACAAAAACGTATGCCGAAGTGAAATAATGTTTAAATTACGGAGTTCCCTGTGTATCATTCATTAGGAAGTGAATAGACCACGGACTGTTCTATAATAAAGTGTGTTAATGATGAATAATCAAGGTGTGAAAATTGTTTTCAGGAACCAATGGATATATAAAACAATTTGAAATGATAATTCTGAAAAATTGGAAAAAGGGATCTATTACATTAACAATTGCCTATATAGTGGGACATTTCTTAATTAACGTAATATGCTTCTGAGTCTTGCGAAACAGTCGTTAAGGAAACATATTAGTTTGTCGGAAATCAAGTAAAATCAAATATTTGTAATTCTATGAGACCAAACTACGTTGCCTATCAGTTCCTAATCTCACAAACTACTTAAACTAAGTTACCTAAGGACAAAACATCCATGCCCGAGGGAGGATTCGAACCTGTGACGCGAGTGGCCGCGCGATCCGTAACATGACGCTCTGGACAGCTCAGCTACTCCCGAGCGGCGGAAATCAAGTAAAAATAGGATGTGTTCAATTCCGAAAAATTCACAAACAAACTTCGTCGTACAATTTAAAAAATCCTGAAGCAAAGTAAATAACATTTTTATTAGTTTCCTTCGAGATAGTTTTTTAACGGTTTGCGAAGATGGGGAGAGAAGGGTTTCGCCGTAATTTTTTGATTTGTAAGGGGTTACCAGTGTAGTTTTACTTGGAATGGAGTCGCATATTGGAAAAGGTTGAAAAAATCTAGTCTAGATATTATTCTGACCCAAGTGTTCCAATGTCCGCGTTTTATTTCCTTACTGCCCTGCAGAAGTAAAGTCTCCTTTACTAATAATCAGGACGATGTTTAATACCATCAGACCAATTGGACAATTGATGTCTTCTTACGCTGTGCCACACGGCATTAAATACCATTAGCTACTTCCAACCAGTTTTGCTTGTCTGATGCCACTGACAACTCTTCGGAAACACCGCGAACCTCTGCGTTGTCCTTAGTGAGAGAGAATTCCTGAAATCTGATGTTCTCGGCCCATTGTTGACTGGGTAGATAACGGATTATACAAGTGCCTGATCACTTCATAAAATGATTTCGCAGTTACCAATCCGTGTTCAGTATCAGCTAACGATCGTCCTGGTACCATTACCACATCGGAAACCGTTAGATATAACTTTTCTGATATTTGGAAAGAAGAGGCGAGGTAATGGCAGAAGTAAATCAGTGAAGATGTACCGCGCTTGGATAGCTCAGTCAGCAGAGCATTTTGCCGCGAAAGGTGGGTCTCGATACAGGCACACAATTCTAATCTGCCAGGAAGTTTCAGTTTTAGACGTGATTCACCGGATGGCAAATGACAGTTTCGCCTTTCCATCGTACATATTTTTCACTACTTGTACACGTTGCTTCCGCCGTCTACATAGTGAATATCAATATTCCTTCGCTTTATCTTTTGTACGGAACCATGGCAATCTGTCGTAGGAAAAGCAATACGTTTATCACATAATCAGAAATCAGATGTTTGTGTTCTACGAAAGTAAACTGAGCCCTAATTTTATTGAGAAGCTCTAGATGCAGTAGAAGAGCTAAACGTCAGAGTAATTACACTGGAAGCGAAACCTGATGTCTGGAACCTATTTTGTTATTGTGTAAAAAATTGAGAATCGCATTAAGCTGACATAGTAAATTGCTAGCTCTGAACGTTTGGTGTGATAAGGAGACCGCATGGGCATCAGACTTTAGAGTTTTTTTTCTGTTACTTGAAGTTCATAAATCTAATAACAATCACCCAAAAGCAGAAATTCTCGAGAAAATCGACTAAGATGATTTGAAAGTTATAAAGTTCCTATAAATAAAACAATTGCCAGCATTTTTCCTTGTAGCTCAGGTGCTAATGCTCTGACCTAACCACTGTAAGATTGATGGTTTGATTCCCACTGTGACAGACGGTTTCTTTTTTCATGTTAGCTCATTGAAAAGTCATTATTAAGTTTGGAGATGACTTTCCAGAAACAGCGTCTTAGTTCTTCACAATCTGAACAAAGACATCCGTCCTCAACTGATAGTGAAGCCAATACTGTAAAAAAATGTAACTTGTTATGCTTCTTTGACTGAAACCATCATTATTGACAACCTTTCATAATAGAGAAAATTACGAGTAACAAAAGTACGTGCCTTTAGATAAAAATTATTATTAGGTATTAAAATTATGTAAATATTCGAACACAACGAGAAGAAACAATCACGCCGGGATTCGAAACACTGACCCTATGGTTATGGGGGCCAGAATGCTACCACCTGCGCAACACCGACTGACGCTGCAACTCATATAACAATTGGACTTACATGTACTTGCAAAACACAAAAGACGATTTTCTCGACAATATTTCAGACTTGCGTCGAATGGCTTTGGCTGATTTTTAGTTTAGTTCTCATCTTCACGTAGCATATATATATATATATATATATATATATATATATATATATATATATATATATATATATATATATAAACTTCTAAAACCGGATACCCATGTGGTCTCGTTGTGGTAACTCGTAGACTTCCACAAGGTCAGATAAATATAAAATTATTTTGACGTAGTATTAAAATTAGAGGAATATTTACAGGATTTGGGGACTGTTTACCAGAAAATAAAACGCTACTTCCTTTTCCCAATTAAGTAAATATAAACGCGGGCTTTCGTAATCTCATTACCACAACTACATGATCTTTAATTCCTTGTTCTACGGTCAAAATTCCAGCGTTTTAATAGTTTGGCCTCCAAATCTTCAAATGTTTGTAAACCAATAGGACCAAACTAATATGGTCATCAGTAAACAGAGTTACAAACTACTTCAACTAACTTACATTAAGAACAAAACACACACACATACACACACACACACAGACGCGCGCGCGCGCCCGGGGGGAGGGCTCGAATCTTCGGCGAGAACGGCCGCCCACTCCGTAGCATGATGCCTTAGACCATGGGGTCATTCCACGTTTGTCCTCTAGCGCAGTTATTTCCAACTGCAGGTAATGTTCGCTCTTGGCTTACTAAAGTCAGCAATTCTCTTACTGATACCAAGAATAAAGATATAAGGTGTTAGAAATACAGTAACTATGAATTAATGTGAATCAGGACGATGTTAGTTAATGCCAATTTTATATGTAATTTTATTGATCAATAAATAATCAGCCATATAAGAAACTTTGGTATTTGCTGACGCGTTAAATGTACTGTGGCGGTACTCAAAACCTTTCACAGCGTTTCAAATTCATAATTAAATACAAAAGTTAGTAGTTTGTGTAGTAAAATTGGTTGGAACTGTAACGAAACGATTCTATTTACGTTCAATTCCGTAGTAAGCTGCCCATGATTGTCGCTCAAGTAACTAACAAGAATGACTCAGAAAAGTGTATATCAGCTCCAGTTCAAATTCATTAGTGCCTGTTGCTCTCAGGAGAGTGTGAATAAATTCTGAAGTGTAAGGCTCTAATCCGAAGCAAATGACTTAAAGCTACCTCGTCACATAGTGCGCAGAAGCTGCAAATGCTTACCGTCGTTCTACTACTAACGTGCAGATAATGGCTGCAATGATGATAAAGGTGATCGAATCCGGGTGACAGACGTAGAACGACCATCAGGCAAACCGTTGCCTGCTCGAGTTCAGAACTAAGGTATGTATCACCGGGTGTCCCCATGCTCTCCTCGGTAATTGTTCGCTGTGACACCACTTGAGTCTCATTACACAATCGCTGTAGACCAATCCAGTGAAATTTTCATACAAAATAGTAACTCCGCTTGAAGGAACTATCGTGATTAATCCGTGACTCCTATTTCTGTCTTAATCATAGTACACTAAACCATCCCACTTCAATAGTGGCTTAAGCGTTCGAAATCTCAGCTTGTAATATTGAATATTATCCGAAAAAAACGGGAAACCCAAAGTTCCGTAATGGAATTTCTCGATTGTTTGACTTTTAAGAGTTGGTGCTATAAAATTTCAGAGTAAGCGCCATGGCTCCAGAAATAAAAAACAAACACGAGAAGCAGTTTCTGGAATGTTTTCTGCTGCCGTCACAGGAATGAAATTACTCCCTTCATGAATGGAGTTACTCGAGTTCTTTCTGCAAAGTTAGGACCAAGTGTTTGTTTACTAAATTAGTTGTTGAGAGAAGAACTTGTACATTAAATTAAACCGATATTGGCTGTTACTCCATAATTTTTCTGAACAAACAAGGCAAAGTATGAAAGAGGCAGCAGTTATTTCACATCTGTAACTACAAAGAAATAGGAGTAGAGGATACAGGATGGTTCTTACAATAAAGAAAACAGCAACAAACCAAATTTGATTATGCTATTTTTTTACTAAATAGCGCCGTTACCGGTTTCAGACGGCTGTTCACGTCCACATACATGTTACTTACATTTTCCTTATGCATATAATTTTGCTTGTAGGGAAAATTCATTGGTTATGTGGTGTCCTAAAACACAAAAAGATGATAGGAAATGCTTACTCGAGCGTAAATATGACTCAATATAAAAATGTTGTAAAAAATGTTATAATAGAATTTTTCGACTTTTTTATTTACTCGCGTCGAAAGTTGGTTCCATTACGATGTAATGCTGATTACTGCAGTTGTTGATGCAATGAGCACTTCGTGAATCACTTATTTGGGGAAACATAGCGCGATTAACCACATATACTCACATATAAACCAAACAGT
This sequence comes from Locusta migratoria, assembly GCA_026315105.1. Taxonomy (NCBI): domain Eukaryota; kingdom Metazoa; phylum Arthropoda; class Insecta; order Orthoptera; family Acrididae; genus Locusta; species Locusta migratoria. The sequence goes on from CM048744.1 coordinate 388,357,095, forward strand.
TTTTGCCACATAGAATACAAAGATGGTGATATTGCCATCATAACACTACCAAATGTTTTCTATCAAAGATATGTACATTAATTTGACATTGAAGTATCTTACAAGGAGAGACATAAAATATTTTACACAGTATAAACGTCATGCATGTGCATTGTAGGAAATTGAATGTAAACGAGATCTTAGTTGTTCATTATTGCTGCTAAGTAAAGTGACCCACAGGAAAGTAAATATACGTAAATAAATAAAGGACAAAAATAAAATGAAAGAAAACAAAGAGAAATTTCGAAGATTAAATTGGTCTATGCCTAGTGTCATTACACAAATAACATGCGAGGACTTACGGTGTGTTCAGCTCTTGGTGCTCGAGATATATTTGAACTAAGACCTTGGGTTGAATAACTTTTGGTTTAACCGGAAAAAGCTTAAATGTGTATAACCATTTTTCTTACTGTGACATACATTTCTTACGGTATATAACAAAAGTTTGAGCACTGAACCAGTTGACTTCAGAAAAAAAAATTCAACTGTCAATAACACCCCCCCCTTTCATACATATATAGTTGTATCGTTAAGTGCTACCCATCGCTGTTTGTCTTCTGTTAATTAAGTTATGTCCGGAATAGGAAATGACAGTAATTGTTTCCGGTTTCAGCGTCGAAACTTTGTTTTGTATTCTCATTCTTACAGTTTCTGCCACCCGGAGACGGTTCCAACAGTCCGATATTCAGTGTTTAGCTCTAGGGGTGGGCGTTTTGGTCGTTGCAGGGTTTGTCAGGCTTTACTTTACGCTGTCCGATTTGAGAACATTTGCAAGTTCATGTAAAACTCTCACCAAGTCTACACTCAATAGGTTGTGGAGGCGTCAAGGACCTGCAGAAAACGTCGGGGCGTCCATTTTAATCTGTTCGCTGATATAGGCAGATTAGTAGGTTTAGCAACTTTTGACCAACACTGCAAATTATGCATTCCAAATACATTCAGCCATTTCTTTCGTCCCTAATTTCGGAACGTTTAACAACTATAGCGTGAATTTATTAGTAGATTCACTGCCGATGAAGGCACCGCAATTAAACATATGTTGGCGTCTGCATTCTGGACCTCTCGACTAATCCGGGTAGCGAAGTGAAAGTGGAAATTCGGTGACCATACAAATTCTCATCCTTGTATGACTTATCATTGTTCTTCCTTCAGCTTGAAATCGTTTCGGTTTTGTTCAAGTATAACTAAATCACTAAGGCATTTTTTTTTCATTCTTCAATTATCTGTAGTCGTTTGTTAGAATCAACATGGTTTCCGATTGCAACGTCATATGAAACACAACTCGCTCTATTCATCCACGAGATCCAGAGGGCAGTTACTATAGGATCCCAAGTAGATGCCGCAAGGCGCTCTATATCGTTCCGTACCATCGCCTAATGAACAAAATGAGAGCATATGGAACATCGGACCAACTGTCTGACGCTATTGGAGCGTTACTAGCTAACAGAAAGCAGCATGTCATTTTCAACTGAGAAAAGGCTTCAGACGTTAAAAGTATCTCAGGAATACTCAAGAGGAGTGTTATAGGACCTTTGATGTTCACAATATACGAGGGTTGGAATTTAAATATTGTCAACTATTTAGTCACAACCGATACAAAACTGTTACAGGTTTGAACGTGCTAATTTCCTTCAATGTAATCAGCGTTGTGTAGAACCCGTTGTTAGTGAAGTGGAAGGCATAGTATATGTTAGTTGAGCCCGTTTTGTAGATAGTGCGAATAGAGTGGTGTACTGCCTGTCGAATCTTTGGAATAGTTCTTACGCGAATGCTACGAATGCCATTTTCGGAATCAAGGACGTACGTCCGGGGTGTACAGTGGATAGTACAGTATTTCCCAATGTGTCATCATCGATCGATAAGAGCAACCACAGCTTGCGCTGAATGCTCCCGCGCATTGTTGTGAAAAATAATGGATCGGTTGCACAGCAGGTCGCAGACGTTGCTCCAGAAACAAACAGTAAGACTGTGCATTGTCAGTCTGCCGCGGAAGAAATTAATGTGTCAGTAACACCGTTACGTTATACCGGTCAATTGTGTGCATTCCGGTTACTTGGGACGGGCGAGTCCATTTGCTCGGAGGTAAGTTTGGCATGTGTCATATCAGTGACAATACTAGCTTCCATTTCATAGTGCTCAACAGCGGTGTTCTCGCTATTTAAGTTCCAACCATGGTATATAGACGATTTCATAGATAACACCGGAAGTTCAATGAGGCTTTTCACGGATTATGCTGCAGTTAATCGAGAAGTCGCAATACTGGAAAAGGGCAACGAAATACAGGAGGTCCTACTGTGTACTGTCGCATGGTGCAATGAAAGGCTGTCTAGTGTCAACTTAGACAAGTGTGAAGTGTTGCACTTACTTAGAAAGTTAGATACTAAATTATATAACTTCGCAGTTGCAGGGCAAACACAAGAAACAGTTATTTCCATAAAATATTTGGAGTAGATATAAAAGGCGATTTGAAATGGAATGAGCATATAAAAGTAATCGTGGGTAAGGTAGATGCCGGACAGATTCGTCGGAGGTTCAAAAACAAATACAAATGTTTGTAGAACTTATGGGACTTAACTAGGGGGTCATCAGTCCCTAAGCTTACAAACTACTTACGAACTAGCTAAGACTAAGGACGGCACAAATATCCATGCCCAAGGGGAGGTTCGAACCCCCGACCGTAGTGGCCGTGCAGACCGTGACTGGAGCGCCTCAGTCCCCTCGGCCACCGCGGCCGGCTGTCGGAGGTTCGAATCCTCCCTCGGGCATGGATGTGTATCTTGTCCTTGGGTTAGTTTAACTTATTTTAAGTAGTTTGTAAGACTAGGGACTGATGACCAACGTAGTTTGGCCCATAGGATTACAAACATTTAAAAAAACATACTCGTTCGAAGAATTCTCAGGAAGTGTAGTCCGATAGCAAAGGAAGCAGTTCACAAAACTCTAGTTCGGCAAGCGCTAGACTATTGCTCATCAGAATGGGATCCGTACTAGGTAGGATTAATGGAAGTAACAGAGTAAATCCAACTGATAGCAGTACTATTCGTTACTGGCTTATTTCAACAAGGATAAAATCAGAGATTACGTTCCACACGGGATAAAGCCAATCAGTTTTCCCGCGAACTTTAAGGGAGAGTGCTGAGTTTGCGGGGAAATCGTATGTTTCCTTATATTCAACTGCATAAGGCAGTGAGAGTTTTGGATGGATGGAATGGTCGAACACCACCAATCCACAACTATCCTCCCCCCCCCCCCTCAACCAACTAAGACATTCAGCACCTACTTAGTCGAACTCAGGCGATACCTGTTTAAAATGGAATTAGAGAGAGTGAACGTAACAAGCTTCATTTCGACGGAAGTGATACGGGGCACACGCTGTATGTAAAATAATTTTAGCCTACGGTCTCCATGTGAAAGTATGTGACAGGTGCGTCTTTCTTTCTCAGAATCAATAGACATTGTATTTTTGTGTGTCACTCTTACGAAACGATCAAGTGCGTTGATTGAGTGGAATCGTAATAAAATCAAGGGCCCAATGTCACCTAACACATTCGAAAATCTTTTTCGTGTTGAATTTATATGACGAGTTCTGAAATATGCTTTCGTTTTTAATTGTAAATAATATTTATCACTAATAATTAACGTGAAATGCATCTGTATTCAAAATATTATTGCAGGACGGACTCGCCATGTTTATTTCGACGTTTATTTTCCTCATTTATTAAATTAATTTCATTTCCCACTGCACACGACTAATTGGTCATTAAGTTCCCAGCATAAACTTTTTTTCTTGCGGAAGGTTATTCAATTTTAGGTCACGGAACAAAATTTGGAGCATAACATAGACCAGTGGTAAAACACCAATTTTGTTAGTATCAATGAATAGTTATTAATTGGTACTGGAAAACGTGAAACCAACATTCCGTCCAGAATGTGCAGGAAATAAGTAATTCTGTATGATGACAATTTTACAGCCAACGTCTAGTTTTATTATGTGTTGCTTATCATCTACAGATTAAAGATTGAAAAAAGTAACACTAATAACCAAAACTAACGCTTCGGTCAATGGTTAAAGAAATAAAAAAATAATGTTATGAATCCACAAATGCCTTGCACTGAGAAGTACCGGCTAAAACATCATTGAAAAACCTACGTAAAAGTAAACGAGTGGTGCAGGGGAAAAAAGTACAATATTTTGGTAGGGTGAAAGTTAACAGCCGTCATGTATTTAATGAAATGCATCTTTAACCATCAGCTGTTTATTAAATCCTTGAAATCGACTAGTTTCGGTCCAGGACCATCATCATAATTAAAAAGGTATTAAAACAGGTTAGTCAACTGCATTAAATAAAATAAATATGGCTAAATCAAGAGGAGTCAATTTCACTAATATTACAATTTATCGTACGGAATTTTCCTATCAGTCAAATAGACAATCCATTCTCAGATTTTATGTCTGTCTGACTGATAGGATAATCCAGTATAACCTTGTAATTTTATTGTTTCTAGCCAGATTTATTTAATGCAGTTGACTAACCTTTTTATCTATGACGATGGTCCTGGACAGAAACTAATCGATTTTAAGGATTTAATAAACAGCTGATGGTTAAAGATGCATTTTATTAAAAAAAGGACAATGACGTAACATGTGGGAAACTTACAATTGAGAACTTTTAAACCACGTTATCTCCATCCATATAAATAAACATCAAATGCGGCCGATACGAGAGATCCTGTCACAAAACGACATAAACGAACTGCCTGACTTTTTTTTTTAACCTCACTGTCAATTTTCTTCATTTGCAAAGCTGGATCCATGCGTAGCCATAACAGGTCACCAGTAAAGGGATAAGAATGACATTCTAAATGAACGTGTAACGTCTGGACTGGACTTCGATGAAATGTCTGTGAATCGGTCCGGCCGCGGTGGCCGAGGAGACTGAGGCGCTTCAGTCACGGTCTGCACGGCCACTACGGTCAGGGTTTCGAATCCCCCCTCGGGCATGAATATTTGTGTCGTCTTTAGTATAAGGTAGTTGATAAGTAGTTTGTAAGTTTAGGGACTGATGACCCCGAAGGTAAGTCCCATAAGCTTAACAAACATTTGAACATTTGATTTGATTTCTGTGAATCGAATTACTAACACCACTATTGTTTAAATGGTTAAATATTTCTCAATGTAAGAACGATGTATCGATAAAATTTGCGAAATACATTGTAAAATGACATTTGTTTTTGAGTAGCGTATTAAATGTGATCGATATTTCTGTGTAGTATGGTAACTGCTATGATGTGTAATCTCAGCAAAACATTACACACCAGGAATACCATAAATACATACTCCTTCCGTGATAGGGTGCAATATATTTGAATAAAAATTCTGTCAGAAGCTGTCAGTGTGTAGTTTTCAATTAAATACAACATACTACGAGAAAAGGATTCGAATTAAAATAAAGCGGAATACGAACTAATTAAAATCGAGCGAGTCAAACGTGTATTAGTAGGCCAGTATTCGAACCCAGGACCTCCCGCTTACTAGACAGTAAAGTCATGTTGAACCAAATCGTACTTATTTTACACAAAATATTTCTTTTATGTTTAACCATTAAAATATCAAATTAAAGCAGAAGCGGTGCTTTCGGACAGTCCACCACAGAATCCAGAAGCGAGCGTTTCTTGTTCCTTTGTTAACTACGGTGATACGAATCAATTCTGGAAACGTAAATATTCCTTCTCTTCGTTGAATTTCAAATAAAATTACTTCTTCATTAACCCGTAATTGGTACTTCTTATGTACCAACAATTACTTTCTTGAGCTCGTATGAAGTTTGCGATTCATTATAACTAAGCTATCCCTTCTAATATTTGTTACAGCCTATTCCTTTATTTTCAAAAGTTATGTCCATCGTGCTACCAAATAGTGTTTTGTGATTCCCAATTTTCTTTGATTGACAGTAAGCTGATTCCATGTAAATGTTAAATTCAATAGCACTATCACTGCTTTTGTTATTGATCTGTGTTGTTGTGAGTTTCTTGGGTGGGAGTCTATGTGGTATGATTCTCTATGTCAGCTACTTCGTCACTGTCTAACAACGGGAGATTATCGTTGGTCTGATCTGCTGTAACTAAATCCATGTCGTTGACTGGTCCGGATATTAATTCAGTGTTGTGTTTCTGTTTTTGCACGGATTGCGCCAGGATGGATGCATAATCATCCGTCGAGGCATCGTCAAAGACATGTGGCCGTTTGGTACCATTGGTAGAACTGCGGTCGCGGTTAGTAGTAATTCAATTCTCTACCAAAGGAGGGGGCACTAAAAAAAGGTTCAAAGGTGTGTAATTCTATGGGACCAAAGTACTTTGGTCATAATTCCCTAGACCTACAAACTACTTAAACTAACGTAAGGACCACGAACACATCCATGCCCGAGAGAGTATTCGAACCTTCGCCGCGAGAGGCCGTGCGGTCCGTAACGTGGCGCGCTAGACCACTCGGCTAGCCTCGCGCGGCGCGGGGGCATTATTTAAGAATTAACTACCGGAGTAGGTTCTGGTATTTCAGTGATATTAGTATTTTCAGCAGACTGTGGCCGAGGGGACTGAGGCGCTCCAGTCACCGTCTGCACGGCCACTACGGTCGGGGGTTCGAATCCCCCATCGGGCCTGGATATTTGTGCCGTCCTTAGTCTTAGTTAGTTCATAAGTATTTTGTAAGTTTAGGGACTGATGATCCTGTAGTTAAGTTCCATAGACTATACAAACATTTGAACATTTCTTTAGTTGTGTCTACTAAGCAACAGGTCACCGCTTAGACTCTCAGCCGGGGCACAAATTTTAATTTCTTTGAATATGAATTAATCAAAACGAAGTTTCAGCCAACTACTTGCAATAAAATGGTTTATATACATAAACATTGACCCGGGTTTCGGCAATAGGAATTTGCCTTCTCCAGAAGATTTTCTTGTAGCTCAAAAAATTAAATTCTTCTGAAGAAAGCAAAATTACTTTTGGTTTATGTAAAAAACCATTTTAATGCAACTGGTTGGCTGATATTTTGTCCACTTTTTGATCTTGTTCAACCGTTGCTGAACTGCAGCCATGTTTAAGATTTTGAATTTGAATTGTTGAAGTTATATGTTGTGATAACCCTACATCCCCATCCACGAAGAAGATTTTCTGAAACTGCGGAGGTTGGTAATGAAGCAATCGTAACTTTATTATCGTAAGTCGTCGTGACGACTACTATACTACTTTAATGGTGTTTCTTAGGTAACTTAATCGTAACGTGGGAAAACGTGCTGGACTTATTTTATTTAAATATAATTAGTTAAAAAAATTCTCCGGATGGGAATGGCCATGCGACCTAAGGCGCCTTGCTGTGTAGTGCGTGCCTGTTCCACGGCGGAGGTTCGAGTTCTGACTCAGTCATGGTGTATGTGGTCTACAGAATAAATTCGTTTAACCCTCCGTCGGGCGCACCTCCAGATGAAACAAAATCAGGCGCACCTGGCCTGAGATGCCACCCACATATTTTGTGGACTAGCTCCGCCATGTTAAAACAAATTCAAATTGCGTGTTGGCTAGTCTTGAAGAGGATCTAAAGGAAGGAATTACTGCAAACTTAAAGCACAATAATATATTTATTGAACACAATACACCTTGTACTAAATTAACCAAAATTACCAATTTCCCACAAATAGCATTAAAAATTGGTCGAACAGACATCCATAAAAGTAATGAAGTTGTATTTAAAGGACATTAGGCAGTCTATTCTGACTTGAAATCATCTTTTCTCGCCACATTTGCAGCCAAAAACCTATGCTATAGCTCCCAAATCAACAGGTTAAACACAGGTATGGCACAGAACGTATACGTCGCTCAAGCAGATTTGTTGATGACAAGCTGAACATTCGTGATTCTTCATCCTCCTAATTCTTGTTTCAGCCACGCATGGTCGACGTTTTAGCCATTTGGAAGGTAATTTGGGAGAACTTTCCCGTTCCTTGTGGGGTAAAAATTTTTTCAGTCGAGTTTGCAGCCGAATCGACATTCCACATATATTCATAGCAAACACAGGCTAAATTGTCCAGTGAGAAGTTGATGACACAAGGTTTTGCAATTGGTGGCGTCATTTGTAGCAATATCTATTACACTGGATGTTGTGTAATAATGATGTGACTCTTCACACTTAGAATAGTAGAAGGTATCTACTTAGACTACTTCGTCGTCTTATCGTTTCCAAAATAAAAACTCTTCACATATTTTCTTCACTTCTTCATATTCCCGAGCTGTTCCCTAAACTTGCTGTTCGGTTTCTGAGTTCTCGTTGCCTTCTCCTACCTCATCCTGAGAGTGGGTGTCTCTCTCATCGACTAAAATCTTCGAGTGCGGCTGGATCTTCAGCAGTTTCGTCCTCGAGGAGGCGCATTAGTTCCACAAGATAGAGGCATAATATACTTTTCTGGACATTTCAGGAGAAAATATGGATGTGATAACGTAGGAAAAGAAAGGAAAACTGAAATTAGAACTCGATCAGGCGCACTCAGTCTGAAGGGCCAGGGTCGTCAAAGTCTTCTTTTTTTCCGAAGGTAACGGTGAAAATCACAGAGGACAGACTTAGTTTGATTGAAACGAAGTAATAAAATAAAAATATCTTGAAAAATCTCACCTTAAAAACTATAACGTAATCGGGCGCAGACGGCCTGTGAGGCCCAAGGAGTTCCCCGTGATCCGCGTGGAAATCGACGGCAGCCTGCGGATCGGCACTGTGTGAGGTTCCCAAAGTTACGCGAGTAAACGGAGAGGGGGGCCGCTGGGCCACCACTGTTAAGTACGGGAATCAAAAAAGTGTTTTGCTGGCCTTTGAGGCCGACTGCGCCCGACGGAGGGTTAAGTAGTTTGTAGGCTAAGGGACCTATGACCGTAGCAGTGTAGCCCCATAGCTTTTACAAAAATTTGAATATATGTCATTTATCCGTTTATGAAGGAAGATGATGAAATAAATGTAGAAGTGAGATTAACGTTAAAATGAAACTTGGGAGATCAAGCGCTTTCCAACATTTTGCGGTGACATTATGCTAACTATTAGCCTCCCACAATCTCTGCCTTCAGTAATGCAAATTATTACTTTGAAATAGTGTAACCAATTAAATAAATATATAAATGTTTGTAAAGCTGTCGGATTCTTGCGGTTATTAGTCCCTAGGCTTAGAAACTATTGAAATTGGCTTAAACTAACCTAAGGACAATACACACACACTGATGTCCGAGGGAGGACTCGAACCTACGCAGCAAGCTACCTTAGAGCGCTCGGCCACTGCACCGCGAATCGGTGTAACTAACTAGAAGAATCATGAAAGTTTTAAACACAAAAAAGTGAATTATAAAGACTTTCTTTCAGTATTGCGCCTGAAATAAATGTTTGTAAATCTATGAGAACTGTTTCTTTATTAGTCCCTAGCTTACAAACTACTTAAACTAAGTTAAACTAACCTAAGGACAACACACATACCCATGCCCGGAGGAGGACTCTAACCTCTTTTTATAGATCTGATGATGACTGCGAGATCAGTCGAAACCGGTAATTGCTGTAGACAAAAAGGGGATATTGGGAGAATCGTAACAAGGTTCAATTGAGAGAAATGTGACTTCAAACGAACTACTGCTTAGAAACCTCCGTTAGTATTATAGCACTTTCTGCCTTTAAACTCTTGTATTGAGACGTAAATTAATCTACAAACACTGACTTTAATGATTTTTGAACGTTTGTTGGGAGCTGATATCAAAATGCATTACCCCTACAATTTTCCTGACGACAGATACAGCTAACCGTGCGAGGTCGTTTAGCATCGATAGTAATAGCAATGCTACGCTTCTCCCTACATTACAGTTACAGAACAGGAATCATTTTGCTGCTGCGAGTCCTGTACTTGAACTACATCTGGTGTAATGAGTGAGTAATATGTTCACGTATCCAATCATCTCAACTTGTCGGCCACTTCTTTATAATATCTTGCACCATCTCCATGTTTTTTATCACTTCCTCTGTAATTACGTTCACTTCATTTCATACATATGTGGACAGCACAGAATTTGCCAGTGTGAATACCTGTTATTAGTAACTGTAACTGCTTTTATGTAACTGTGCTAAGAATACGATGCCTGTGCACAACATTTCGTAAGTTTGTCTGCAAAAACTTTATACGCGTATCTTTTAATTACTGTGCATGGTTCACTTTGAAGTAGTCGCTTTTCCAATTACTATTTCCCTCCCAACGTCTTTTACACTTCTGAGACCTGTCTTGACACGCCTCACGCTGGATCGCACGAAGTGCCGTCAGTAAGTTTTCCTCTATTTTTTTTGGAAACGTCTTGTTTTCTTTGAGAAAAACAGCACCCTTATGATAGTTTTTAAATATAAATATTAAAAAATTATCTGTTGTCTCTCTGTCACTGCAAATATTTGTCGCCTACATAGGGCCCTCTAAGTCCACAAGAGCCAAGTCTGGAAAGTACGGACGATGAGACAACACAGTGAATGGGACAAGTCTGACTTTAAGTAATAAAACAACGTGAAAAGGGATGTTGAGCTACAGAAAAGAAGAAAATCTAGGTAGAGGCGGAGTATTTATTTTCCTTATATTTCTTACGCGTTTCGGGCTGGGCCCATCATCAGAGAATCTCTGCAAAAACATTTACAAATTATGTATGTTACGTTCAACAAGCGTTAAAAAAGCTCATATTTTAAAGTGAACGCGTAATATTACGTGATGCTATGTGCTGCCCCCTAGCGCTACCTTATTAAGCTGGCATTGAACAACTTGCATTTATTTACATACTGTCTTTTATCACGCATGACTGTAATACTAGATGTTGCTTAGTAAAACATTGCACTTGGGCTTTAATGCCCTACCTTGTGCTGATTTCTGTAAACAAAGATATGTAATATGAATTTTAGCTGTACCTGTTCACTTTAAAATATGAACTTTTTTTAACGCTTGTTAAACGTAACATCTGTTACATAATTAATAAATTTTTTGTACAAATTCTCTGATGATGAGCGCATACCGAAACGCTTAAGAAATATAAGGAAAATGAAGACTCCACCTCTACCTGGATTTTCTTCTTTTATGCTGCCCAACAGCCTTTTTAACTTCATTTTTATACAGTGAATGGGATTTTGTGCAACAGTCACGCACCAAAAGGGATGAACGTCTTTGTGCGTTATTGTGATTTTCGCCGCATTTCAAGCTGTTACCTTCTCTCATATTCTCGCAACCAAATAAACTCCTTTTGATACTACTGGCGATTAACAATCTGTCCCTACGGCACGATATCATCGTGCAATAGTCCTTCAAAGTAAATAAATAAATAAAAATCTGTATGTCTTTTGACCTGACATGACGAACTTATTTTTTTGTTGCAGAGCTTTAACAGGCCAGTCGGACAGACTGCACCTCACTATACAAGATTTCTGTATCGTCTTTCTTAGTTTCACGTAAAATTTAACACAGACGCGTAGCTCCTCTAACTTTGCCATCTCGAAATTCGCAAACTGTGACACGACCTTATATTCACTAATCACATAACAATAACTAAAAGAAAAATGATAATTAAACTCCTGCAGTTACCCATTCAACACAGGCGAGTGCGTGGATGTCAAACGCATTTCGCTCCAACAGTTCGTTGGTGAGAAATTACAAACGTTTCGGAATTTTTATAAACAGATCACGTGTAATGATCTATACAATGTTTTAATTCCTTGAACGAAAACCCAATCTTCGAACTGTTCTTTTACTAACACCATGGTCTTGACCGTTGGTCACTTCCTATTTATGAATATGCAGCCACCTTTTCCTTATTTTAGTACGGATATTATACCAGTGTGCTGAAAGTTGCATATAAGATGAACATTAACAAGAGCAAAACTTGGGTAATGGAGTGCACTCTGATGCTGAAGGAATTAGATTAGGTAACGAAGCAATAAAGGAGGTAGATGTGTTTTGTTATTTGGGCAGTAAAATAACAAATGATGGTCACAGTACAGAGGATATAAAATGCAGAATGGCAATGGGTAGAAAAGCGTTCTTGAAAAAGAGAAATCTGTTAACATCGAATATTGATTTAAGCCTAAGGAAGTCCTTTCTGAAGGCATTAGGTATGGAGTGTTGCCTTGTATGGGAGTGAAACATGGACGATAAACAGTGGAGACAGGAAGAGAATTGAGGATTTTGAAATGTGGTGCTACAGAAGAATGCTGAAGGAGGTACTGAACAGAATTGGGGAGAAAAGAAATTTCTCGCATACCTTAACTAAAAGAAGGGATAGATTCGTAGGGCACGTTCTTAGACATCAAGGAATTGTGAATTTAGTGTTGGAGGGAAGTGTGTGGGGTAAAAACCGCAGAGGAAGACCAAGAGATGGATACAGTAAGCAGATTCAGACAGATGTAGGTTGCCGTTCTTTTGTGGAGATGAAGAGGCTTGCTCAGGATAGGGTATTGTGGAGAGTTGTATCAAACCAGTCTCCGGACTGAAGACCACAACAATAACAACATTATACCTGAAGTTCTGAAAATTTAGCGTCTTATTTGCTAATATTCAATATGACGTTCTCTGTAGATGTTCCAGCAAACTTTGCTGCTTGAGTTCACTTCTTATTTGTGACACCTCAAATGTTCAAATGTTTGTTATGCTTATGGGACTTAACTACGGGGTCATCAGTCCCTAAACTTACAAACGACTTATGAACTACTTACGAACTAGGACGGCACAAATATCCATGCCCGAGGGGGGATTCGAACCCCCGACCGTAGTGGCCGTGCTGACCGTGACTGGAGCGCCTCAGGCACCTCGGCCACCGCGGCCGGCTTGTGACATCTAAATTGGTAATGTCTTCCTTTCTTCGCTAATCTAAACTTCTCAAGCTCAGATTTTCCTTTCTCGTTTTATAATAATTTTCTTAGTTTCACTGGGGAATAGGAACATATGGCCAGTGATATAAAAGTTAAGTGTATGACTGTCCTTAATATATTTCTCAATGGTTTTTAATTGATTTTTCCGCATAACAATTCAAATACAGCTTCTTCTATCTAATTTGTTCTTTTACTGTGGTAACTTAGAACATTTCGTATATAACTGAAGTGACGCGCTTGCTTTGTTTTCACTCACTTTTTTTATGTTATCATCTCAGGCCTCAGCCATTCCGTCATCACTTTTATTTTTGGAATATTTCTATAAGCACCGAAAATAGTATAACATTTAAAAAGCTTTGGTTAACTTCGTGTCTAATCTTTAGCCATTGGCACTATAACTTGAAACCGGTAAACCTGCCTTCTGTTAGCATAGCATTTGTATGATGCAAATTTGCGACACTCCGTGTTAAGGTATTTAAAATAATATAATATCACGGCTCCAAATACTTGTATTCTGCATGTATAGGTTGGGAAACCACAGGACAAAATAATCTGCAACCTTTTCCTCTTGGTTTCGAAACCGATCCGTCTACACATTAAAAGTAGTTCGTATTTAACTTCGGTAGCAGAAATAAGCAACAGGAAGGTAAATGTAAATGAAGGCTTCCGCGGCCGTTGTCATTGTTAATAAAACTCTTCTGGGTATTAGACCGCATCGTCAATATATCAAATATTTCACCGACGTTTCATAAACGTAACACCCAGAAGATGGCCGCTTGCAATAGCGGCCGAAACGTCGGTGAAATATTTGATATATTGACGATGCGATCTAATACCCAGAAGAGTTTTATTAACAACAGGAAGGTAGTTATGATGGCCATGGTCGAATTGTATTATTTTTACGAACGAGTACTGTTAGGATTCTGAGTTTTTTTATTCCGGTAAACGTGATTCTTGGTGCTAAAAGAATTCAGCACAAGGACTTCACACAAATGAAGATTTTTCCTTTTGAAGTCAGTACGTTTCTACTCTTAGAATATTAGTCTTCAAATTAGTATTTCAATCTATTTTCCTCAAGAAGAAACTGACCTTGTGCATGTGCTAAGGGAATCTATGTAACATAATTACTATTTGTCCAACCAAACAGGCATGATCTCTGAACCAATTTAGATGACTTAAAGTAGAGAGCATTGTCAAATACAACTAAATTATAATCACGTGATGAGAGTAAAGTATGGTTATGTGAATATTATAATGTACTACTCGGAATTCATTAGAATTTGTTCTACCTTAAATGATTGTTTTGTTACCTCTGTAGGTTTGTTATTGTAGTCTTCAGTCCGGAGACTGGTTTGATGCAGCTCTCCACCTTACTCTATCCTGAGCAAGCCTCTTCATCTCCTCATAAAGCCTGCAACTTACATCCCTTTGAATCTGCTTACTGTATTCATCTCTTGGTCACCCTCGGAGCTTTTTACGCCACGCACTTCCCTCCAGTGCTAAATTTACGATTCGTTTATGTCTAATAATGTGTCCTATCAGTCGATCCTTTCTTTTAATCAAGGTATACCAGAAATTCTTACTCTGTTGGTAACAGACAACAAAGTCATCACTACGGAACATTGCAAGTCTGGTGCACCTACAGATTCAATGTTAATATTGCATATTACAGTGAAATGCCAAAATTCACCAGACACTTTCTAATATCTGTCGTAGATACAAAAATGCTTCTCATCTGTTAAAAAGTAATATTGATTATCGGTAAGCTGTTGTTTTTCATCTTTGGTCGTGTGATGGCGCTGTGTGCTTGCTTGCTCAGTGTGTGTTGTCTTTCAGTTGTCTTTGACAGTCGTGGTTTTAAACATCGTTGTGCAATGCTTCTTCGCTGCAGTATTTCCTTAAGAATGGCAGGGTGTTCTCGTGCCGAATTATACCTAGCTTCGTACCCGTAAGATTTTTGAATACACCATATGCCGAAAGAAATTAAGGAATCAGTAAGTTTATTTATTTAGCTTAAGGCATTAAAATTCATTTCGGAGTCTGATTACATTATTCTACGTTACATATATCACATCACATGTATTCACAGACAAATATCTAGTCCTTGTATATGTTCAATGGCGTTTTGGGTTGCCATGAGGAATTTTTTAAGGTCCCCACTGAACGCTCTGGCACTGCATTCTTCTCTGGTGTGTTGCACGGTCTGCTTAGGCTCGCCCCTTTCACATGGTGTCGAAAACAGCAGTCCCCATTTAAAGAGTGAGTCGGCACATCTTCCGTGACCTGTTCTTAGGCAGTTCAGAGTACTCCAGATTTTGCGGGGCTGATCATACCCAGGAACTGCCTCTGCACTAAAAGTCATTAGGTGTCATCAAGTTGATTTTTTTTTTTTTTTTTTTTTTTTTGAGCCATTCTTTTCTCCATGAGTTGATGTTAGCCTGAGTGAGGCTGTCGAGACAAAGAGGAGGATGTCTTGAACAGAGCCTCTTGATTCTCACATCAGGTATATCTGAGTGTACCGGTAGTTTAAGGTTTGTTTCGATCTTGTTGTATTCCCAAGGTTACTTCTCGTCTCATTTTTGGTGGTGGTATATGACTAAGGACAGACAGCCAATTTTATGTGTAGATCTAATGGTTCCTTAGATAATACACATAGTGTTAAATTCAACATCGATTCTTTTCACATGGCTGCTATTTAACCATAAAACTGCACATTACTCCGCCGCAGAGTATACCAGGCGCAACGATGACATTCTCACAGTTGACGCTGTTGATCCCCAGGTGGTTTCGCAGAGTTTATGGATGAGGTTATTTCTTGGCAGCTGTTTTTGTAAGGTGTGATTTAAACGACAAGGGTCTCCCTCACACGTGGCCCCTGGGTGGTGGTAAGAAGGCAACAAAACTGGCAGCCAAACAATCTTTCTAGATCTCCTGGCTATTCAAGCATACAGAACAAGAAATGACTCATAGTAAGTAAGTATACAGTTATTAATTCGTTAAACGAAGTAGTCCCCTTACTGACCACCGACTAACAGAAGAAAAATAGTGTTTTATCTACTTCTTAAAAAATTTTATCCTCATAATGGACAACGCAATTAGACCTCATTCATTTCCTATTGAGAAGCATTAGCAGAAATGAAACAAAAGACTTAAAATGACACTATGTTTCGTAAAATAACAAGGACAGAGGTGTTACTGCCGTCCCTGCTTTCTCTGTCGCTCTCATCAATTTTATCAAAAGTCCCAGGATACATCTGACTCATGGTTTCATGAAACAAATGAAATCTTTAACGTACATTTTGGAACAAGAAGGAAAAATTACAAGTTCTGGAGAACTCAAAATGCATATTCGCTGAGCTGGATAAAAGCACGTGGCTGCACATCTCTGACCAACCAGTCTAAATAACAGCAGAATTTCTATTACTGGTCTAGTCAGAATGTTCCTTGGAATTTGAGTCGACGAAAGGAGCTCTGGCGTGTGAACGGTCGGTGACACCATAGAGGTGGGTATTCCAACATCACCTGGATACAGGGCCTCACGACAGCCCGTGTCGCGTCATACCAGCCATCGCCAGCTAACTGGATGGTCTCTCGGGCACTGCCCACTGCCTCGTAGCGGCCAGCCAGTCAGCTGCCGGCCACGGCCTGTTTGGTGTGACGTGACACGGACTGTTGTGAGGCCTTTTATCTAGTCGATGTTGGTATAGCCCGAGAAGCGAACGAATCTCGTGCAGCGTTAACAGTGGGCCGTTATCACACCGGAAATGATTTTACATGAATCATCGAAGTACATATGGCATTTCTGTCAAAGAACCGCCGGCCGTTTCATTTTTTTTTTTTTTTACCACACTATTTATCAATTTTTGTCACCTCACCGAATATTTTCCCTCCTGGGCGACAATTTTAAACTCGTTGTCTGTATAGTACAAATTATTGTATGAGATGCAGCACGCACTGAATCAAGTTAGGTTGTAGACAGTTGATAACGGCATGTTCACACCAGCAGTAAGGTTTTCGTGGTGGAATGAAGGATCGAGGAAAGTCGTAGGAGACTGGAGCATCGTAGAGAGTCAGAATGCGCGTGTCTCCAGCGTGGCAGGAGCACAACAGGGCGTCCTTCGTCGGTTTCCGCCGCTAGGGGGACAGCTTTTGTGGGTGTTTAAAGCTAACGAGCTGCTGCAAACGCTCCAGCGTTCTATCGTCTTTGAGGATGAGTGTCGTGACACCGTTATCAAGTTACACTGCAGTGTAGACCTGGTACTGCCATTAGCAGAACACCATCACTTGTAGACATGTTGTATCAGTGTGTATGTGTGTGTGTGTGTGTGTGAGAGAGAGAGAGAGAGAGAGAGAGAGAGAGAGGAGGGCACTAGTGTGTGTAATTTCAACAAAGGCGTTAGACGTTGTACGGGCTACCGATTTAACTATCAGTCTCGATATTAGTCTGTCCCCGTACACTCATTTATCTGCCACTTAGCAAGTTTTTTTTATTGTTATTCTGCGTCTTCTCTCTTTATACTGTGAGCTGCAGTTCAGTTTATATACTTGTGAGGTGCATTATTTTATATGGAGACTTGTTTAGAATACTATAATACCTCGGCGAAAAACAAGATCCTCTCTTTGTGCTGACTCGGATAATTTTTCGTAAATATTGCAGTACGCCCGTTGCTCAATGCGCTGAATCCACACATAAATAATTTATTAATATATTTAAAGTTCCATACAAACATAAACAAGAGATATGACATAATGTTCAAAATGTTCAAATGTTTGTTAAGCTTATGGGACTTAACTACGGGGTCATCAGTCCCTAAACTTACAAACTACTTATGAACTAGCTTAGACTAAGGACGGCACAAATATCCATGCCCGAGGGGGGATTCGAGCCCCGACCGTAGTGGCCGTGCAGACCGTGACTGGAGCGACTCAGTCCCCTCGGCCACCGCGGCCGGCTGACATAATGTAAATAATTACGCAACAATTACAAACTTCTTTACTATAAAATTAATTAATGCCACAGAACACTAGAAACTACACATACTAGTGCGATTGGTAAAGACAAAGGAATGATGTTAATTTTCCGAATTACCCCTAATAAAGTTAACGGATAACGCATTATGACTTTTTTAAATTTTCAGTTGACAAAATTTATGAAAACCACCATGATTATACAAACATTGTGTTAAGAACTGAAAGCCTTTCAGTTGCGAATTATCAGTGACAGTTCACTTAACATGGCTATGCAGGATGTACATTGGGCAAACGAATATCAGCAGCCGTCAAAAACGTGCCTTCGGCTCTGTCGAGAGAAAACTAAGTCTGTATGGTGACTGTTTTGGTGCTAATGCAAAATGTGATTTTGCTCCAATATCGCGGCACGGGGTTGCTGTGCTTCGCATCTGCTCTGCATGGCACCACAGAGACACGTTTTTTACCTCAGAGTCTGGGCGTAAGTCCTCACACTTTGTAGGCTGGGCACCGAGATAAGTTAAGGAATCCAAATTGGAATAATACTTCAAAACATAAGTTCACCAGTTCTGATCATTTGCAATCAACTTCAGACTATCTGTATGGGTGGTCAGAGGAGATGATAACGAGAGTAGAAACACAACCGTAGACTGCTATTCCACTCCTGCACAGTTGGTGAATACGTGAAATTCATGCTGAAATATGACCTTCACAAATGTTTATTGTAATTTCATGCTCCCACACATTCTTTCAGACACTCAGAAAGAAACCACGCCAAGCGAAGAAATATATTACTCCAACACTAGGCATTCGCTCATGGCACTCGCGCTTGATATATAATATTCTGAGGTCAAGGACAACTGACAAGTGGTCGTGTATACCTCTAGAATTTTTCAGCGAAATAGGCTTCACTGTGGCCGACGGAGCTAGAAGAAGCGACTCTCTTGGTTTGGTTCCAGCCACGGATTACTCAAAACTCGAACTAGGCTCCAAAGGTCTAATCTATTCTGCAGTAGAATACATTACAAAAATACACAGCAGACACTTAAAGCGTTTTTGAATTTTCACGGCAGTTTACCATTCGATTTGTCTCGTCATAAACAATTATTGAGATACTTGACTGGAAACCCAAAGAGATTTTGGTCATTTGTGAAATATACTAGGGGCAAAACACGAACAATACCGTCACTACGTGATACTAATGGCGATACTGCCGATCATAGTGCAGAGTTACTAAACATAGCTTTTACAAACTCATTCACCAAAGAAGACGAAACCAATATTCCAGATTTCGAATTACAGAGGCCAGAATGAGTAACGTAGAAGTAGATATCATCGGAGGTAGTGAAGCAACTAAAATCACTTGAAACAAGGGTTCGCAAATGGATTCCGTATTTTTTGATTTCCAGAAGGCTTTTGACATCGTAGCTCACAAATGGCTTTTAATCAATTTGCGTGGTTATGGTATATCGCCCCAATTTTTCGACTATATCGATGATTTCCTGTCATGGAGGACACAGTTTTTACTAAAACTTTTTACTATGGTAAAGCATCGACTAAAACAGAAGTGATATCAGGCGTTCCACAGGATAGTGTTATTGGTCGTCTGCTGTTCCCTATTTACATAAAGGATTTGGGAGGAAATCTAAGTAGGTCTCTTATGTTGTTTGCAGATGCCGCCGTCATTTACCGTCTAGCAGAATCATCTGAAGATCAAAACCAACTGCAGATCGATTTAAATAAGATATCACTATGGTATAAAAATTGGCAATTGACTCTAAATATAATAAGTGTGAAGTCGTCCATATGAGCACGAAAAGAAATCCGTTAAACTTTGTTTACGAGATAAATCAGTCAAACGTTCAAGCCGCAAACTTCACAAAATACCTAGAAATTACTATTAATTCAGACATAAACTGGAAAGAACACGTAGATAATATTTTGGGAAAGGCGAACCATAGACCGATTTTTATTGGCAGAACCCTTAAAAGATGCAACAGAACTACTAAAGAAACTGCATACACTACGCTTGTTCGTCCTTTCTTGGAGTATTGCTGCCCAGTTTGGCATCCTTATCAGGTGAGTTTGACGGAGGACATCGAAAGAGTCCAAAGAAGGGCAGCTCGTTTTGTATTGTCGCCATACAGAGGAGTCAGCGTTGCAGAAATGATGCAGGATCTGGGTTGGGAATAATTACAACAACTGCGCTTATCGCTGCGGCGTGGGCTACTTACGAAACTCCAATCGGCAACATTCCCCTCCGAATGTGAAAATATATTGTTGACTCCCACTTACATACGTAGAAATGATCATCAGAATAAATTACGAGAAATCTGAGGTCGAACGGAGAGATTCAGGTGTTCTTTCTTCCCGCGCGCTATTCGAGAATGGAATGGGAGGTAAATAGTATAAAGGTAGTTCAATGAACCCTCTTCCAGGCACTTAAATAAGATTTGCAGATATAATTACGTAGGCTTCCGCGGCCAGAGTCAGATGACATAAAAGTTTTCTGGGTATGGTACCGCGTCATGATGTAAGGCTATTACTTAAATAACCAACGTTTCGGCCAACGTTACAGTGGCCTTCATCAGGGTAACTGGTGTGAGCTGGTTGTTACTACACTTTATATTACTTTCATTTAGACATTACGTCATAATTTTTTAAAATAAGCGATGTTATTGGTGAATGTATTGCGGAAGAGTGGAACTTTATTTTTGATAGGATGCTGAGGTGGAAGGGGTGGGGGTTAGCCGTTGCCTATTGCTTCTTGCATAGCGAGACATGGTTGGTGTTCATCGGCGAATGGGGTGAGGGCTTCCGTTTCTCTCCTGCTGGCCGTGGGCCGCGCGGCGGCAGTAGCTTACTGGTGACGCTCGCGTGTTGTGATGTCAGTGCGGCCTATTGCGCTGTGATGGCCGGCAGCCAAGAGGGGGCAAGCCTGAGTCCATCTTCTCTATTCATGTTATTGGGGTGTTTAACAATTTCGATGGCTTCCCTTATCTTACGTTTGACCATCCCTGGTTGCTTGGCGAGTATTCTGGCATCGTTAAATTTTATCTTCCTGCTGCAATCTTGCTGGTGTTCGGCTACTGCAGATTTATTGTGTTGGCCTAATCGAATGTAGCGTTCATGTTCCCGTATGCGTGTTGCCACTGCCCTCCCTGTCTCACCTATGTACACTTCCCCACACTCGCATTCCACCTTGTATGCTCCTGATGCATGTAGTGCGTCTATGTTGTCCTTTGTGGAACCAAGAGCATCCTTGACCTTGCGACTGCTGTAGAAGAAAGGCTGGATTCCTACCCGGCGAAGATGTTTGGCAATGCGATCTGTGACGTTTTTTACATAAGGTAAGCGTGTTGCTGGCTGCTTTTTGTTGACTTGCAGATTTGCAGAGTATCCCATGTAGATGTAGATGTAGACTTTGTACCAGAATAAAATCGTTTACTGAACCGGCATCCCAAATGGGACTTTTGCCTTTTTGGAAAGCGCTCTACCGACTGAGCTATCCTAGTTTCCTTAAGGTTGGTTCTCACATCTTAACTGCCAGTAAGTAGACCACTGCTGTCCAAACTTTACAGACGTTCTCTTGCGAACCTTGCAGGACTACTACTGCAAGATGCAATGTCAGCGGAGTCATGGCTTAGCCTCAGCCTAATGGATGTTTTGAGAACGATAGCATCACTCGAGTGTGCGCTGATACTAAACTTTCCGGCAGATTAAAACTGTGTGCTGGTCAGATCCTCGAACACGGTATCACCTCCCTTGGAGATTAACACAGAAAGGAACATACAAGTCCACGTTTGTCTCTCATTAATTTAAAAGTACTTCACATCTAGAGTTCCTTACAGCCTACCCCTGCCAAATACCAATTTGTAATATTAACTATACTTCGAGCCTTATGATATTCAAAAGAAACTACTTCATGTATGTTAACAAAATTAAAAATCAACGGTGTATGTAAGCGTTAAGAGTGGAGAAACGGCATTAGATGTTTTGATATCAACACCTTTGATTTTCCTTCTGTATTAGGAGTTGAATTCTTTGATAGTACAGTCCTGGCCATTAAAATTCAGTTCCAACCAATTTCTGACCTGTATAATGATCAGGTGCTACGGTAGAAAAGATACATAAGTGTAACAACGTTTCGCGTTTTACGGTTATTCGCGGCTAAATGGTACGCTTTCAATAACACCTGTATCGGCCAGTAACAATGTCAAAACGGGTGGGCAGCAGTGGAAGTCGAAGCAATGTAGATGGCTATTTTCTGTAAAAGTAGCTTTCTATTTGGATACTCAATACACTTAGTTACTAAAAAATTTGAACTAAGTTATAATTTATAATTTCTTTTTTTATAAACAAGCGAGGGAAATACAAATGGCTAGTGAATGAGAGGAGCAAGAGACGATCAAAAAGAAGAAGAAGAATGGCATAAAACGCAGAAGGAAGGTAAGGACTGATAGA
This sequence comes from Locusta migratoria, assembly GCA_026315105.1. Lineage (NCBI taxonomy): Eukaryota > Metazoa > Arthropoda > Insecta > Orthoptera > Acrididae > Locusta > Locusta migratoria. Next base: position 388,379,476 of record CM048744.1, read on the forward strand.
GTGAGGAGTAGTGAAGAAGGCGAGGGAGTGGTTGAACGAGGAGATGGATAGAAAGAGCGAAAGGAAAACAGGCGCACAGGATGTAGAAATCATTGCATTTCTCAAGGATAATGGAAGGTCGCATTCTGTGATGTTAGTAATGCATCTGATATAAATTTCGTAGAAAAATAACAAATAAAAATAATTAGTGAACCCGTTAGCTTTATTTGGAAAGCTTTTCTTTTTGAGAAACATATTTTCTGTAACTCTCCTATCATTCCACATAGCCACAAAAATGCAAACAAGTTTATTGACTTGATTGATGTATGTCATTGGTGAATTTAAGATTGCAAGAGTATTTTAAAAGATTTTTACGTCATTTGGCTGATTAATTATTCTTTATTGCACTATCCATATTTCGACAATGGCCATTTTCAAGTGCTATACTGGGAAGGAAAATTAAAATCTTCAGAGTCTTATATTACATCTGTGACAACTTGCAATGATGCGGGAGTATGCATTCGCATTAGAATCGCGACTAAATTCCTGCATGTCTTCACTATTTTATTTGTTTTTTGCTGCAAGTCCTACATTAAAATTATTATACTTTATTCTACGCTCGAAAATACTAAATACACACTGCGCTTGCGGAAAATCGAACTTGCAGCAGAACGTCATGGAAAGGGTAAAGATTTTCATGAATCCAGGCGGCGATTATATTGTCGCATTGAAATGGAAGCAGGCTTGACTTCGAAGGCAGGGATTGAACCGGCGACCTTCAGCACCGCATTTTTTTTCCATTTTGTTCAGACCAAAAATTCAATGCACTGTATTCTTTCATAAGCACAAATGATACTGCTTGATGCAGCAGTAGAAACTTGCACACTCTTGTCTGAGTGCTTTATGAAATATACAAAAACTATAGTTCCAACAGAAACAACTGTTGTGGCTTGAAGAGACAATTTTTTTCAATTTGTGTTATTTATCTGCCTACTTACTTTTACCAGGCATTATTTCATATTCATCATATTTTGGAAACGATTCTATTTCTTTAACATGTTTCTCTAAAATACGAGTATTACTCTTTTCTTCTTTGGGAGCAAACTATGCAGCATTCTTCTTTCTCATTTCCATTATAGCAACATTCTGCATAACTTAGTCTTTTGTTGGTGGTTTAGTTCTTCGTCCACAGAGCCATGCTTCCCATTCTCCAGGAATTTCTTGCTCAGGGTCATATTTCGTAGAAGGTTCAAACCACCGCGAAGCTTTTCTCTTGTCAATACTTGGATTGGCTGGTATCTCAAAATATTTATTTCCCAAGTAATCTCTTCCTATTGGAGTTTCTCTTATCTGCTTTGGCTTTAGAGACTCTGTACCAATAATAATTGTAAATATTGCCCCAAGAGGTAAATGACAATTTCAATGTGGACGCATTAATACACTCTATCTCTCGCAGGAATCCAGTATAGGTTGCAAGCAAGAGGAACTACACTTTGTTCACCGAAACGAGATACATACTGTAAACCCAGTGAGGTGCATGACCAGGGGTGGACAAATCGGGAGCGCTCTCTATGTCGCCGCATTCCTTTCAAGTGAAAGTTCTTAGTGCATTTTTATTTATTTTAAAAGAGCTGTGATAATAACAGCTGATTGCAACCTCTTTATTGAAGAACCATTTGCTGATTAGTAGCACAAGTAATAGTGTTTATAATCACATTCAACCTGCTTGTGACTCTCTGTAACTCTCTTTCTCTCTCGTTACTATCAAGAGAGCTAAATACGAAAAAGTCTCCTGGTCCAGATTGAAAACCTGTTCGGTTTTACAAAGAGAACTCTGCGGCATTCACCCCTTACTTAGCTTGCATTTATCGTGCATCTTTAATTCAACACAAAGTTACTAATGATTGGAAAAAATCGCAGGTGACTACCGTTTATAAGAAGGGAAAGAGAACTCACACACATTGATTTATTGATTGATTTTGCCAGGGAAGCCAAAACAGTTCAAATGTTCGCTTATGGGACTTAACTACGGGGTCATCAGTCCCTAAACTTACAAACTACTTATCAACTACCTTATACTAATGACGGCACAAATATCTATGCCAGAGGGGGGATTCGAACCCCCGACCGTAGTGGCCGTGCAGACCGTGACTGGAGCGCCTCAGTCTCCTCGGCCACCGCGGCCGGCGCCCAAACTGTTTTGGTCCAACATGCCACTCCCCACACCGAAACTAAGTTTATTGTGCGGTATCGCTCCCTGTATATCTAGTAAAGCCAACCAATGCCTCTGAACAGTGTAAGGAGTACCTATACCAGTTTCTTAATAGACACAATTTCTTCCGGTCTGGTTGTCCCAAATGTTCTGAGCCTTTTGCTCTCCAATTCAAAGCATTCGAAGATGTGATGCAGTTTCATCACCATCATCACAGATCCTACATTTAGGATCCTCTTCTGTAATTCCCGTTGTTTGTAGGTGTTTTTTGGCATTCCCATGGACTGTCAGCAATCCAACCATGAGTCTAATGTCTCTCCTGCTCAAGCCCAGGATTACAGAGCTTCTTTCAAAACATGGCTTTGGCATAATTACCTTGCTATGTTTTTGATTATTGCCAATATTCTACGTGCTGTCTTCTAGCTAGTTATGTAGCTCCTATTTGATCGTTGCCTTGGCGATTGTCAGGACAGGTTCCGGTCCAATAAATGGAGTCTCAGCCCCCATCCTGGCTAATCTGCCGGCATGTTCATTGGCACTGATCCCCGAGTGGCCAGGAACCCACAATAGGTTTACCCTACTGCTCTACCAAATTCATATGACATTCTGGAACAATTTTGATCTTGTAGCAGGAGCTGCCAGTGATCTCAGGGCTGCCTAGCTGTCTGAATAGATGTAGATGCTACGCTCTTGGTAGCAAATTTTCCTCCACACACACCCCGATGGCAGTGATTTCAGCCTGGAATGCTGAGGCCAGTTCCCCTAGAGAGATGACACCGTCCAGTCTTGGCTGCACCCCGTATACCCTGGCCCCAAAGCCTTGGTGTGATTTCGACCCGTCAGTGAACCGGGCAATGTTCCCCATATGGTGTCAAACTATTTTCTCCCTCTGCTCCTTGCTTCCAATTGTTATACTAAAAGATTTGTTGAAGCAGTATGGGGTTTATAATAGAGTCGGCCAGCATTTCCCCAAACTTTCCTGTATTTACCTCACTCAATATTCTAGTGTGTGAGCTCAAAGAGATCCAGTTTTCGTCAGATTTGAGCCTGTATGCACCAGCCGCTGCCTCTATCTTGACCAAAGGTGTAATGGAGCATATCCAGCATGGTTTCCATCCCAGCAGTTGATGTGCTACTAATTCCACCTGTTATAGCTAAGAAGGCTAATCTCTGCACCTTACGAAGCTACTTAGCAGCAACCTGCTGTTCTACATTCTGCACCAAACGACCGCCCCATAGGTGATCCTGGGTCTAATCACTGTGTTGTATATCCAGTTTTTGCCACAAGCACTTTTGGTACTTACCAGAGTAAATTTCGCCTTGGAGAAAATATTCCTAAAGTGAGGGGTCCATGTCAGTTTCTCATCTAAGGTAACCACTAGATATTTCACTGTCCCTTTCACAGGTAGAGCTTCATCGAAAAGCATTAGATTCCCACTTGAATTATGGATATGCTTCTTCGTGAATGCTACAACAAGTCTTCTTAGGACTAACCCCCAGATTCTGTTTTCTGCACCAGTCTTGCACAATGTCCAACACACATTTTGCGATATACCTGACTGTGTCAGCAAATTTGTCAAGTATTACTACTATGACAAGGTCATCTGCGTATCCTTGGCAAATGTACTGCCAAGAGTTTAATTCTCCAATGAGTTCATTCACCACTAGATTCCACAATAAATGGGAAGAAACTCCTCCTTGCGGGCAACCCCTAGTGGTGTTGATTACCATTTTTTCATTCATCATGGTAGCCTCTTTCTTTCTTCCACTGAGCATGGCCCTAGTCCACCTTCACATAGTGGTCCCTAGGTCATGCACCTCTGCTGCCCTAACCATGGATATGAGGGTTGTGTTGCTAATAGCCCCATCGATGTCCAGGAAGATACAGAGGGCAATTTCCTGACAGTGTAATGCTTTCTCCACCTTCCCGACGAGTTGGTGGACAGCTGTCTCACGTGATTTACCTGGCTTATGTGCATGTGCATGTTGGTTTGAATGTAGAGGAGCCCTTCTTAACCTCCTCTCCCCATCATGTACATTAACCAGCTTAAGAATAAAGGAGGACTGGCTGATTGGACTCATATCCATGGCCTTGGTATGATCAATTCTGCCTGCCTTTTGAATGAATACAACCTTCACTGCTCTCCAGGCATTGGGACTGATTCCTGCTGCTACGCTAACCTTAAATAACCTGCATAGGAATCTTATACGATTTTCTCTCGCTTGTTGCAGGAGAGCTGGAAAGTTTCCATCAGGGCTAGGTGACGAACGCTTGAAATGATACCAACGCCCATTGGACCTTACTGAAATCAACACACTCATCGGCCAAATCCCAGTCCTCTTTACGAATACCTAAGAACTGTTGTCTCTCAGGGGTGGCATTCTGGTCTGTGTTATCCACCAGAGTATATTGAGGAAAGTGAGTCTTGAGGAGCAGTTCCACCGTCTCGTGTGCTGTCTTTGTATACTCATCCCCCTTCCTCAATGTTCCTCCTGGATTATTTGGTACCCTAGTGAGGATTTTATATAGTCTGGCTTGCGCAGCCATGCCCTCCATTTCCTCACAGAATAACTTCCAGTATGCCTCCTTTGCCCGTCTGATGGCAAGGTTGTATTTGACAAGGGCCTCACGATATTTTGCCTATTGTCCTTTGCGCTTCGCAAGGTTAAACAGTCTTGGTACCTGTTTCCTTTGCATTTCCAAGTTATTATTCCACCAAGGCACAATCCTGTTTGTGCACTTCTTTGTGACTGAGCAGTTGTCGTGGTATGAGGTCACTATAGCAGAGGTTACAGCTTCTGCTACTTCCTCAAACTCTGCTGGATACGTTATCTAGGTTTTAATTTCCGATAAGCCGATATCAAGGTCTCTTCTATATGTCTTCTAGTCTGTTTTCCTACGATTCCTATAGGCCACGGACTGTCTGGTTTCCATTTCGACCTTGAATTTAATATACATGTGATCTGATGAGGATGGTTCCAGGACCACATGCCACTGTTTGACGTAACTGTCCATCATCATGGAACCAAAGGTTATGTCAATTACTTCTTCCCTTCTACTATTCCTGAATGTGGGTTCATCACCACTATTCAGGATGTTCAAGTTGTTAGATAGGAGAAATTCAAGAAGGTGCTCCTTGCTGCCCCGCACTAGATTGTGGGCATTGGCGTCACAAACCACCAACAGTTGGTCACCTTGCCTATGGCAGGCTTCTGTCAGTCTCCTCACTTCCAAAGAAGGAGGAGAGCTGTCTTCGTAAGGAAGCTATGCTTAGGCCAAAGCAATTTCCCTCGCGATACCTTCCTCACGTTGCTGCATCCTAATGGTCACCAGGTCCCTGGAACAAAAATCCGTCATTGATATGAATGGGATTATATTTCCAACATAAATGCATGTTTTGTGGTTTCTTCGATTTCTAGCGTAAATCGGCTTACCTCCAATACCACTGACGCCCAATACACCCCCTTTGTATAAATAGGGTTCTTGTATCAGGGCCACGTCCACCTCCTGTCTCCCCAGGCGACGGTTCAGGGCAGCGGTGGCAGCTTTACTGTGCTGCAGGTTTATCTGCAGCACTTCCAGTCCCCATCTTGCTGCCATTATTGCCTTTAAGGTCTTTGATTACCCTGACGACGACCTGCGAGAACCCTAAAAACAGTGTCAGGCCTTGCTCTCACATTGCCTTCAGGGACTTCTCTCGGACGTCCACCACCAGGGTTCGTCCTTCCGGAACGACCTTTTGGTTGATTACCCTCCAATCCTCTGTCGAAAATTTTGGGTTCTGGACCTTTATTTTCTAAAACAGGGTCTTTGGAGGGACATTCATAAGGATCTTTGGTACCCATATTGAAAACTGGCCCACATAATTACAGGCCAATATCGTTGACATCAGTTTCCGGTAGAATTTTGGTGCATATTTACAGTTCGAATTACAGTAAATTTCCTTGAGATGGTAAAGCTTCTTTCTGTGATTAGCACGGATTTAAGAAACATCGTTCATGTGAGACTCAGCTTGTCCTTTTCTCACATGACACCTTGCGAGTCATGTAAGCCGGCCGCGGTGGCCAAGCTGTCTGCGGCGCGTCAGTCACGGTCTGCACGGCCATTACGGTCGGGAGTTCGAATCCCGCCTCGGGCATGGATATTTGTGCCGTACTTAATATTATCTAGTTCATAACTATTTTGTAAGCTTAGGGACTGATGACTTCGTAGTTAAGTTCCATAAGTTCTACTAACATTTGAACATTTCGAGTCATGTATGAAGGGCAACAGGGCCATTGTGTTTTTCTCCAAAACGGTGTTTGACGCGTTGCGACACTGCAGACTGCTGACCAACATACGAGCTTATAAAATAGGTTCACAGATTTGTGACTGGTTGGAAGAGTTCCTAAGTAAGAGAACGTAGTACGTTGTTCTCGACGGCGAGTGTTCATCAGAGACAAGTGTATCGTCAAGCATGCCCCAGTGAAGTGTGATAGGACCGCTATTATTTTCTATGTATATAAATAATCTGATGAACAGAGTAACTTGTAAATTGCGGCTGTTTGCTGATGATGCTGTGGTGTATGGGAGGGTGTCGTCTTTAACTGAATATAATAGCATACATGATGACCTATGCAAAATTTCTAGTTGGTGTGAAGAGTGGCAGCTGGCTCTAACTGTAGAAAAACGTAAGGTAATGAACATGAGTCGAAAAGAAATCCCATAATGTTTGAATACAGCATTAGTAGTTAGCTTCTTGATGCAGTCGTGTCGTTCAAATGTCTAGCCGTAACAGAGCGATATGAAATGGATGGAATATGTAAGGACAGTTGTGAGTGAGGCGGACAGTCGACTTCGGTTTATTGGGAGACTTTTGGAAGATGCACTTCATCTGTAAAAGAAACTGCGTATAAAAAGGTTGTACGACCACGTCTTGAGTAATCTTCAAGTATTTGGGACCGGCAGCAGGTCAGTTTAAATGAAGACGTAGAGGCAGTTCAGAGGCGAGCAGCTAGGTTCGTTACTGGTAGGTTCGACCAATGCGCGAGTGTCACGGAAATGATCCGGGAAATCTGAAGGAAAGACGATGTGCTTTCGGAGAATTCCGGGTTTGAATCCCGGTCCAGCCCAAATTTTAAGCTTTGGCGTTGAATTTGTTTCAATACCCAGTACAGATCAAAATGCTTATGTATTTCGAATTCACAGTTCTCATTAGATTGCGCCACAGAGAATCGGGTTTATGTAATTACGCCGGCCGCGATGGCCGAGGGGACTGAGGCGCTCCAGTCACGGTCTGCGCGGCCACTACGGTCGGGGGTTTGAATCCCCCCTCGGGCATGGATATTTGTGCCGTCCTAGTTCGTAAGTAGTTCATAAGTAGTTTGTAAGTTTAGGGACTGATGACCCCGTAGTTAAGTCCCATAAGCTTTACAAACATTTGATTTTATGTAATTACGACAACGTTCGCCTGCCTCTTGCATAACTTCATGTTACATTTATAATAGTCTCCTCTCTATTTTATAAAGATGTCAGCAAAGGAATTACTCTTGTATATTGCAGCTGACGCGATGAGTAAAACGGAGGCAGCGGGTAGGGGGTGGTGGTTGCGCCTGCAATAACAGATTCCGCAGACGGCCTGTCGCGGGTTTCGCGGAACAGTGGGAGCAGCGGCGGCGCCTTAGCCGGGACGGGCGGGCCAAAAAATGGCGCCTTTATGCAGATGCGCATTACGCGGCCCATAATTCAGCGCGCGGTGACAGCTGCCGCACGCCGCCGCTGCAGACGACAATTAGTCTGCTTCCGCCGTCAATTATCCGAGCCGGCGCGCCTGGATAAACCTCGCCCAGGAATTAATCATAGCGCCCCAGCCGACGAGCCTGTTCATTTATTTTTCTCTTCCTACTGACGTATTCCTTTCGCGGCCACTTGTTTTGTAAGACATCCCACAAAGCAATCTGTTACCACGACGCTAAAATGAAAACCTCGATTCCGTAGCAGTAAATTATTTTACTATTGGACAGCAGAGTTACAACGGTTGTCCGCTAAAGAAATAACTGGCAGCACAAACTGGATAATCAGTTATCTGGAAAAAGTGGCTTGCCAGATTTGCTTGTTACAAGTTTCGGCAGAACCGTATTGCCATCATCAGGTCTGTTAAGTTTTATACAGGTGCCGCTCTTGTAACTTCTGTGCTTGCAGTATTAGATTTTGTGGTTGATTCCGCCTGATGCAAGACGCTTTTTTGTTTTAATACCCATACTAGTTTCTATACTTTATGTGCCATCTTCCGTGGGGTTCTGGTGTTTATGTTCTAGAATATCAGGTTATATATTTTAGTTATACAATTATTTGAATAAGTTGTTTTGTTTGACAATTTTGTTAGATGTTTTAGGCCTAATTTATTCAAGGGACACAATGAAATAATGTAAGTCCCTTGAATAAATTAGGCCTACTACAACGAACATGATTTTCAAACCAAACAACTTGTCCAAACTTTTGTATAACCAAAATATGTAACATGTTATTCTAGAAAATAAACACCAGAAACCCACGGAAGATGGCACAATAATTGCCGAAACTAGTTTGGGTATTAAATCAAAATAGCATCTTGCATAAGACGGAATCAACTACAAAATCTGTTAAGTTTGTTAAGCTGGCTGATACGCAGCATGCAAAAATTTTATATGTTACTTGAGATTTAGCACATCCTTCCACATATTAAAATAATTTCCAGATTTTTTAAGGCCAACGCGTGTGATGATAACAAATTGCCGAACAGTCTTATAGCATTAATGTTTAAGAAAAGGGCATTTGTGATAAGAATTACACGTCGATTTATATCAAATCTTTCCGATTCCAAAGCCTCAAGAAATATCCTTAAACGTGGTATTTTTCATATTAGCTGATGTATTTGCACAGTTGTTAATTTAAAATTTGCGTGATTTTTCAAAGCACCTTCTGCTATACAGCGTTCGTAATATTGCATTTGTGAGACAATGTACGAATGTATTGCACTGTTGGGATGAAAATATTGTCGTAATCATATAAACACTTCTTGATCTAAGTAGATCGTGACACATTCATAAAGAGATTTCTTTTACGAATGATACATGGTAGAATGGATACTTATAAGGACTTGTAATCAAGACAAAGTTGAAACTGTCCAGTAATACAGATGAGCGAGGTATCTTTAGAGCCTAATACGGAAAATCACAGTATTAATACGTTTGCACCAAAATTTAAGTACCAAATTTTAGTATAAGTTAAGGAAATTTATTTATTTCGATAGGTACTTTGCCACAGATAAGCAATCATAATAAATCGAGGACGTACATGGCCGTTACGAGGGGCCAAAAGAATCAGATGCTTTCATTTGTATACATTTGATGTTACTTTCTGTATCAGATATTAAAATATCCACTGTTACGAAAATAATAATGATGATAATAATAATAACATTAAATCATATTTTGTACATAGAAAACTGAAGTGCCACAAATATCCTGCCTGCGTACTCATCAGGTGTTACGGTAAAAATGTCACAAAAAAGTATCATTTCGGAAAATGATTCATTTGAGTAACATAACCATACCGGGTAATTATACAGGGTGTCCCACTCTACTGCTTTACCCCAGGTATCTCTGAAACTACAAGAGATGTTGAAAAACGACTTTTACGGTCATAAAAGTACGGCATGGGCTTATAAAAGTAGGTACTATGAGACACTTTAAAACGTGAAGAAAAATAATTTTCAATACAATTTTTTTTTAATGGATACCCTATATTATTTCTTAAGCAATCGATAGAATGAAAAATCACAAAATGAATGGCGTTGGTTGCATCGCGATGCGTCAATTACATCCGGAGAAACTGCGAAGCGAAGTTGACCTTTGAAATACATGAGGCGAAGTGCTAGCGCATGTCCGAGGCTCAAGCGAGACTCACGCTTGAGTCTCGGACACCCGCTAGCAGAGCGCTTCATGTATTTCAAACGTCAACTTCGCTTCTCAGTTTCTCCGGATGTAACTGACGCATCGCAATTCAACCGACGCCATTCTTTTTGTGACTTTTCATACTATCGACTCCTTAAGAAATAATATGGTACGGTCGGGGGTTCGAATCCCCCCTCGGGCATGGATATTTGTGCCGTCCTAGTTCGTAAGTAGTTCATAAGTAGTTTGTAAGTTTAGGGACTGATGACCCCGTAGTTAAGTCCCATAAGCTTAACAAACATTTGAACATTTTGAAATAATATGGGGTATCCATTTTGAAATATATATATATATATATATATATATATATATATATATATATATATATATATATATATATAAAATAAAAAACATAAGATTGTGTTGAATATAATATTTCTTCGCGTTTTAGAGTGTACCATAGTACCTACTTTCATAATTTTTTGGCGTATGTTCATGACCGTTAATGTGGTCTTTCAACATCTCCTGTAATTTCAGAGATATCTGGGGTGAAACAGTTGAGTGGGACACCCTGCACATTATATATTTCGTATGACGTGAAGAAACAGATTCTTGATTACAAATCCAATGAACAGTTATTTACATGAATGCTAACACATACACGTTTATGTCTCGATCTATGAGTAACATCAGAGTTATTACAGATGGATGTCTAGTGTCCTTAACCACCCCACAGCTTCCTCACTGGCCTGATGGATCGCCTCCATTAAACGATTAAACCTTTAAGTTGACGATCCATAGCGATGTGGGTGATGGTCTGAGGCGCGTCTGCATAGCCGCAGAAAGGACTTTCAGCAGTCTTCCACTTGTGCTTCCAAATCTGACATCTGCCGTGTTGTGTTCTTATACGGTGAAGTGATATCCAAATTTTCCTATGTTGATTGAAACCAGGGGGTTATTTAGTTGGGTCCGACATCAGTCGTGATCTGCCCGAGTTTGCAGACAGACTGTCCCTGCGCAAAAGTGTTGGGCCAGTTTCTTTCCTACAATCGAAAAACTTCCGAGATTTCAGCCGTTGCTTCACGTCCTTAGATCCAACTTCAAAGTGCGACCCCTGGGTCGTGCCAGGAAAGCAGCAACGTTGGCTACTGGACCCGAAGATTTCTCTCAGAGTAAACCAGCAACTAGAAAATACAATAAAATGATCGGGTAGCTACAATGCTGCTGTAGTGGTACGAGGATTTTTGAGTAATTAAAAACGTTTAGTGTAAATTAGAGTGTAGATAATTTACCGTAAAAAATGGGTATGTAGCTGTTCCAGTGTCCGGCACATTGCCACAATCAGAGCGGCCGACAGAAGACGTTCAGTCGCCTAGCAGTGTCAGCGGCCTACATAACAGAGGCTCCGGACGCGTGACGAAACTGCTGACTGTCACCAACCAAAAAGGCATCGACCCGAGCTACGAGGTTCAGAAACATGACGAAGCGGCACAAAGGACATCAACGCTGAGGCACTGACCGATTTGGAAGGTTCCAGCGCCGAATTCAGCACGGGAGTGTCGTATTTAAAGAGCGCCAGCCAGCTTGTCATCATTCAGTCACAGCTGGGTGGTAATCTGTCGCCCAGGCTGTGCCACACGTCATAAAGGTCATCGGCCGGTCACAGGTTGGCGGTAATAAGCCGTCTGGTCCGTGCCAGCGAATCGCCGTCGTCATCGGAACGAGTGAGGTGGTCAGCGGTAGCGCGCGCTCTTTGTGCCGCCACGCCGCGACATCTCAATACGTCCAACACGGAACTCCGAGCTCCGGACTCCTGAGTCACCGCTGTCCGACTGTCCACGCTGCCGCCGTAAGATGTGAGGCGCCCCTCGGACAAGATACAGAGCTTTCCAGGAGGCTCACCGACGCCTGACGTCACGCTATCGTCACACACAGATGGGCCCCTCGACACGAGCTGCCATTCGCTGACACCGGAACCGCCGCTTGCTGCAGTGGCGCGTGCCACTCGACGCCTGAGACAGCGCAGATGCCGCTGGCAGGCAACCACTGTTACCGGCGTACGGCTGGCCTCCCTCGAAATATTACGGGCATCAGAAGACGCAGTTAAAAGACAACCTAACGTGTTTTAATGTTGAATAAAGACAATTTCTTTGTTGTACAGGAAATGCTGTTTAACTCCAAGCCACCACCTGCCAGCAGCCGAACATAGTCCACAAAACAAACAAAGTATACAGCCTTCTACCTCTAGACTACAACTACTAATGTAGTGATGTTATCAGCAGTGGAAACTGAAACATGATGGTAACGAAACTGTGAATAATATTTTCATTACCTACACATATTTTTGGAAACATTTTTGTTTCACTTTTGGGGAACATCACTCTTATTTAAATTTATATATAAATAACAGTCGAGAGTGAAAATAAAAATATTTACTTTTTTACGACTAGTTTCGGTCTTATTTTAGACCATCTTCAGGAAATTAAGCTCCATTGATGTTGAGGAGCTGGCAGGAAACTTGGAGCCATCTAATGCACAAGAAGGCTCCAAGTTTCCTGCCGGCTCCACAATATCAATGGAGCTTTATTTCCTGAAGATGGTCTAAAATAATACCGAAACTAGTCGGAAAAAATTAAAAAAAAATTATTTGCGCTCTAGACTTTTCTTTATATATAAATTTTCATTATCGTTGCCATGTCACTTACATTTCTGTAAAAGTAAATTTGTAGTCATTGGCCACCATAATAAAAACAAAAAATTTAATTCACATCCCAATTTTTACTTTCTTCATTTTTAAATAGCCACGACAACGAAAAGGAAAAATAAACAGACAAAGGAGGATGAAATTGACGGAGGAGAGAGGAGGATATAGAAGTCAGGGAAGGAAACGAGACAGATTAGAGCGTAGGTGGAGGTTAAAAGAGGAGTAGGAGCAGTGCAAGTAAACTTGTGAGGAGAAGGGGTAAGAGAGAGGATACCGTGGATGGACTGAAATAGCCCTTTTCAGCTTGAACTATACTAAATTTTGTACTTAATTGTTTTAACTCTACATTTCGACCTACAGGTCACTGACAAAATTAGAAAAAGATTCTGTAACGGTGAACATAACGTAAGAGTTTAATCAAAGGAAATAACACCATAGAAAGGAAAAAGGGATAGTGTGGCCTCGATACTTTAGTGGAAAACCATTTTACTTATATCAAATATTTACTATATTATTCAAGACAAATACTGGGACAAATTATCTGGAGCCCCGAAGTTACATAAGGTATAATCATTCGCAATCACTCAACTGGAAAAAGTGATATCAATCTAGAATGGGCTGAAAAATAGCCACAGAAATGTGAAACACGTTAATCAGTGACGTTTGGAAATTCCCTCAAGAATTCAACTTTCAAATTTTTGTAAATAACAGAAAATCTGAGGTCAAACATTAGTGTCACTGTGAGTCCAGATCTTTAAATTACAACTCTGCTGAAATATACATTACGAAACACACATCAAACTAAACAGTAACAACATCGAAAGCAGATATAACAGTGAGTGACGACAGTATTGAGATATTACGTACGGAATAATTGCTGCAATAGTTTGGAGCAGGAATTTAAAATAAAGTAATAGACATAACTTACAGGTTCTGTGGCGCTCTGAATAGGAAAAAATACCACATCAGAACATGTCTACCCCGCGGGAATGGCCGTGCACTCTGGAACGTTGAGCGGTCGCCACACGGAGTGTATATCTGAACGAGTGTGGCGAACATGGAGAGATTCTGACGTCACAACCTGCGAAAAGCATGATGGCGACGCTTTCCCAACATGTCGGACAGTATCAAGCATGCAGATATTTTGAACGTGCGTCTCAACGGCGTCCCACCGACATCACACCGACGTCACACCACGTGACTATCCGCGGGAGGTGGGCAGCTCTTTTCGGTAGAGAGATAGCCACAATATGTATACAGGGTGTTACAAAAAGGTACGGTCAACCTTTCAGGAAACATTCATCACACACAAACAAAGAAAACATGTTATATGGACACGTGACCGGAAACGCTTAACTTCCATGTTAGAGCTCATTCTAGTATTTCTCTTCAAATGTAAATTGTAAATTTTCACTGTCAAGATGTGTGGGCTGACGAGAATCCGCACGCAGTTGTGCAATCACGTCATCAACACAGATTTTCTGTGAACGTTTCGGCAGGAATTGGTGATGTCTCGATTGGGCCTCATATTCTTCCACCTATGCTCACTGGAGCACGTCATCATGATTTCATACGGGATAATCTATCTGTGCTGCTAGAACATGTGCTTTTACAAGTACGACACAACATGTAATTCACGCACGATGGATCTCCTGCACATTTCAGTCAACGTGTTCGTACGCTTCTCAACAACAGATTCGGTGACCGATAGATTGGTAGAGGCGGACCAATTCCATGCCCTCCACACTCTCCTGACCTCAACCCTCTTGACTTTCATTTATGGGGGCATTTGAAAGCTCTTGTCTACGCAATCCCGGTACCAAATTTAGACTCTTCGTGCTCGTATTGTGGACGGCTGTGATACATTACGCCATTCTCCAGGGCTGCATCAGAGCATCAGGGATTCCATGCGACGGAGGGTGGATGCATGTATCCTCGCTAACGGAGGACATTTTGAACATTTCCTGTAACAAAGTGTTTGACGTCACGCTGGTACGTTCTGTTGCTGTGTGTTTCCGTTCCATGATTAATGTGATTTGAAGAGAAAGAATAAAATGAGATCTAACATGGAAAGTAAGCCTTTTCGGACAAATGTCCACATAACATATTTTCTTTATTTCTGTGTGAGAATGTTTCCTGAAAGTTTGGCCATACCTTTTTGTAACACCCTGTATAACTTAGGTCTTATGAATGTATGACATTTCAAGGCAAGTAAAAGTAACTGAGTAAATTGAGAATCTGTCGACAACAGGTCATTACAGGTACTATTTGTTGGAATAAATGACTGTAGACGTCTTATAGGTGGTTAAGAATTTCCGTATTACACTTATCTGCCGTATCAAGTTAATACATTGTCGATGATATTCGCATACGTTAGTAGCCGTAGCGTAGGCAGCAAAGTCGTAGACTGTGAAACAGAGGCGCTGATTCGGAGCTCCTCAGAAAGAAATATTGTTTTCTTCTTTTATTCGGGGTTTCTGATAGATGCACAGACTTTCCCATAAATTTCATAGAAGTATGCTTCAGAATATTCGATGTGATGTAATCGTAAGTGCGCATTCTCAGAAGAGTGAGTGTGTTAGATTCGTTTTATGAACAGTGCAAATTGCATCTTATTTAGAGTAAAATAAGCACTTTACTGCTTCACGTATTATACTCATGGCCATTAAAATTGATACACTCTGAAGATAACGTGCTACAGACGCATCGACAGGAAGAAGATGATATGACATCCAAATTATTAGTTTTTCAGAGCATTCACACGACGTTATCGCCAAGGGTGAAACCTACAAAGTGCTGACATGAGGAAAGTTTCGAACCGATTTCTCATACACAAAGAGCAGTTGGCCGGCGTTGCCTGGTGAAACGTCGTTGTGATGCCTCGTGTAAGGATGGGAAATGCGTACCATCTCATCTTCGACTTTGTTAAAGGTCGAATTGTATCCTATCGCGATTTCCGTTTATAGCGACATTGCTGCTCGCGTTGGGCGCGATTACATGGCTGTTAGCAGAATATGGAATCAGTAGGTTCAGGAGGGCAATACGTAACGCCGTGCTGGATCCCAACGGCCTCGTATCACTAGCAATCGAGATGAAAGGCATCTTATCCGCATGCCTGTAACAGATCGTGCAGCTACGTATCGATCCCTGAGTCAACAGATGGGGACGTTTGCAAGACAACAACCATCTGCACCAACAGTACGACGATCTTTGCAGCAGCATGGACTATCAGCTCGGAGACCATAGCTGCGGTTACCCTTGACGTTACATCACAGACAGAGGTGCCTTCGATGGTGTACGCAACGACGAACTGGGAGCACGAATGGCAAAACGTCATTATTTCGGAGAATGCAGGTTCTGTTTATAGGATCATGATGGTCACATGCGTGTATATCGGCAACGGCATCGCGGTGAATGCACATTGGAATCTGTTACGACCCGTGGCTCTACCCTTCATTCGATCCCTGCGAAACCCTGTATTTCAGCAGGATAATGCACGTTCGTATGTTGAAGGTCCTGTACGGGTCTTTGTGGATACGGAAAAAAGTTCAACTGCTGCCCTGGCCAATCATTCTCCAGCTCATTTACCAACTCGCTCGTCACAATACGCCAGTCACTACTCTTAATGAACTGTGGTATGTCGTTGAAGTTGCATGGGCATTGTGTACCTGTTCAAGCCATCCAAGCTTTGTTTGACTCAATGACGAGGCATATCAATGTCGTTATTACGGCCAGAGGTGGTTGTTCTGGGTACTGATTTCTCTGGATCTATGCACCCAAATTGCGTGAAAATGTAATCAAATATCAGTTATAGTATAATATATTTGTCCAATGAATCTGCATTTCTTCTAGCTGTAGCAATTTTAATGCCCAGTAGTGTACTTATGAACTACCTTATACTAAAGACGACATAAACATCCTGCCCGAGGGGGATTCGAACCCCCGGCGTAAAACGGCCTCGCACATCGCAGGATAGCTCCTCCTTGCGCTTGGCCACTCCGCCACGGTTCGACTATACAATAAGTAATGCTTACTTGCGAAATTTTGTTCTAACATTCCTAACTGTCCAAAAGTATATGTTTCAACTACACATAACCAGAGGAAGCAAAACAGGGTATCGATTTGACGGAATTATTTTTTCTGTGAGTAAATGTAAGCCGAGGCGGAGCTGCGGAGCGCATTGAGGCGCTATGCTACGATGCGCGAGGCCGTTCCCCGTCGGGGTTTCGAATCCCACCTCGGGCATGGATGTTTGTGCCGTGTTTAGTATAAGGTAGTTCATAAGTTCTTTGAAATTTTAGGGTTTGATGACCCCCGCTGTTACGTCCCATAAGCTTAACAAGCATTTGAACATTTTTCGAGTAAATGTAAACAAGAACTGTTTTAATTACCTTCACAATCATATCAGACTGAGCCACAGAGATGCATGTCTGGGCTGAAGTACTTCGTGTACTTGTTTGACATCAGAATCGAAGTGAAATCTTAACAGAAATACACGGACGGGAAACACGAACTGAACACAGGCTATCGACGCGCCAGCAGCTGGCTGCCAGACAGTAACACGGTCCGGACCGAGAGTAGCTACGGATTTCACGACGTGCTTTCGCAGGAGCGGGACCCGATAGAAACAATACGCAGGCACGGGGCTCGTAACTGGTCGGAACAAGCTGTCAGTGTGCGCTGGGAGTTGGCGCATGCGCAGAGCGGCGCGGGGCCGGCACTCAGGGCGGATTAAGCGCGGCTGTCGGAGTCGCAGCTGCACTCACACCGATTTATTGGCCGAGCGCAGCCGCCATCCGTCCGCCCGCCACACACACACACACACACACACACACACACACACACGGCCGTGCAATCCAGAGGTCCGTCCGTGTGAACGCCTTATTAAACCCCACTCGTCGGAGCACATTATTAGTTTCTCGGAGGGATACCAACTGTGTCTCCTTAGGTGTTCCAAACAAATCACACACAACTGCCGCGATGACCGGTTCAAACGAGAATAAAGGTTTTACATGTATTCGCCGAGTTTAGATGTGTACGTTGAACGACGGCTGTCTGCCATCTTCCTTAGGTTTTTAACTTTGTAAATTATTTAAGGTCACTAGACGGCCTTTTTGTGCTAAACGAGAACCCTTCTCGTTAGGAGGCATGAGGAATAGCATTTTATTTCATGTTTTTAAATGTTAGTTTCAGTAATATTGCTGGGATTTTATTATGCTAATAATTTGTCATTGTGTCAATGAATATCGCAATATGAACGGTTTCTCCGTGACGCCACTGTCCCTGTGACAATGTGTACTTGCTTTATGCTGTATGTGCATATATGAGAATCTTCTAGCATGAGAGTCGGTGTGTACATATGAGAACTTTCGCCGTCGGCTGCTGGCTACTTGGTACTACTGTTTCTCTGGCTTCGTATCGATAGGTAGTCGTCACCAACCTCTGCTTTTGATGCTACCAAAGAGGTTCCTCCATCATTTGGTTACAGGTAGGGTTGGCAATCCCCAGTTAGCGAGCCTCGGCAAGACGCACGAGTTTCAACTCTCACCCACTACCTCATTTTTCTTGCGTTTTTTGATTTCCGGCCGCTGGTGGTGGGATCGTGGGCCGTCTGGACATTCTGTGGCTGCGCTTTGACCTGGTAAGACGTTCTGGATCTTCTTTCCTCCATTGAGATAGTAGCGATTCATTGTCTGGGTTTGTTAGACTTCAGATGTTGGGTTCATTTTTCGGGATAAGTTTCTACGATCATGTATGGAAACGTATTCAATTACATTTTGGTGAGTGAGCATAGGTAAACGAGGTGAATATGCAACTAATTCAGTTTGATAACGGTTGGGAGTCGGTAACCTGTGTGAGACTGGCTCGTGGTGTATGAACTTATATTGCTGGGATTTTATTATGCTAATAATTTATCATTGTGTTCATGTTTTTAAATGTTAGTTTCTGTAATATTGCTGGTATTATATTATGCTAATAATTTATCATTGTGTCAATGAATGTGGCAATATGAACGGTTTCTCCGTGACGCCACTGTCCCTGTAAGAATATGATCTTGCTTTATTCTGTATGTGCATATAAGAGAGTCTTCTAGCATGGGAGTCTGTGTGTATGTATGAGAATTTTCGTCGTCGGCTGCTGGCTGCTCGGTACTAGTGTTTCTCTGGTTTCGTATCGATAGGTAGTCGTTACCAAAGTCTGCTTCTGATGCTACCAAAGAGGTACCTCCACTATTTGGTTACAAGTTGGATTGGCAAATGCCCAGTTAGCGAGCCTCGGCAAGACGCTAGAGTATCAGCTCTCCCCCACCACGTCGTTTCTTGTGGGTTTTGCCGATTTCCGGCCGTTGATGGTGGGATTGTGGGCTGTCTGGACATTTTATGGCTGTGCTTCGACCTGGTAAGACGTTCTGGATCTTCTTTACTATATTGAGGTGGTAGCGATTCGTTGTCTAGGTTTGTTAGACTTCTGATCTTAGGTACATTTTTAGGGATAAGTTTCTCCAATCATGTACAGAAACGTATTCAATTACATTTCGTTGATTTAGCATAGGTAAACACGGTGAATATGCAACTAATTCAGTTCGATAACGATTGGGAATCGGAAACCTGTGTGAGACTAGCTGGCGGTGTATGAACTCTGTTTAATTTATTTCTAGCTTTGTGGAACACGACTAATATGCGAAAATATTTTAATTGTGTGTAGTGCATGTGAAATATTCTTTTCCGTTTTCTCCTTCCATGAGTAATATGTACTCCACGTGGTATGTTCTTAGAACGAAGCCTTCAGCTACCCCTGTGTCTATTTCTATGCCCTTCAGGCAAGAAATTATGTATGTACTTTCTTATTTACATTAGTACCTCACGATCTCCTATCCATCTATTTTAAATTGAGATCCGTTTTTCAAACTTGTATTTTGCATTCAGACCCCCCCCTCCAGTAAATTCTCTTCTAGTCTTGTACAAACCCCTTTATTAGCTTGCTTATGAAATACTACGTATTTCTACGGGCTGTAAGATGTATTTCTTAGTTGATTTACTCCGACTTCGAATTTATTCCATTTTTTTTTTTTTTTTTTAATTTTGAAGACTGTACTTCGTGAATTCCTTTAAAACCTTTTCAATCGCGTCTAACTGTATTTATTTAGCTTCCTTATGATATCCTACGCATTTCTAAGGGTTGCATGCCGTAGCTATTTTTCTTTATTTTTCGGAAAATGAATTTTGTAATTTTTACTGGTTTTCGGAACCACGTGGTTCCGAACTCCGACTTCA
This sequence comes from Locusta migratoria, assembly GCA_026315105.1. Lineage (NCBI taxonomy): Eukaryota > Metazoa > Arthropoda > Insecta > Orthoptera > Acrididae > Locusta > Locusta migratoria. Next base: position 388,399,559 of record CM048744.1, read on the forward strand.
AGGGTTTAAAGCTAGTCACTTGAGTTCCCGCCACTGCTCGAATACCAGTGCCTTCCTATTGTGTATTCTTGCTTCGTAATCTGTGATTCCGTTGGTTTTTGTTGAAATGAATACAATCTTTAAGCACTTCGCTTTCAGTGGGGTGCGAATATGTAATGTAGCAGACACGTGTCATGTGTCTCAATAATTCCGCATGCTCACGGTTTGATTTGAATGGAAATTAATCTCGCTATTATCGCGTACCATCTCAAGTAAAGAAAGACAGATCAGGAAGTTTACTTTTTCCTGTGTTGTGTGGAACATCCTGCTCCGCTGAATTTCGCCTACGATAGCGGCGCCTGCTTCTGCTTCGTACCAGCACGCTGAGTTGGCTGAGTTTCGCTTTGCTTCGCACGTGTGAGTGGCTGAATGCTTGTTTAATGTAAATCCCTTCCCTGACGATGTTCAGTTCAGATTACTTTCGTTTAATTTTCAATGTAGGATGCATTTTTATTGTTTCACAAAATTGGTGCCCTCATTTACTTATGTTTGAACTGAATAAATAATTTATTGTAAGTGAAAATTTATCCTTCTTAGAAATATTTATGAACACCCTCCCTTTTCATTTAATGTTGTTTTTCACCAGTGCTGAGAACAGCTTTAGATGTATATTATCATATTTTAATTCCGTTGCGCCATAAATGTCCTCACAGCCATCTTCATGTAATGGTTTAGTTCGGGGTGGCTTCTATATAAATGATTGTGTGTAATTCTCGTGATCTACGATGTGTGTTGGCCACCGTCTCTTTGTCTTCCTGCTGCTAAAGTAAATTTTCAGTCAGTTCTAAATTCTGGGGCCAGGGAACAAGATTCTGTTGAAGGAAATAGTCAGTAGTTCACGCGAATCCTTTAGCTGGAATTTTACGGCCACAATTATACGTTTAAAATAAGCTTTCAACTGGATCTCCTCAGCTACAGTTAATTTTACAATTAACGGTTGTCTTTCAACGTCGTGAATAAAAATGTGGAGAGGAGGAAGTTATAGTACAGCTCAAGTAAGACAAGTTATTGGTTATAGGACAGTGAGTGTTCATCAGACCAATGTATCGTCAGGTGTGCTCCAGGTGATTATAATATGACCGCTATTGTTTTCTATCTATATAAATAATCTGATGGACAGAGTAACTTATAATTTGCTGCTGTTTGCTGGTGATGCTGTGGTTCATTGGAAGATGTCATCTTTAAATGACTGTAATGGCATCCAGGATGTTTTAGAAAACACTGCTGGCAGCTAGCTCTAAATGTAGAAAAACGTAAGGTGATTCAGCAAGGAAAAAAATTCCATAATATACGAATACAGCATTAGTAATTAGCGTCTTGATTCAGTTTCGTCGTTCAAATATTTAGGCGTAGCACTGCGGAGCGATATTAAATGGAACGAACATGTAAGGACAGCCAACATAGGTTTATTGAAAGAATTTTTGGAAGATCATCTATAAAGGAGAAAGAATATACAACGCTTGTCAGACCACGTCTTGAGTGTTGATGAAGCGTTTGCGACTCGCAGCGGATCAGTTTAAAGGCAGGCATGGAAGCAGTTCAGAGGCGAGCAGCTAGTTTCGTTACTGGTAGGTTCGCCAGTTGCGCGAGTGTCACGAAATGCTCCGTAAACTAAAAGAGGAATTGCTGGAGGAAAGCCGACGTAATTTTCTAGAAATTCTGTTGAGAAAATTTAGAGGTCCGGAATTTGAAGCTGAGTGTAGAACGATCTTCCTGCCGCCTACTTACATTTCATGTAAAGATCACAAAGACAAGAGAAAATAGGGCTTGTACAGAGGCCTATCAACATCATTTTTCCCTTGTTCTATTTGGGAGTGGAATAGGAAAGCAAATGTCTATTAGTGGTACAGTGTACCCTCCGCCACGCACTTTGCGGTAGATTGCGGAGTATATATGTAGATGTAGCTTAAGTTACTTCTTGACATTATCAAGTTGGAGACCGATTTTAGATCAATATTATTCAACATCTTTATTAGTCAAGTTCGCAAGAATATTTTGTGATGTATGATAGCTTGGGGTTATTCGCAGGCCATCATCAGATCTTGTCCACCCATATTACTTCCGAGAATGCTGAGTCCTATCTTTGTTGTTTGGCATTGCCTATTCCATTGTGTAAGATCTAACATAAAATACTAATACGATTTATTTACAAACGGAAAAACTGATGGAAACCGACCTTGGGAAGATCAGTTTGGATTTAGGAGAAATATTTAAACACGAGAGGTGATATCTTAGAAGACAGATTAAGAAAAGGGTCACTTATGTTTATAGCTTTTGTACATTTAGAGAAAGCTTTTGACTTTACGGACTGGAACACACTATTTATAATTCTGAAACTTGCAGGGGTAAAATATAAGAAACTTAATTTTATATTCAACTTGTACAACAAGCAGCCCGCAATCATAAGAGTAGATGGTCATCAAGAGAACGAAGTGGTTACAAGGAGTAACAGAGGAATGTAGCCTTTAGCTAATGCTATTCCACCTCAAATGTTCAAATATTTGTAACTCTATCGGACCAAACTACGTGGTCATCAGTCCGTAGCTTACAATCTACTTAAAGTAAACTAACCTAAGGACAACACACACACCTATGCCCCAGGGAGGACTCGAACCTCCACGGCGAGCAACCGCGCGCTCCGCAGCGAGACGCTTCAGACCGCTCGGCTACTCCACCGCGGCGTTGTTCCACCTGTACATTCAACAAGGTGTGAAGGAATGCAAGTAGAAATGTGCAGAAGGAATTAAAGTTCAGGATGAAGAAATAAAAATTTTGCGCTCTGCCGATGACATTGTATTTCTGTCAGAGACAAAATATTGAAATTTTTGTAAATCTATCCCTCGGCTTGCACACTATTTGAACTAAGTTCAGCGTAACTAAGGACAACACACACACACACACACACACACACACACACACACACACACACACACACACACACACCTATACTCGACGGATGACTCGACCCTCCGACGGGGAACAAGCGAGCGCTGCGCAGCAAGGCGCTTTAGAGCGTACTACTATTCCACCGCTGTTGTCAGAGACAGAAAAGGACGTGAAAGAGCAATTGAACGAATGTAGATGGTCTTGAGAGGTAGGTATCAGGTCAACATTTACAAGGGTAATGGGATGCAGAGATAGGAAATCTGTCCACGCAAATAATCTTCTAGCCATCGATGCCAAGAGCAGACAGGGTGCTTTGGTGTGATATTATGTACGACAGAATACAAATTGATTTCATTTTATTTATATATGATTTCTAATAGTTAGGGCTAGCCGATTACATAATGGAATATGCAAAGGCAGACAGCAGATAGAGGACTAAGGCCACCATAATACATTATTGGTTGACATTATATGAAGATGACTTGCAAATATGATGAAACTTGTCAGCACGTTTAATAAATTTTATTGCGATGTCGACTAATAAAAATTCGAAGAAAGCCTTTTTACCTCGTAGCGAAGTTATCAACAAATCGTCATTTCAGTAATTAAGGGATTATATAAGTGTGGTGTGTCTGTGTGTGTGTGTGTGTGTGTGTGTGTGTGTGTGTGAAACATACTGTAAATTCTGATCTGCGACATTACAGATTTGTAGGCAGTTTTATTAAGTGCAACTATAGCTAAATTTCGAAAAATACTAATCTTTCCCTCGTCTTCTTTTCGGAATAGAAAGTTTATTTCTCCATTTGGAATGTTTTATCTGGGAAAAGCATTACAATTTCTTCATTAAACTCACTGTTATCTGACGGAGCATATATATTGACACACCTCACCTCACTGCAGACTTTACAGAACAATCCAAACGCCAGAGCAGATCTGCTAGATACATTGCGGAACTGAGATTCTTAGAAGAAAGGGCAACCCAGTACAGAGAACTGCATCTATAATGAATTTTCTCTCAATTGTTGTGCGCTGGCAACGTTTCTCTACCCCGTGGTTCAGACATTCCTCCGCACTATTCTATCTTCCAGCAAATACTAGTTTTGTATTGTTTTCTAGTTTCTTTGAAATCTGAAGCGTAGGGAAAGAGGTACTGGTGGAAGGACATTTACTATAGAGCGGACTTTAATTGTGTATTGCGAAAAGAATACAAAGCTAACAAATCATTATTTTCCGAAATATTGTAGTATTTAAGAGGAGCATTTCTTAAAATGAATAAAACATCTTGAAAAGCTTTACAGGTGGCGCACATCTTCATATGGCCAGTATAAGTTACATAGTTACTAAAACATCTTAAAATTATGGACACTTCTTATATATTAAAATCAGTTATATATAAAATGGCACATTAAACACAACTACTTTGAAAAATACGTTTCATGCACCAAATTTTTAGGCTATAATTAAAAAAAGCAAAGGTCAATAAATTTCAAAGCACCTTCAGCCAAAGGTCAATACATTTGAAAGCACCATCAGCAAAAGGTGCAACTACCAAAAGAGGGAGGGGGGAGGGAGGAGTAATTTACACTTATGTGCCGTATAGGGCGTACACACGTAGGCGCTGCGTAACGTTATCTTCGTTTGTGTGTCTTCTAGGGTACGTGCGGTTTCCAACAGCTGCCTCATTTATGTCTACCCTCCCTCTAATTAAGTTCTTCTAATCTCTTGATAGATGCAAGTTTTCTATCGGTGCTTACAAATGTATAGATTTTTGTATGTCGCCTTATTGCCTACAAAATTCGTTTGTGATACGGATTCTTAAAAAAAATTGCTTGTTAAAACTTTTCTTTACGTGGAAATGGTTTTTTATAAAAATGGTTGTGTAGACGTTGCTGTATATTGTATTTTATTCAAATCGCCTAAAGATGAGTAGCGCCAGAATCATTTCATTAAGAATAAAGTTAAATGTATCTGGAACATACTTTTTATTCCAGCCAGTGACATATCAGCTTTTATAGATTTCTTAGTTTTCAATAAAAGTATTAATCATGAACGGACGATTCAGACCATCAATCATGTCTTCGGTTTAAGACTGAACGTACTTAGTATCTTCTGCTGACACTTGTTCTACAAGAATGTGAGGGCCGTATGTATCAGCTAGTTTCAAATGTTACATGTCACCTACGACTTCCTATCGTATTTCCTTTTACGAAATTTGACCTTTTAGTTTTCCCGACGACTGTGCATCAGACTACGCTCTTCAACGGGTCAGAAAACTTGAGTATTACGGGATGTGTATCACCTAATTTTTCTCTAATAGTCTGGTCTGGTGGTTTAGGGGCGTCGGGCGCTGTAGCTCAGCGCGCCCGGTTAGGGGGCTAAATGCCCTCTTGTAATAAAAGAGCTGAGTCGAATATTCAACGAACAACCAAGAACAAACTGAACCAACGACCGCAAGGCATAGACCTATATAAAAAAAGAGGGAGGGGGGGGGGGGTAAAGCGTTTGACTGGAAACCAAAGGGTCGCGGGTTCGTAACCCACTCAGAGCGCAGTCTACGTTTTAACCCAGACTTCACCTCTCAATGATATGAGAAGTCGGCAAAAACGAAACGACATGACACGTGGTTCGGATTCCCACGCATGTCATCGAAGTGGCGTCCAGTTTAAAGACTCGCACCAGGGCAAAGAGCCACACGCAGTTATTATTCTTATGTTCTGCGATTGTTAACTGAAACAAATAATCAGTGTAAAGCTGAATAGATGCCTTCATAGGATATCAAGATACACCAAGTACATAATACGGGCGGCCTAATGTGCCAAATCGTAAATCTGAAAATAATTCATGTTATACATTCTCAAAAGAAACTTACTGAGACGTAACACGAACTATCTGCGTCGTATAAATGTATAAGAAAACGTCAGAGCCCATGGATAATTTCCTACAGGTGACACGTATCGCTATGTGGCATTCAAATGTTGTTGCTGTTAATCTAGTTGCAGTCTTTAATCGAAAGATTGGTTTGATGCACATCCTATATTTTTTCTTTTTTTACTAAGGACAAGAAGGAAGAAGTATGAAAATAGTAAGGAATGTAAATGCAATGCGACTGAGAACCAGGTGTGGTGTCTGTTCTTTTGATTGTGTCCAAAAGAACAGAGAACACTACAATAATTATTTATGGATCTCCCTACGCTTCGCAATCCTGAGCAAGCCTCTTCATATCTGAATAATGCAGAAAGCTACATAGCTTTAAACCAGCTTCATATATCGTCTCTCGATCTCCCCCTCCCCCCTCCGTACCCTTCAACACTTCCCTCGAATATTACATTGACGATTCCTCGATGTCTCAAGAGAATGTCCCTTATTTTCTCCCCAATTGTGTTTTGTACCTCCTAACTACTTAAGCAATCTACAAATCTAACCTTCAGTATTCTACTATAGAACAAAATTGAAAAGCTTGTGTACTTTTCCCCTCTGAACTCCATGTGGGCCACGTTTCACTCTTGTACAAGGCTACACTCCTAACACATTACCTTAAAAAGGACTTCCTAACACTTACATGAATATGTGAAGAAAATCTCTTCTTCAGAAATGTTATTCTTCAAATAGTCGCCGGCCGCGATGGCCGAGGTGACTGAGGCGCTCCAGTCACGGTCAGCACGGCCACTACGGTCGGGGTTTCGAATCCCCCCTCAGGCATGGATATTTGTGCCGTCCTAGTTCGTAAGTAGTTCATAAGTAGTTTGTAAGTTTAGGGACTGATGACCCCGTAGTTAAGTCCCATAAGCTTAACAAACATTTTAACATTTGATTTTCAAATAGTCAATCTGCAAATCTTCGCTACTTAAGGCATTATAAATTAGTTGTCTTTCTAACAAGAAAACCCATCTACTGCTTTTATTGTCGCGTCATCTAATCTATTCCTTCAGCATGACCAGATTATCTTGTCGACATATCATTACACTTTTATTGCCTATGTTACTGTTCATCGTATTGCCTCCTTTCAAGACACTGTCCATTCCGTTCAGATCCTCTTCCAGGTCCTGTATTGCCTTTGACAGAATTACATTGTCATCGGCGAACGGGGAAGTTTTTATTGTTTCTCTATGTACTGTGATACCTTCATTAAGTTTTTACTTTGCTTTCCTTCACAGCTTACTCAGAATGAATAACATTGGAGAATGGATCCCAATCACTCCTTTTTATGCCATTCTACTCGTATCTACTATCTGGGTTTCGTAAAGCTGTGTATAACATTAATTTCATTCGTTGTATTTTACTCTGCTATCATCAGAATTTGAAACAGTGTGTTTCAGTCATCATCGTCAAACATTTTCTCCCGAACACTTCTTGCTGTGTTCTTCAGTCCACAGAATGATTGGACGCAGCTCTCCGCTCTACCCCGTCATGTGCAAGCCTCCGTATCTCAGAATAAGAACAGGCCGCGGGGGCCGAGGGGACTGAGGCGCGCCAGTCACGGTCTGCACGGTCGGGGTTTCGAATCCCCCTCGGGCATGGATATTTATGCCGCCCTTAGTATTAGTTAGTTCATAAGTAGTTTGTAAGTTTAGGGACTGATGACCCCGTAGTTAAGTCCCATAAGCTATATAAAAATTTGAAACTTTTTTTTTTTTTTTTTTTTTTTTTTTTGAGAACAAGAACGGCAACCTACATCCTTTTATATCTGCTCACTGTATTCGTCCCTCGATTTCCCTGTACGATTCTTACCTCACTTCCTTCTTCTGATAATTTGACGATTCCTTGATGTCTCAGAAAGTGTCCCAACAACCAATACCTTCTCTTAGGATGTGCCACAAACGCCTTCAACCCCAAACTACAATAGCCAAAAACGTTGCATTCCTTTAACCTGAGATATGTCGTAAACTGAGTATAGTCTTACATGTCCCAGGATTTCCCCTAAATCCAGACTGATCTGACCCGAGGTAGTATTCTACCAGTTTTTATATTCGTCCGTAAACAACTTGTGAAAGAATTTTGTAACCAGGACTTACTAAACTGATAGATCTGTAATGTTCCCACTGGTCTGCGCGTGATTTCTTTGAAATTATAATTCCTACATATTTCTTGAATTCTGAGGGTATTTCCCTTGTCTCATACTTCTTGCACAGAATATGAAACAGTTCCTGCTGTCTTTACTTAGTTTATTTAAATTAGTTCTGTAACAAAAGTTACTGAATTTTGTAACGTAAGCAGTTTTAAACTCATAATTCAAATTTGGTAAAAGTCAATTCTGGAATCATAGTTCGATAACATTTTCTGAGACCTTTCCACTACCACTTCATTTATAAAAATCGGTTAATTGATTATTTTGTTACACTGTTTAAAGAGTGAACCATTAGAACTTGTCTGATATTGAATAATTAAAAAAACGAAGCAAGACACCGATTGTGCAATACACGCTGTAACTCGCCACAGTTCTCTCTTTCGTTTGGTTGTTCTGGCGTTCAAACATCTTCATCGGTTCATGAGTATTGTATGGCATGTCTTTTTTAAAGTCCTGTGTTGACGTCTGGCTTCACCACCATGATGGAGTGGCCACTATGCTTTTCTTCATAAGCAGCCAACTGCTCATGGGTATCACTACCACGTGTAGCAGTCACACCTCTTTCGCTGCCAGGACGCGGCTAGCCCATTGGGACCACGACGGAACTCAGTGCAAAAATTTATAAATGTTACTACAGGGGAGGGGCTGTACCAAATTCAAATGTTTGTATTCAATGGAACTCAACTTCTTCGGTTATTAGTCCCTGGGCTAACAAACTACTTGAACTAATTTAAACTAAACTCATGACACACACACACACACACACACACACACACACACACACACACACACATGTCCGAGGGAGGACTCGAAACTCCGACGGCGAGCAAATGCGCGCTCCACAGCAAGGCGCCTTTGACCTCTCGGCGGAGGGCGGGGGTCTGTACCATCACAAGATGAGGGGTGTAGGACTAGGGAGGAGTTACTAGTTGTAGCTCGATAACATCTTGGAGTATGGGTTGCGGCTGCTCAATGTTGTGAGTAAAAAAAAATTATACCAATTAGTGTCAGAAAACCATAGGTCCTGATCCGTTTAGCACCATCTCTGGAGCCACATGTCCTAAAAATCGCCCATTAATGGATCGAAACTAGGAGAAAATCAATAAAAAGTTTGCACTATATACTATTTTAAAAAAAGTAAAATAGTCACAAGTTCTGATTGAATTTTATTTCGCTAGCGGTTTCAACAGTCCTTCATTGGGATCTTCAGCCCAAATCCATGACATCCATCCTGTTACCAATGAAGCCGTATTTCAGTAACTGTTATATGTATTAAGAGCGCACACCACGGTAACAGCACTTGTCAAAACGATTGGGGGATCAGATGATATATCTATGTTCTGAAGTATTTTCATTGGTAGAATGAACTAAAATGGCGCGCCGACTTTCTGTCGGTTCTAAGTAGTGCAGAAAACATCATTACGGCAACCGAGATAGTGGTAATTACAGTGGGAGTTGGTTTTGACTTGTGTTCACTTTACCAAACGAATTAAACGAGCAGCTGGATTCAGATAGCGTAGTGAGCAAGTAGTGCATTCCTACAACAACGTGACTTACCCGAAGCTATGGCAAGCTGAGGCATAGGAAGGTTGGAAGCGGGAGGTGGCTGCAACTATTGGAGTATCGCAAAGTCTAATTTCCAGTACATGGACGCGATTTCAGAAAACAACAATCGTTAAAAGAATACATAGACCATGGTCATCCATGGGTAACATCAGCTAGAGATGACGGCTGTCACTTGTTAACGGCCCATCGAGACAGGTGGCTGAATGCAACTAAGTGGCAATGCACCCTCCAGGCAGCAACAGAGCGCACAATATCAACACAAACAATCTGAAATCGCCTTCAGGAATTTGGCCTTTCTACATCTACATCGATACTCTGCAAATCACATTTAAGTGCCTGGCAGGGGGTTCATTAACCACCTTCATAACTTTTCTCTACCGTTCCATTCTCTAATAGCGCGCGGGAAGAAAGAACACCTAAATCGTTCCGTTTTCGATCTGATTTCTCTTATTTTATTGGGATGGTCATGTCTCCCTAAGTAGGTGGGTGCTAGCAAAATATTTTCACATTCAGAACTAAAAGTCGGTGATTGAAACTTCGCAAACAGATCACGCCGCAATGAATAACGTCTTTCTTTTAATGATTTCCACCCCAATTCATGCAACATTTCCGTGACGCTTTCCCCCCCCCCCCCGTAACGTGATAAAACAAAACGAGCTGCCCTTCTCTGAACCTTCTCAATATCTTCCGTCAGTCCCACCTGGTGAGGGTCCCACAAGGGGCAACAGTACTCCAGGAGACGACGCACAAGTGTGATGTAGGCAGTCTCTTTGGTGGAGCTGGTGCATCTTCTAAGCGTTCTGCCAATGAAACGTAACCTTTGATTCGCCTTCCCCACAATATTTTCTATGTGTTCTCTCCAGTCAAAGTTGTTCGTAATTGTAACTCCTAGGTATTTGGTAGAATTTACGACCTTAAGGTTTGACTGATTTATCGCGTAATTGAAGTTCAGCGGATTTCTTTTAGTGGTCACGTGTATTACTTCGCACTTTTCTTTATTTAGTGTCAATTGCCAATTTTCGCACCAAGTAGAAATTTTGTCTAAATCGCTTTGCAGTTGCTTTTGATCCTCTGTTGACTTCACTAACCGATAAACGACAGCATCATCCGCGAACAGTCTAAGGGAGCTATTCAGATTATCTCCTAAATAGTTTATAAACACGAGGAAGAGTAGGGGACCTTTAACGCTTCCCTGTGGAACGCCAGATATCACTTCTGTTTTACTCGATGACTTACCGTCAATTACAACGAACTGTGTCCTTTCTGATAGGAAATCGTGAATCCAATCGCACAATTGGGGAGATATTCCATAAGCACGCAATTTCATTAGAAGCCGCTTGTGGGGTACAGTATCAAAAGCCTTCCGGAAATCCAGAAATATGGAATCGATTTGAGATCCCTTGTCGATGGCACTTAACACTTCATGTGAATAAAGGGCAAGCTGTGTTTCACAAGAGCGATACTTTCTGAATCCGTGCTGACTATTGGTTAATAGGTCGTTCTCTTCGAGGTAGTACATAATATTCGAACAAAGTATATGTTCCAAAATCCTACTGCAAATCGACGTCAATGAGATAGGCCTGTAATTTTGGGGATCACTCCTATTGCCTTTCTTGAATATTGGAGTAATTTGGGCAACTTTCCAGTCTTTGGGTACGGATCTTTCGCTGAGTTATCGGTTGTAAATTATAGCTAAGTACGGAGCTATTTCATCAGCATACTCTGAGAGGAATCTAGTTGGTATACAATCTGGCCCGGAAGATTTATTTTTGTTTAGTGACTTAAGTTGTTTTACTACTCCGGGAACATCTACTTCTAAGTTTCGCATGCTGGCAGCTGTTCTTGGATTGAATACTGGAGTGTTCACTTCGTCTTCTTTGGTGAAAGAATTTCGGAAAGCTGTGTTTAGTAATTCTGCCTTAGCAGTACTGTCGTCGGTAGTATTACCATTGCTATCGCGTAGTGAAGGTATTGTTTGTGTTTTGCCGCTAGTGTACTTCACATATGACCAGAATTTCTTTGGATTTTCTGCAAGATTACGAGACAGGATTTCGTTGTGGAAACAACTATAAGATTCTCGCATTGAAGTCCGCGCTAGGTTGCGAGTTTCAGTAAAAGATTGCCAGTCTTGCGGATTCTGTGTCTTTTTAAATTTTGCATGCGTTTTTCTTTGTTTCTGCAACAGTGATCTGACCTGTTTTGTGTACCACGGGGGTGTGTCCGATTAAAACCATGACACCGTGTAGCCCACAGAAACTGGGCGGAAGAACATAATGTTTGGAGTCGTAATACCTGGCGCTGGGTTTTCACAGATAAGTACTTATTTTGACTTCAGCTGCAATATCGTCAATCCCTCATCTGGAGAGAACGTGGAACTCGGAACAATGGTACCAATATCTGAATAAAATACTTTATGAAATTTATATTGTGTTTATTATCTCACCTGATCCCCTAGTTGTGTAGTAACTGACACATGTGCGAAGGGCACACATACGGATAACTAAGAACGGCAAAAACGGCATGACTCATAACACATGTAACAGGTTGGCTCCTTGATTTGTCCTTGATTTGGCTTACTAGAGTGTCTAAACCTGTAGCAAATTAATAATCTATCAAAACTTATTTAATTTGATAACAGATTTCGGTGATATTTATACATAACCTTTTGATCTCCATACTTCATTTTATAAGAAATTCGTACTACGCATGTCTCATACAGTGCTGCATTACAGTTGTCTTATAATAATAACACAAAAGTAAACATTGCGAATTTACGCTTTATCCTTGAACACCGAATTTATCACTGCTAACTTTAAAACAAGTGTGAGTGTACGCTGTAAGAACCTGCGTATTGGGCTATGTACGGTTCTTATTTATACGTTTATATCCATGTTATCTTAGGGTAAAATCGTACATGTCTGCTTTCATGCCACAGCAACTGCCTTAGTTGCAGATAATATCTCTTACCCGTAATCCTGTAGTTAGAAACACTCTATGCATAGGCTGTAGATTGCGAAGCAACTAAGAATTATTACGTAAGATAACTGGTTTTTAGTAAAAAGAGTTATTTTCTAACGTTTGCCAACGATGTATGCAAAGTCAGAGATATAGCTGAATCAAATTGTTTCCTTGTTGGAAGTGTTCAGATGAAGTATTGATCATCAACTAAATAAGATGTTAAACAGTTACATTGTTTGCGATAAGACATATGGTAGCGACGTAGTTTTATCGGTTGACCATGGCGTGTCCATCGCGTCTGAAGCTGTCAGCCAGGTGTGCTGACGAAATATTCTCGTTCTAGAACTATATTTAGAAGAAATCCGACCCGAAAGCCTGAAGCATCACAAGATGGTAGACTTTACCTCAACTATGTAAACTTTAAGAAACAAAGAAACTCTGTACATTTCGTGAACACTCATGAAATTATCAACAGGTGAAGATCAGGTTTCCAGGACAGCATTCCTACACTTGTAAGTTCTTCTGTGAAAACATAAACACCTATCAGCTGCGCTGCTGGAAAGCGACCGTCCGCTGCGCAAATCTCAACACTCACACTGATCGAATCACTCTTATAACCCAGGATGCTCCTCCTTCTGCCAAGACTAGACATGTAGTTCCAATTCCGTGCACACTATTCGCTCACCTCCATCTCAAACACACATTTCAATCAGTTGTCTACTTTAACCGCTTCCCTATTGGCTGATCTCCATACCTTCCAAAATCGGATACATCTTAACGTGAGAAAAACTGACCATCTGAACACTCTACGTTACTAATATTATGTGATTAATTTTACATAAGGTATAGACGATTGGAAAAACTTATGGAATCCGACCTCGGGGAAGATGAGTTTGGATTTAGGAGAAATGTAGGAACACGGGAGGCATTACTGACATTCCGACTTATCTTAGAAGATAGATTAAGGAAAGGGAAACCTACGTTTTTAGCATTTGTAGATTTGGAGAAAGCTTTTGACAATGTTGACTGGAATACACTATTTCAAATTCTGAAGGTAGCAGGGGTAAAATATAGGGAGCGAAGACTTATATTCAACTTACACAAAAACCAGACAGCGATTATTAGAATCGAAGGGCATGAAAGGGACGTAGAGGTTAGGAAAGGAGTAAAACCGGGTTGCAACTTCTCCCCAATTTTGTTCAATCTGTACATTGAGCAGGCAGTGAATGAATGGAAGGAGAAATTTGGAGAGGGAATTAAAGTTCAGGAGAAGAAATAAAAACTTTGCGGTTTGCCGATGACATAGTAATTGTGTCAGAGACAGCAAACGATCAGGAAAAGGAGTGTTGAATGGAATGGACAGTATAATGAAACGAGTGTATAAGATGAACATCCACAAGAGTAAAATAAGGATAATGGAATGTGGTGTCAGAAAATCAGGGGATATTGAAGGTATTAGTTTAGGTAATGAGACAATAAAAGTAGTAGATGAATGTTGTTATTTGGCTAGCAAGATAACTTCTGATGGCCGAAGTAAAGAAGATATAAAATGCAGAACGGCTATGGGAAAGAAAGCGTTTCTGGAGAAGCGAAATTTGTTGACCTCAAATATTAATTTAAATGTTAGGAAATCCTTTCTGAAAGCATTTGTCTGGAGTGTAGCATTGTATGGGAGTGAAGCATGTACGATAAGGAGTTCAGACAAAAAGATGATAGAAGCTTTTGAAATGTGGTGCTACAGATGAAAGATGAAACTTAAATGGGTTGATCATGTAACTAATGAGGAGGTGATTAACTGAATAGGGGAGAAAAGGATTTTCTGGCATATCCTGAGAGAAGGGATAGGTTGGTGGCTCACATTCCGAGACACCAATGAATCGTCAGCTTAGCAATAGAGGGAAGTGTGTGGGTTAAAAATCGTAGAGGGAGAACGAGGGACGAATACAGTTAGCAGATCGAAAAGGATGTAGGTTGCCAAACTTATTCTCAGATGAAGGGACTTGCACTGGACAGGGTAGCGTGGAGAGCTGCATCAAACCAGTCTGCGGACTGAAGACCACAACAACAAACAATAAATTGTGAGAAAAATAAATAGTCAAAAGAGCTTTCATGAGCTTAACCGCTCATGCAACACAAAATTTACGTAAATTACATGCAAATTGTACCATAAATCGACACACTAAATATATGACAGTTAAATCCTGCTGCTTGCATTTTCATTGCTACTGTGAAGAATAAAATGATCTGTGTATATTTCCACTATCAATTTATATCAGTTAAAATCAGTCATTAAATAAATATATACAAGTGTGACGCTTTCAAGATGATAGATAGAGACAATAAGCTATCATTCTAACCAGAGTTTGTTGAAATTGCAGGACACATTCAAAAGCCGTTTTGCTTAAGGTTCATTTATCTGTATTTCGATTTCATAATATTTGTAATTTTTTTAGATATTGAAATTATTTTTAGAAGCATGAGATGTGCGTAACTAATCTTACATCGTAGACATCTTAAATGTTAACGATAAATATATATATTTCGAACTACTGGAGTGTGGATGTCCTCAATGAGACGCTCAGCTAACAGCGCTCATTAGGTTTGAGTACAAAGCATGGTTCTTTCCCAAATTTCCGCTGATTTGGACAAAACCTGGCCAGATACTCGGATTGACCCGACACCAGTCAGCCGCCTGGTAGCCGCTCCAACCACCGGCCGCGTACAACGTAGGTCCACCATCGTTCCAAATAATAACACTACTCATAAATTAACCGTCCTTACGGATATTACTTGCATATAGTCACAACATGCTATAATGGAACTACCTTGAGGATTAAGGTTTGTAAAAAAGTTTAATTTTTAGTTAAGAATTAATTTCTTAAGTAGTTCGTAAATAAAGATTGGGCTCAAAATGAGCAAACTTTGGTAACTAATATTTTCACAGATCAGAATTTCTAGTTGAATGGTGGAAATTACTTTGATTCTTTGAATAATTTGGAAAATTGAATTGTAGATGTTGGCGGCAGTTACACTATTGAATGAGACGGAGTTTACCAATTTACCTTTTATAACCACACATCAGCTCACGCTGTTGCTGGCTGTAACAGGAATTTATATTAATTAAGGTAAAACATCATCATGATACGGGGTTGGACTAAATTTGTGGTTTGTTCGTGCAGCGGACCGTGCGTCAAATTTTACTTCAATGTCCAGTCGGAGTTGCGAGAAAAAGATATTACGCGAATAATTATCGGACTTCGGAATTCAACATTCACAAAAATCAAACACGATTGCAGATTCTAAAAGCCAGTTAATTTTGAAGGGAATGATAGGGTTGAAAATTAATAAATTTGCAACCATCACTACATGAAATCTCGTTATTCATAAAGGCGTCCAAAACCATCACATAAATTCAATTGGCGGAATTTTTACGCTAGTATGAAATGGCGGGATGTTAAGTGAATGAAAACGCGTCATGTTAAATTTTAAAAGAACCTCATGTTATATTTCACAAATAAGAGCACTCTACTCACTTTATCCATTACCTTTTTTTTTTTTTTTTTTTTTTTTTTTTTTTTTTTTTTTTTTTTTTTTTTTTTTTTTTTTAAATAGCTTATGGGACTTAACTACGGGGTTATCAGTCCCTAAACTTACAAACTACTTATCAACTAGCTTATCCTAAGGACGGCACAAATATCCATGCCCGAGGGGGGATTCGAACCCCCGACCGTAGACTGAAGCGCCTCAGTCCCCTCGGCCACCGCGGCCGGGTTTTTTCCATTACAATTATCACAGGAGTCGCTACAGATACGTCTGAAATAATCGGAGGCCAGGCACAGACAGATGAAGCGGAACGCTGTTCTCTATCTCGTGTGCAGAAAACAAGGAAATGTGGCTTCAGCTTCAGGGATATACGAGAGAAAGAAAAACGCTCCTTGATTAAAATATTTATTCGGCTAATCAATGAATTTTACTTGTATCGGTTCAATGCATAGTACGTATGGCATAGCTACCCATGTATTATTTGCTGCCATGCATGTGTACGTTTTTTGTTATTATTATAAGACAAATGTAGTGCTTTACTATATGAGAGATAGTGTCAACAAATTCATTTAAAATTAAAGGTGGAGATTAGAAGATGAAGCCGCAGTATCACCGAAACCAGTCATGAAATTAATCAGTAATACCGGCTTTAATCCATTATAAAATTTATGGGTATTGGTATATAAGAGTTTTTAGTCATAACCAGAGAGGAATTCAGACAGGCTACATTAAACCATTACGACGAATAAAAATATATATAAATAAATAGCGCGACAGCAGGTCCTACTCTGGTGGGAGTTCTGTGTACTGCGGCCGAGGTCGCACGGAGCTTCCCCGGTCTTCAGGGTGTGGGTTAGAGATGGGCTATGAGCGCTCTCGAGATACGCGTGACGTTAAGGAAAATAATGGAGTACTCTCGAGAAGTTGTGGACAGTGCTGCGCTCTCTGAAGGCTGAGCGAAAATATTGTACAAGGAAGCATTGCTACAGAGTAATCGCAATCGTTCTCTTCCATAGGTGCATGTTAGAAGTTATACTTTTTACACACTAGTGTCAAGTACAAGGCTTTAACAGCTTTATTTGTACTGAATTAGTGGTGATGGTAGCATAATGTTTCGCAGAAGAAAAAAAATCGTGAGACTATTAATAAAACACTTGTTTCACACGAAACGAAAACACCATTCTTACTTAAAATAAGCATGCATTCCGCGTGTATTTTTACTTAAATGAGATAGATATGCTAAAACATTACACCCGAAATCTTCTTGCATACATTTACTTATTGTAGAAAAAAATTCTGCATAACTTAACAGCAGGGCCGTATTTAAGCAAGTGCAACATGCACTACGTTCACATGCAACACATCTTCCGGAAGACGAAAACCGATTTTCGTAAACCGTTTTTCGCCGTCCTGTTTACATGGCATAGCCTAAATCGGATTTCCTAATCCACTTAACATAGACACGCATTCGGGAGGATGGTGGTTCAAATCCACCTCCGGCCATGCAGATTTAGGTTTTCCGTGATTTCCCTAAATCGCTCCAGGCAAATGCCGGGATGGTTCAATTCAAAGGGCACGGCCGATTTCCTCCCTCACCCTTCCCCGAAAAACCGAGCGTAAGCTCCGTCTCTAATGACCACGCTGTAGACGGGATGTGAAACCCTAAACTTACTTCTTTCCACTTACCATGGCGGCTGAAAAACAACTGATACAGTTCCTGAATTAGTCAGCACAATCGCCATTTTTCTTTATTTAAATACACAGATTTATGATCACTCTAATATTTATACTTTTATTTCATATTAGAAAATATCACTCTTTCTATATTTGTAGAAAATTCTTAACAAGAAAATAGAAACTGACAAGCCAAGAACGTTTACATGGGCATGAAAATCGATTGTATAACTGGAAAACCGCTTTAGGGAAGCGGATTCTCTCAGCATCGATTTTGGAGTGTTTACATGACCATCCAAAAGCGGAATTAGGAAATCGGTTTACGAAATCCGGTATTGGGAACCCATGTAAAGGGGGTGATGAGCAGCTGCAAAGGGGGGCAAAATTTTGCCATCGAAAAAGTATTATGAAAAATTATTTTAATGTTAGTTGGATCATCATTATTCAGAGTTTCGATTACAGCAATAAATATTAAAATTCAGGTTGTGTTGATAGCAGTGGCTTATCAGTTTGAATCCCAGTATGATTTCAGCTTAAAGCTCTGGTACTTCCTCAACTCCGCTGCACAATTTACAACTACAGTAGTAACTGTCATTTGTTCTATCCTGTCCAAAAGTTTGGATAGCGTTAAGTTTGATGCATGTAGTATACTATCTGAACTAAATTGAAAACTAAAGTTTTGTATTACTGGTGAAAGTTTCATTCCCTTAGGCTGTGGCTAAGCCATGTCTTCACCATATCCTTTCTTGCAGGAGTGCTAAAGGTTCGCAGCAGAACTTCTGTTAATTTTAGAAAGTAGGAGGCGAGGTACTGGCAGAATTGAAGATGTGGGGCGGCAGCATGAGTAGTTTCGGAATAGCTCAGTGGTAGATCGATTGCCCACGAAAGGCAAAGGTCCCAGGTTCGAGTCCCGGTTCCCGCACACAATTCTAATCTGGCAGGAAGTATTATATGCCGGCCGCGGTGGCCGAGGGGACTGCGGCGCGCCAGTCACGGTGTGCACGGCCACTACGATCGGGGGTTCGAATCCCCCACGGGCATGGATATTTGTGCCGTCCTTAGTGTTAGCTAGTTCATAAGTAGTTTGTAAGTTAAGGACTGATGACCCCGTTGTTAAGTCCCATAAGCTCTACAAACATTTGATATGAAGCATCATATCAGCGCACACTCCGCTGCAGAGTGGAAATTTCATTCTGAAAACATCCCTTAGGCTTTCGCTAAGCCATGTCTCCACCACCTTTCTTCCAGGAGTGCTAGTCTTGCAAATTTCTCAGGAGAACTTCTGTAAAGTTTGGAAAGTAGGAGACGAGGTACTGGCAGAAGTGAAGTTGTGGGGCGGCCCCGTGAGTCGTGTCGGGATAGTTTAGTGGTTGAGCTCTTGCCCACGACAGGCAAAGTTACCAGGTTCGAGACCCGGTTCCGGCGCACAATTTTCATCAGCCAATTCTACTAGTGGACTGTTTCCGAAACGACCCAACGGTTTTTTTTATTATTTTATTTTATTTTTTTATTTTATTTTATTTTTTTATTTTTATTTTACCGAATTTCCTTTTCTTCTAGTATGAATGGAGAGCATACATAAAACCTTGGGTACTTTGTCCGACTTTTATTAACATAAAAAAGCGTTTCTCTGTTTCTGGACGTATGTGTTTGATTGCTGAATATATTGTGTAACGTTAAATGTCTTATTATGCTTGTTGCATATTTTGCTTCATTAAGGAGCTTAAAAAAGAGTTGCAATAGACATTATCTCCACGAATTTCGATTTTGTCTATCCATAATCTGAATCACATTCACGGCGAGCGTTGCCTGTGAGTGCTAGCAGTCAGTTCAAAGAACCGAGCGCATTCCGTCCCCGTCAAGTGCCACACACCGAAACGGCCCGTAGCGCCGTTTCTCGTGAGCTTCTCGAGGATCGCTTGAGCGCTGACAGCTCGAGAAAATCTGCGTGCGTTACCCCGCGTCCACACATTGGTACCAACACTGGCGCCAACATTGGCCAATATTTTTGAGACAGCGTCCACACACTGGAGCCAACATTCAGTATAATTCGTCGAGAACCAACGTAAACATATCTGACGCACACATTGCGGCCAGTACGTTAACGCTTTTGAGTCTGAATAATTACATTTTGTCACTGTAAACCAAAATGGGAAACATACGTAAAAGATGATGGGGTATTGTATCACTTCCTACCGAATATTAATTACGGTACGTAATCAATATTTAAAATATGCTATAAGTAAACGATACACATTATTAAAACTTAGACCTGCTACTTTAAATGATTCAAATAAAAAAAAAAAAGAGATGTTTTGGAGGGATCCAATTCTTTTGGTATTACGCTTCGATTTCTTGCTAAAGGAGACAGTTTTATAAGCCTGCACTTCCCTTTTAAAATAACTATGTAATTGATATCACTAGTAGTGCTTGACGTTTGGAAAACAATATTTAAAACTTGACGGGAAATGTTAGGTAATGTTAATTTAAAAAATTAAATTCAGTAATGGAGTGTGTCGAAAATCTAAAAAGTTTTTAATTTCACAGTTCGCGCCTAAGTTTTGCTGTGGCATTTCGGTTTTTTTTTTCTTTTTTTTTTTTAGATTTCTTTCCCATTTTTACTTTTTGATACAGTTCTAATATTTACAAAGAGATTTCGAAACTCTAAAACGGCGACGAAGAACGAACGAAGAAAGAAAGAAACAGATGAGCAGACGACAGAGAAAGAATGAAACGTTGGCGCCAATGTGTGTACGACGTACCCATTGATTTGATTTGATTTGATTTTTCCAGGGAAGCCAAAACAGTCTCGGTCAAACCCCCCACTGACCACACCGAAACTAAGTTTATTGTGCGGTATTGCTCCCTGTTTATCTAGTAAAGCCAAACAATGCCCTTGAGCAGAGGAAGGAGTCCCCTTTCTTTATTAGACACAATTTCTTCGGGTCTAGTTGTCCCAAATGTTCTGTGCCTTTTACTCTCCAATGCAATGCATTCGAAGATTAGATGTGATGCAGTTTCATCACCGCCATCACAGATCCTACATTTAGGGTCCTCATCTGTTATTCCCATTGTATGTCTGTGTTTTTTGAAATTCCCATGGCCTGTCAGCAATCCAACCATGAGTCTAATCTCTTTCCTGTTCAGACCCAGGATTGCAGAGCTTCTTTTAAAACATGGGTTTGGCATCATTACCTTGCCATGTTTTTGTTGGTAGACTTTGGTCCAATATTCTACGTGCTGTCTTCTGAGCCAGTTACGTAGCTCCAATTTGATCATTGCCTTGGTGATTGTCAGGACAGGTTCCGGTCCAATAAATGGAGTCTCCGCCCCCATCCTGGCTAACCTGTCGGCATGTTCGTTGCCACTGATCCCCGAGTGGCCAGGGACCCACAATAGGTTTACTCTATTCTTTCCCCTAGTTCCACCAGAACCCTGTGACATTCTGCAACAATTTTATATCTTGTTGCAGGAGCTGCCAGTGATCTCAGGGCTGCCTGGCTGTCTGAATAGATGTAGATGCTACGATCTTTGTAGCACCTACGCAAATTATCCTCCACACACGCCCTGATGGCAATGATTTCGGCCTGGAATACTGATGCCAGTTTTTCTAGAGAGATGACGCCCTCCAGTCTTGGCTGCACCCCATATACCCCGGCCCCACGACGTACCCATATTGGCTCAACGTCCTTTGATGTTTGGTCAAAATACCGACAAGCAACGGAGACGTACCAACGTTGGTTCCAACGCTGTTTCACCGATCCACACATTGCACGAACAGTGTTGGCGCCAACGTTGGGTCCAATGTGTGGATCCGGCCTTAGAGTCGCCGCGCCTCGCAGCCCCATCCCTAGTGTGGGTGCGGCGACAGGGCAGGGCGCAGAGCTGGGGAGAGCTGTAGCAGGCGGCAGGCGGCGTGTTGACAGTGTGCGGCTCGTCACCGCTGCCCATCAATCACGCGCCACAAAAAGCTGTCCGTAGCCCCGCCTGTTTGTTCGCGGCCGCCCGCTCCGACGTCCGGCCCACTCCCCGCCGCTGGAGATCTCTCGGTTCCTGTTTACGCCCACATCTCGGTCACTTGCCGCATACTTGAGAGGCGGGCTCCAGGGGCAGCCCGAAGGCGCTCCGCTGCCCACGGAGCGACTACGGTACCTCTCAAGCCGCCTCAGCCACTGTCATTCGTTTCTTAACATCGGTCCCTCTGTGGGCATTACTTTCCTGTTACGTCACATCACTTCTTCCGTCGTACATTCACAGGGGTAGGAGACAATTTCAACGGTGTAGTACACTGAAACATTTTGGGATCTCACAAGTAATGGTATGAAAGTGTCACTCACCGATTTTTCTCAAAATTTGATATGTTACAATACATGACAAACTAAGGGATACGTGTCTATTCTTTCATATTTTTCCTCGTGTCATAGAAACATATTTAAAGGGTAAAACGGCCCCACGAGATTGGGGGTTAAAATGTAAAAATTGCGGTAAATGTGAGATTAGCGAAGCGGTTTTAATGATTTTTGTTATGAAAGTGTATTTTGGCAAAAGACGCCGGCCGCGGTGGCCGATGTGACAGTGGCGCGCCAGTCATGGTCTGCACGGCCACTACGGTCGGGATTCCAATCACCCCTCGGGCACGGATATTTGTGCCGTCCTTAGTATTAGCTAGTTCATAAGTAGTTGCTAAGTTTAGGAACTGATGTCCCCGTAGTTAAGTACCATAAGCTCTACAAACATTTGAACATGTGAACAAAAGACGAAGAATTAGGGGTTTAACTACCCCCAAAAGGGACTAATATATTGGAACAACCGTTAGTTTTCTTAATCTAAGCTGAATCTCCTAAAACTTAAAGAGGAAGGATAATTAAATTCACGTTATTTTTTATATGTATGAATACACTCCTGGCCATTAAAATTGCTACACCACTAAGATGAAGTGATACATACGCGAAATTTAACCGACAGGAAGAAGAAGCTGTGATATGCAAATGATTAGCTTTTCAGAGCATTCACACAAGATTGGCGCCGGTGACGACACCTACAACGTGCTGACATGACGAAAGTTTCCAACCAATTTCTCATTCACAAACGGCAGTTGACCGGCATTGCCTGGTGAAACGTTATTGTGATGCCTCGTGTATGGAGGAGAAATGCGTACCATCACGTTTCCGACTTTGATAAAGGTCGGATTGCAGACTATCGCAATTGCTGTTTATTCTATCGCGACATTGCTGCTCGTCTTGGTCGCGATCCAATGACTGTCAGCACAATATGGAATCTTTGGTTTCATGAGAGCATACGGAACGCCGTGCTAGATCCCATCGGCCTCGTATCACTATCAGTCGAGATGACAGGCATCTTATCCGCATTGCTGTAACGGATCGTGCAGCCACGTCCCGATCTCTGAGTCAACAGATGCGGTCGTTTGCAAGACAACCATCTGCACTAACAGTTCGACGACGTTCGCAGCAGCATGGACTATCAGCACGGAGACCATGGCTGCGGTTACCCCTGACGCTGCATAACAGACAGGAGCGCCTGCGCTGGTGTACGCAACGACGAACCTGGGTGCACGAAGGGCAAAACGCCATTTTTTCGGATGAATCAAAGATCCGTTTACAGCATCATGATAGTCGTTTCCGTGTTTGGCGACAACGCGCTGAACGCACATTGGAAGCATGTATTTGTCATCGCCATACTGGCGTGATAGTATGGGGTGCCATTGTTACACGTTTCATCAGTGTCCGTTACATTTCAGATGTGTTACGACCAATGGCTCAACCCCTCATCCGATCCCTGCGAAATCTTACATTTCAGCAGGATAATGCAGAACCGCATGTTGGAGGTCCTGTAGGGCCTTTTTGGATACGGAAAATGTTCGACTGCTGTCCTGGCCAGCACATTCTCGACATGTCTCACCAACTGAAAACGTCTGATCAATGGTTGCCGAGCAACTGGCTCGTCACTACTCTTGATGAACTGTGGTATCGTGTTGAAGCTACATGGGCATCTGTACCTGTGCACACCATCCAAGCTCTGTTTGACCCAATGCTCATTCGGATCAAGGCCGCTATTACGGCCAGAGGTGGTTGTTCTGGTTACATCGTTCTCGATATCTATGCTCCCAAATTGCGTGAAAATATAATCACATGTCAGTTCTAGTATAATATGTTTCTACAATGAATACCCGTTTATCATTTGCATTTCTTCTAGGTGTAGCAATCTTAATGGCGAGTAGTGTATTTGTGGAGGGGGGGTGGGACGGGGAAAGGGGGGAGGGTGGTAGGGGGGAGGGGGGAGGGGGGGAGAGATGAACAACCGCTACTCTGACGCACTCGATTGATACTGTCCACGGAACAACTTATCAAACTACATTGTGACTTATTATATTTTCAGACCACAGTGTTCGAATGTCGTATATTGACATATTGCGAAAGGTTAGTCCAAAACACTGTAATGAATTATTTAATTTTTATTTCACAAGAGATATTTCGGCGTTAAGTGCCATCGTCAGGTGATTCTGCAAAAACCTTTTCTTTTATCAGTATGTATCCTAGTACTAGAGAAATAAGTTTACACAAATAAAATTTTACAAATTTCACATATACAGTGTGCAGTACGTACGGTATTTAGTGTGCTTCAGCTATGTATAAGGTTTTATTTTTCATTTACGAATTATAGTCAGACACTGCATCTGTAAATGCCTCAGAATATTATAAGTTTACAATTTTTTTTACAAATTTTTCTTTCAAAGAGAAAATATAGATTTTAACAGTTATGGCATAATATTGTTTATAATTTCGGCGTATGTTATTATTAGCGAGTATGATAAAAGATTTTATTAGAAATTTTAGGAGGACATTATGGCTGAAATATTTATATTTGACATGGTTGTCTCTATTTAGGCTTTGGTTGACATTAGCATTATAGTAAAATCTCTGATCTATGTAATTCCATTATCCTTTGTCCAACGTTAAATTATCAATAAAATTACATCAATATTTTTATTGATATTTTAACTCTCGATAGAGAATAACGGAGCTTACATAGATCAGGAGATCGTACAATAACGCTAATGTCAACCAAAGACTAAATAAAGACTTCCTCTCTGATCTGGCTTCTTTTGACGTATTGTTTGTTGAAGCTTCTGACATCATGATTCGCAGTTCGTCCAATCCATCACACTTTTAAGGTGTTGTAATCTTTATGAATTCCAAGATTCCAAAACATGTAGTGTTTCAGAATAGACATAACTGAAAGTAAGAACACCAATTTTGGTTTAGTCATAACGAAAACTATCACAGAAAACACAGAAAGTAAATCACGGCTAGTGGATAGCTGTTGTGAAGCACAAAAAGATGTACAGTTCAAATAGTTTACTGCGAAGTATTACTAGTGTTGGCAGCTTACGAAACGGTCAGTTCTCTACAAAACAAAGGAAACCATAGCCTTCGAGACTATATAGCTCCAGAGAGAAATGCCAATAAGCGAAATGATGGCAAACAAAATTCTCAGAAATGTCAGTGCATTATTATTTTGAAATATTGATTCAAAATAGTAAATAATCGAATATTTGAATAAAACCAAATTCAAATTAAGCCAAAAATTTTCGTAATTTGCGTAAAAGTGAAAGTGTGAAATTTTATCATTTTGGGCAGTACGACTTGCTTTAAGTTGTATACATTAACACAAGTACATTAACTTTGAAAGAAGACTTGTATGACAATTAACATTCATAAAATATGACAAAATATGAAGTACAACATTTGTCCTAAGACAATAAATTGAACAACAGAAATTGGCTGAATAAATTCTTTTAAGTTTAACAGGTCAAACCTATGGAACATAGAAGCGCAAGACTAAATTAATTAGATTAGATTAGATTAGATTAGATTAGATTAATACTTGTTCCTTAGATCATGTATACGACATTTCGTAATGATGTGGAACGTGTCAGTTTAGTAAATTATGTCTATACTTGACAATCTATATTTTAAGAATTTTTTTTGTAAATTTTTTTTAAATTTTTTTTTTTATTTTATTTTTTTTATTTTTTTTTATATATTTTTTATGTTTTATCTAAAAATTCATCTACATTGTAGAAGGAGTTGCCATTCAGAAATTCCTTTAATTTCTTTTTAAATACTAGTTGGCTATCTGTCAGACTTTTGATGCTACTTGGTAAGTGACCAAAGACTTTTGTGGCAGCATAATTCACCCCTTTTTGAGCCAAAGTTAGATTTAACCTTGAATAGTGAATATCATCCTTTCTCCTAGTGTCGTAGCTATGCACACTGCTATTACTTTTGAATTGAGTCGGATTGTTAATAACAAATTTCATGAGTGAATATATATATTGTGAAGCTACAGTGAGTATCCCTAGATCCCTAAATAAATGTCTGCAGGATGCTCTTGGGTGGGCTCCAGCAATTATTCTGATTACACGCTTTTGTGCAATGAATACTTTTTTACTCAATGTTGAATTGCCCCAGAATATGATCCCATATGAAAGCAGTGAATGAAAATAGGCGTAGTAAGCTAATTTACTGAGATTTATATCACCAAATTTTGCAATGACTCTGATAGCATAAGTAGCTGAACTCAGACGTTTCAGGAGATCTTCAATATGTTTCTTCCAATTCAGTCCCTCGTCAATGCAAACACCTAAAAATTTTGAATATTCTACCTTAGCTACAGATTTATGTTCAAAGTCTAAATTTATTAATGGTGTCATGCCATTTACTGTATGAAACTGTATATACTGGGTTTTATCAAAGTTTAATGAGAGTCCATTTGTAGAGAACCACTTAATGACTTTCTGGAAGATATCATTTACAATTTCATCAGTTAATTCCTGTTTGTCAGGTGTGATAGCTATACTTGTATCATCAGCAAAAAGTACTAGCTTAGCATCTTCATGTATGTAGAATGGCAAGTCATTAATATATATTAAGAACAGCAAAGGACCCAAGACCGAACCTTGTGGGACCCCATTTTTAATAACTCCCCAGTTAGAAGAATTAATTGTGTCATCTACATCATGTGAACTGCTTATTTCAACTTTCTGCACTCTTCCAGTTAAGTATGATTTAAACCATTTGTGCACTGTCCCACTCATACCACAATACTTAAGCTTATCTAGAAGAATCCCATGATTTACACAATCAAACGCCTTTGAAAGATCACAAAAAATCCCTACTGGTGATGTCCGGTTATTCAAAGCATTTAATATTTCATCAGTGAAGGTGTATATAGCATTTTCAGTTGAAAAGCTTTTTTGAAAACCAAACTGACATTTTGTTAGAACATTATTTATACTAATATGTGAAGCAATTCGAGAATACATAACTTTTTCAAAAATCTTTGATAAAGCTGTCAGAAGTGAGATGGGCCGGTAGTTGTTGACATCGTATGTATCCCCTTTTTTATGCAAAGGTTTAACTATAGCATATTTCAGTCTATCTGGGAAAATACCCTGCTTTAATGAGCTATTACAAATATGACTGAGAATCCTACTTATCTCCTGGGAACAAGTTTTTAATACCCTGCTGGAAATGCCATCAATTCCATATGACCGTTTACTCTTGAGAGAGTTTATTATTTTCCTAATTTCTGAAGGTGAGGTGGGTGGAATTTCAATTGTATTAAATTGTGTGGGTATGGCCTCTTCCATTAATTGCCTTGCTCCTTCTAATGAACATTTAGATCCTATTTTCTCCACAACATTTAAAAAGTAATCATTAAAAATGTTTTCAACTTCTGCCTTTTTGTTGATAAAGTTTTCATTTGTTTTGATGGTAATACCCTCTTCCTCTGCTCTTGGTTGCCCTGTCTCCCTTTTAATAATATTCCAAATTGTTTTAATTTTATTATCAGAGGAGCTAATCTCAGACATGATGCACATGCTTCTTGATTTTTTAATAACTTTTCTTAATGTAGCACAGTAGCTTTTATAATATTTTATTGTTTCTTGGTTATTACTCTTTCTTGCGGACAGATATAGTTCCCTTTTTCGGTTACACGATATTTTTATACCTTTAGTAAGCCATGGTTTTTTGCATGGTTTCTTAGAATTAAATTTTACTAATTTCTTGGGGAAACAGTTATCAAATACCCTTACAAATGTATCGTGAAATAAATTATATTTTAAATTAACATCAGGTTCCTTGTAAACCTCATCCCAGTCTAACTGCTGTAGACTTTCTTTGAAATTTTTAGTTGTTAAGTCATTAATCGAGCGCACTATTCTGGTGGACAGTTTCGAATTACTGAACGGAGCTATTTCATATACTGTTACTAGCTGTGCACCATGATCCGAAAGACCATTCTCAATGGGACAAGCATTTATGTTGTTAAACTTATCTTGGTCTATAAAAAAGTTATCTATCAATGTACTGCTGTCCTTTACTACCCGAGTAGGAAAATCAATAACGGATGTCAGATTGAATGAGCCAAGTAAGACTTCCAGGTCTTTCTTCCTATTACACTCTTTCAGTGAATCTACATTGAAATCACCACAAATAATAATTTGCTTCCCCCTATCTGACAGATAGCACAACAAGGCATCCAAGTTTTCCAGAAATAACTGAAAGTTCCCTGAAGGGGACCTATATACTGTTACAATTATAAGATAATCATCATTAAGTTTAAGCTGGCAGGCACATGCTTCAATATGCTGCTCTACACAAAACTTTTTTGTTTCTAAATTTTTTACACTGTGATAGCTTTTGGCATATATGGCAACTCCTCCTCTTATCTTATTATCTCTACTTACATTTGAGACTAATTTATATCCACTGACATTCACATTTTCCATACCGGTGACAATGTGATGCAAACTGCGTGGTCATCAGTCCGTAGCTTACAAACTACTTAAACCTAGGTAAACTAACCTAAGGACAACGGACACACCCATGCCCTAGGGAGGACTCGAATCTCCACGGCGAGCAACCGCGCGCTCCGCAGCGAGACGCTTTAGACCGCTCGGCTACTCTCGTAAGCTTTCCCGGCGATTCGTTGACATCTCGTGGATTCGGGTGTACTGCCGGTGATCCGCGTCTTTCAAACACGATATTTCGACACCGTAACTCGGCGTCTTCATCAGGTGTTCCCTGAGAAGGAGCAGCTGACCGGCTTGTCGTTATGACAGAGTTGTCCGTTTCCCAGCGGCTACCAAAATAATAAATTTCAATCGGAATTTGGCAAGCAGCTAAACTTCTGTGTTCATACAAAGTAATTAGGCTATGGATCTGTAGTAGAGATATAAGGTAGTTTGTGTGACCTGATTCGATTCCGCAGAATAAAGTGGAGAGAATAGAAATGGCCAGACTCATTTTCCATTCACGCCATTTCTGTCTGAAGAATTTAACCAGGCCAAAGGTACCTAATATCTCTACTACACACCCATAGCCTAATTACTTTGTACGATCACAGAAGTTTAGCTACTTGCCAGATACCAATTGTTATTTATTATTTTGGTAGTAATGATCGACTGCAGTCTCAGGGAAAACCTGATGAATACGCCGAGTTACGGTGTCGAAATATCGTGTTTGTAAGACGTGGAACATCGGCAGTACACCCGAAACCACGAGATGTCAAGAATAAATTAAGTGAAACATCTGTGAATATACAGGTTAAAATTTTAAATGCTTAAATTTTAGTTACTCGTGTAAATGTCCATTTTTACTACCAAAATAATAAATTACAATTTGTATCTGGCAAGTAGCTAAACTTCTGTTATTGTACAAAGTAACTAGGCTATGGGTTGTAATTTATTATTTTGGTAGTCGCTGGGAAACGGACAACTGTGTCATAGCGACAAGCAAGTTGGCAGCGCGATTGTAGCCTTACTGTGTGTGTCGACGTCGCGGTACCATAGTGCGGAGGCGTCCTCTACAGGTAATGCTGACAGTGCACGACGACAGAATCTACATGAATCCAATCGTCGCGTTGAGGGAAAATGGGGGGTGGGGGGAATGCGGCGAAAGGACGCCGTACTCCAGTGACTGAAGTTGGTGTTTGCGGAGATGTGAATATGGACCGTGGCACGTTGTGGAAGCCAGCACACGGCAGTGGTCGTAAGTCGCCCTTCTACGGAGAACGACGAAAGTAGTGTGGTGGCTTGCATTTGAATCCCCCGTTGGAGTGGTTTTGGCGTTCTTGGGGGTCACCAGGATCCATCTCGAAAAATGGCGATGTCGGCGTCGCGGCGTGACCAGAAGGAGTACGGCCAGCTGCAATGATTGCGTGACTTCGAGCTGTGACCTCGTGTAAGGGTCTTACGACACAATCTGATGATGCAGTTGGAAGACGAGTGGCTGGTACCTGGCTGGGACCACGTTACCTCTTTGTGGCAACAACTTCTTCTCTACGATTATTTCAAGATTTCCCTGTTGCAAGTAGGTCATTATTGTTAACTGGTCAAATGTTTGTAAATCTATCAGACCAAACTGCGTGGTCATCAGTCCGTAGCTTACAAACTACTTAAACCTAGGTAAACTAACCTAAGGACAAACACACACACCCGTGCCCCAGGGAGGACTCGAACCTCCACGGCGAGCAACCGCGCGCTCCGCAGCGAGACGCTTTAGACCGCTCGGCTACTCCACCGCGACTTGTTAACTGTCAATGACCATATTTCGTATCTAGGATAACTTTGGAAATACAAAGTAGCTTAGATAATGGTTTGTAGGAATTACAATTGGTTACTGACTTGATTGAGTAGACAGTTTTTCGGCATTAAAATTGAAAATACCAGCAATCACTTCCAAAAACCAGTAAAAAAAAAAAAGCAAAGAAAAGAAGGACAACTGGAAGCTGTATTTAAAATCGAAAATGATACAGATGATGCAGTCTACAGTCTACTAATCGGTATTGTACCAACCATTCAAGGGCGAGATATCAAAGCCGCAATGCACCAGCTGTTATCAACAACAAATACGACACGGCTCTTGGGTCCATAGGTACAAACTGTAGACAACCGCAATCTAGGGGCTCTGATGGCATGTACCATGAGCTAGTAACAAGCATAATTTTTAAGGATTCAGAAGTAGTCACTAAACTGATTAGGTCAATGAGAAAGTTAACAGAAAATAATTTTATGATTAGTTGACCTTGTTCGTTGAGCAGGACAATGATTTCAAATTTTTTTATGACAGCTGTGAACGCGGACAGCCACTGGTACTTTAACTCATGTGCACAAATCATGCAACTATGATTTTGTCTAATTATGTCAACGATTAAATGACCGTTCAATTCTATAGAATCGTTAAATGTGTAATGTCCGTTAAAAGTCCGAAGATGGGCATTTCAATTCTGGAAATTTCTTATATAAGTGTAGATATTGCCTATCAGTCGTTACAAAT
Source organism: Locusta migratoria (assembly GCA_026315105.1). Lineage (NCBI taxonomy): Eukaryota > Metazoa > Arthropoda > Insecta > Orthoptera > Acrididae > Locusta > Locusta migratoria. Next base: position 388,430,654 of record CM048744.1, read on the forward strand.
GCAGTTTCCATAGAAACAGATTAACACAAGCTCGTGGATTCTATCGAATACAAATTACTGTTATGGAATGAGGATTAATTGTGGATTTCCACACAGTGATAATTCATTTAAAAGAAGTCTACGATGGAATATAAGTTAATACCGTACTGAGAATAATTTCAAAAATTTGAAACCATATAAATAATAACATCAAACTGTACATCTACAGAAAGAGAAGTACATTATATCGCGTTTCCAACAGAATTCATATCAGTCACCTTGCAAATATAATGCTTAAGGATGTTCTCATTCCAACATTCTAAATCGCGTCTTTAAGCTACACTGTACTTAATACACCTCTTCGTGTCCGCAAACCAGGTCACAATCTTCCAACTCAGTATAGGGCCACGTCCAAAGCTTTTTCTTGTTCGGCCGTAAATCCTCAGGGTTGCACCTATATGGGTAGTTGGGGCAGGCAAGCAGGTGCTCCATGTCCTGCACAGCACCGGTCACACTTATCATCCGTCGTTCCGAGACCCCACCTATCATGTTTGTCTTCAGTGAGCCACCCCCGTCCTTATTCGGTTCAGTGTCCTCCATGCCTTCCAGTTCGTGGTGAATCCTCTGGGTACCTCTGTAAAGGTGGGTAATCGTCTGGTGGTTCTTCCATTCTCGTGGCTAAAAACCTATTGTGGGATTTGTTCATGTGAAACTCAGCTTTCCCTTTTCTCACATGACAGCTTGCGAGCCATGGATGAAGGGCAACAGGTGGATTGTGTTTCTCTCGACTTCAAAAAAGCGTTCGACGCGGTGCCACACTGCAGACTGCTAACTGCTTATGGAATAGGTTCACAGATTTGTGACTGGCTAGAAGACTTCCTAAGTAATAGGACGCGGTGCGTTGTTCTCGACGGCGAGTGTTCATCAGAGACGAGTGTACCGTCAGGCGTGCCCCAGGGTAGTGTGATAGGAACGCTATTATTTTCTATCTATATAAATGATCTGATGGACAGAGTAAGTTGTAATTTTCGGCTGTTTGCTGATGATGCTGTGGTGTATGGGATGGTCTCGTCTTTAACTGACCGTAATAGCATACAGGATGACTTAGACAAAATTTGTAGTTGGTGCGAAGAATGGCAGCTAGCTCTCAATGTAGAAAAATTTAAGGTGATGCACATGAGTAGGAAAAACAATCCCATAATGTTCGAATACAGTATTAGTAGTGAGAATCTTTATGCAGTCGCGTTGTTCAAATATCTAGGCGTAACATTGCAAAGCGATATGAAATGGAACGAACATGTAAGAGCAGTTGTAAATAAGGTGGACAGCCGACTTCTGTTTATTGGGAGAATTTTGGGAAGATTTTCTTCGTCTGTAAAAGAGACCGCGTATAAAACGCTTGTACGACTACGTCTTGAGTATTGCTGAAGTGTTTGGCACCCGCAGCAGAACAGTTTAAAGGAAGACATAGAGGCAGTTCAGACGCGAACAGCAAGGTTAGTTACTGGTAGGTTAGACCAATGCGCGAGTGCCACGGAAATGCTCCGGCAATTCAATTGGTGATAGCTGGAGGAAAGACGACGTTCTTTTCGTGAATTTCTGTTGAGGAAATTTAGAGGGCCGGAATTTGAAGCTGAGTGTACTACGATCTTGCTGCCACCTACTTACATTTCGCGTGGTGATCACAAAGACAAGAGGATTTAGGGCTCGTACGGGGGCATATAAGCATTCTCTTTTCCCTCGTTCTATTTGGGAGTGGAATTGGAAAGGAAATGCCTAGTAGTGGTACAGTGTACCCTCCGCCACGCACCTTACGGTGAGTTGCGGAGTATGTATGTAGATGTAGATTTTAATCGCCCGTGTTTAGACTCACTGCCAAAAATTGGATGCCGATCGTCGATGGTTTGTCTGAGCATCTCTGTGAATTCTTGTGATGTCCTCCGATTACTGGGTTTCACACACCTGGCAGCTCTATATTTTTTGCAGAGGATTGGGTTTCATGCAACCCGTTGTTAATCGGCATGTTTCATTGAGACTTATGTATAAAGAACATCAATTTCTATTGTACTTAGTTAATACCAGAATAGTTCGGGAACTATCGCTCAAAAGATCACGAAACTCCTTCATGTAATGTGTTTGTACAATCTGAACAAAATGTAGAATTATCTGAGAGTGCAGGTTCAATAATGTTGATATTTAAGACGACGGTAGAACAACTATAAACTGATTACTAGCATCACAAGCCATTCACGGATCACAACAGATGTAAAAATTAAAATCAACAATCTCCGACTCTCAACGCAAGAAGTCTGCAAGTCCTGATGTCATGCCATTAAATTTTACGCAAAGCTTTAGGATGTTAGTGGTCAGGACCTTACTAACAAAAAATAATTGAATGAAGACCATTATTCAAGCCGATTTTACTCAGGATTTTGACAGAGTGAATCAAAATTTCGAGTTGAGTACAAATATAATTTCACGCAAATGATACAAAACTACATGATCACACGCGTTTCAATATTAAAAACAATGGAACACAGAACTCTTCTTGCAAATAAGCAACCAGTTTGACATGTATGACGTCTGCGCATAACATAATACGTTGTTCAATTCGAACCGCTTCGAGGAGTGGAAAAGTTGAACACTGAAGCCCTCCACAAATGTAAGGATCCGTCTAATGACTTGATGGAAGACAGTATGGAAGTCGACACTGAAGACACAGTAATTCAAAATTAAAGACAGCGTTAACAGCACGCCGGCCGCGGTGGCCGAGGGTCTGAGGTGCTCCAGTCACGGTCTGCACGGCCACTACGGTCGGTGGTTCGAATCCCCCCTTGGGCATGGATATTTGTGCCGTCCTTAGTCTTAGCTAGTTCATAAGTAGTTTGTAAGTTTAGGGAGTGATGACCCCGTAGTTAAGTCCCATAACCTATACAAACATTTGAACATTTTGTTAAAAGCACTATGGAAGACCTACAGTAAATTTAGGATCGGTAAATAATCATAATGCAGTCAATTCGAAGAAGTAGACAAATAGCCCTCTTATGTCCTGTCTCAAAGCTTAACTTTTACATATTTAACTCTTCAGGCGAATTTCATTGTCCATCTTTTGTGTTTTGTACCTAAGAACTGCGCCCATTAAGCCAAAAATATGTTATACTATTCTACATGTTTCCATGTGGAACAAGAGATGTACAATGTTATAAGCATGCAATGTTGATCATTAAATTTCTGTATACCAAAAATTTATATCTACAAAACCGAAACATAATTTAATTTACTCATTTGTCCACGCTGAAAAATATGTATAATAAAAACTCATGACCGAAGTCAAAGAGAGCTTCACGCAAATGCTGCCAAATTGCATCCCCACACTCGACAAACAAACAAGACCAAAATAACCGTCATTTAGCGGCTACAAATACCGGGAGTTAAAATTAGTCAAGAGACAACAGCAGCACGAAGCAAGAAAGACTGCTCTTTGACATATTGTGACCGAAGTCGTAAGAGGGCACTTTCTACACATCAATTCCCACCGCAGTGACGGTAGAAGAAAGCTAACGAGACCACCGTCTATTAAAAGGTTGGCATATGATGGTTTTATGTAACTTTGAACTAAAGTGGACACCGAGAACGACGACACACGAGGGGCATTTTAAAATTGCATTGAATCGACCGCGACAGACGGGAAGAGGAAAATTGCAGACCTTCGTGCGCAAATCACGGGAAAGATATTCAATGCTTTGAAAGGAACGTGCAAGGATAGATCTCCTGTATCCGTTAGAATGTTATTTAAAATATTTGAATGTAATCGGCCAGCGATGAGCATGCTCCTCAGTGGCATATTTACTTTTGTTAAGGCGGTCTGATGTAGAATTTTTCAGAGTTGCTTGTAGGGCGGCGAAAATTATTTTTGAATATTAATTAAATACAGATTCTTAACGCAGAATACAAGCTTGATACTGCTTGAAAGATTTTGCTTAATATCCTCGGGAGAAGAATCGAAAAGACGCACGAGAAAGTATGCCAATATTCAAAAGTTTGTGAACCTAACGTACCGATATGCTGAGATCGCAGATCCATAGACATAGAGACTACTTACAATAACATTTGCTAAGAACAATACCCCTCCCCCCCTCCACACACACACACACACACACATACACACACACACACACACACGAGGGAAGACTCGAAGCTCCGACGGGAGCGGCCGCACAATCTATAGACCGCGCGAATATTCACACGCAGCACGAATTCGACCGTAATAATTGAAAGCAGCAATCATATCTTTCGACGTGGAAAGGCATTAAATGAGGTTTGCCATACGTAAATACAAAGTATCACGACAAAATGTGGTTTGGTGTTTTACGGCTCTAATCACTGTTAGAAGGAGATCATACGACGGTCTCACGTCAAGATGTATATGAGCAATATAAGGCAGCAATTCCTGTCCTTTATATGAATCATTTTCAAAAGAGTTGCATCAACATATACTTTGCTGCCAGTATTTTAGATTTTAGATTTTTCATCAAAATGAGTACATTTTCTTTCATGAAATACTGTATTTTCTGCTGCTATTCCCGATAAACGATGGACTATGGACCATACACCGTGAACAACTGTTTTAAGTTCTCACATGATCAGATTGATGCCGCGAATTTTGTTGATACTGAAATTGGTTAAATGTAGAAACACTCATTTAAAATAAAACATTATTTCGTTTTGCAGCAATTCTTGTTAACTACAGCAAGAACGTGGTAAAGTTTGGAGCAACAATTGGCTGATAATGTTTTAGTCATGAAAGTCATCCACGGTAGCGGTATGCAGAATTGTGTCGAAGTTTGCTGACAATTTGACATAAGGAACCCACTTTAAACCTCACATGAATATTTGAACCGCAGCTAATTTGTTACCAGTGTGGACAGCATCCCAGTTGAAGTTTCCAAAAGGGTGACGTGACGGAGCGTCGATTTTGCGTCAGTCGAGAAAAAGATTGGATAAAATCTGAAACGTTTCAAAAATGTGATCTTTAAATTTTGTTAATCTGTACACTTTTATTATGAGTGGTTCCCTTTCTCAACAAATTTATGCATAATGCCAAGGATATTTGTTGAAGCATTAAAGGCAGTTTGTTTTATAACATTATGTAACTGAAGGGTGACAGAAAGCTGTACGCTGTACTGTCACTTTACAAGCCCAATGGTTGTTAATTAGGAAATCAGTAGGAAATCAGTCAAAAATTCTATTAACCATTTATTTAAATCATAACCGGATTTGGTGTTTTCGTTGGCCCTTCTAACGTCCCCTCGTGAAATACCAATACATATACCTTACTGAATGTCCGCCTCCGTAGCACAATGGCAGCGTCGCTAACTACCACGCAGGAGGCCCGGGTTCGATTCTCGGCAAGGGACTGGGTGTTGTGTGTTGTCATCCTCTGATCATCATTGGCACGTAAGTCGCCCACTCGGCGTGAAATAGAAGAACTAACATTCAGGCGGCCGAAAACTCCCATAAGGAATCTCCCGGCCAAGAAAGCCATACGCTCATTTCCATTTTTACCTTATTAAATTATATTCAACTGCGAGTGTTACGTTTAGATGACTGTTTTAAACTAAGCATAGCTGTGATCAATCAATGAGCTTAAATTTCATATAGTGGCTAACACAAGAGTTACAGCGCTCTTTGCGGCAACCTGTGTAAATTCGACGGCCATGTTTACGGTGGTCAGTACACGTTGTAATGCTTTTAGTACCCGAAAACCCTACGTTGAAATGTACGATACCGTTCATTATTGAAGTTTAATGGTACATTAATATTCTAAAAAAATTGACGAATTCTATAAAAATATTTCATAAAACAACTTTCTGATACATTCATTATATTAGGCTCATAATTTTGATCTTCTTATATAATAAATTAGTTAATTCATTATAGCAATTTGTGACATTGTGCAACCATTATTGTTTGATGACAAATTTGGTACGAACATTTCTTGATGTGTTTCACTATGTACTGATCTCTTTACGATGCTCTGCTTACCTTAAAACTGCACAATTATTTTAATTTAGCCATTAGAAGTATCATAAACAAATGTATCCACTGCTCTAGTCGTAAATTACTTACGATTTTAATTTCTGTTTTGTCTTGATACAAAAATAATTTCACTATAATTGTCATAATTTTGTGGATATCTTCTTTGTGAAAGATTCATTTATATCTAACAAATAAGATCATTAAGACGTCATGGTGCAACTTCCTTGTTCTAAAATGTTCTAGAATACGTCTGATGTCTAAATACACGCGAAATAGACGCGCTTAATCAGTTTAGTCTTTCTACAGCCATGAAGTCATTAGTCAGTCTTTAATCAGTCTTCCTTTTGTATTGGTACAGTCTGAGTATGACAGTCTTTGTGTGTAAGTCAATTATTTGATAATAACGAGAGACTTGTATCAATAACATGTACACATTTTGAAATTCCATTGATATTGAAGAACCCGTCGTTTCATAATAATTTACAGGCAGGCGAGCTACTGGATCTACCATTGAACGACAGATAGCAGGGGAAGGATTGCTAATTTATGAAACATCATTAGAACGTGAAAAACAGTCGATGTACCATACGTTGTCGAGCGTGAAGTGCTGTATTTAGTGCATATTGTATTTACTCTGTACTGTATGTATAACTTTTTCTGTGTTTAAATGCACAAATCGAAGTGATAAAATGACAAATACTTCGTGCAAGAACACGAAATGCATTGCAATGTTTGGTCTCAGTCTGTCTACTATCAAACAACATTCCTGACTATTTGCACTTAACTGCTCAATGAGTAAAGCTTCAGATGATCTACCCTGCAATTACCTTGAAGTACACACTATAAGAATGTGCTCATTCTACTAGCTAGTTTTGGTGTGTTGTTGAGATATTTCATATTCTGTTGCTCCTGTGGTTTATGAAACCACATTTTTGAGTGTCTACACCTTCTTTAAATATATTTCCATTTGTTGCTGACAATACTTGTTCCAGCATTGTTGACATATAACAAGTGAAAAGTGTGGAAGCAGTAGTGACAACCAGAATTTTTTCACTTTTACATGTCTGTCCTCTTTGTAATAATTGTGTAATTATTTCAGCGTGACAACAACGGAAGTTATTAATGGTACGTTATTTATTAGTGGAATCCGTATGTAGCAAATGACCTAGGAGGATTTTTATTCCAGTATTCTGTTGTCCCTTTCGTTTTTGTACTCAAATTTCACGTACCAAACTTTACTTGTTTCCGCATGGCAACACCTTATTTCGGCCTGGAATGCTTTTGTGGCAGTTGAGTGAGACGCATTTGTAACTGCAGTATTTTGTTGTCATCTTGGTCTTTATACTCAAATTTCGTCCACCAAAGTTCACAACCACACTCTCTGACAGCAAATTTCCAAGTTTTTGGAATTAATAAGTTTAGTTAACACCAGATAAATGTATACTAGACTTTATGAAACCAGTTCTTGCAACACATTACAACAGATGTAAAGCCACGATAACCATTGTTCGTCATAACTATTACTGTTCACTGTATGTTTCGCAGCTCATCTGGACCATGTACTTGCATTCTAATTTACACAAACATTTTCGCAGTGGTACATTCATTGTTATTGTAAACCTAAGTTAACTGTTATGCATTACTGACAGATTCGTGAATATCATTACCGCATTTTCAGGAAAAATACTACCGGGCTCGTCATTTCGCACCTTCCATTAAGTTTGACGGAACTTGATGCACATCCATATTCCGTAGTCAATCTTTATTTAAAACGTGGAACTGTAAAATTCTCTAGTGGTTGTGGCATACCACCTGTCAGCCGATAGCCCAAATAACATAGCGAACGACAGTTCAATTTGCCTCGAACATGGCGGACCTATCACCGCTCTATGAAATGTAAGCTCTGTGTAATTATAACGAACAACTTATCACATTACATTGATCTCTATACTACCGGGATGTTGAATTTCAGCTTTCTGATCGTGCTAGCCATAGACGTTCATAAATTTCAAAGCATGAGATAGGCAGACAATTATTTGTCAGTAATAACTGATGGGAATTCGGATGTTAAATTTAAACATGACAGACAATAGGAAAATGTGTGGAAAACATCAGTATGTGGAGCCACGCAGTAGTTCTATGCTCAGATATGAGATTTATACAACCGGTTTATATAGAGATCATTATGATACATATTATTTTAGGTCTTAAAAAGTACATAATTACACTTTTAAAGCCTGTATCATTCAGTCATATCTCAATTTCTTTTTAAATAGAAGTATTGATTATCACATAATTTTTTTTCTTAGTAGAATAGTACACACAATAATTTTAAGAATATTCCAAATATTCAGCTGCAGCAGCATCTTCAACAAAAGTCGTAGAACTTCAGTCGCCAGACGCCATTTCGCGGCCAATTCATAACAATTATTACGTAATTGTGAAGGGCGGGAGTTACAAAGGAACAGGACCTTCACCATTTCGTTTTCAGCGTGGAGTACGGACCTGGATAAAGTTCGAATTAATTTTCATAACATTCTATCATTACTTAATTTTCGTGAGGAAATAATATAAGTGTGCTATATCGTGGTGTCCAATTTATCTTGGGTACGCAATATCCGAAGAATTGTTAATGTGTTACTCATGCTTAATATAATTCTCAGACCGAGAGTAGCCGGGGCAACCACAGTAAAATATTTTATTTAATTACTTAGTGCAAAGTTAGTCATTATTATATCAGAGAATATTTCACGATAAAGGACGGTATTCAATTTTATGGAGATCAAAATTATTACTTATGGAGGTAATATCATAGTTTTAAATATATCTTGGATGACTAGTTAAGAGCAGTAATTTACCGGATAGTTAATGGAATATTTCACCCCTTTCACACATATATGAGCGTTAGAACTAAAATAGTGGCAACATTCCTGTGGAGGTACTATGCAATGGAATCCACTATTATCGCCGATAGCACACTTTGCTGACATAGATACTTTTCCTCCGAGCTAAGGGGCTCGCCCGTTCCACGTCACCGGCGTGCGCACAGTCAAGGGAAACACACTCACATGTGAGCGAGCGATCTAACGTAACCGTGTCACTATGTCTTCGAAACAGGAACAACGGAATTGGATCAAAATTAAATTTGCCAAACGTCGCACAGCACTACAGTGTCATCAAGGTCTTCAGAAGGCTTGCAGAGATTCGGCATAACTGTACTGAACAGTAGCACGAAAATTCGCAGGCGCATACAGCGCAAGCTGTGGCTGCTTTACTAGGTCGATGGAACTGGGAAGTGCTGTACCATCCACCATACTCCCAGGACATAGTCGTTGTGACTTTGATTTGATTCCGAAGATGAAGGTACCACTTCGTGTCATTCGATACAGAACTGTTCCAGAGATTCGACCGCCCTATTCGCACCGGGCTCTGATAACGGTATACTACGCCTTCCACATCGCTGACAGCGAGTGCTACACTACACTGGTTACTACTTTCAAGCACAGTAACAGGTGTAAACATGTAACGCTTTGTAGAGGTTGTGAATGAATGGCTGCCACTATTTAACTTCCGACCCTTATACTGGGTGTTACAAAAAGGTACGCCCAAACTTTCAGGAAACATTCCTCACACACAAAGAAAGAAAATATGTTATGTGGACATGTGTCCCGAAACGCTTAATGTCCATGTTAGAGCTCATTTTATTACTTCTCTTCAAATCACATTAATTATGGAATGGAAACACGCAGCAACAGAACGTACCAGCGTGACTTCAAGCACTTTCTTACAGGAAATGTTCAAATTAACCTCCGTTAACAAGGATACATGCATTCATCCTCCGTCGCATAGAATCCCTGATGCGCTGATGCAGCCCTGGAGAATGGCGTATTGTATCACAGCCGTCCACCATACGAGCACAAAGAATCTCTACATTTGGTACCGGGGTTGCATAGACAAGAAGTTTCAAATGCCCCCATAAATGAAAGTCAAGAGGGTTGAGGTCAGGAGAGCGTGGAGGCCATGGAATTGGTCCGCCTCTACCAATCCATCGGTCACCGAATCTGTTGTTGAGAAGCGTACGAACACGTTGACTGAAATGTGCGGGAGCTCCATCGTGCATGAATCACATGTTATGTCGTACTTGTAAAAGCACATGTTCTAGCAGCACAGGTAGAGTATCCCGTATGAAATCATGATGACGTGCTCCAGTGAGCGTAGGTGGAAGAACATGAGAGCCGGCCGCGGCGGCCGAGGAGACTGAGGCGCGCCAGTCACGGTCTGCACGGCCACTACGGTCGAGGGTTCGATTCCCCCCTCGGACATGGATATTTGTGCGTCCTTAGTCTTAGTTAGTTCATAAGTAGTTTGTAAGTTTAGGGACTGATGACCCCGTAGTTAAGTCCCATCGGCTATACAAACATTTGAACATTTTGAAGAACATGAGGCCCAATCAATACATCACCAACAATTCCTGCCCAAACGTTCACAGAATGTGTTGATGACGTGAATCGAGGAAGTACAGTACATACTAACGAAACAATTGGGTATTTTGACAGTTGTCTGCAAGGATTATTTCAATTTACATTTCAAGAGAAATACTAAAGTAAGCTCTAACATGGAAACTAAGCGTATCCGGATACATGTCCACATAACATATTTTCGCTCTTTGTGTGTGAGGAATGTTTCCTGAAAGTTTGGCAGTACCTTTTTGTAACACTATATATATATATATATATATATATATATATATATATATATATATATATATATATATATATATAAAATTTCAAGTGAAGTCAGATTATTTTCTATGAAAGTAAAAATTAAGTTAATGTTGCATTACACGGAACAGACGTTCACTTATCCCCGTTTCCTAATTGCCATGGCTTATACACATTGACATGAGAATTACAAAGGAAATGGGCATGCCTTTTACACTCGCAAACTACATATCCTATTAAGGTAGTGGAAACAAACGGAAATGATCAGAATTTTTGTCTCAATGGCGCGAACGTGGCCGAATGAACAATAGTTTTATATTTACGTATTTGGGACACATCTTTAAAAATACATTTATCAGATTGTTGGATAGCTTGTGAAATGGAGAGCAACACTCTCTCTTTGTGAACTGGATGTGGACAGCAAACCTGTCACACAATTCAGCTGAGAGCTATGCAAAGGTAAAACCACTCTCGTTTTCACCACCCCCTCCCCCCGCCCCCCGATAAGTTCACTAATCTCGCCCACCGACGCATTCACAAACTTGGCAGCACTGCGTGCAAAATTTATTGGATCGTAAATTACCGTAGGCGTTTTCCGGCCGTGTCACCGCTTAATCACTGGTGATTGTCGGGGCCTGTTTGCAGCGTACGAATGCATGCAAATCAATAGCTGCAGGCGGCCGGCGGCGTGCGTTCCATTACGTTTTAGGACCGAAATGCGCGCGCGACAACGCCTGAAAAACGACGCCGCCGACGCGCGGTGCCAAGTGTGGGCCGAGCCACACCACAGCCGATAATGGAAGCCCGCCGCTGTGCGAGATTTGTACTCTTGTTAAAGCAACTGTGTAATAATCGTCACAGTGACACCTCGCCTACAAATGTTTACCCTCGTCAACTCAGGAAAGGTTACTCATTTTGTTGTCGTTCATACATACAGGTAGATTACGTATTCAAAGGTTCCCCTTCGGGGGGGGGGGGGTTAGAATGCTCCCTCGGACAAGGACGTTTGTGTTGTCTTTAGTTTAAGGTAGTTTATAAGTAGTTTGTAAGTTTAGAGACTGATGACCCCGCAGTTAAGTCCAATAAGCTTAACAGACATTTGACCATTTGTATTCAAAGAAAATAATGGCTTACCAGAATTGGTCTACATGAGATATTGCCGTGATTTGGAATTTCGTGAGAAATTTAACGGCGTGATATACTCCAATCAATAGCAAATGCCTTTGGCTGGTAAAAGCTCTACAACGATACGTATTCCATCTCCACTCGTGTCCCTTGAGGAGTGGTGATGCAGGGAAACTCTATTGATAGCATCTCTGGGGGTTTGGAATTTGCTTCGAAAGGTGAGTTCTGTGGTTGTAGAGGAACCTTTCATCGAAACATTATCGCTGGGTAGAAACGTCAATATAGTTGTACCAGTAATTGTGTTGCAGAGTGTAGTTAAAAATGTGACTGTGGATACAATTCTTTGTTTTAGGTGTGAGAGAGAGGAGGAATGTAGCAGCCGCAGCAAGCGTTTTGCTGGGTTCAAGAGAAATAATCTGGTAAGTTTTGCTGGCGCAAAATTTACGATATTTATTTTTGGAGGATCGCTTAATATAGTACAACTTTCTGTATTCAGTCATTTTGCAATAAATGTTTTGAAATTTCAAAATGGCCCTAAGACAAGTGGAAGGATTGGGTGGGTAACCAAACTAAAATAATTACGAATTTGAAACGTATTTATTAAAGACAATCATGAAGCACAATAAAGATTTGAAATTTGAAAGTAACCACTGGCTGAAGCCCCATTTAAAAACCTAAAACCTGACAAGCAGCAGGTGAGGCTCGCACATTAGTTGGTAGTTAATCTGACAGAGACTTCAAAAGCAAAACGCCAACTTTAAGTAATTTTTCAAACAATAATTACGAAATGAAAATGACCATTGGATAAAGCCCTATCTTAAATTTGACAATCAGCTGGTGAAACCCGTTCCTAGATTGTCAGAAAGATTTCAAACGCAGAATTCCAACTTTAAATGAATTCTTAAACAAATTACCAAATCCTTTGATCATTGCGTAAAGCCACTTAAAATCAAACTGTAGGTAAGGCACATACGTTAACTGATAATTAAACTTACAAAGATTTCAAAGGGCAAAACACTAATTTATCTGTGATTTGTTAAGTAACAATTGCCACAAGAAAGATGCCATTAATCACTTAAAATTTAAAGCCACTGCTCATGCATGATGCTACAATTAACTAATATACAACTCCAAAAATGTCATGAACACATCTGGCTGACAACGATTAGACCTTAAAAGAGGCCAGTGACACTAACCATTAAACACCACTGTAAATCAAATCCATGTAGCCAGTGGGTGGAGACAGCATAATAAACACGCCAACCACAACACATAATCAATAAAAGGAAGAAATTCAACTCAGGGTTGGTTAGGGGCGGTTACCCAAATTCCTAAAGCTGTCAGATACACTCAATGTCCGGAGACAGGACGAAACTAAGACTGCCCACAAAATGTGTTGGCGGCCAGGGAAAGTAACTGACGGGAACGGCTACACAAGGAAACAAATAGCCCGATAACAAGAAATGGCAATGAAAATAACAAATCTAACAAAGTTCACAACAGCCCAGTAAATTGCAGCAAAACGACGTCGAGAATGAACTCTGAGGCTGCTAGAAAGCTATGGTAAGAAATTTGGCCTTCTATTTTGACTTTACATACAATAAGCTATCTGGCCAATTGCAACCTGACTGATAAAGACTGAAGAACTTTTCTCTCAGCACCTTACTGTGGCAACTTTCTACCAAGTAAGTACTAATAGCAGGAATAATTAACAATCAATGCAAGGTGAAGCAAAGGAAGATTGCCAAAAGGTAAGTTCATTCAATGTAAACTGGTGCACTAACAGAGTGACGAATTCGCATGCTGCTGCACTAAATGTGAACAGGTAACAACAGAGCACAAAACTGTTGATTCACAACATGGTTGAAGAGTCACTCATGTAAACACCATCCTGAGTAACAAAATAATCAGCTTAGCGGCCACAAACAACACAGCCACAGACAGCAACAGCACAACCAAACCCCGGCACAGTGCAGTAGGCAAATGGACGATCGTCTCGCAACAAACTCGCTGCCATGGTTTCCTCCACTCACTATCAGGCCCCAGTTCCGCTACAAATGTGCAATCGCAAGCCATGTCATCCATCTGACAGCTGCTTCTTCGCACTTGGATAAAGTGAACAATGAGTTCATTCAGCTCAAGTCAGACTGCACGCCGCCAAACTTCTCAGTAACTGCCTGTCGAATTCAGACTGCCTCACTCCTGGCTGTCACCATGCATGCGCAAATGGAGTTCGTATGGTCATGCCCACCCATAGCGACGAGTGTACTGTAAGTGATAGCAGGCGGAAATATAATCGACAGTACAGCGTTTAAGTGAATTGCACCAAAACAATGACAGAATACATTGTAAAATGGATCATAACAGGAAAGGTGGTAATTCCTGACAGAAAGGCAATCTGAATCGGATAATGAAGAGCAGCCCAGATAAAATTAGAAAAAGGGAATTCACTTAAACAAACTAAGATGCCACATATTAGAAAAAAGGCGGTCTTGAGCTATGGGACAAGGGCGAAATCAGAAGATAATATGCACTATACATGATGCGATAACCGTCACGGCTGAGGTTTTTTTCCATAAACGAAAACATTTTTTAATGTTTTCTGCAAAGGCATGGGATTAAACGACATGTTTTCTTGGTTGAGAGCTTATGATGAGTTTCTAGATGTAACATGAAATTTGTCACTTTAACTGCAGATGAAAACAGCTTTGTTTTATGTTTAAAAATTTCAGCAATATAAACAGAGAGTTTGAATTATCATTACAGTGAACATTCCAATCATTTTTGGAGAAGCATTTATGAAATTATATCTTATGTGGTCACGTCTCGTGCATTTTAAAGTACTGGGAAGAATTCGCATTGTCACAGATATATTTTGTTTGCAATTTACCCACAATTACTAACAGTACTTATTATTATTATTATTATTTCTTTAACTAGATAAATTTTCCATTGTGCACAGCTGCAAAAAAAAAGAGTTGTTAGGCAGGGTATAGCAGCACGTTGTCAGAACAGTCTAAAGTTTAAAAAATGCAATTAAATAGAGGAATTAATTTGCCAATGCTAATGACTTAGAAATGATTTAAATTAACCGATTCAGATTTAGTCCACTCTAGTACATTGCAAAATACCGTCATAATTGTTAAATGCTGTTAATATAGTTTTACAGTTGTGAAAATCAGTGATGCTTACATATGCGTGATTCTGTTGAAGCGATTTATAGCGTGTTATTCCTTTTAATTTAAAATAATTTTTGATATCTGTTCTGTTGTACCAAACTACATTTTTCACAATGTTTTACGTGAAGCGACAGCACTATAGTGTAAAAGAATTATCTTGAATTGGTAACAGAAATTTATTTTTTGTGGAATGTATAGATGTTACGGCAAAGTTTTGAGTTCACTCTGTGGCAAGCGAGTTAAGTACAGATAGCATCTTTACGTCAACCGTGTGGAGCATAATTTTATGACTTTTCCATCATAAACGTCTGTTCATAAACCCGTAATAGTATGACGGGTTGGAGATCTCTTCTAAATAGCAGATTGTAAGGGATCCCATTACGTCAACCGTGTGGAGCATAATTTTATGACTTTTCCATCATAAAGGTCTGTTCATAAATCCGTAAGAGTATGAGGGGTTGGGGATCACTTCTAAATATCAGATTGTAAGGGATCCCAAATATGGCCTGGAGAGTTTCATCATCAGAAGCGGTGCTTAAGCTCAGAAGGTGTGTTCATGGAGCAACCCAGTAGTAATTTTGGTCGTACGGAGTGTCGCATTGTACTTATGTAATTGCCGTGGTCTGTTGGAAAGCAAAATGGACATAAATGGATGCAGGTGATGGGTGTACACGTGCTTGTCATTTATCAGAGTCGTATCTAGTCGTATCAGGAGTCCCATATCACTTCAACTGCACACGCCCCGCATCATTACAAAGCCTCCACCAGCGTGAACAGTTCCCTGCAGGCGACAGGTTTCCAGTAATCAACAGTCAAACGGCGGTGTTGGCGGGCCCAAGCGATGAGTAATACTTTGCGCTGCTCAGTCAGTAAGGTTACATAAGTGGGCCTTCCGCTTGGAATGCTCAAATTGATGATATTTTGTTGAATGGTTGGCAGGGTGACACTGGCTGATGACACACCATTTAAATCCGCAGCAATTTACTGTTGGATGCACTTCTGTCATGTCAAGCGATACTCTTCAGTCGTCGTTGGTCAGTCCAGTGTTGCTTCTCGACAACAACGTATTAAAAGCTGATTTATACCGTCTATGAACCCTTAAAGTCACATTGTTTCTGATGAACAATATGCTTCTAGTACGACATTTTGCCGTCTGGTGCGAAGAGAACCCACTTCTGAGGCATTAATCTGTCCATCTTGAAGGTTGTGTTACGTTGCTGTCTGTACGTTGCTGTGAGTGTGAGCGTGAGTGTGGTTCATGTTATTTTATTTCAGCAGTGTATTGTCTTGTCTTTGGTGCTGTGGCGAAGATTAAGCTAGCAGTATTGAACTGACAGTGTTAACTATTAACAAAATAACGTTTCAAGTATTAAAATACCTCGATACAAACGTCTGTGCATGAAATAAATAACGTAAAAATACAATAGTGCTATCATAATTTTTAAAACATATATTGATGTTTCGTGTACAGTATTATCAGAAAAAAAATTAATTTTTGCAAAGCTGAACACACAATGTGGAAATGAAAGGGTTAAATGTCTTTCTCCGGCTGCAGCGATGTTGGAGATTCGATGTTTTACCGGACACCTAATATTCTCGGTGCATTCGTGAAATTGTAGCACGGGAAAACCTCCAGCTCATCGTTGCCTCGGAAATGATGTGTCGCATCTCTCATTCGCCCACTATACCACCAAGCTGAAACTCACTCAAATCGTGATAACCTGCCATTGTAGCAGCAGTAATCGATCTAATCTCAGCGCCGGACACCTGATGTCTTATACAGGCTTTGCCGAAAACAGTGCCGCCGTCCACTGTGGCCGAGGAGGGGATGACGGTTTCACTGTTGGTTGTGAGTGATATGGCGACTGTAGAGCAGAAGGATTTGTGCGATCTTAAGTTCGCGAAAAGTGTGTCGCAAATTTTAGTGCAGCGGGCATTTCGTTACCAACTTCGATATTCAAGCCTCGTAAAACTATCAGCCGTTGGTTTAAGCAATTTAAACACATTCTACGTGTGTGTAAAGGAAAAAGCACAGGCCGATCACGTACGTCAGACGATAAAATTTCCAACGGATTCAAAAGTGTTTTGTGCACAGTCCCTGGAAGTCTATCAATAGTCGAGAGCTTGGAGTACCCCAACCTACTGTATGCAGAATTGGCGTTTGCTCTACAAGCCCTAAAGATTACAACTTGTGCTCTCCACCCTAATGACAAACACAAGCATTTTGTTGTTATGTGCTTGCAAAGATGAAAGATGACGCGTTTCAGCAGCGTTTAGTTTTTAGCGATGAAACGATGTTCGTTCCTTAGTGGAAAAGACAATAGACACAAAGTGCACATATGGGGCTTATAAAAATCTATATTCACCATTGCAACATGAAAGAGACTTACTATAGGCAACGTTTTCTGTACAGTATTCCGTGTAAAGGTTAATGGGTGGTTTTTCTTTGCGGAAAGAACTGTTACGAGATCACGTACCTGGATATGTTTTCAGAGTGACTGTTCCTTTAAGTTATGGAATTTTCCAAGAACTTCATTTCCAACTGCATTGACAGCGTGATACACAAGGCTTTTTGAATCCATCCCTTCCTCAGCTCTGGAATGGTCACAGCGGACTTAACACGTTTGAGACGACTGACTGCTGATTTATTTTCACTTGGGCCTTAAGTGCCCAAAATTACGATTTATACCAAGAATAAAATGTGGTAAAAAGAAATCAGTATAATTTTGACGCCACGCCACAGTGGAATGCCCATCCCGCTAGAATAGGTAGTGGCGTTATGGTGGGTAAACCAGTAAAGAACCTCTATATATATCGCAAATTGTCGTTTTCTAGATTCAGTTCATATTTTGAACGGTATATTTCATATTCTGATCTATTTTGTAATGTTACTAACTTTTATTTTTACTTTTCATGGGATACTTCCCATTGAAATTTAGACACAAGTTTCAGAAAATTGGGGATAAATAATAATCGATATAAAGAAACTATTTGTTATACTGGAAATATATATAAAATAATTGTAAATACATGATGAAAAAATTGAAGGAAAAATTGAAGGAAAATCACTTTCACTTATGTGTAAACATATGTATTTAAAACAAACCCACATTTCAAAACTTCAATGAATATACACAAAAATGAAAACGTATTGACAATGTATACATAATTAATGATTTCTCTTAAATGTACCGGTACAAAGAAAGAGACTATAGTATAGGACATACAAGTCCAGGACGTAGCCAGAGGTGTTTCGACCACCTCCCAAATTCCGTCAAAATGCCTAGGCCCAGGGTACCTCAGAAAAACTTACCTTTTAGAACGAAAAATGTCCAGTTGGTGGAGTAATGAAGATGAATATTCGAGGAGCTGTTTAAAATCAGTTAACACCTTAACGCACGGAAGAACCAGACCCAGTGACAGCAAACTGTCTACTGAGGGCCTGGACAGAGTGTTCCCTTTAACCTGCAAGCCGGACCGAGCCTATGAGCGTTGTTCTCGTGAGGGTTCGGTGACACCACACAGGCGTGCGCCGTCCGGGAGGCATGGAGGCCCTCACATCCCAGTGGCGTGATCCGTCATAACGTGTTAAGGACCTAGCTCTGTATTTCTGATCACTTAGTTCTACTGTTGTGTGCTGTCCACTGGTTTCAAAAAATATTTTCTATAAAAAGAATTTCGAAAATGACTTCCCGATTCGTCCTCATTTATTGCATTCCACTTATTTGGTATCTGTTGTTTCATGGTACTGCATGCCAATAGAAAGGCTACGGTTAACGATGTCGACAGCTTAAGCATGTCAACAGCCATGCCGCGGTGAAAGCATCGGTAGACACTAGCGAACTGTCGGGCAACGTGGAACATCATTCAGATCTGTCAAGCGCTATTGGCAATCTGAGTGCACTCAGCTTTAGTGAGGCCACTTAACTGAGAAGTAGCGACTACGGTCAAGAATGTAGACACAAAAGCCGGTAGTGCGGGGTGCCGACTACGTCCCCATCCTTATCGCATCCATTGGCGCTTCAAGTGGAAGATGACATGGTGACCGGACGGTACCTGTTGTGGCTGTCGAGGCCTTTAGAACGGTGTTTAGTTTGCCTTTCTAATCATAATCCTCTGTTATCGTCAAAAGCAACCCACTTCTCACATAAAGCTCCCTTTTCCAAACTATTTGAGAAGTCCTGAAGTATCTCACTGTGAGAAATTTATTTAGAAAATTTACATCTGAAATCGACTATAGCAATATTAGCAATTTAAATGTCGCTCAATACTGCTATATAACTGGTAGAAACCGACCTAGGAAAAGGTTTCTTTGGTCTGTAGAAATCTAGTGGTAATGCTGACGCTTGGACATACATTACCACTACAATGATCGCGTCAATAAGAGGAACAATGGTGGTCGCTTTGTTTTTGTGAGACAGAGGGTCAGCATTGTACCGTTAACCTTAATTAACCTCAGATGTTGCAGTGAATAGGTAAACAAAACGAAGGAGAAATCATGTATTACAAAAGTAGCAACTGAACATTCACTTTTTGAAAATTGACAATAGAATGTTTAGGTCCACTAACGCGCGGGTTGCCTATTCCAGAAATAAGTATCGACCTTTTTGGTGTTAAGGAAAGGCAAATCAACATTTCTAGCTCATAAATTTAGTGGAAGCGTTTGAATATGTTGTCTGGAACACTCTCTTTAAAATCCTGAAGTCAGCAGGAGTAAAATATAGGGAATGTGAATGTTATACACAAGTTTCTACATACAAAACCCAGACAGCAGTTTTAAAGGTGAAATCGACGAAGTGGTTGAGATGGGCGTAATACAGGGTTGTAGTCCTTTCCCAATCTCTACATTTCGCAGTCTCTGAAGGAAGATATATTAAAACTTTGTTGTTTGCCCATGACGTTGTAATACTGTCCGAGACAGCAAGGGATCTGCAAGAGAAAATAAACGGAATGTATAGTGTCTTGAAAGGATCATATAAGACAAACATTAACAAGAGCAAAAGAAGGGTAATGCCATGTAATCTGAGAAAATCATTTCATGTAGATGGATCTACATTATGAGACAATAATGGTGGTAGATGACTACAGCGCACCTCTAGCGTCTACAGGTGAACGATCGCCTAATGCAGACCAAATACGCTCTGGAATTTCGCTGAGTCAGCAAGAGTTCTTAATAGTATCGTAGCTTAGAGTTTCAAGGAGTAGGGAGTCTGTGGAATACGTGTCCTACGTGTCGCCTATTATGCAGTCTTATATTCCTCATGACAAGGTGTAAGGCAGCTAAATTAAAGATTCAGAATTCTTCTCCTTCGGAATTCAAGATACTGAAACATACTAACCGTTTCATGGCAGATATATGAATTCAATTTCGAAGTTAAAAATTTGTCCTGCACTGGGATACGAAATCTGATTTTCCGGTTTGGGTCAGCCGTCGCCTTAAGCAAGGACGCGATCCTGCCAAAATACTCAGATTATTCCACCATACGATGGTTGTCCCCCTGCTTAAGACTTTTGCCATTACTAGCAGACTATATCTTTTGTTTTTGTTTTCTTTTCTCGCCTGTGTTGTTGTAGCCCAAAGTGCTGCCGCCTTTGGCGGCTAGACTTCCTGACTGTTTGGAAAGGGTTCAGGTTTCTCATTATCTGTTGACTTTTGCAGGGGGTTAGGGCTCGCAGGGGTCCTTTTTATCCGGCATTCCTTAATATCAGTTTATAGTTGAACAGTGAGTGTTGCTGATCATTTCTCCTTTTTCCGCGACTGCGTTTTCAGATGGTCTTCTTTGGATCTTTCCTTTCTTCCTCTCGCCCTTTTGGCCCACTCTTCCTGGGCTACCATATCTAAAATGCGTAGCCAGCCAGAGTGAGTGAGCAGGGGGAGGGAGTTAATGAGATGTAGGTCAGGTATGAGGTGGTGGAGAGGTTGTAATAGTACAGGATCTATTGGTTGCTGGGGAGAGGTGGTTTTGGGACGTTCTGGGGAGTGAAGGGATAGATTGTAAGGCTATTCATAGTTAGGTTCTGCGGCCCATTCTGAGAGTGCTCTCAGGAAGTTTTGGATTTTGGGCTAAGATGTCCAGGCCGGAAGGTAAGAGTTCGTTGGGTCTTCTTCTGTGGCTGATTTCAATTCCCTGTGAGGTGACGCACCAGGAGGTGGCGTGATATCGTGTCTCTGCCAGATGGAGTCTTGTTCTGGTTTCCCAATGGACGACGCGTCCTCCATGGCGATGTCCATGACGCCTGGCGTCTCTACTGGCGCCAAGCTATCATCCGTTTGAATTGCAGCGTGTGTGTGACGTATTGTTTCTTGTGAATTTTTGAGCTGTTGAGCCGCGGCGGATTAGCCGTGCGTACTGGAGCGTCGTGTTGATTTGCGTGCGGCCGTCCGCCGTCGGGGTTCGATTCCCCCCCATCCCCTCCTCGGGCATGGGTGTTTGTGTTGTCCTTAGGTTAGTTTATCTTAGCTTAGGTAGTTTGTAAACAAAGGACTAATGACCACGCAGTTGAGTCCGATACAAACATTTGATTTATTTATTTATTATTTTCTCTTTTTTAGCTGTTGAATTTCTTCATTTAGCTCCTACAGCTTACGCCGACAGGCCTCCAGCTCTTTGTTGGTGGCAGCCATCTGCACGGCAACTACCAGAGTAAGGCAGATGATGCGTTGTCAGTGGATGCTCTTGTGTCATACATAGTTGTTTTTGGCGCCGCCGACACTCGTTGCGCCGGCTGTGGTATGGTTTCTCTGGTCTTCTGGACGCGTTGTCCATTTCTTTGAGCTGCTGATATCCCGTTCTTGATGTAGGTGCAGCTACGATGGTTTGCTGCGTGTGCACCTCCACATTTCGCACACTTGTGTGGAACTGTCTTGGGATTGGGACAGTCGCGCACGTCATTTGCCTGGGCGCATTTCAGACACGCGGCTTCGTTTCGGCAGTGGTGTGCTACGTGACGAATCTTTAGACTCTTGTAGTCCTGCACTACTCGTTTTCACAGTTTTCCATTGGTCTCAACGCCGGACAGCACGAGCGGATGCTCCACGACGGCGGCGATACGACCAGTCTTGGCGGTTGGTGCAATTCATTGTGCGTGAAGCATCCTTCAACTTGTCGGAAGCAGAAACGGGCAATGCGGAGGGAGCGGGCGTACGTGAAATTAGCCCACTACTTTGAAACTTTTTAAATTTATTTTGTTTCTCTAAGGTTGCTCTGCATTGCCCCAGACACACACATCTGTAAATTTAAAAATTGGCCAACACTTAAACAAAAACTCTAATTTCCAACAGCCCCCACTTTTTGAAAAATTTAACTTTTTATACGTGCTCTGTGTTGCTCTAGTTGCTCTGAACTTTGCTCCAGAACAACAATGTCCTCGGACCTATAATTTTCAAATGGGAAGCAAAAATAAATTTTCCGCCAGCCCGCAATTTTCAAAAAGAGGAGTATTGTATGCATGATTTGAGTTGTTATAGCTGTTCTGA
The DNA here is from genome assembly GCA_026315105.1 of Locusta migratoria. Taxonomy (NCBI): domain Eukaryota; kingdom Metazoa; phylum Arthropoda; class Insecta; order Orthoptera; family Acrididae; genus Locusta; species Locusta migratoria. The sequence goes on from CM048744.1 coordinate 388,453,174, forward strand.
ATGTTGCCCCAGAAAAACGATATTTTCTTATGATTTTCAAATTATCAAAAAAATTGTATTTCTTCATGTAAGTTTCTATGATTGTTCTGAACATGAACATTGGAAAAATATGTCATACTAATTTAGAAAGTAAAAATTTTAACGGAGTTCAGTGTAGGAGCTAGCCGGGAAAAATAATGTAGGAAGCTTTAATCCTGTTTCCGATTATTGCGAAATGGCAGCCTTGTGAGTGAATTATTAAATGAAAATTAAGTGGAATGTATGGCAAGAAGAGTTGGTGTGTCAAAAAAAAAAAAAAAAAATAAAATAACCTGGCATGATATAACTAGAGATGAAATGCTCTCCTTTTGGGGAATTTTGCTTCGTATTGGAGCAGATAAAGGCTGCGATGTTCGAATCAGAGAAGTTTTTCTGGGAAAGTTTTCCAAACCGTTATATAGAGCTACAATGTCTGTGAGTCGGTTTGAGGCACTAAGAAGATTCATTAGATTTGACAACAAAAGATCAAGAGAGGCTAGGTTACAAACTGATAAGCTGGCTGCTACATCCTACATACGGAAAATATTTATAGGACAGTACAGGAAAGTATTGATACCTAAAATCAATGTTACCGTGGATGAACAACTAGTTCCATTTAAAGGCCGTTGTGGATCTGTGCAGTATATACCAAGTAAGCCTGCAAAGTATAGGATTAAAATATTCTGGATGTGAGAAGCTGAAACTGGTTACGCCATTGATGGAACTGTGTATACAGGAAGTGAACAAGGTGAGCCACCCCAGAAAAATTTGGATCTTTCGACAGTGAAGACTCTTACAACATCCAGAAATGTTATTGTAGATAATTATTTTACAAGTGTACCACTAGCAGAACATCTCTTGAATAAGAACCTAACTGTTGTGGGAACAATGAGGATGAATAAAAGAGAAATTCCAAAGGAGATGAAGCCAAATAGTAGTAGGTAAGTAAATTCAAACCTGTTTGCATTTCCGAAAGAAATGACAATGGTTAGTTTCTCGCCAAAGAACAAGTGTGTAATCCTCCTAAGTACCACGCATCAAGATAACTCTATAGATGAACAACATCCAAAACGGAAACCTGAGATGGTGAAATATTATAATAAACTAAGGGTGGTGTTGATGTAATGGATTTGCTAGTGCGTAAATACACATGCAAAAGACAAAACACACGCTGGCCCATGGCACTGTGGTGCAACATAATCTACGTATGCACACTAACAGTCTTTATTACCTACAAAGCACAACATTCTACGTATCACGAATTGCTTTTGCACAAGATGAGGCTTTTCATCAAGGAACTTTCCATGGAGTTGATCCAACCATTCATGATAAGATGATCTTCTAATCACTTTTCTGCAAAAATCCATACTCCTGGATATGCAGAAGTTCATTACTATCACTGCATCACAAAACGACAGCAGTAACAGCAACAACACAGTTGGTCGGCAGAAGAAAAGGTGTTCACTGTGTTCGAAGGACAGAAAAACAAAAACAGTTTGCAGTAAGTGCTCATAAACATCTGTGCCAGGACCATAGTAGTGTGGTGTGCAAAAATTGTAAAAACTGATGTGATATTTTTTTTGAAATGATTTATGCTTTTTCAGTGGCAAAATCACCTATTTGAACACTGAAAAATAATATTTATGGTGTCTGTATCAGTTTTCATAATATAATCTATTAAAAAAATATTCAGGATTAAAATTATACTAATTATACATTTTAAAAGCCAGTAAAATCATTAAAATAGTGACAGATTTCTTATATTATACTCATGAACCTTCAAATAAAATATTTGTGCATGATAATATCCACAAAACTTATTTTCATTTAAATTCTCATATTAGACGTAACACTTCTCGCAGTTATTTTAACGGCTCGGTGGTATTTGACAGCAAAGTGTTAATACTGCTCGACGCACAGGATACCGTGCCCACGGGTGCGGTTCCTGTAGGGTGATGCTTGTCCACTGTTGGTCGAGCTGATCTCTACGAGATTACGAGAGTAACTCGGGCGTCCGATCCTTGATTGTCGTGAGTGCATTCGTGTTCTCTCGATAATCCATTTTTGTTCGGGGCAAGTCCCGGAGATAAATTAAATTGGTCCCAACCCCCCGGCTCCGACAAAGGTTTTCGGGAGGTTTTCCTTGGTTGTAAGGCGTATGCCGGAGCTGGTAAGCCCCTCCCACTTATTCCCAATTGGGATCCCCCTTTGCCCCACTATCAGCTTGTCTGATATTGGCTGAATAGAACCGCGACTCTTTATGGGCCGGATCTCAAACAGCCCGCTCCACTCCTCGGAGTGGAGAATGAAAAGAGATAAGTTTTTTTTTTTTTTTTTTTTTTTTTTTTTTTTTTTTTTTTTTTTTTTTTTTTTTTTTTTTTTTCGCCCCTGTACTTATTCCCGACTCCTTAACCCCACTAACAGCTTTCCTGTCAACTGGCTGAATAGAACCGCGATCCTTTATGTGCCTCATGTCGATGGGCCCGCTGCACTCCTCGGAGTGGTAAATGAAAAAATAAGTGCCTTTTATTTTTCTCAGAGTAACAAGAGTAACAATTGGCTTGTAAGTACCAACAAGCTGTAAATGCAACTGTGAGAACTAGTATTTTTGCTCTTACCTCCTACTCTGTCGGCTTATTATATGATTGTGGGTCTGATCCCAAGCAGCCTGCCTCACTCCTCCACGTGCGCTCACCTATGGAGATACTACTCACTGAGAGTGTGTAAAAGAAATCTGGGCGCCCTGTTTTTAATTATAGGGAGTGCACGTGTGCCATTTAGGCAGTAAGTTATCCTTTTACTTGGGACATCGTCCCGGAGGAAAATTCAACTATTCCATACGTATCAAACAGTCCGAAATAAGGGAATACTTCATTTATTTATTATTTTGCTCTTACAGTAGTCGGTACTAACTCACAAATAATGTAAAGGGAGAAACGTACACAAGCTTGTAAGTTCAGATAAAAATTAGCGCTTTTTCTACCAGAATTTCCTTCTCTGCAGTGTGTTGTTGTTGTTATGGTCGTCAGTCCGGAGACTGGTTTGATGCAGCTCTCCACCCTACCCTATCTTGAGCAAGCCTTTTCATCTCCTCATAAGAACGGCAACCCACATCCACTTGAATCTGCTTACTATACGAGTCTCTTGGTCTCCCTCTGCGATTTTTACCCCATACACTTCCCTCCAATGCTAAATTTACGATTCCCCGATGTCTAAGAATGTGTCCTACCAAGCGATCCCTTCTTTTAGTCAGGGTATGCCAAAAATTCCTTTTCTCACCAATTCTGTTCAGTACCTCTTCATTAGTTATTCGATCTACCCACCTAATCTTCAGCATTCTTCTGTAGCACCACATTTCGAAGGCCTCTATTCTCTTCCTGTCCGCACTGCTTATCGTCCATGTTTCACTTCCGTACAAGGCAACACTCCACACAAATGCCTTCAGAAAAGACTTCCTTACCCTTAAATTAATATTCGATGTTAGCAAATTTCTCTTTTTCAAAAATGCTTTTCTTCCCATTGCCATTCTGCATTTTATATCCTCTGTACTGCGACCATCGCATGTTATTTTACTACCCAAGTAACAAAACTCATCTACCACTTTCATTGTTTCGTTACCTAATCTAATTCCTTCAGCATCGCCTGATTTTCTAAGACCGCATTCCATTATTTTTGTTTTGCTCTTGTTAATGTTCATTTTATATGCTCTCTTCAATACACTGTCCATTCCATTCAACTGCTCTTCCAGGTCTTTTGCTGTCTCTGACAGAATTACAATGTCATCAGCAAAACGCAATGTTTTTATTTCTTCCCCCTGAACTTTAATTCCTTCACCAAATTTTTCCTTGCTTTCCTTCACCGCCTGCTCGATGTACAAATTGAATAACATCGGAGAAAGGCTGCAACCCTGTCTTACTCCCTTCCCAACTGATGCTTCCCTTTCATGCCCTTCGAGTCTAATAACTGCGGTCTGGCTTTTGTACAAGTTGTAAATAACTCTCCTTTCCCTGTATTTTACCCCTGCTGACTTCAGAATTTGAAAGAGTGTATTCCAGTCAACATTGTCAAATGCTTTCTCCAAATCTACAAAAGCTAAAAATGTAGGTTTGCCTTTCCTTAATCTATCTTCTAAGATAAGACGTAAAGTGAGTATTGCCTCCCGGGTTCCTATGTTCCTTCTGAATCCAAACTGATCTTCCCCGATGTCAGCTTCTACCAGCTTTTCCATTCTCCTGTAGATAATTCGTGTTAAAATTTTGCAACCATGACATATCAAACTGATGGTTCTATAATTTTCACACCTGTCTGCGCCCGATTTCTTTGGAATGGGGATTATTACATTTTTCTTAAAGTCTGAGGGCATTTCGCCTGTCTCATACATCCTACACACCAGTTCAAATAGTCTTGTCATGGCTGGCTCTCCCAGAGACTTTAGTAGCTCTGAGGGTATGTCATCTACTCCTGGGGCCTTGTTCCGACCTAGGTCTTTCAAGGCTCTGTCAAATTCATCTCTCAGTATAGTATCTCCTATTTCATCTTGATCTACTTCCTCTTCCCTTCCTACAACCTCGTCTCTGAGTTCATTTCCTTTGTAGAGCTGCTCTATGTACTCTTTCCACCTTTCAGCTTTCCCTTCTTTGCTGAGAACTGGTTTCCCATCTGAGTTCTTGATATTCGTAGATCTGCTCTTCTTGTCCCCAAATGTCTCTTTTATTTTCCTGTAGGCGGTATCTACCTTTCCCCTTCTTATACAGTCTTCTACAGATTTGCATTTGGCTTCTAGCCACTCCTGCTTAGCCACTTTGCACTTCCTGTCAATCTCATTTTTTAGTCGTCTGTATTCCATTTTGCCTGTTTCATTTACTGCATTTTTATATTTTCTCCTTTCATCAATTAAATTTAGTATTTCCTGTGATATCCAAGGATTTTTTGTAGGTCTTGCCTTTCTAGCTATTTTGTCCTCTGCTGCCTTCACTATTTCATCTCTCAATGCTACCCATTCCTCTTCTACTGTTTTATTTCCCCCTGTTTCTGTCAATTGTTGCCTAAATCTCCCTCTGAAATTCTCCAGAACTTCACTTTCCTTCAATTTATCCAGGTCCCATCTCCTTATTTTCCTACCTTTCTGCAGCTTTTTCAGCTTCAGCCTACAGTTCATGACTAATAGGTTATGGTCAGAGTCTATATCTGCCCCTGGGTATGTCTTGCAGTTTATAACCTGGTTCCGGAATCTATGTTTTACCATTATAAAATCTATCTGATACCTTCCGGTGTCTCCTGGTCTCTTCCATGTATACAACCTTCTTTTGTGATTCTTAAACCACGTGTTTGTTACGATTAAATCATGTTCCGTGCAAAATTCTACCAGGCGACTTCCTCTTTCATTCCTCCTGCCCAGTCCATATTCACCTACTATTTTTCCTTCTCTTCCTTTTCCTACTACCGAATTCCAGTCTCCCATCACAATTAAGTTTTCCTCTCCTTTAACTGTCTGAATAATTTCCTTTAGCTCCTCATATATTTCTTCGATCTCCTCGTCATCGGCAGAGCTAGTTGGCATATAAACCTGTACTACCGTTGTCGGTGTTGGTTTCGTATCTATCTTGACTACGATAATGCGATCACTGTGTTGCTCATAGTAGTTTACCCGCATTCCTATTTTCTTATTCATTATCACACCTACTCCTGTAATACCCCCAACTGATTTTGTATTTATAATCCTGTACTCGCCTGACCAGAAATCCTGTTCATCCTGCCACCGAACTTCACTAATCCCCACTATATCTAACTTCAACCTATCCATTTCCCTTTTTAAATTTTCTAATTTTCCTACCCGATTAAGGGATCTAACATTCCACGCTCCGATCCGTAGAATGCTAGTATTGTCTTTCCTGATGACAACATCCTCCTGAGTAGTCCCCGCCCGGAGATCCGAATGGGGGACTATTTTACCTCCGGAATATTTTACCCGAGAGGATGCCATCATCATATGTTCATACAGTAGAGCTGCATGTCCTCGGGAAAGGTTACGGCTGTAGTTTCCCCTTGCTTTCAGCCGTTCGCAGTAGCTGTGTGGCAAAGCCACATTAGCTGATGTCACAAGGCCAGCTCAGTCAATCATCCAGACTGTTGCCCCTGTAACTACTGAAAAGGCTGCTGCCCCTCTTCAGGAACCACACGTTTGTCTGGCCTCTCCACAGATACCCCTCCGCTGTGGTTGCACCTACGGTACGGCTATCTGCATCGTTGAGGCACGCAAGCCACCCCACCTCGGCAATGTCTGTGGTTCATGGGGGTTTGCAGTGTGATGTCATCGATTTTGTAATGCCTTACGATACTACTTTTTTCGGGAAGGAGGGCTAAAATACGAAAATCAAATTCTGTTTTTTTCCATGTTACATATTTCGTCGCCATTCTCAAATTGGAACAATGTTGAGAAGGAGGTTCGTACTGTTGACGTGAAGATGTTCGGAAAATTACAGATGCACAGAGTAAGGAAAAAATACAAAAGTGTCAAAAAGGTTGGGTGATAAGAACGGCTTCTATTACTACTTCAGTTATGGTTGTTTCTCGGCATAGACGTTCTGGAGCAATATTCGGAACACATAGAGCGACGTGAAGCACACACAAATAAATCAGCTTTTCAGAAATGAGAGCTAGTGCAAAAGATATCTTGGTGGCCAATTGTACACTACTAGTACGTTGAAATAGTTCTTCAGAGATAACTTGCAGAGTAACACAGACAAAATCATATAAACAAGAATTGGGGGCTTAGCAAATTTCAGTTTCTACTTCCTATTTCACAACAGTACGTATGAGGACACTCTTATTCTGGAGCTATTTTGAGAGAAACAATAGCAATTCAGGCCAAGCATAAAAAAGCAATTTCTTAAATAGCGGGGACTGGCGAAAAAATTGTTTTCGCTTGTTATTTGAAAACTATTTATTTGAGGACGTTGCTGTTCTGCAGCAATGTTCAGAGCAATTAGAGCAACTCAGAGCAAGCATAAAAAGTTCGATTTCTCAAAAAGTGAGGGCTGGCTGAAAATCTGTTTTCGATTCCCATTTGAAAACTATAGGTCCGAGGACATTTTATGTTCTGCAGCAACGTTCAGAACATCTAGAACAACTCAAAGCATACATATAATGCTCGACTTTTCGAAAAGTGGGGGCTGGCGGAAAATCTATTTTCGTTTCCCATTTGAAAACTATTGGTCCGAGGACATAGTTGTTCTGGAGCAACGTTCAGAGCAACTAGAGCAAATCAGAGTAAGCATAAAAAAATACATTTTTCAAAAAGTGGATGCTGCTGGAATTTTGTGTTTTTCTATAATTCTTGGCCTATTTTCAAATTTACTCAAGTGTGTGCCTCTGGAACACAGTAGAGGAATCTTAGAGCAACCTAGAACAAGAAAATAAATTTTAAATATTTCAAAGAATGGGGCTAACTTCACATACACAGGGAGCGGAGCTAGTGACGGCGATACTAAAGCGCTGTATAGGGAAAGTATGGCCATCCTTTTCCGCGCAGCTTGCCGCCGTTTGCAGCTCGTGATTGGCTGAAATCGAGTCACGAAATATGTAACATGGAAAAAAAAACAGAATTTGATTTTCGTATTTTAGCCCTCCTTCCCGAAAAAAGTAGTATCTTAAGGCATTACAAAATCGATGACATCACACTGCAGAGAAGGAAATTCTGGTAGAAAAAGCGCTAATTTTTATCTGAACTTACAAGCTTGTGTACGTTTCTCCCTTTACATTATTTGTGAGTTAGTACCGACTACTGTAAGAGCAAAATAATAAATAAATGAAGTATTCCCTTATTTCGGACTGTTTGATATTTATACCAAACGACATTGCAGGAATTTTGTTCTGACTTTCATCAGTCAGACTGTTCATCTTCCTGCATTTCTGATATCTAATGGAAGTACTATAATGTTTCCCTCCCTTCTTCGTTTCTTAACAACACCGAAAAGTACAACACAGTGGCATTATTCAAACCCAAACATACGAATATTCACAAGACTTCTCATGGCAGCCAAGCAACGTATAGGACCAAGATGGCGAAATTGGTTTTATCTCCAGGCAACTGCCGAAAACACCCAAATTTTGGACATATTTGTGACTGATCTAGATTCTCGTTCAGATATGAAAGTAATATATATTACCCGAAGCAAGCTTTTCTCTATCATTTTCATGTGTTAAGTATATCATTACAGGAAACAAAGAATTGAAACAACACAAATATTAGAAGTTGAAATGCAATTGGCGTTCACGTTGTAAAGGCACCTTTGATTTCTCTTTTTGCTGAAAGTCATGTAGTGGGTACCCCCTTTTCAATTTTCGTAGTTCATGTAAGGTATAAGAACACAATACGCAAGAAAATACTCATCAATCCATAATCTCAATTGCTCTCTTAATCTAGAGTATGCTCCGATGATGACATGTTCGCGGTCTATTCGAATGTTTGTCTATGGTACAGGTCAATCTGAATATATAAGCGAACTCTTTAAATCTGGAGCCACAACCATACAGTTTTCTTAAAATCGGGCGATAAGTATTTCGTAAAGCCGCCAGGTCCGCATGGACAGAACTACGCGAAGTTCCCGCATCTGTCCGTCGGATACAACACCCTGTATCTCGAGAATGAAAAGAGTTATCGTTCTGCTCTCAGCCTTAAATAAAATTCCGATATCTTACCTACATTTCGTCCGCAGCATTATATGTGCTAAAATTAACCATACGAAAATTCTACGCAATGCGATTTGTCCTCTGCAAACTATTCAAAATTTTGCGCAGTAGTTTAGTTAATTTGACATAGCACGGAAACTATACGTAATAATGAATAAAACATTAGATCATAATCGAGCGAATATATCACACTATAACATGTAAAACAATTAAATTTTTTCATTGAATAGTTTTCTCAAAATCGGTTGATAAGTATTGTTAAACGCTGGTAACGTTGTACCGTTCGGTGCGTAAGAAGCAGCGGATTAGGCCCAGCATGGCTGCCGCTGGCAGGCTGGCCATACTTTCCCTATACAGAGCTTTAGGAGATACGACCCGTCCTGGCCGTAGGAGCTTGTCAGAAGCAGCAACGAGCATTGTGAAGGAATCGGAGCGAGCTCGCGACTGATACTGTACTGCAGGGATCGAGCATATTTGTTTATTGGTACAGCAATATCTGTCTGCAAGAAATGGCAGGAAGTAACTGGCAAAGGGAACTCCCGTAGTACTGCGCTAACAAAAGTTGCTGCCCTTGTCTAACGACCGCCAAGTATATATTCTTTGATCACTTATTTTTCTCGAACTTACAGAGAATGGTTAGCTACAAGTATCCAATTAAGGAAAGCTAATTTTGTAGCTGATGTCTCAAGATTTTTATTTGTAACCACTGGCTACGGTAAGCTAATTTCAGTCGCGTTTCTCTTAATGATTGCAGAAAGTGGTTGCTTACCGAAACCTGTCATTGTGTATCTTTTATTGCTATTGTGGCAGAGAAGCTATCTTCAGTTAACTGAATTTTCTCTCTTTGTTTTTCTTACATCTGCAGATTTGTTTCTGAAATGTAGTGCTAATGAAAAAAGCAATATTGCTCATAAAGTTTTCCATGTTCCAATTAAATGAACAGAATTTTTGTAAAGGTTTGTCTTTGTTGCTTAGTGGTGGTCACAATTTGGTGCAGGATGATTTCTGTTTCTCCAATATGTATCAACAAGAAGCACAGTAATATATGAAGAATAATATTTGGTTGACCAGCCAGTCAAGGGATATTTACGTAGGTAGTTATTTTTTGAGACCTCACCGTAGTCCTTGTAACCTTTGTATTGAATACGTGACCGGAGCTGTCTGCTCTTTGAGGACAAAGGCAAATCAATTCTGAATGTGAAATCACACTAGTTTTACCCTTTGTTAAAAATTAAAAACATCTACATCACTAAATGTCTTTATTTATAAAGGTTTTCCCCATCTGCCATCAACAATCCTTTTTTTTTTTTTTCTTTTTTTTTTAAATTGACGTCGCTTTTTCGTATAGATTGTACTACTGATATGTGGCTTTGTTAAGCTAGTTCAGAAGTTTTTTACAATTATTTTATCATGACACAGGGCGCGACGACCATATAAATAAACACATTTTAGCGATTTGGACTCATACTGCAAATTCGTTTCATTTATAAGCAAGTCTTTGTTGAAGTTACACCCTAATAGGAAATTGTGGACTTGCAGGGCATATCTAGTGTGTTTCTCCTGGAAATTACTGGGACAGGAAAAAAAGACCTCTCCTATATCTTAGCATTCAGAGTAAGCAAGCGCTGTTGTTGCTTCCCCTTGCCCTGTTTATTCGGTTCAGCCGCGTGTCTAACGTAAAAGCGTCACAACCCCACCTTCTATCGCAATGATGTACCTCTGTGTGGAGGTATTTCTCTACCACTACGACACATCCGTCTGGTGGGTGGCATCAGTTTAACGTGTTGGCTGACGCGATGACGTCAGAGGCGCGTCAGAGCTCATGCTTTGGCCACCGCCGGCCGCTAGGCAGTCAACGTGTTGAGGAACCAAATAAAGTTACAGCTCAAGAGATTCACTTATAAGATGCAAACGTCGCCACAAAATTTGCAAGCTCCAGGCTTTTAAAGCCTTCGCGAGTGATGTAAACGCATTACTGCTCTGACTACCTGAATTGCGTCTTATTTACTGACTCACCCCCGTAATCATATATTGAAATGACTCTGTTTTATCCATATAATTACAACGGTTGTCATACGAGAGAGATATTTATCATCTATTTTTCAATCTCCAAGAAATTTTTTACGGTGTATTGTTGCAGTTGTGGTTTTCAGAATGAAGACAGGCCTGATGCAGCTCTTTAGACTACGATATACTACACAAGCCTCTTTATCTCTGAACAGAAACGAAAATCTACATACCATTGAACATGCTTACTGTATTACTGTGCGATTTTTACCCCACATATTTCCCTAGAACGTTAAATTCACGATTCCTTTAGTTCACAGAACTTCCTACTAATTGACACCTCTTTTGGGTCAAGATATAACAGAAATTTACTCTCCCGAATTCTGTTTGGTTCTGTTATGTGATCTACCGATATAATCTTCAGCTTTCTTCTCTAGCACAAAGTTTTAAATGTCTCTGTCATTTTTCTGTCTAAAGTCATTATCATACACGTTTCTATCCAGCCAAATGTCTTCAAAAAAGACTTATAGACTTCTTAACATGTTGATATTCGATGTCAACATATTTATCTACTTTAGAAATTTTGTTCCTACAACCATTCTGCATTTCGTGTCTTTCTTACCGCGACCATCAAAAGTTATTTTTCTACTCAAATTATAAAAATTATCTACTACTGTTACTGTCTAGTTACCTAAACTAATTCCTTCAGAATTGCACGTCATTCCATTACATTTGTTTTATCCCTGTTAATGTTTACCCTTAATGCCACCTGCTGCCTTCGTCACACCGTTCGGTGCTCTAGATAGCATAATTAATTTTTTGTGCATTTTAATTACCGGTCAGTTTCTTAAATTACGTTTGTTCTTTTTTTAAGAGTTTCATTCGCGCCTGTTTGGCAAATTTCATTAGAGCTTTTGTTTTAAATGTTTCGAACAGTGGGGGACTGTTTATCGTAGCTCAGCTACTAGACGTCATTATGGATCACTAGTGTAGCAGCTTCATTTATTTCAGTAGCAGTGGTAGGAGGGATAGGGTGTGTGATGTTGGATGTGGACACGAACGGCTGAACGTTTTTCTGGCCGCGGTCAGCCATCTGCAGCCTGCTTCCTAGGGGTGTGGCTGCGACGGAGAGCCTCGGGTATGACATGGAGTGCCAAAGGTCTTTGCTGCCGTGGTACCGTCATGTGTACCGGTAGCAGTTGATCTGTCCTCACCGCAGGCTGAGATGCTGGTAGCGAGTTCGCGTCGCTCCAAGCGGAGGGCGAATGAAAAAGGATGGCCGTGTGGCACCGCCCGTTCGTCCTGCGAGTGGATGGGTGGCCGGTACTTCAGCAGGGTCTGAGCAGATACACGAACGGAGGGGTCTTTTAGTGATTAGGACACTAAAGTCAGGTTCATTATGGACCAACTTACAATGCGTCCAGTACCGTAAATAATTCCGATGTGAAGTGGGAATGTCTGCCGGATGGGGAGGGGGGAGGTGTGGAGGGGAGGGCTCATCGGAGATTCGGTGGTGGCCTTGCAGGCGGGTGTTGAGCGTACGGGGTGCAGTCGTCTGCAAGTTGTTGATAATGTCTTCAATAACAGATCCTGTCGCTTGGGTTCTGAGGACATCCTTAAATCGTACGGCAGATGTCGTAATTGGTGAAGACTGCTCGTCTTGCGCAGGGGATGCAAGCAGAGATTTCAATTTGCAGAATTGATCCCAGAGTGGATCGGAGTCCTTTGGTCGGAGCCGAGTGGAGGTTCTTAACTAAATGCTTCGTCTACTCTGTGGCACAGATGGCTGCACATTTATGGACCAGTGTTATCGCGTGAGACATTCTAGGGATTCGCTTGATAGGTCAGGGGTTCACTACACGAAGCAGCTACTTCAAAGTGCTTGTGGAGTGCAAATCATTTTTTTTAGACTAGGCGATGGTTCTGATGAACACTTGTCATTCGATATACAGGACTTTTAGCAGTAAATTTTCAAAGTATTAGAAACAAAAGTTCACCAATTTCCTGTATTGCAGGACAGTTGTCGCGTTCAGATAATGGTCAGGACTGAGAGTTGGCCGAATCCCCGCGCTGGAAGCTCCGAAATGCAAGGGGGTATATCTCAAAGATAGATCACTGAGATGAATGCCTACCATTTTGTTACTTGCATTGGGGAAACCGTAATCCCATGAACATGTGGTCGAAAGATACGGAATACAGGAGTAGTTCTACGAAACAGTTGTGGGAAAGAAAGAATTACTAGTACAACTGAAGGAGTATGTTAGGACGAGATGGTACCACGGCCTGACAGCGTTCAGGAGCAAACATGCTCTCGTGCCTGCGTTAGCGCATGAAACCACAAAAATCCCCACACCAAAATGTGAAGCTGGGTGCACTCAGCCTTTGTGAGACCAAACGAGGAGCTACTTAACTGTCAAGTAGAGGCTCCAAGTCACGAAAACCGCTGAAGAGGCCGGGAGTGTGGGGCGCTGGTCACGTCCTCTCCATGCCATATCCGATGACGTCTTCGGGCGGAGGATAACACGGCAGTAGGTAGGTTCCCGATGGACGTATCGAGTCCTATGGTACGGCTTTTAGTTTCTTTTAATCTCATTTTAATCACGAGTACGCTACCAGATGTTACTCATTACTTGTCACATCTCGAATATGTACTGCTCTCCATAAATATATTTTTTGCAACTTTTCTTCGATTTGTGATAAAATACTGCTTCCGTAATATATAAAGTAGACCTTTTGTTTCCCTTTTCATATGTCTATAAATGTGATCGTGTCCGTGTAGTGATATTGTTGTTATTACAATCGGTTACTCCTGCCCGAGTCCAATGCCCATCATTAAAACCTTTGAAGTACTCACATCTTCCTACATTGCATAAATCACTGTGTCTCTTGTATATCAACATCATATCACATTTAATCAGAGCAGTTTCACTAAGTAACTTCTTACCAAGATTTTCTCTATCCCGGCAGTGGATTGGGGGTCAAGAACATTTCAGAATAGCAAATTCGATGGTGATACTTTATCGTCATTACAGTTTCAACGACAGATCGGATAGCTACTGACAAAGATGTGTTCTACGAATACTCTTTAGTGGCTACAAAATTTTATAATCGGAGATATTGAGGTAAGTAATTATTAACTTTTTATGCGGCCATAAAGTTTTTATAAATGTATTTTACAGTCTTGAGAAAATTACGCTAGAGCGTTTGTTAATGTTAACGTTGCAACCTGTTGTAAAAAATATAAAAAGGTCCTTGAACTTTAGAGCACTGTGACCAGAAACGGCAAATGCGGTGGAAACACCGCCAAACAGGCTTCCAATCGGTATACCATAAGATGACCTGAATTACTAGACTGGAGTTTTATTTCTCATCTATAAATGTAGTATACGGAAATACCACATTTAGAAATAGTACTTTTTGAATGACAATACTTGCAGTATAAATATTAAACAAGCAAAAATTCTATCCCTTCAATACTCTAACGTTTCCCGAGAATCACGTACCCATAGATTACATTAGATCAGATTAATACTTGTTCCATAGATCATACATGCGACATTTCGCAATGATGTTGAAAGTGTCATTTAATAAATAGTTTCTATACATGACATTCAATATTTTAAGGATATTTTATTTACTATTTTTTATTTTATTTTTAAAGCATTTTAGCGAAATTACTAAGTTTCATCTAAAAATTTACTGAAAGTATAGAATGAGGTGCCATTCAGAAAGTCTTTTAATTTCTTTCTAAATACTAGTTGGCTATCTGTGAGACTTTTTATGCTACCTGGTACGTGATCAAAGACTTTTATGTCAGCAACGCTTTCTGCCCCAAACTGAGATTTAACCTTGAATAGTGAATATCAGCCTTCCTCCTAGAATTGTAGCTATTCACACTGCTATTACGTTTCAATTGGGTCGTACTGTTAATAACAAACTTCATGAGTGAATATATACATTGCGAAGCTATAGTGAAGATATCTAGTTCCTTAAATAAATATCTGCAGGAAGACCTTGGATTGGCTCCAGCAATTACATACGTGTAACTGTTCACTAAATACAAGAGAGGCGGTGGCTTACGTCTCACATAACTCTACGTGGTCTGGCAATGAATTAGGAAATACATTATGAGCTAAGTGTTATTTTCCAGCAGAAATAAGTCACTACATTTGGAATCAATGTGAGTAGCGCTTACTGCAATCATCTTAATCTTGTGCTAAAAAGGAAAAAGTATAGTGCACCAGTTTGATATTTTTTTAGTGTGAATTTTGTTCTGGAAAAATAATTTAGCTTCTCATTTGACAAAAGGAAGAAGGAAAAAAAAAAAAAAAAAAAATCATATCTCCGACACCTAGTGACCACCCGGTGTGTCCCCTAGACCCGAAGGCGTCAACGAATGCAATGTAGAACGGGACGTGCTCAGCCTCTAAAACTCAATTCCCCCAGGGGGCTGATACTCTTTTCGTCAGTACGTGCATGGCGAGCACGGGCCCCCGAGCTAATGCAGTCTTTAATTCCTTTCTGGACTGCATTTCCTTTCCATTCCCCTTTTTTTCTATCCTCACTCCTTCCCCTCCTCACCGGGGGACCGATAACCTCAGCAGTTTGTTCCCCCTATCCCAAACAACCAACCAGCCTACCAAAACTCAATGCCGTTGTCTCGGTGCTCTTGGCCTCTTAGTGAAGTAGCTTGGTCTCACAAAGGCTGAGTACACCACGCTTAACAACAATACGCTCGGTAGAATCGCCCGGTTACGCATTCAAATGGGAGCCAAGCTCGAAAGCGCATAATTTCCATTGTATAGCGGGAACTGGTGTGTCCACTCTCTCACGGCCGTTCGCAATATATACAAACGTGAACTAGACAGAGAACGACAACTTCGAGGCATGATATCAATGTATTACGTTGAATGTCTCAATCTTGTCGCTGTGGCAAAGGCATGTCTTTGTAGGCTACCACCTGTAGTGTAAAGCCTTTGACTGTAAAATTTAAAAGCATCTAGGTCTTCATTTAGTACCTCTTCTGTTGAACTATACAAAATGATCTGTGTCTCCATACCTGATTATGACAGTACAGTCTGCGCACATTCGTCAAACGGAAGCACTAAACCTGTCATACAAGCTTTTTAATTTTACAATAAAAAGTTTAACTACAGGTTATAGAATGCAAAGACATGCTTTTGCCACAGCGACAAGATTGAGACATTCAACGTAATACATTGATATCATGCGTCGAAGTTGTCTCCCTCTGTCTAGGGATGTTCCGAACACACGAATGAGTGATTTACTGACACGAGTAATTCAATTTTTTATATCAGTAAAGTAATACTGAGTAAATACCATATCGCACTTGAAAGATTATTTTATGTACCCTTACAAAGTATACTGAATACTTTGATTTTTTAAAGTTTTATGGTTAAATATTAAACTTTCACCATTTGTAAACAGTATATTGCACCTTTCGGAAAACTCATGAGGCAAACTGCTTTCGTAATCGCTTTGTAAATGGGTTAGGAGTACACTATACTCAGGAAGCGGCTACACGGTAAGCGGGGGCTGTGTGGCGTGGACTGAGCAATTTTTTTTTTTTTTTTTTTTTTTTTTTTTTTTTTTTTTATGTTAGAGGCCCTCAGGAATGCACAAAATGGGTTTCAGTCTTCAAATGTTTGTAGAGCCTATGGGACTCAACTACGGGGTCATCAGTCCCTAAACCTACAAACTACTTATGAACTAGCTACAATTACGGACGTCACAAATATCCATGTCCGAGGGGGGATTCGAACCCCCGACCGCAGTGGCCGTGTAGACCGTGACTGAAGCGCCTCCGTCTTCTCGGCCACCGCGGCCGGCCGGTTTTAGTCTCAAAGGAGGCAGATCACACACAGGAAGAAAGCAAATCTAGAAACCATTGGTATAACTGTTGTAAATTGTCGTAACTGTATTGGGAAAGTTCCAGAGCTCTAAGCGCTGATAGAAAGTACTGAGGCACAAATCGTTATAGGTAAAGAAAGCTGGCTGACGCCTGAGATAAGTTCAGCCGAAATTTTTTCAAAGGGCCAAATGGTCTTCAGAAAGGATAGAATGAATAAAAAGCCGGCCGCGGTGGCCGAGGGGACTGAGGCGCTTCAGTCACGATCTGCACGGCCACTACGGTCGGAGGTTCGAATCCCCCCTCGGGCATGGATATTTGTGCCGTCTGTAGTCTTAGCTACATAAGTAGTTTGTAAGTTTAGGGACTGATGGCCCAGTAGTGAAGTCCCATAAGCTCTACAAACATTTGAACATTTGAATAAATAAAAAAGGGGGTGGCGTGTTTATTGCTGTTACTAACGGTTTATCCTGCAGCGAAATTGAGACAGATACTTCCTGTGAGTTGGTCTGGGTAGAGGTTACACCTGACAACTGGAATAAATTAATAATTGGATCTTTTTATCGGCCCCCTGACTCAGACGATGCGGTTGCCGAAATGTTCAAAGAAAGCTTGAATCACATTTCAAATAGGTATCCGAAGCATACTGTTATAATCGGTGGCGACTTTAATTTACCCTCGATATGTTGGCATAATTACATATTCAAAACCGGCGGCAAATATAAAACATCGTCCGAACTAGTTCTGAATGCTTTTTCTGAAAACAACTTCGCACAGTTAGTTCATGAACCCACTAGAACAGTAAGTGGTTGCGAAAATACCCTTGATCTCCTAGCAACAAATAATTCTGAGCTAGTAAAGAGCATCAAAACAGATACAGGGATTAGCGAACATCGAGTTGTAGTAGCGACACTAAATGTCGAAATGCCCAAATGCACCAAAAATAAAAGAAAAATATATCTATTAAATAAAGCAGATAAAAATTCCCTTCACGCTTTCCTGAGTGATAGTGTCTAGTCTTTCAAAACTAAAAATGCGAGTGTAGATCAGTTATGGCTTACTTTGAAAGACATAATATCAGTAGTAATCGAGAGATTTATACCAAATAAATTAAAAAAGAGGGGGCTGACCCCCCGTGGTACACAAAACAGGTCAGATCACTGTTGCAGAAACAAAGAAAAATGCATGCAAAATTTAAAAAGACACAGAATCCACAAGACTGGCAATCTTTTACTGAAACTCGCAACCTAGGCGGACATCAATGCGAGAAGCCTATAGTAGTTACCAGAATGAAATCCTGTCTCGTAATCTTGCAGAAAATCCGAAGAAATTCTGGTCTTATGTGAAGTACACCAGTGGCAAAACACAAACAATACCTTCACTACGCGATAGCAGTGATAATACTACCGATGACAGTACTGCTAAGGCAGAATTACTAAACACAGCTTTCCGAAATTCGTTCACCAAAGAAGACGAAGAGAACACTGCAGTATTCAATCCAAGAACAACTGCCAGCATGTGAAACTTAGAAGTAGATGTTCCTGGAGTAGTAAAACAACTTAATTCACTAAACAAAAATAAATCTTCCGGGACAGATTATATACCAACTAGATTCCTCTCAGAGTATGCTGATGCAATAGCTCCGTACTTAGCTATAATTTACAACAGATCACTCAGTGAAAGATGCGTACCCAAAGACTGGAAAATCCAATATTCAAGAAAGGCAATAGGAGTGATCCCCAAAATTAAAGGCCTATCTCATTGACGTCGATTTGCAGTAGGATTTTGGAACATATACTTTATTCGAATATTATGAACTACCTCGAAGAGAACGACCTATTAACCAGTAGTCAACACGGATACAGAAAGTATCACTCTTGCGAAATACAGCTTGCCCTTTATACACATGAAGTGTTAAGTGCCATCGACAAGGGATCTCAAATCGATTCCATATTTCTGGATTTCAGGAAGGCTTTTGACACTTTATCCCACAAGCGGCTTCTTACGAAATTGTGAGCTTATGGAATATCTCTCCAATTGTGCGGTTGGATTCACGATTTCCTATCAGAAAGAACACAGTTCGTTGTAATTGACGGTAAGTCATCGAGTAAAACAGAAGTGATATCTGGCGTTCCACAGGGAAACTTTATAGGTCCCCTACTCTTCCTCGTGTTTATAAACGATTTAGGAGACAATCTGAATAGCTCCCTTAGATTGTTCGCTGATGATGCTGTCGTTTATCGGTTAGTGAAGTCAACAGAGGATCAAAAGCAACTGCAAAGCGATTTAGACAAAATTTCTGCATGGTACGAAAACTGGCAATTGACACTAAATAAAGAAAAGTGTGAAGTAATACACATGACCACTAAAAGAATTTCGCTGAACTTCAATTACGCGATAAATCAGTCAAACCTTAAGGTCGAGATTCTACGAAATACCTAGGAGTTACAATTACGAACAACTTTGACTGGAGAGAACACATAGAAAATATTGTGGGGAAGGCGAACCAAAGGTTACGTTTCATTGGTAGAACGCTTCGAAGTTGCACCAGCTCCACGAAAGACACTGCCTACATCACACTTGTGCGTCCTCTTCTGGAGGGCAACACGTTTTGTTTTATCACGTTACAGGGGGGAAAGCGTCACGGAAATGTTGCACGAATTGGGGTGGAAATCATTAAAAGAAAGATGTTATTCTATGCGTCGTGATCTGTTTGCGAAGTTTAAATCACCGAATTATTTTTCTAGCACCCACCTACTGAGGTAGACATGACCATCCCAATAAAATAAGAGAAATCAAATCGAAAACGGAACGATTTAGGTGTTCTTTCTTACCGCGCTATTAGAGAATGGAACGGTAGATAAAAATTATGAAAGTGGTTAATGAACCCTCTGCGAGGCACTTGAATGTGATTTGCAGAGTATCTATGTAGATGTAAATGTAGATGTAGATACCTAGACTTACACGATACTTAACCTTACTTAAAATTACGTGTTATGAAGGCGGCACACACACACACACACACACACACACACACACACACACACTAGGCACACATGACCGATATGACGATATGATATTTGTCAGTATGTATGTAGAAACACGGGAAAAAATAAATTCATATATTTCACATTCCGATAAAAGTTCCCTTCTAAATATGCCAGAGGGTTGTTCAAAGTCTTAAACTATACTTCTTCTGTATGGCTTACGTGCTAGCACCTGACTCTTCTGAAAGGAGTTTTATAAACGTTGGATCCAAAGGAGTAACACTAGCTACTGAGAAAAGGCAACAGCTGCTTGTCTTTTCTCATCATAATGTTCTCGGCTTTTTTTACAGCTCTTTAGTAGTGTAATACTATAAACTCCTGTTAGCAAATTATCACATAGTTTTATATAAGACATCTCTTGTTATTTTTTCAAAAGGCTTTAATAAATCTTTAACTTTGTTGGCTCTTCCATCATTTCAGAACTTGGCATGGAAGAAGCTGAAACAATATCAATTAATATTTCTGATATCATTTACATCAAATGTTGGAATGGCTGCATCATGAAACAGATCGAATTCCAACTTCATTTAACATTTTCAACAAGTTAATAAAGTGAACCTTCAGAAATGTTATTTTCCTTTTGAATATGTCCGACTACAGCAATTAATTTTGCATCCACTGCAGTATTTTCAGGCCTTCAGATATTTTTATGTTAAAACATCGTACCGATTTGATATATATATACTTTTCTTTTTATAAGGAGTAAGTATCAAAAGATGGAAGCGATTTTAGAAGTACTCGATATGTGTATTGATCTTCAGGAAGAGAATATGTCCTCCGGAAATTTTTTAACCTTTAAATAAACAAATCACATGGATCGACACCCAAAGCCTATAAAGATCCATACTAACATTATCATACAGTTTCACCAGAACCTCGGAATACTTGTTGAATAAAAATACAAGAACAGAAATCTGGAGTGGTTGGAGGGGTACATACACGCAAGTAACACAATACACAAAAATGTAAACGAATGCTTGGACGTAATGGAATAATCTAGAACTAGTTTTTTCATTGCAGTCCCTGTGAAAGGCGGAAATACAGAGTAATATGAATGAAAGTTAAAATGTATTTATATTTAATAAATAGTTGGGTACTTACAGTTATTATACGTGATTGTCTTCTTCACAAGGTAAATTATAATGTTAAAGAAACCACATTTTTTCAAGCTATTTATTCTTTCTTTTTATAAACTTTAATTACACATTAAACAGTAATAAATTTTTAAACAGTTATTTTTCTATTCAGGATTGGCACAGATTATCAGTCTACACAGAAAGAAGGAGGCGAAGTCGTTGTAATCTTAGCTGTTGGGAAAGCAGTCCATCTTTTCACCACAGCGTAACCATATCGATTAACCAAACACTTATCAGGACATGGTAACGTTCATACGTCGCAGACCAGTCTCGAACCATTACAATCGTGACCAATATCGATAGCTGCACTCTTTACGATTACGTCAGACGAATCGTGCTGTTTGTCGAATGTTTATTATTGAACAGTCAGTGCAGGAACAGCTCTGGTGGAGAGCTGATACGTAACAGTGCTTCCTAACCATCGTTGCACATCCACACGCGTACCGTAACAGTTTGAACTGGAAAGGCGAGATGCACACAATTAAGCACAGCGACTGGTGAAAGCTCTTTTTATACTGCCAGATAGTTTAGTCTCTGTTTGAATGAGCTGCTATATCGACTTGCAAATAGCCGTGACAATCTCTTGAAGAGAAGAGTATATGCTACGCGAAGTTTTGACAATCAACGACTGTCAGTGCATCGTCGCTTTCAGAGAAGTGGTGGAAGGGCGGGAAAAATATCTTTCTAGGGTATTCACAGTAACCTTAATTTTACCACGATTATATCTGAAACAATTACAATGGACCTCGGTAAATGGAGTTACTCAGTCAAAATGTACCTCGCCTGATTATATTCTTGATTGTACCACATTGTCAGAGAAAATGAACGAACGTAATTAGACCGTATCATTCTTGAGCCATTGTTTAACAATTACACAGTGTATGTCTCAACTCAATTACTATGATCTTGATCTGAACGTTTGGAAAGTATTTGTCACAACTCTTGGTTTATCAATTGCTTAAAACAAAGGTCAATACTATTTCCGTATGCACCCAGTCAAATATTTATTCTGTATAGGGTGACATTTCGATCCAGAGAGAAACGAAATGATAGATAATGAAAAATTGAAGATTCGTCAATAGTTATTGTGTTTGGTTACTATTAATTTCATTTTCTCAGTCGAAAGAAAAAAATAAAATTAAATTAAAACATTTGGGAAACCGTCTATGACCCAAAAATGCAGATAGCGGTCGTAGCAATGATAACCTCGTCTTCTGCGCTGTATTGTCCACGTATCGGATACATAGAAAGAAAATCATGCCGCAGTCGCGTGGCTACTTTCGCTCTTTTACTCATCTACTCGGTGCTTGAGAAAGTACAGTCTTTATAAATTTAATACATGTTGTCATTTCACTTTATAATAATACACCAACAGCTGTTGTTTTCAAACGAATTCATTTAGTCTGTTTCAGCGTCTCAGTAAAGTTATTTACAGTCCTTCTAGCATGAACGGCGACCTTCGTCTAACTGTATAAGTTCATTACAAGAAACCACTATTTGTAGAGGCATCAGTCGACTTCTGGAGACTGTGTGCGCATCTTCCCAGTTTTTCTGCTCTTGCGTGACGTGCACACATTTTCGACAAATGTACGTAAGACAGTACAAATTATGGTTTCTTGGAATAAACCTGAAGGGCATGTAGGTGACGCAACAGATGTGTTGAACTTGACAGCCTAAATACAGTAGAATAAAAATTATGAGAGCTAAGTGCAGTCCCACAATCCACAATTTCCGGAGGTCGCTTAAGTCAACAATGAAACTGGTTACCAATGTTACCATGAAACATTTAAGTATTGATTTTACATAGTTTTAGTTCCATCCAACCATAAAGTCGAGACAGCTAACGCCTAAAAAATAGTACATAATTTTTCGATTGTCTCTCATTATTAGCGATGCCTTTCTTGATCTTTCGTAGACATCGAAATGCCAACGTCGTATACTTCCTTGCTGCTTATTCAGTAAATCTTCGATGAAAGTCTTTCCGATTCCTTAGTGTATGTCAACCTGTTGTCCGGGAAACGTGCCCGCTGATTTCTTCACAAAATGGCGACACTTTAACTCCACTGTTGATAACAGAGACACGAGATGATTATCAAATGTTACAGTCTCGACTTTTGTTCAGTGAGATTCTTAGCTATTAGGAAAGGGACAATACGGTCCATAATAGCTGACCCTTCGGCTGTGTTTCGAATGATATTTAGCACTAATGGCCATGTCACCGAGTATGTGGCATCTGTTGGAGGTGCCAGTTAACGACTTCTCGATTCTTCAGTGCAGCACCGGGTAAGATATTGCCAGTAAAGTGACGTTTGATTACCTCATACAGATGGGACACTTCATTTGCAAATATCTTCGCTCTTACCTATTTTATAGTCACTTTGTTTAGATTAGTATATGTTGTTAGCCTTTATAAGAAGCTAATGATAGTTCAAATTTTCTAGATGACGCAAATTCCGACGGAAAATCCAATTTTCAATCGGTGATCCGCGGTGTATTGTATCAGTTTTTCGATACGAACATCGTGGAAGCACGACACGGATTACTGACGGAAACCGTGTTATCCGAGATGAGAGCACCTCTCCGGTAGTGGTCGCAATCGCATTGATCATGTTGCACCTATCGGAGTGGAATTCGCGAAAGGGTTGGCCAGAAGGTCAATGAATGTATTCATGATTCGTCTACCCAGCACTGAGTAGTATGTCAACCGGTTGCCGACTGTACCACTACATTCGGTCTCACAGACACAACCCATCTTTAGAGGTACTCGCACTATTCCCGACAAGGACACAAAACAATTACCAATTTTTGCAATTACATCTTTTAAATTAGTGTGTATATTTAGAATTTAGGTCAGAGTTAAAGACAGTAGAATTTTTCTGTATTGTCTCGGCATGGAAAATGCAGTTTCCCATCGGTAATGAACGGACGATTTCCAGGTGTTTCGATACAAATATCTTGCAAGCCCGACGTGAAATTCTGCCGAAAAAGCTATTTCCCAAAGAGATAACCAGATCGTACTTTGCTGCCCTCAGGCGAAAAATTTTGTTTTGTATCCTGCATACGCACCTGGTGCATATCTGAACAGTTTGTTATGTGTAATACACGCAAAACTTATTTTTATATTTTTGCTAGCCCGTATTTACTACACTTCATATATTTTGTAAAAGTTTCTTTTTATCTTATTTATTGGACCAATGAATAATCAGAACATAATAGTGCTGACCTCTGGCGGATCCCTTCCTGCCTTCCGGCTGTAACATCTCTGGAAAGATCGCAAATAGTGGTCGACGTGAGCGGTCGCGATACGGGCCGCCAGTGTGAACGAGTGTGAACGCTCACGTGGGCTGCTGAGGCGACAGCATATTTCTCAGTCGCTCTCCGTCGTTCTCAGTTGCTGTTGAGATCTACTAGCAGTCGTTTTTACTTGGAATTAGATATTGGATTGCTGCTAGTATAATTTTGTCTAAGTTTAACTGTTTTTGTATAGTTATTAAAAGTTATTTGTATAGCTATTAAAATATTGTGTTCTTAGTTTCAGACAGTAACCAACTGTACTTAATACTCCCCTGTTCCAATACGTGTTAGCCTGTCCTGAATCCATGGCATCGAACCTGCAATTTTATTAATCACCGTGCTAAATATGGGCTCAGTGGTATGGAATTGTGAGGAAACGGCGTTGTTGCCTTCCACACGTATCTAATAAGGTAATTATGTATTTTTACGGAAAGAGGGGTGTTATATGGCTAACGTTCTTTTTGTATACGTGAAGACTCTGTCAAGCTGAATGCATCACTTTGTGTTTCATGATTAGTCAAAAACCTGTTATACATGGGCTATAACGCCCTGTTTTCGTACTTTACGTGCGACCTTAGGTACGTTTTTATATTTTAAACAACTATATTGAACTTTGTAATTTTTCGTTCACATTTATACTTTTAGCTTCTCTGAGTTGGGCATCGCCCATAACGCGTAAGAAAAATAGAGTATCCACACCACCTGGATCTTCGTCGATATTGCAGCCCAACAGACGTTTTAAGTCATTTTATAGTAATTACTATAATGGCTGCTTACCTCCATCAAGACTTCAAGTCCGATTTGCAAGATACCATCTCGCCGACAAAGATTGCCATATCAGTGACAACGGTTCACCTATCGGAACGATTGAGGTTTGCGAAAGTAATGGTCAAAAGGCAATAATCGTCTTCTATATTCGGCAGTACAGCATCGAAATAGATGTCACCCGGTTGCCTAGAACACGCTCTTCGATTACGTCACACTAACAGAAGACAGACGACACCCGGCTGCTGAAAACGTGCCACTTGATTTCCAGAATTTCTCACTCTATTAGCAACAGAGATAGACGATGGTTACTGTCGTATCCGCCGCCGCCCAACCGACTCGGTGCGCCACACCACGCGCTGCGCGCAGCCAGCATCGCTGACGCCGCACCAGGAAATCCACTACGGCCGCGAGTGAACGCGTAGTCTGCTGGGCTAGCGACAGCGTATACACACCACCGTCGATACGAGCGATCTAGACGGCGCTTCCTTCGCCACCAGAGGGAGCACTACCGACAAGAAACGTAACGATTGGCCGAACCTGTCAATATAAGCGAGCCACAGAGCTCGTCTTGCCTGGGAAGTGTCTACGATTCTGCCTCCGATCGAGGATTACGCCGGACCGTGCTTGGGCTCTTCGAGCAGAAACCGGATACTGACCACTTACCGGATTGGACTACGCTATGGGAAGTTCTGTTTGCCTCTTTAGTGTTTATGAACCTTGTCACAGACTGTAACGTCACTACTTATTAGCAGACTTTCTGTTACGTGTCTGCTTTCGCAATTCAAGAACCAGTTTATTCAATATATTTTGTTGTGTGCATACTGAATTGTTTGAAATAATTATTTTTTTTACATCAGTGGAACTTTATTTGTGTTATAATGGCGGAGTAGAACAGTTTCCTATGTTATGTTCTTGCCACTTAGGTTGTTAGCAAGTAGAGAGCATAAATGTCACTCCAAATGTTTCGAATGATGTCACTTTGGAAACTGGGGTTGTGCGATGGTAATTCGTTTATTAATTGTGCGGTATTTCGATTCGTATATCGTTCAAATTCGACGCCGATTTCTGGAGAAACCCCTGCTTCCGAACAACACCTTTCCGAAACGTCGCAGGTCAAGTTGCACATATTGAAGGGGGCGAGGTGCTCAGCAGAGGCCGGCGTCCTTGGCGTCTAGGAAGAGCGGGTCTGTGTGGAAGTGGCGGCCGTTGGGTCGCCGCGCGGCGGCGGCGGCGGCCAGCGACGGCGGCGGCGGCTTGTGGGCCGAGTCCCTGCGGCGGCGGCGGCGCCTCCAGACGCGCACCAGCACCGTCGCCGTCACCAGCAGCACCAGCGCCGCCAGCGCCGCGCCGCCGATGGCCGCGTACAGCACCGGCACCGACGCCTGGTACGCGCAGTTCGCCTCCTCCTCGTCGAAGCCCGACGGGCAGTGGCGCGCGCCGTCGCACCACAGCGCCGCGCTGATGCACGCGTTCAGCTCCGGACACCTGCACACACACAGGAACAACTTCTAATATAAAAGCAGTGTGTCCGTATGTTTGTACGTGTTGCATACAAATCTACAGTTTTGTTCCAATCTTTATGAAATTTTGTACACGTAAGCTTCAATCCATGAGGACGGTCGCCGTAAGTGTAAGAATCACATACGATATATGGTTCACGAGATATGACGTCATAAACAATGAGATGCTGCATTTTGCGACAATGCTGATCATTTTCTCCTAAACCATTGGACCGATTTCAACCAAATTTGGTACACACATTCCTTACCGCGAGGTAATAATTGTTGTTGTTTGTTTGTTAAGCTTATGGGTCTTAACTACGGGGTCATCAGTTCCTAAACTTACAAACTACTTATGAACTAGCTAATCCTAAGGACGGCACAAATATCCATGCCCGAGGGGGGATTCCAACCCCCGACCGTAGTGGCCGTGTAGACCGTGACTGGAGCGCCTCAGTCCTCTCAGCCTCCGCGACCGGCAGGTAGTAATTGCTGCATGGTTAAGAATCACATACGGCACATGGTTCAAAAGATATTACGTCATAACCAATAGAAATCGCAAAAAATGCCGTGTAATGCGGCGAGACTTTCCAAAAACACTTTGTGAGAATTACAGTACTTAGCGACTTGCAACAAACTTTAAACATGTTTTCAATCCTTTATTAAACTTTTTCTCGCCGGCAACCATAGTAAAAACATGAAAGGAAAAAAGTTTCTCGCTTACTACTTTTCCGCTGTTTATGGAGTAAAGCTACGGCTCTCGGAATGACGTTACAATTTATAATTTGTACACTAGAAATCGGAGCTGCAGGAAATTTTACATACAGTATACAAGCATATAGTTTAATGTACCTTCTAATTTGTATCACAGTATGACACGTAGTTCATGAGATAGGAGCACATAAGCAGTAACGTTCATGGAAAGCCGCCCCATCACGCACTATGTTTTAATCTATTACTTCTTTACTACTAATTATATTCACAAGAGATTTTGCAGACATACAGCCCTTATACAAATGAATATATACCTGAAAAAGGCAGGAATAAATAAATAAACACCCGGGCAGCGCCGGGTTTTCAGCTAGGCTTCTATAAACGTGTTACGAGTGCTGCTCAATAATGAACGATCATAATTTATCATTCTAAATAGAAATTATCAAACTTGGAGACTATTTTTCGTCTCAAATATGTGAAAGACATTAAAGATAAAGCTGTAGCATTGTACTAAAATTTGTGATGCGACCGGGAATCGAACCCTGACCTCTATGCTTACTAGACAGACTTCTTATAACTATACCACCGCATCACTAGCGATGAAGGCCTCTCGGAATAGTCTAAGCACGATTTCCATCCACATCCTTTTCTTTTCTTTTTTGTTATAATTTCCTGCACTAGAAAATCGTGTGTCAGCCTGTTAGCACGGAATTACTTTTGGGTTTAATTTTATTTCAAAACGTATGAATTTACCTTCATATTACTGCACAGAAACGCTATAATTTTCCTTTTCTTTTTTGTTTTTATTTTACTTTATTTTTACAAACACGCTTAAAGTTTTACAATATTGTCCATCTTTCCGGATGTACGTCAAAATAAAAGTTTCAGATTTTTCACCTAATGAATCATTATTATTAAAAAAAACTGATTAAGATGAAATATACAGGGTGACTCATAAATGAGGAAAAATATTTCGTGCAAATTTTCACACACTGATATAAAAACATAAATTCGTTTTCCGCGTGTTCCTATGTCAATAAATAACAGTTCTGTTAAATGGTGAAGATCTGTTACTATGCGCTGACATTGGCCAAGGTGACAGGTAGGTAGCCTAACCGGTCACGAGAAGGCGTCAAGCGACGGTCTGCGTAACACTGCGAGCAAAGACCGCACTCACGTCAAAATGTTCAAATGTTTGTAAATGTATCGGACCAAAATTCGTGGTTATCAGTCCGTAGCTTACAAAGTACTTAAACTAAGGTAAACGAACCTAGGGACAACACACACACACACACACACACACACACACACACACACACACACACACATGTCCCAGGGAGGACTCGAACCTCCGACGGCGAGCAACCACGCACTCCGCAGCGAGGGGTCTTACACCGCTCGGCTACTCCACCGCGGCACACTCACATCTATCTCGTAATGTTTTCGCTGGTCGGTATTATGTATCGTGGCTTGTTGGCCTAGGGAAAGGAACTTGAGGAGGGGCTGCACTACTGCACATGCATGTTTTGTAATTTGGGTTTTGTGTCCCAGATTTACATTGAAGAAATGACTACATGGATGCACAATACAAAATACAACTACACGGATGTGTGTTAGTTAAAACAAACGAATACAATACAGCATAGAAGCACACGACCAGAAGCTGCAGTGGCGTTTTTTTAGCTGTTAGAGTGTGGCCTAGTTGAACTCTTCGCAGGAAGGATTACTGAAAACGTTCCACAGTGTCTGTATCTCTTTGCTTAATAACACAGGTATGTTGTATTGTGTAGCAAAGTTGAACTATTCGCAGGAAGCATTACTGAAAACGTTCCAAAATGTCTGTACCTCTTTGCTTAATATCTCGGACATGTTGTATTCTGCGTTGAAGGTTGTTGGTATCAACAACCTCTCCTTCATAAATTACAGATTTCAGATGGCCCCAGAAAAAACAAATCCAGTGGATTCATGTCTGGCAATCTTGCTGGCCATGCTACAGGACCACCACGACCAATCCATTTCGAATGGAAGGAATTGTCCAGATGGTGTCGCACTGTGCCGCTGAAGTGAGCGGGGACACCATCATGCCTGTACCACAGGTTCATACGAGAGGCCAAACTAACGCCTTACAACAATTCCGATAATGAAGCAACCAGGAAATGCAGATACCGCTCTCCTGTAAGCCTGTGCGGTAGCACATGTGGCCCTATGAGATGGTGATCAATAACACCACACCAGATATTGACATCGCGTCGTTACTGGTACCCTGTGTCACTGTGCTGTGGCGATTTCCTTCCGCTCACTCGTGCCAATTATGCGAATTCACTGTACCCTCCTTCGTGAAATAGGCTTCCTCGGTGAACAGTATTGTTGGTGAAAAATGCTGGTCGTGGGTCTGTCGCCGTAGGAAAAAATTGCACAAGTCCAGCCTATTCTGGTAGTCTCCCGGCAATAATGCCTGTCTGTACCTTCTGCATGCGAAAGGGATGGTAATGGTTTCTATGGAGTACTCTAATGACAGTAGATTGTGACATTACGACCCCAGTGGCCAGAGACCTGGTGCTTATTGTTCTCTCCTCCGCAACAGTTTGAAACACATTTTCTTCGTCATCCGCACTGTACATCGAAGGTCGGCCATGAACACTAAATCCTGGAGGTGTTACACATGCACCATATTCCCTCAAGCGCCTGTTCACACAGTAAAGCGTTTTTGCTGATGGAAGGCGCCGGCTAGGAAACCTCTCGCGATACAGTTGCCTTGCAACGTCAGCTCTTCCACCTGCAAGCCCCTAAGTGAGGTGGTTATTCCTCGTTTGTGAAACTTGCCATGGTACCGTAGTAACATTGCGAAGCGTCCGTTGCACCTGTTGACACAGCGAGTATCGGGCGAGCAGCGCAGAGTTGTAAACACGTCATGCACGCCGCGTTTTACTTCCGCCGTTGACCACTGTTTCCGCTTACAGGACAAACATTTGCTAATATGACACTGTACCCTCCGTTACCGCCGGCAACTTGTGATTCACAAGTTCTGATAAAATTTCACATACTTTACGATGAGATTTGATCTTTCTCCTATGTTTCAAACGCTGGCAGATACTAATCAGCTCATTGGTGCGTCATGTATCTATGGGTGAAAGACAAGTCGTGAAAATGAGGCTCGTCCGTATTTCGTTAATTGGTAAAGAGGTGTTTTTGTTTTATGTTCACCGCACAAGTTCTGTTTTATTCTTAAGAAATCCTCAGCTGAGGCCTTTATATTGTTACACGAAACTTATGGAGAGTCTTTTCTTCCCTGCAGCACAGTTCGAAGTTGGTTTTAAAATGTTTAATGAGGGTATACAATCAAATCCAAAGAAAGAAGAACCCGGTACTGCAGTTACAGCTCTTGCGGAAGGAAACATCAACACTTCTGCTGTCATTGTGAAAGAGATCAATTTCCTCCTGGTCCTCTTCTTCCTCCTTCCCCATCACCATCTCGTTCTCTCCCTCCACACTCCCCGTGTATCCAACCATTCATTTCCCTATCTATTTCAGTACCTACCACATCTCTTTGACAAACTATTTCTCTCTATCTCAGGATTCCCCTGTCCTACTGTCGACGTCTAGATTAAGTTACCCTACTACAAGCACTATAGGCAATCTTATATATCCAATAATGTTTCTAATGTTCGGAAATAAAATCAAAATAAAACTATAGATTTGTATCGAAGTGGGTTATAGAGTATCCTCAGCCATCGTTCGTAAAAAAACCTTATCCTGACAGTCCCGTTCATCCAGTTTTTAAGGTAAAGTGTGAAAACCTTTATCGCAGACAGATTAAAGGTACGGCAGCACTTAAAATACGAATAGATTTCAGTATTTCACCGCCACCAACCAGGTCCATTATGGATGTAAACCACTCACGGATGAACTCAGATATAAACCATCCACACATTTGTGACAGAAACATTACACATGAGATGTGTATGTACGCGATCGGCTCAAAGACTGTTCAGTTCCAAACGAAAGGACATTCGCCTGCAGGTATCCATGCAGTTAAAGTTGATGTTACAGGAGGATCCGTAGTTTCTTTCAAAAGTAATCACTCCTGATAGAAACTTGGGCCGGCCGCGGTGGCCGAGCGTTCAGTGGCGCGCCAGTCACAGTCTGCACGGCCACTACGGTCGGGGGTTCGAATCCCCCCTCGAGCATAGATATTTGTGCCGTCCTTAGTATTAGCTACTTCATAAGTAGTGTGTAAGTTTAGGGACTGATAACCCCGTAGATAAGTCCCATAAGCTCTACAAACATTTGAACATTTGCTGGAACTTTGATACATAATTTAGCTCCTGAGAGCGAACAGCAAAGATCAGTGTGGAAATCTCCTTCATCACATCAGTAACTGGAAAATAGTACAGGGAGTTCCTGAAAATATTGCAAGTCTGTATCACCCACAAATTAAACATTTTCGTGCAGCAGATTTGATGATGCAACACGATATTGCGCGGCCGCATCTTGCAAATATTTTTACTGAATATCTTGCAAAAATCAACGGGAACTACACCCCTCACCTTCCCTATAGTCCGGATTTAGCAACATGTGATTTTTTTTCTTTTCCCTAACTTGAAAAACGCCTTAGTTGGCGAATGCTGCAGAACCGATTTTGAAATGCCACAAATGAAAAAAAAAAAAAAAAAAAAAAAAAAAAAAAAAAAAAAAAAAAGCTTCTGATATTTGAAGACTAGCAGAAACTCTAGGACAAGGGTATTGCATGCCTGGGAGAATCCTGGGCCCGCAGTGCTTCTGCTGATAATAAAAAAAGGAGGTAAAGCAGCCAACAATCCGAAGATTGGTTTGAACACCACAGTGCTTTACTAGGCATGGTCCTTTTTGAAGGTGGTATGCCGTTGCCTTCCTCCGACCTTCGAACTTACTTACCCAGCCAGTTATAGGGGGACCTACAGATCAACGTGGATTCAGAACCACGCTGCTACTCGGTATTTTTCACATGCGAAATACTGCCAGAGGTGAAAGAATTGGAAAGTGATAGATAAAAATCCCAGGACCTGGCGGGGATGTAACTCGCGACCTTCGGATTTGTAAAATGAAATGTTTGTTAAGCTTAAGGGACTTAACTACGGGGTCATCAGTCCCTAAACTTACAAACTACTTACGAACTACCTACAACTAAGGACGGCACAAATATCCATGCCCGAGGGAGGATTCGAACCCCCGACCGTAGTGGCCGTGCAGACCGTGACTGAAGCGCCTCAGTCCCCTCGGCCACCGCGGCCGGCTCGTATTTGTAGTGTGGCACTCTACCACTGTGCAACCGAGGCTGATAATTATGCGACACTAAAAAAAAAAAACAAAAAAAAACCTCTCTAATCTTTACACATAAATACACACCTGTAAAATGAAAAAAAAAGAACATCATAAATTATTCGATCATTAAATGACTGTAGTAGGATAGAGGACGTCTTGGACCAAATTTCTAGGAGGTGTGAGTAATGACAACCAGCGCCAAATGTAGAAAAAAATGTAAGGTGATAAAGATGAGTATGAGAAATAATCCCGTAATGGTCGAATATAGTATTAGTAGTGTGCTGTTTGACTGAGTCGCGTCAATTAAATACCTAGGCGAAACGATGCACAGCGATATGAAATGGAAAGAGCAATTAAGGACAGTACTGGGGAAGACAAATGGTCGACTTCGCATTATTGGGAGAATTTGGGGAAGGTGTGATCCGTCTGTAAAGGAGACCGCATATGAAACGCTTATAGGATCCCGTCCTCACTGTTGCTCAAGTGTTAGGGATCCCCGCTTTATGGGTTTAAAGGAGGACATAGAGTCGATTCAGATGCGGGCGGCTACGTTAGTAACCGGTAAATTCGATCGATGTGCGAGTGTTGCTGAAATTCTTCGGGAACTCAATTGGAAGTCGATGGAAGGAAGGCGACGATCTTTTCGAGAAACACTGTTGAAGAAATTTAGAGGACTGGACTGTGAGGAGGACTGCCGAACGATTCTACTGCCCCCACCCAAAATTTCACGTAAAGACCACAAGGATAAGTTCATAGAAATTAGGGTTCGTACGGATGCGTACAAGTATTCGTTTTCCCCTTGTCCATATGGGAGTAGAACACGAAAGAAAGTATCCAGTAGTGATACTGAGTATCCTTCTT
Source organism: Locusta migratoria (assembly GCA_026315105.1). Taxonomy (NCBI): domain Eukaryota; kingdom Metazoa; phylum Arthropoda; class Insecta; order Orthoptera; family Acrididae; genus Locusta; species Locusta migratoria. Next base: position 388,486,379 of record CM048744.1, read on the forward strand.
CATGCACCTTTATATATATGGGATTTAACTACGGGGTCATCAGTCCCTAAACTTACAAACTACTCATGAACTACTTACGAACTAGGACGCACAAATATCCATGCCCGAGGGGGATTCGAACTCCCGACTGTAGTGGCCGTGCAGACTGTGACTGGAGCGCCTCAGTCCCTTCGGTCACCGCGACCGGCAGCACCTTTGGTTGGATTGCGCAGTATGAATGTAGATTTCGAGGAAGAGGCGCAAGCAGAGGTTGATGCGTGGTATAGATAGGTAGGAGGAAGGAGGAGGATGACAGAGATACGAGTGAGAAACACATAGTCTAACAGAATACTGGAATAAAACAATACATGTACAGCTCGAGGCTTTCAGCTAGCTAATACAGAAAGAGGCGTAAGAGGACAAAGTGTAAGGTTAGAAATAGGCATAGAGGCAGGGGTGACGATGGAGGTGACACTCATTTATATTCAATTGTGAATCAAATTTAACAATCGCGAGGCATTGCCGCATTCGCTATTAGGAGACTGCCCTTTTGATTGTTTATTTAATTCCAGTCTTTATGAAAATTTGGGCATTTGATCTACGAAATATAGGCAACATCACTGTCTACTTAACTCTTTAATTCATACTGTATCTGATCAGATATATACCTTATTTCTTCGATTATCTCTCTAAATGGTCAACATATTACCACAACGTCTATAAATAGTGTTACACTTGCAAGTAACTCGTCCTAGAAATTATAAATTGCAGAGTGCTACTGAATCAGTTCTACAGTTACTTGCATTGAGATACTCCTAACGGGTGCGTTTGTTTACTTCAGTATTCCTCCTCACAAACTACTGCTGGATTATAAGATACTTTCTGAAGAGATTGGAGGCATAATAGTGACATTTACTGCATCGGAAACATCATGGAGCCACTATATAGCTGACCAGCTATAAACGTTTCGTTGCTAGCGGTGCATAATAATTTTAACTATTTTTTGTCGATATTTTTCTCAGTATATACGCACTATACATTAATCGTGGTAGTTTTTATAGCTTCAAATAAAAAGTCACGCACTAAAGGATTAATATATAGTACGATACGTAGGAAAGGGTACATTAAAAAAACTTCGACATTTGACCAAGCACCATGGAAATTGTCAGGTACGTATAAATTGGGAAATCAAGTGTTTGTGCAGCTTATGGGACTTAACTGCGGGGTTATCAGTCTCTAAACTTACAAACTACTTATGAACTAGCTAATACTAAGGACGACATAAATATCCATGCCATAGGGGGGAATCGAACCCCCCGACCATAGTGGCCGTGCAGAACGTGACTGGCGCGCCGCAAACCACTCGGCCACTGCGACCGGCGTGTAAACTGGAGTTGATGCGCGGAGAGGAAGCAAAACGTCAATGAAAGTGGAGCAGGCGGGCTCAGAGAATAGAAGGAGAAGATGAGCAATGGAAGGGCAGAGAAAGAGACATACAAAGAGTATAGGTTGGAAACGAAGAAAAACAAGAGGATAAAAAGAGAGTAAAAGAGGAGATATAAATAAGGAAGAATTTAGTAAATACATAGTGCTGGAAATGTGTATGTGAGGAGGGAAAGCGATGTATAGTGTGATGGATAAGCGGGGAGAACAATGAAGTAGAGCTGGAGAAGAGAATGAACGAAGAGAAGAGTGAAAGAGAAGAACTCCAGAAAGAGAAGTGGTTTGCAATTAAACAAAAAGCTATTTGCAAACAGATATTGCAATATTAGCCACACTTTACCTATACAGGCATTCCGACGGTGCTGCAGAGGAGGCTGTCAGCAGGTAGCTGGAAGCTGAGAGCAGCGGTCGCCGCGACACCTCCATCCAGGTAACGGCGTAACTGGTGCCGGGCCGCCTCTCGAGAAACTCGACGACCAGGCTGCGTGCGTGCGGCGACCGCAGTACAGGAAGGACGTCGGCGGGCTGTGCTGGACTGTGGTGGTCCCAGCCGTCAGAGAAGACGTCCACTACGCCTCCTCCGGACACCTCGTTGTCCACGGCAACCCCGGAACTGGCGGGACACACCACCACCGACGGGCGGTGACCGTCTCCAGAGTGCACCAGCACGCGGTTCGGTGTCGGACAGTCTCGCCTTTCCGCGTTTATCTCCCAGCCCGCGATTTTCACGTACAAGTAGTTGTTGAGCGCATCCTCCGGTTGGATGAGCCACGGCAGGTGAATGCACCTCGACGGCAGCACGTCGTTGGAGTCGCTCTGGACTCCGTCCTCCACCTTCAGCTTGGGCAGTTCCGAAGTGGGGGCAGGTTTCACCGCTACGCCACCCAAAAGTATTTCGCCACTGGATCCGCGAAGCACGACGTTTTCTTTGGACTGTCCGCAGACGGGTGCGGCGGCGTCGGAGCCGGAGACGAACTCGTACTCTCCGTCGAAGAAGAAGTCTTTGAAATCTTGGGTGATGTTCATGAAAGTCACGGTGAAGTTGACCTCCACTGTGGGTGCGGTCAAGGTGTCGATCACGACGGGTTCGAGCACCGGAGAGCAGAAGCAGTCTCTCTGGATCTTGACGCCCGTCCAGGGGTACTCCGAGAGGGAGAGTTCGGCCACGCCGACGTGTTTTCTCCTGGGGAATTTCTTGAGCGGGTGCGCGGGCGGGACGGCGCACGACCACCTGTCGCTGTCGGCGTCGCGGCGCGTCTGGCACGCGCGGCCGCCGAACCTGGCGCGGTTGAGGGTGAGGCGGACGCGCTCGCCGGGCGCCGCCTCGAAGCGCAGCACGCAGCTGAGGTTGGCGGCGCCGCCGCGGCCGAACAGGAAGACGGAGCGCGGCGACTGGAAGCGGCCGGCGCGCGGCGCGCCCGGCGCCGACCGGAAGGCGCGGTCGCAGGGGCCGGCGTCGGCGGCGGCGGGCGCGCCCTCCAGCGAGGCGTCCACGAACTCGTAGCGCAGCAGGAAGGACAGCGGGAACAGCGCGCTCGCCTGGAACGTGTCGAGCGTCAGCTCGGCGCCCGCCGAGACGTAGCTCTCGCGCAGCGCGCAGGGCCGCGTGTGGCGCGTGCTGTTGGCCAGCAGGCTGTGGTCGCACAGCCGCGGCGCCTCCTCCTTGCAGAACTCGCCCAGCAGCTGCACGCCGCCGCCAGCGCCGCTCGCGTTGGTCGCCGCGTCCAGCCGGCCGTCCCAGAGGCGCACGCAGCCCGCCACCGCCGCGCCGGAGTCCCAGTCGGCGCGGTGGAACTTGAGGAACGACAGCCACACCGTCTCGTGGCGCCGGCCCTGGAAGTGGTAGCGGCACGTCGTGTTGGGCGGCAGCGAGTGCCGCGGGCTCTCCACCTCGCCCCACGGCGCGTCGAAGCTCGTCAGCAGGAACTCGCAGTGCGCGGGGTCGCGCACGTAGCTGTGCGACCGCGCGTCCACCAGCAGCACCTGCGAAGAGAATGACAGTCAACGATGTAGCATATTGCTAGGGAAACATTGGCCACTGTTACTTTGCATGCAAAACAAATAACCTAAATCTGTGTTTTTTTTTTCTTCAAGTTTATTTAGTCTACAACTTTCAAGATAATTTGAACAGCGTTGTCGCAGGAGCTTTAGCGATCGATTGGTCATGGAGACATTTAGTTGTTATAAAAAATCTAGCATAATATTACATTGTGTTTGACGGGTTTCGACGTACTGAAGTCATCTTCAGAGACATCAATACAGGCCATTTGGCTGGGGCTTAATTCTGCGTGGCTGCCGTGACTGCTATCTGACTGCACGTTAACATTTGAGCAGTTACCAACCTGCATCCAGAGTGCGGCCACGGCAGCGCTGCAGATGTCAGCAACGGCCACATGGGCTCTATAAATGTCTCTGAAGATGACCTACAATAGCTCGCAACAGGTTAAAAAAAACTCCTGCCATGTAGAATTTTTTCTTTAATAACTTAAATACCATTTTCAAGGAGCCTCAGTACTATCATTTTCACGCTCTACAGTACGGTTAGCCTCTACGGCATTGATGAAATGTTCCACATTGTAGACGGAAACTTTGAACATCAGTCGAATGGAACAAATACGCGACCTAATACAGCACTGGATAAATATGAATCCTATCACCTTTCACCCCACGAAGGCAGTGACAAAACGTGTGACAAGACGTAGACAATCCTTCAAAGACAACTCACTCTGAATGGCCAACACTTACCTTGATCGGATTTCTTTAAGTATTTCCCAGTCCATCGTGACAAAAATTTACTCCATACCCTTCACGTTCAAGAGAGAGAGAAATAGACCATGAAGATGATGAACGGACTTACACCATTCTTCTGTAGCAACGACCTCAACGTGAAGACGAAGATTGGACTATAGAGAACAACAGTGGAACCTTCACTACTGTATGGATGCACCTCTTAGCAAACCACAAGTGACACTAACATAAGCCTCTGACGGTAATCGAAAACAACGTAACTTCACTATGTTACATAGGAAAAATACCTAAAACACCAAGTGAAGGAAAATGTCCACCGTCTCTTACGGCCGGCCGCGGTGGCCGAGTGGACTGAGGCACTCCAGTCACGGTCTGCACGGCCACTACGGTCGGGGGTTCGAATCCCCCCTCGGGCATGGATATTTGTGCCGTCCTTAGGATAAGCTAAGTCCCATAAGCTATACAAACTTTTGAACATTTCTTCTCTTACGCCACACCATCGGACATCATCGCGACGACATAGGTGCTCCCACCTACAACGCTGGCACTAACACAAAGTCTCACGTTCTGTAGTCTAATTGAAAAAATAGTTTACCCCACATAACTTTACAATACAAAATTAAAATATCAACAATAATACAGTTCATTGAGACAGGCATTGTCTCATCATACCAAAGGTATTGAATATTCAATAAGTTTGGTATTTTGAGACAATCTTAAGGAACTGTATTATTGTTGTTATTTATATCACTTCTGTCTGGGAAACAAGGGAGGATTGTTCTTTGCTGGGATGCTATTCCAATGTAGGAGAGTCTTGGAAATTTAATACGTATTTCACACGGAACATTGTGGCAGATTCAATGTATGTGGTGTGGAGGGAGTCGTGCTTGAAGACAGTCCGCGTAGCTGTATTATCCGTAACTCTATGTTAGTAGAAATTGTGATTCATAAAGGGCCACCTTGCCCAACTCCTGATGATGTAATTCATGCCCCTACTGATGGTTGAGCCGAAGCGTACCCTGACACTATTATCACTATGTTGGTTCTGAACCGACTTTATTACATGACGCAGCCTCTTAAAATTTCTCGTACGTTAGATCCGCATTCGATCAAAGGCGTTTTTGTAATTCACGATAACCTTACAGATTGTGAGATAAAAATCTGTAAGCTTTTCTTTTACGCATATAGTCGTTCACATTTATTCCAAGGACCTAACATTTGTACCACCTTTCGTAGAATTTCCGAGACTGTGGGTCTTCACACCTACGTTAACAGCCAAGTTTGGCGTGTTTCGTTGAAAACTCTCGTCACATGAGCAGACAGTCTCGAGAAGACTACGGAAAACGGTAGAAATGTTGTTTAATTGGAATAATATGTACGACTGACACAGTTGTCGCTTGTGCTAGAGGGATTGACGTTAAAATTGGTAGTCTAAGGAAACTTGTGTAGAAATAACGGCTATTGGTATATTATTTTACAAATCAAAGACCTATCGCAGTTCCATACTCCTAAGGTACAGAATGGAGTTACGGTTACTCGATTTGTTCATGGTGAATAAAAAAACCACAGTTTAAGGCAGTCAAAATGTTCTTCATGTTTTTAGAGGCATGTACGTCTACATTACCCCTCTTTCAGAAAATCTTTATCATCTTCAGATGGTAGTAAATGATGTACGATTTTAGTAGCAGCTGAAGGTGGGATAACTGTCTTGATTCACATTTTAGTTTCCTTTATGCAATCAGGAAAACATTTGAAATTACAAGTGTAGTACATTTTATCCTTCACGGATAAGTCTTTAATTAAACACGACCACCGAACAAAAAATGAAAGGGTCACTTTTCCGAAACCTCGTCTCTTACTGCAGTAATGACGTAAGTGCCGATGCTTACATACAAAAGGAAATATCAATAAATGAATCGAATGCTCTGTATTTGAAAGTAAGCAAATGAAGTCGCTTTACACCAAATTTGACCACTATTTCGCCACCAGGAACGTATAAAATAAACTATTGGATGATCGTCAGAGCCCGATTTACATTTAGGTCCTTTCATCTTACAACCCCCCCCCCCCCCCAGGTCCGCTCGACACGCCACATGAGAGCATGGAAGGTGAGGATGTGAAACAGAGGCTGAAAACCACAAATACCCTCCGCATTCACATTTCTTCCTATGGTTTTGAACCCCACTAACGGCCCCATCCTTCATATCACAGTTAAATTTGTAGTTGTGCCATGGTTCAGAGGAGTCAAATCACGTTCGGCTGGCCTGTAGCAACTTCATGTTCTCAAAGAAGGGCTAAATTATCTTTGTGTTGTTCACTATAGCGACCTGTAGTCTTCGACTAAGACCCAGCGCCCCAAGATAAGGGGTAGTTTCACCGGCGCCGTTGATGCTACCCCCCTTTTCATGTTTATTGTGCTTTATTTCCTCGATAAACGAAATGAAAACCTCACGATTTAAGCGATGAACATCACGTAGGACGTGGGGGACTGACGAAATACCAATCTCGTCAGGACTTGTGTTTGTATTTGGTGACAATATAAAAACTGTAACTTGTTAACACGCGTCGAGAGGACAAATACCGTGTCATTATCAGCCGTAAGGTTGACAACGGATGCCATGCGAATGGAGAAATGGTTAGCGGCCTACCCAAGCCGCGGCGGAGTGTGCGATTGCGTCCCGTCGGAGGTTCGAGTTCTCCCTCGCACATGGGTGAGTATGTTCTCCTTAGGTTAGTTTAAGCTAGTGTAAGTAGTTTTTAAGCTGGGGAATAATAACCATTGCAGTTAAATCCCATAGATTTATAAACATTTGAACATTTTACCCACCCAAGCCAGACAGTCGTGTACTTTAGTGATCTAGCGGTAACATGAAATTTTGTCAGCAATCGTCGAAACCTTGCTCTCCGAATTTTCGCCTACTCAAGGGTGATGTCGCAGGACACCATGCTTTTGATATTACGGAAAAAGTATGTAGGCATCTATGAGCAAAACATCAAACTACTTCGTCTCAGTGCGACACAATAGGGGTTTGTCAAAGAGTGATCGCTTAATTTGTGGCCCATAATTTGTTGACCTTTTCTTCAATTTAATATCTAATCAGGAGACTATATTGGTATCGGATTTTAGAATATATGGTACGTGAAGTTCAGAACGTAAATAACCATCAGCCAAAGCCATTCGATGCAACTCTAAAAAATTCTGAAGAAAATCGACTTTGAAATTTTGCAAGTATAAGTAAGTATCAATAATTAAAACACGAGCCACGTACGTCGTTGTAGCTCAGTGGTAGCGTTCTAGCCTTGTCTAAGGCGTCACGATACGGACTGACATTCCTCTAACGCTAAATCCACGATTCTTTGATCAATCGATCCCTTCTTTTAGTCAAGGCATGCCAGACATTCCTTTTCTCCCAATTTCTGTTCAGTACCTTCTGTTTAGTTACGCGATCGACCCACCTAATCTGAAAGAGTGTATTATATTTAATATTGTCAAAAACTTTCTACAGATCTACAAAAGCTAGCAATGAAAGATTTCTTTTCCTTAATCTACATTCGAAGATTATTATCGTATAACCTTTGATTCGTGCGTTGAAAATTAAAGCTAGTTCGCCTTGAGAAACACCCAAAGCGCTCGGTAAAGTTACACAAATGATTATATAAATTAAAATACAGTAATGCTTGACATTCAACCTGTTGGCTGCTGTCTCGTGTTGTAAGGATGTTTATTTCATGATTTTTCAGACGATTCGTCAGCTTGGTGGCTGGCATTCTCAAAGCATCACCTCCAATCCGTCGATGTTAAGTGCCACCACCAATGGAGGGTGAAGATTGAAAGACGACCGTCTGTCGTCTTCCACATATTTTTTGTATATTTCTATAAAGTTATAATTTATTTAATGTCGGTAGATTATCATTTTGTAAAAACTTGAACCCCACTCTTTTCAAGGCTTGAGGAATAGTATTTCCATTTCATGTGTTAAAATATTAATATTGCTAGGTTTTTCTTATTTTGTTATGTTAATTATTGATTATTATATTAATCAATGTGGCATATGTACGGCTTCTCCGCGACGTCCCTGTGAGACTGCGCAGTTGTTGTACTTTTAAGAATATGCGAGAATGTAAGGCTTTATGAATGTGGGGAGTGATAGTTCGCTTTGCATCGTTCTCTGTGGCTCAGAGTCGATAGCTGCTGAGGTTACCAAAGAGGTTTCTACACCCTTTGGTTACAGTCTAGTTAGCAATCCTTCCTTCCAGCGCGAATCTCGCTGTCCGTCCCCACCACCGCTGATTTCTTGAATTTTCTGGCATCCCGTGGATTCCCGTGTCCGGTAGCAGTTTCCCGCCTCTTGGCCGCTGGATCTGCACTCTTTGTTGGTCGTCTGGTGAGGTAAGGTTGGTTCTGCTGTTGTTTTTGGAGATTGTAGCGTTTCATTGACTATCACGTTTAACTTAGACTCGTTAACTTATATTGTGGGGTCCAATTTCTAATAGGTGATATGTTCATTTTATACAGAGCATGTAAAAAACCTCCCACCGTTTCCTTTCATGAGTGATATGTGTTCCACGTGGTTGGTTCATAGAACAAAGCGTTCAGATTCCACTCTTGTTTGTTCCATGCGCTTCAAAAAGGTAACTATTTCCCGACATTGTAATTATTTCATTTTTGTGTTTTTTCTGAGACAGGACTTCATCCGTCTCGGTAATCGCCCCTTAATGCGTGTAGCTGTATTTTATTTGCTTTCTTATATAATTCTAAGTATTTCTATGGGTTACAACTGTAGTTAATTTTCTTTATATTTCGGAAACTGAATTTATTCAATGTTATCGGTTTTGAGAGCTACGTGGGTCCGAGTTCCGACTTCCGGGATTTGCAGCTAGTCGCCTGAGTTCACGCCACTTATTATATAAAACCAGTACCTAGATCAATTTCTAACAGACTGCAACTTAAGAATCCACCATATTTTGTATAATGAATCTGACTTTCAACCACCTTCAGTGGAGTGCGTTCATATAATATAGCCGTGTGTAACCGTTAGCGTGTTTGCTCGCGGTGCACATAAGATGTAATTTAATTTGCTATACACAAGCACCATCTCAAAACAGGTACGACAGACCAGAGACAGCTTCAAAGTGTTTGTATATTGTGTTTTGTGCTACCTCCGACTTGCTGAATTTCGCCTACGATAGCGGCGCCTGCTTCCGTCTCGTCTCTGCCCGCTGATTGTGGTGTGTTTCGCTGTGGCATTGCGTGTGTGTGAGCGAATGAGTGTTGTTTGTGAATCCTTCCCATCAGTAGCGTTAAATCATGTATAATTTAGGCTGGGCACCGTCCGCATTAATCCATGTAAGAGATGCATTTATATTGTATTAACGAAATTGTTTTCCCATTTTGCTTGTTCTATCTGAATAAACAAATTTAAATTCAGCATAATCCGTAAATTGCCTATATATTGTGGTTTTAGAGCACATTCCCTCTTTTATTTAATATTGTTCTTCACAAGTGCTGAGAACCAGTTCAGATGCCATTTTTTCTTATATCTAAATTCCGTTGCGCCGTAAATGTTTCCTTGCCACCTTTCTAAGATTACTTGAATTTTGGTGGCTTGGTTATTAATGTCTGTGTGTAATAACGTGTGAGCTGCTATGTATATTGACCGCTGTACTATTAACTTCCTGTTATGTAAGTAATTTTCAACGAGTCAGTTCTCAGTTTGGGCTATGAAACAGTGATTTATAGCAGGGAGTAACCAGTAGTTCACACGGACCTCATTTACAGATTTTAGGGATAAAACAAGTCTATCGTTACGTACAGTGGTCGACATTTAAGATTTCACATTATCAGCTGATAGTGGTGGCGGAACGTCAGATAAATCTACAGACAAATGGTACAAGGCAGATGTCCGGAGACAATACGTCAACAAGTAGCCACTAAAGCGTCAAATGTGTAAATGATTGTTAAGGTATGGGACTTTACTGTTGTGGTTGCCAGTCCCTACGCTTACCAACTACATAATGTACCCTATCACGCACATCCATGCCAGAAGGAGAACTCGAACCTCCTACGGGGGAAACTAAACGATCCACACAAAGTCAGAGCGCTCAGCCATTTCAACAGACGCGATGAACCATTTTTGTATTTGGAAAGCCGCAGTTATTGGCGAAAAGTCACCATAGGGCTTACCTCAACCTGCAGCTCGAAGCCGGGCAGGTAGCTGAGCGGTACAGGGTGGAAAGGGTTGTCGTAGGGCGAGGTGTGGAACTCGAGCAGCATGCTGGGCCCGCTGCTCACGATGTCGGGCACCGCGTCGCCGCCGCACAGCCGCACCAGCACCGGGTCCGTCGTCGACGAGCCGTCGTAGATCGTCAGGTAGTCCTGCACCACGTTGCACTGCTCCCACACCCTGCAACATGCATCGAGGCCGCCTCTGGTAATTGAAATAGAATCACAGGAGGAAGCATCAAATGAGGGTTTGTCCCAGTATATTCATTATTATATTACATTGAACTTGTTCCATAGATCATGAACACGAGATTTCGTAACGCTGTGGAATGTGTCAGATTAGTAAAAGATAACATTATGTACCACACTTTTTTTAATTACTAATGTATATGTAAAAATTCATCTTCTGAGGAGAGTGCACGTAGTATAAGTTGGCTGGTAGATGCTCAGACCGCTGGGCAAGCGTAGGGATAGCGGTAGAGATGGGGGTAGTGGCTGGAGCAGTGAGCGAGCACTGGAGGGGAAGTGCCCCGCTCACAGGCTGGCAGGCGGAAGTAGACCGCCTATGTATGGAGAGAGCGGCCATGCGTGAAACCGTTGCTGATTGGCTGCGAGCCCAGGACGCCATGTTTTTACCAGATTTCGCGGGCTTTGTACATTCCTGAATAGCTTCAGGGTCTTTGTTGCTTCTGCCAGCGATTTTACTGCATAGTTTGTTACGGTGGGCACTGCTGGTCTTCTGCAGGTTTGCTGTCTGTTCTATGTCCGTAAATTAACGTGTTGTTTGTCGGTCGTTGGCGGTGACTAATACTTCGCGGCAATTTACTGACTGTTTTTACCAATGTGTAATACATAATCAGTAAGGACAGTGAAGAGAAATGACTCTTTGTTCCTTTGTTGGCTGTTAAACCCGAAGTGCAGATTAATATATAATGCTTGTATTCGAAGGAATGAGGAAATACGGAAACAATGGACAGTGTAAGTGAACCGAGAAAGCGGGAATCGTACAGGTGATTTATGGAAACTAACGAACTAATCCTGACTGTGTGAAGTAAATATTTTATGCTTACTCCGCCCAATGCACAACTACGGCACCGCTCCCCTTGGCTGTGTATTATTGGCTGTTCACAATCTTATAATTAGTTACGGGATGTAAGATGAAAACAGGAAAGGGGCGGGACTATTGACTTGCTGTAGATATTCTGTTACCTCTTTTGAGTCTGATCCTGCTGTTTAGTAGAGATAGTATTGGTATATTTCGGAACTTGTTTTTAGTACGTACTGATTAGTAAACTAGAAGATGTGCATTGGTTTCATTGGTGGAACTGATGACTTTTTTCATTCGTAAAGTGGTGCATTTTTGCCTGGATCGCTATGTTACCGCGCGCAGACTGGTAAAAACATGGCGGCCACTGGGCGGTTCGCCACCCTGTCGCAATACAGGTTCTCTAGGCGGAAGTGGACTGACGCGGCCTCCCCTTCTACACGAAGGAATGAACTCGCCCGGCGCTTCCGACGAAAACTCGTCTCTGAGCACCAACTTATTCTGGCGGACTCTCGAAGGAGTCGTCTGTCATAATTCCTTGCAATTTTTTTTAAATGCTGATTAACTACCTGTCAGATATTTGATGTTATTTGGTAAGTCACCACATGCATTTACGTCATCATAATTCAGCCCATTTTCTGTCAAAGTTACATTTAACCTTGGGCAGTGTTCATCATTGTTTCTCTTGGTGTAGGTACACACACTGCACCTAGTCTACCTTTGCGATGGTGTACAATAGCCTCGTTACGTTTCATTGGATGTCAACAATATCGTCAAAACTCTTTCCTTCCAAAGCGTGTTTGAGTCAAGCGAATTGGAAGAAATCTGGTGGACGTTCCAATTGCACGACAACGCTCGCTTACACACAGCCAGTATAGTCAGTTCCTGGGTAAAAAGGGAATGACGAAGAACATCTTCCATACGCGTCAAATATCAGTCCTCCAGGTTTCTTTCTAAGTCCTCGACTCAAACTCGCTTTAGAAGGAAAGAGATATGAAGGTATTTCTGAGATTCAACGGAACGTGACTATGCTTTTCGGCAGCATCCTGAAGGAAGATTTCGTGCAAAGGTTTCAGTGCATGCATCGCAGACCTCAGCGGTGCATAATTAAGGGAGGTGACTATTTCTAAGTTCTGTAAGGTAACTGTACTTGATGTACCGTATATAATCTATGTTAATGGTACAGGACTCATCACCAAACTTTATAATGAGACGTGTTATCTAGCTACAGGAGATCCTCTTGTTCACTTCCCTCTTAAAGACCAGTGGACCAAACTTTTGGTGATCTGGTTATTATGAGGAATCGACCGCACCATCAACAAATGAAAGAGATGTGCTACAATAGGAAGTGGAGTAAACCTGAGCCAGTACTACACTACCGTACGGTGGACTCCGATACGAAAACGTCCATAAAGACTCAGTATAAACAGTACTACATGTCCATAATGAAATTTTTCACTCTGCAGCGGAGTGTGCGCTGATATAAAACTTTCTGGCAGATTGAAATTGGGACTGGAACCTGGGACGTTTGGCTTTCTAGAGCCAGCGCTCTACCGTCTGAGGTATCCCGGCACGTTTCCCGGCCCGACCTCACAACTTTACTTCTGCTAGTAAATCGCCTCCTACTTCCCAAACTTTGCAGAAGTTCTACTGCGAAACTTGTAAAAGTAGCACTCCTGGCTGAAAGAGTATGGTGGAAGCGTGGCTTGGCCACAGCCTAAGGGATGTTACCAGAATGATATTTTCACTAGGCAGCGGTGTGTGCGCTGATATGAAACGTCCTGACAGATTGAAATTGGATAGATTACCTGACATAGTCGGGTTTGGAAGCGAACTGATCGTTTTATAGTTTTCAAAATGACAAGCCAAGATCGCACATTAATGATTTATTAATTGACGACCGGTTTCGGTGCACTGTGTCACCATCATCTGGTCACATATATGTTATAATCTGGACATCTTGTTAAAAAAAAATTGCTACACACATACACACTGCACATAGTGTACCTTGCAACATTGCACTTAGTCACTAAATAATAAATACATAAGTTAAAAACATGACAGCTTACAACCAAAGCTTTCGTGTTTTTAACTTATGTACTTTTTTATATAGTGACTAAGTGCAATGTTGCACTTGTTATTTTACGCCCCATTTTTTTTAACAAATCGCCTCCTACTTCCCAATCTTCATAGACGTTCTATTGCAAAAGTTGAAAGAGTCGCACTCCTGGCTGAAAGGGTATGGTGGAAGTGTAGCTTGGCCACAGCCTAAGGGATGTTACCAGAATGATATTTTCACTAGGCAGCGGAGTGTGCGCTGATATGAAACGTCCAGGTGGATTTAAATTGGATAGTAGGAGGCGAGGATCTGGCACAAGTAAAGTTGTGAGAACTATCCGTGTAACGCGTCGGGATAGCTTTGCTGGTAGAGTGATTGCCTGCAAAAGGCAAAGGTCACAGGTTCGAGTCCAGGTTCTGACTGAGTCGTACCTGCGGCCCCAGAACAGATCCCTGGGGCACCCCCACTGAAGTATGCCCCAACACAGCAGATAATTGCCTTCTGCTGTCTGTTAGCAAAGTGAGAGGTGAGCGAGTTGTGAGCTATTCCCCTCACTCAATAATGTTGCAAGTTCCGCAACAATACGTTAGATCAACACAATGAAACGCCTTTGTTAAATCAAATCTGTCCACAGTCAGCGGATACTGCACTCCCTGTTGAAGCTGCTCACTGTACAAGAGTTACAGAATTGCTGTCAAGTGGCTTACGTGATTCGCTGCAGTCGAACGTACCTGAGTACGCGCTGGGTGCGGTCGTACTCGGCGACCTGGTCCTTGATGTGGACCTTGTGCGAGTGGCGCTGGCTGACGGCGATGAGCGCGTGGCGGCCTGGGGGCACGGGCCGCTGCTCGACGCGGTAGTAGCAGGTGAGGTTGCGCGGGTACACGCCCGGGTAGTTGGGCGACTGCACGCGGCACGCGCGCGAGCCGCACCGCTCCAGCACGCGGTCGCAGTACGAGCCGGACACCAGCTCGCCGCGCCACGCCGGCACGCCGCTGCCGCTGCCACTGCTACTGCCTGTACTGCTGTTGGACGCTGCCGACAGGTTGCCGTAGCGCACGCGCGCTTCTTCTTCGCGCAGCACTTTGTACGACAGCTTGAAGTTAAAATTGTAGCCGATTCCCTGCGGTAACATGCAAAGAGAAACACCATCTAAAAACAAATTCCTGGCGTTCTGTTTATGGCATGTAGGTGTTCTAACCTGGAGAGATTATGATCTGACATAATGTCGCTCAGGAGTGGAACTGGAATATATTATGTGGTAGGGAATACAAATGTATTCCAAGCTACAGTTCTTCTTCTTCTTCTTATTATTATTATTAGCCGGCCGCGGTGGCCGAGGGGACTGAGGCGCTTCAGTCACGGTCTGCACGGCCACTACGGTCGGGGATTAAAATCCCCCCTCGGGCAAGGATATTTGTGTCGTCCTAGTTCGTAAGTAGTTCATAAGTAGTTTGTAAGTTTAGGGACTGATGACCCCGTAGTTAAGTCCCATAAGATTTACAAACATTTGAACATTTTAATATTATTATTTACTCTTTTAATACTTCATGCTGAAAGAGTTAGGTATCGAGACAATAAAAGTAGTAGATGAAATGGAAGACGAAGTGGAGGAAGATGAGATAGGTGATACGATACTGCAAGAAGAATTTGACTGAGCGCTGAAGGACTTGAGTCGAAAAAGGCCCCTGGAGTAGATGATATTCCGTCTGAACTGCTGATGTCGTTAGGAGAGCCAGTTATGAAAAAAATTGTATCACCTGGTATGCAAGATATATGAGACAGGAGAAATACCCTCCGACTTCAAGAAGAATATTGTAATTCCAATTCCAAAGAAAGCAAGTGCAGACAAGTGTGAAAATTACGGAACTATCAGTTTCATAAATCATGGGTGCAAAATACTAACACGAATTATTTACAGACAAATGGAAAAACTTGTGGAATCCGGCCTTGGAGAAGATCAGTATGGATTTAGGAGAAATGTAGGAACACGGGAGGCAATACTCACATTACAACTTATCTTAGAAGATAGGCTAAGGAAAGGCAAACCTACGTTTTTAGCGTTTGTCGATTTGGAGAAAGCTTTTGACAATGTCGACTGAAATACACTCTTCCAAATTCTGAAGGTATCAGGGGTAAAATATAGGGAGTTATATTCAACCTATACAAATACCATACAGCAGTTATTAGAGTCGAAGGGAAAGAAAGGGACGCAGAGGTTGGGAAGGGAGGACAGGGTTGTAGCCTTTCCCCAGTGTTGTTCAATCTGTTCACGGAGCAGGCAGTGAACGAATGGAAGGGGAAATTTGGAAAGGGTATTAAAGTGCAGGGAGAAGAAATAGAAACATTGCGGTTTGCTGATGACATAGTAATTCTGTCAGAGACCGCAAAATATCTGGAAGAGCAATTGAATGGGATGGACAGTGTCTTGAAGTTACAAGATGAACATTAACAAGAGTAAAACGAAGGTAATGTAATACAATGTCAGAAAATCAGACGATGCTGAAGGAATTAGATTAGGTAATGAGACAATAAAAGTAGTAGATGAAATCAAAATGTTCAAATGTTTGTAAAGCTTATGGGACTTAACTACGGGGTCATCAGTCCCTAAACTTACAAACTAATTATGAACTACTTACGAACTAGGACGGCACAAATATCCATGCCCGAGGGGGGATTCGAACCCCCGACCGTAGTGGCCGTGCAGACCGTGACTGAAGCGCCTCAGTCCCCTCGGCCACCGCGGATGGCAGTAGTAGATGAATTCTGTTATTTGGGTAGCAAGGTAACTTCTGATGGCCGAAGTAAAGAAGACATAAAATGCAGGAGGTGTTTAACCGAATCGGGGAAAAAAGGAGTTTCTGGGATATTCCGACTAAGAGAAGAGAGAGATTGGTGGGAAACATTCTGAGACAGAAAGGAATTGTTAACTTAACATTAGGAGGGAATTTGTTGGGTAAAAATCGTAGAGGGAGCCCGAGAGACAAATACAGTAAGGAGATTCGACAGGATGTAGGTTGTCGAACGTATTCTCAGATGAGGAGACTTCCATAGGACAGGGTAGCGTGGATAGCTGCTTCAAACCAGTCTGTGGACTAAAGACCACAACAACAACAATAAAAAATATGCAAATGTTTGTTGAGCTTATGGGACTTAACTACAGTGTTATCAGTCCCTAAACTTACAAACTACTTATGAACTAGCTAATACTAAAGACGGCACAAATATCCATGTCCCAGGGGGGGGGGGGGATTCGAGCCCCCGAGCCTACTGGCCGTGCAGAAAGTGACTGGCGTGCCGCAGACTGCTCGGCCACTGCGGCCGGGCAACAACAATACTTCATTTATAATGCACGACCAATTTCGACATACTATGCCGTCATTCTATTCAAATTCATATGTTTGTTAAGATTAAAGGACTTAACTGCGGGGTCATCAATCCCTAAACTTACAAACTACTTATGATCTACCTTGACGACACAAACATCCATGCCCGAGGGGGGGGGGGGGGGGTTCGAACCCCCGACCGTAGTGGCCGTGCAGACTGTGACTGGCGCGCCGCAGACCGCTTGGCCACTGCGGCCGGCCGTCATTCTCAAGTGCTCCACAATAAGGAAAATTTATAAAAATACAAAGTTAAGACAATGATATAACATAAGATACATATTTTGGAAATGGTCAGAAGAATATTATAAAATAAGGCCCTGTAGATATAATTGTAGGCAACAGTTGTTTCTCGACCAAGTTGTACAGTAACCTGTACTTTCGAGTGGTCAGTCCTATTCAGCCTAAAAATATAAAATGGAAAATTGTGTATGGCAATATATGCAAAGCAGTCTTCATATCGTATAATTGTCATCCCTGTTTGCTGTCCTGCTTCTCTTGTTTACATGTTGCTCCAACAAATTTTGCATGACGAACAGCAGTTTGTTAAATTTAACAGGTCTGTTCACCACAAGACACAAATCATTGCACCTATGTCATGATTTTCTAGCAGTCCGATTAATATATTATAGGTTAGGACGCAATCCACATTATATGCACTCACTCCTTCTGCATATCACTCAGTTACTAAATGAGTTGTGGCTGAGTCTGCCCACTTGTTCGATAAACAATTGTTGGCCTCAATGATACCTACAGGATCTTATTCTGTAGCATTCTTCTGGCCATTTCCAAAATTGTAATATATCTTATATTATATCTATGTCTTAACATTGTATTTTTATAAATTTTCCTTATTGTGGAGCACTTGAGAATGGCGGCATAGTACGTCGAAACTGGTTGTGCATTACACATCAAATAGTAAAAGAATTTTTAAAAAAATCAACAAGCAACTGTGGCTTGGAATACATTTGTATTCCCTTTCACAGGAGATATATTACAGAAACCATCGACCTTCTATTTTCACGGCCATGTTCGGATGCCATGCTCTTATGGAAGAAAATACAATGTGACATCAAACGTAATCAAGTAGTACTTTCATAAGTTTTTTTCGTTTTCTGACGTCTTTAGTTACTCAGAAGATTTGTGTGGGGTGTCTTCCCGCATACTGCAACTAAGTGAAAGACATTTATGTTGCCATAGGCGTTTCACTTCTTGATTTGTGAAGCATCATCAGTAGCCTGCAATACATGTTTGTGTTTTGTAGATATTATTTCATTCCAAAACAGAAACATACATTTTGCTATGTTTCACAGTATGACAATTATAAATGTTTCGTATGGTACAATTTATCAAATTCTAACGTACCGTACTAGGTTAGAAACAACTTCTGTAGAGAAGTTTTTGGGAATTTAATTTTTCATTATTATTTACGGTCACATCTGCGTTATATGTGTCTCTACGGAGTTGTGCGTATAAGCTCCAGACTGAATGTTTTTTTTTTTTTTTTTTTTTTTTTTTTTGTTTTTTTTTTTTTTTTTTTTGTGATTTTTGATTGACACGTGTTTCGTTACTTCACTGTGTACTCGTTTTTTGATAGTTTGTTTACTATGCATAGTGTTGCCAACTGCCGCTTTTCAACTATCTATTGTTTCTTTTTCTATCAGCTATTTCTCACACTCAAAAAACTAAAACAAAAAGTAAAACACACACACACACACACGTCTACAGAGAGAAAAACACACGCTAAAAACATCTGGTTCATTCAAATATTCAAGGATCAAAATCAAAAGACAAATTAAATTCGTCAGTTAGCAACATTGTAGACTGTTAAAAAACTCTCACATAACCAATATGCAGTGAAGTGACGAAATGAATCTGTTCATCAAGTATCACAAAATCTACCCATCTGGAGCCCTATGATGACACATCTGGAGTAACACCAACAAACCTCTAAGTTGTTGTTGTTGAGGTCTTCTGTCCGGAGACTGGATTGATGCAGCTCTCCAACGTAACCTATCCTGAGCAAGCCTCTTCATCTCCTCATAAGAAAGGCAACCTACATCCATTTGAATTTGCTTACTATATTCATCTCTTGGTCTCCCTCTGCGATTTTTACCCCCACACACTTCCCTCCAACGCTAATTTCACAGTTCCTTGATGTCTAAGAATGTATCATACTAATCGATCCCTTCTTTTAGTCAAGGTATGCCAGAAATTCCTATTCTCCCCAATTCTGTTTAGTACCTCCTTATTAGTTTAGTGATCCACCACCTAATCTTAAGCCTTCTTCTGTAACACCACATTTCAAAAGCCTCTATCTTCTGCCTGTCCGCACTGTTTATCGTGCATGTTTCACTCCCATACAAAGCAACACTCAACACAAATGACTTCAGAAAGGACATCCTTATGCTTAACGTAGTGTTCGATGTTAACAAATTTCTCTTTTTGAAAAACGCTTTTCCTCCCCTTGCCATTCGGCATTTTATACCCATGTACTGCGACCATCATTTGTTATTTTACTGCCCAAGTAACAAAACTCATCTACCTCCTTTATTGTTTCGTTACCTAATCTAATTCCTTCAGTATCACCTGATTTTCTTAGGCTGCACTCCAATATCCGTGTTTTACTCTTGTTAATGTTCATCTTATATGCTCCTTTCAACACACTGTCCATTCCGTTCACTTGCTCCTCCAGGTCCTTTGCTGTCTCTGACAGAATTACAATGTCGTCGGCAAAACGATATGTTTTTAATTCTTCACCTTGAACTTTTATTCCTTCTCCAAATTTCTCCTTGCTTTCCTTTACAGCTTGTTCAATGTACAAATTGAACAATATTGGAGAAAGGCTACAACCCTGTCTTACATCCTTCCCAACCTCTGCATCTCTTTCGTGCACTTCAACTCTGATAACTCCTGTCTGGTTTTTGTACAAGTTGTAAATAACCTTCCGTTCCTTATATTTTACTCCAGCTGATTTCAAGATCTGAAAGAGTGTATTCCAATCAACATTATCAAAAGCTTTCTCCAAATCTACAAAAGTTAGAAATGTAGGTTTGCCTTTCCTTAATCTATCTTATAACATAAGCCGTAAAGTCAGGATTGCCTCCCGAGTTCCTACATTTCTCCTGAATCCAAATTGATCTTCTCCAAGGTCGGCTTCTACCAACTTTTCCATCCTTCTATATATAATTCGTGTAAAAATTTTGCAAGCATGACTTATGAAAGCTATAAGTAATACTGACAAATTCAATGAACTTCGCGAAAAATTGTGTTACAAATGTTTCTAACGTAGTAAGTTAGATGTTTAGAATTTATCACACAGACCAGATTTATAACTGGCATACTGTGCAACATAGCAACTGTTCTGCAATGAAATGTTATAGACAAAGTACATTTATTATAGGCCACTGATGCTTCACAAATAACGAAGTGAAACATTGTGTGCCACATGAAACGTCTTCCATTTCTTTGCAATAGACGTAAGCACACCCTTACAAATATTATTTTTAACACAAACTTTCGTTTCTTCAAATGGTTACCCTATATTCTTTCTTATGCAATCATTGCCACGAGAAACTAGAGAATGAGTGACGTCAATTATGTTCCTAGTAATTTCGAAGCGAATTTGATGCCTGAAACGTTACGCGCAGTCACCGCACGACCCGAAAATCAAGCGCGAACATCACGCTGCCGTTTAATTGGATGCAATCTGAGCGCTTCATTTCTTTCAAGTGTCAAATTAGCTTCACAATTTCCCGTGATATATTGATGTGATGCTACCAGCGTCATTCTTTTTATGACTTGTCTGATTTTTGATTGCTTAAAAGTAATATGGGATTTCCATTCAAGAAAACATTAGTTACTGTTGACAACAAAGTGTGTTTACGCTTTAGAATGTGGCAAGTGCAGAAAAAGTGAAAATTACAGCACTATCATTTTAATAAGTCATGGTTGCAGAATACAAACACGATTTATTTATAAACGAATGGGAAAACTGGTGGAATCTGACCTTGGGGAAGCTCAATTCGGATTTATGAGAAATGTAGGAATACGCGAGGCAATAGTCACATTACGACTTTTCTTTAACGAAAGGAAAACTTACGTTTGTAGAATTTGTAGAATTGCAAAAACCTTTTGATGATGTTGACTGGAATACACCCTTTACAATTCTGAAGGTATCAGGCTGAAAATACAGGTAGCGATGAGTTATATTCAACTTGTACATCAACCAGACAGCAGTTATTAGAGTCGAAGGGCATCAAAGGGTCGCAGTTGTTGGGAAGAGAGTAAGACAGGGGTGCTGCCTTTCTCAATGTTTTTCAATATTTACACTGAGCTAGCTTGCCTTTGCTAATTTCATCGTTGTGGAAGACACTATTGATCAACGGAACAACAGGAGTATGCGTCTATGGTTATGAATCATTCTTGTTCCACAGCGTGATGAGATTAACAGCAGGCTGATCCAAAATTCTCATCGAGCGGGCTCGAACAGCGCCCTGATGTGATAACCTTATTTCCCTAGCCTCCGTAAGCTCCCGATTGAAGGCAATGGAGAATATGTGGTACAATCTCGACCGCTACGATCGCTTCATGGCACCAGAAAACCACGCACACTCCTGTCGGTGCCTTCCACTACCACATTGATTTCTACGTTCGTAGCGAATTATGCTGCAAAATGTGGTTATTGAGTATTTAGATAGGTGTTTCATTTGATTAGACAATGTAGAATACTGTTCCAATAGTTCTAAAGAGCTCACTTAATTTGATTCTGGTTGGACGGTTTCTGGATACATATTTTCTTACTGAAGACTAATACATCTACATCTACATACATACTCCGCAATTATCCGTAACTTGCGTGGCGGAGGGTACACTGTACCACTACTAGGCATTTCCTTTCCTATTCCACTCCCAAATTGAATGCCTATATGCCTCCGTACGAGCCATAATTTCTCTTATCTTGTCTTTGTGATCTTTACGCGAAATGTAAGTAGGCGGCAGCAAGATCGTACTACACTCAGCTTCAAATTCCGGCCCTCTAAATTTACTTAACAGAAATTCACGAAAAGAACGTCGTCTTTCTTCCAGCGATCCCCAATTGAGTTGCCGGAGCATTTCCGTGACACTCGCGCATTGGTCGAACCTACCGGTAACAAATCTAGCTGTTCGTCTCTGAACCGCCTCTATGTCTTCCTTTAAACTGATCTGCTGCGGGGCCCAAACACTTGAGCAATACTCAAGACGTGGTCGTACAAGAGTTTTATACGCGGTCTCCTTTACAGGTGAAGTACATCTTCCCAAAATTCTCCCAATCAACCGAAGCCGGCTGTCCGCCTTACTCACAACTTTCCTTACATGCTCGTTCCATTTCATATCGCTCTGCAATGTTACGCCTAGATATTTGAACGACGCGACAGCATCAAGAAGAACACTACTAATGCTGAATTCGAACATTGTGGGATTGTTTTTTTCTACTCATACGCATCACCTTACATTTTTCTACATTGAGAGCTAGCTGCCAATCTTCGCACCAACTAGAAATTTTGTCTAAGTCATCCTGTATGCTATTACAGTCAGTTACAGACGACACCCTCCCATACACCACAGCATCATCAGCAAACAGCCGCAAATTGCAACTTACTCTGTCTATCAGATCATTTATACCGATAGAAAATAATAGCGGTCCTATCACACTACCCTGGGGCACGCCTGACGATACACTCGTCTCTGATGAACACTCGCCGTCGAGAACAACGTACTGCGTTCTATTACTTAGGAAGCCTTCCAGCCAGTCACAAATCTGTGAACCTATTCCATAAGCTCGTACGCCTTTTTGAAGTCTTTGTAGACACTCACCTGCTCCGAGAGCTTGTAGAGCAGCAGGGTGAGGTTGATGGAGGGCGTCTCGCTGTAGTAGACGGTGTAGCCCCAGGCGCTGCCACACCACTGGCCGCCCGTGGAGGGCCGACCTGCCTCCCGGATGCTCATGTGGCCGTCCGGGCAGCCGTCGCTCGTGAACGACACGAACTTGCCCACCGTGAACGTGTCGAACGTCAGCTGCAAGGCATGCAAGTCAAGATACAGAGTACGTCCACATCCTAGGCAGAGAATGTCACTATTATCAACTATCAAATCAGCAGGTTTAAAGAAAGGAATGTTTCCCACCGAATGGATTTGGAATGCTGCTCAGACTCATTAGTGAGTTTACCATATCTAGGATTATAGGAGATTCGGAACACTTATCTAGAGTTTCCCCTCTACCAAAGCCACTTTATCTATCTATTGGTTTACCTATTCTACAAAGGAACACCGCCAATAAGAGCTCCATAACAAAGAGCAAAGAATTGTTGCTTCAAAGAGTACAAAACATCGACATTATGAAAATTAATGAAAGAAACTGATTTGGACATGACGGACCCAACATGCAAGGGCAGTTAATCCCCATATAATAGGATTTAAATTACTAAAAGTCATCCTAGGACATCGTTCTCACCATTTATAAGCTACCTAATCTAATTCTAATGTTTGTATAGTCTATGGGACGTAACTACGATGTCATCAGTCCCTAAACTTACAAACTACTTACGAACTAGGACGGCACAAATATCCATGCCCGAGGGGGGATTCGAACCCCTGACTGTAGTGGCCGTGCACACCGTGACTGAAGCGCCTCAGTCCCCATGGCCGGCTATAAGCTACCTATCCGGTGCGGATAAATATTTGATTTAAATAACTCATGATATTACTTACCGGTATTTAAAATAGAAAATATTTGAATATTCCTTACATATAGAGGTATAATTAATTGGAAGATTTTAAACGATAAGCCAAATAGTACATTTTTAAACTGTGCTTGTCTTGAAGCTGGCATCACTCAAATTCGCCAACTTGGTTTATCCAATACAACAGAAGCATAACACCTACCTCTTTGTAATATAATTTGTACGTAATTTCAAACTTTTGCATAAGTATTTCTCTAGGTAATTTCAAAATTTTGCAAATGTGTTTCTCGTTAATTCAATTCAAATGTTTTTAAATCTATGGGAATTAACTTCTTTGGCCGATTAGTCCCTACATTACAAACTACTTAAAGTAACCCATGGACAACAAACACACACACACACACACACACACACACACACACACACACACACACACACACACACACACATGCCCGAAGGAGGACTCGAACCTCCAACGGCAAGCAACCGTGCGCTCCGCAGCAAGCCGCCTCAGAACGCTCGATCACTCCATCGCTGCCTTTCGCGTAGCACTCTTCCACCTCTGCTGACAAACACACACACACACACACACATACAAATACAAATAGATAATAGGAATGAAGTTTGTCACTTACTACTTTCTTGCTTTTCACGTGGTCAGACTGCAGCATATGCTATGGCGTTGTAATATTATTATTTATTTTTTTATTTATTTGGTTATTTAACCTGACCAGATTAGGGCCATAGGGCCCTCTCTTACATCTGATCAGAATATAGGATATACTGCTCAATCTATTTGTTACAGATTATCGTATAACTGAAGTGCGTCTGCCAAACTGTCTCCACGTGACACATAGTTTGGGGAGATATGATGAGATAGACATTTACATGTGTTTATTTCCTTTTGCGTGGAGTAAAACTTTAGGATGAAGCATTACGTTTTAATTAAATACTTCGTTATTCAAATTACTCTTCATGACACTACGCGAAGAGTGATCTATTTAATTTGAAACCCGCGGTAGAATAGCCGTGCGCACTAAGGCGCCGAACTGCGGGGGTGCGGCCGTTCGCCGTCGGGGGTTCGAGTCCTTCCTCGGGCATGGGTGTTGGGTGTTCGTGTTGTCCTTACATTATGTTACTTTATGTTAGTTTAAGTAGTTTGTAAGCCTAGGGACTGGTAGTTACGTCCCTCATATTTACAATTATTCGATTTTTGTAATTTGATAAAGAATAAAATAAATAATAAATAAAATAAACACCCAGCAGGAAGAACGCAAATTTACTTTGTCCTTCATTATTTTTATGATGACTAATTTCTATGAATCTAATCATCTCTTGATGTTAATTTAAACATGCAAAGTACTTCTATAGACCACAAGCTGTTGTGGGGAGCACGTGATGGTATAACTGTATGCATGCTTTGGATTTTTATTTTTAAACTGATCTGATAATTCGTACGTGACTCAAAACTTCCTTTCAGGAATCTTCTACAGATTACTTCTTTATATTTTTCATATATTACCACTGAATATACTTTAAAATTAAAATAATGTTACCACACACACTTTACGGTATATAACGTCATGAACATGAGAAGGGAGAAATAATAGCTATTGCCTAAAACTGAGCGCAAATAATTTGCTATCATCCAGTATTTCATAAAGATAGCAGTCAGTGTCTTACAACCTGCTATAATCTCAATATTATACCGTTTTGCAAACTTTTATGGATTACTTGCTTACAGTCAAATGTTTTGCACAGTAACTAATTTGTAACATAATTAGCTGTTTGAAGAATTTCTATACATGGTAATTCACTTATTTATAGAATAGCTGGTTTTATTAGTTACTAGCTGTAGTCACCTGTTTGTTGTTATGAAATGTTCAAATGGTTGTAAGGCTATGGGACCTAACTGCAGTGGTCATCACTTCCTAGACTATCTCCGACAGAGGACTCTAACTTTCGACTGGGAGTAACCGCGCAATCTGTTGCAAGGCGCCTTAGAGCCCACGGCTCATTTCTGCGTGGCTGTTGTGGCTTTTTTCAGGTCAAGTGGAAAAGAAAGGTAAGTAAAGGCACACGTCTGTGATATGTGTGTCGTGAATTGGAACTGGATGTTGATCGTAATGTCGCTGCTTCTCCTATCTCAGTTCCCTTCTGCCTCTCTGCCTCCATCTTTCTTTTTCTTGCTGTCCGCCTCCGTAGCTCAGCGGTAGCGTCGCTGACTATCACGCAGGAGGCCCGGGTTCCATTCCCAACAGCGGACTGGGTGTTGTGTGTTGTCCTAATCATCATGTCATCATCATTCGCACGTAAGTCGCCCACGCGGCGTCAAATAAAAAGACTTACACTAAGGCGGCCGAACAAACCCATAAGGGTTCTCCCGGCCACGAAATTCATACGCTCATTTCCATTTTTCTTCTTGCTTCGTCCATCTCTGCCTTCTAGGTCCTCACATTGTGCATCTCCTCCTCCTCCCTCTCCACGTCAAACTATTGTTCTCTCTCTTCCTGTCTTCTCCCCCGCCACACCTTCTATTCTCTCTTTGTCCGTCTGATCCTCCTCCTGCCTCTCCATCTCATCGAATCCTGTCTCAGTACATCTCCTTCTCCCCATTCATTTATTCTCTCCCAGCTTCTCCTACAACTCTGACTAACGTGAAAAAGGAAAATAAGCAAAGAAGTCTTAGGGCTTAACGTCCCACCGACAGTGTAGTCGTTAGAGACGGTGCCTATTCCAAAGCCTTGTGTACGAATGTTGGAACTTAAATAGTGACAACTATTTATTCACAACAGATGCCAAAACGATACGTGTTTGCACCTGTTACTGTCCTTCAAAGTAGTCACCAGCGTTGTGTAGAACCCGTTGCCAGCGATGTGGAAAGCGTACTATACCGTTAGCAGAACCTGTTCTGTTGATGGTGCGAATGGAGCGGTCTACTGCCTGTAGAATCTGTGGAACAGTTCTGAAGCGAACACTGCTTCCTTATTAAGTATTGTCTTTAATGTGTTTATGCCAAGTACTGGTGTCAAATATATGGTCAAAGCTACATCTTACCCAATCATCAGTCTATTTCCAATTGCTTGTGAAACATTGTGATAAAAAAACAACAGGCTCAACCCACGCGTTACCGAAGGGGAAAAGGCTCGGATGTCAGGGAGGGGAAGGGGAGAGAGGGTTGGGGAGGGGAATTCATGTCCACCACATGAAATCATTGTAATATAAATAGGTACAGTCTTAGACAAAAAAATTGATCACCGGCCGGCCGACGCAGAGGCTAAGTCCGAGTCGGTTGCGCAGTGTAGACAATAAAATCGATCGCCCCTCAGAATTCTAAGTCCGGCTATATGCACGATCTGGCAACACTGTAGAATGCGGTACTCTCAGGAGGAAGTGTTACTTCCTTCTCAAGAGAGCTCTGTACAGTATGAGCGCGTGGTCTCGTGGTGGAAGTCGCGTTTACAAGCGTGTATGTAAGCAGTCGCGAGATCGAGTCTAACAACCTCCAATTATTTTTTTTTTAAACCGCATATCAGCTGTCTTCGTTATCAGTGTGGAAGAACCTCAACATTAACAGCGAAAACTCCTAGAAATAATTACGCGAAAGAGCTCGCTGCTGCATCAAAACTGCACTGTTTACTCTCGGGAGTAGTGGGCACCGGCTACGGCGACGCGCCAGCGGCCGCATCGCGGCAGCCGCCTGCGGACTCAGTGACAGCGGCGCGCCGCTCTGTGTCTATTTACCGGCTGTTATATCCTTACCTCAAGTTCTAGTACTTATATTACAGTCACGTATTGAATTATTCTGACTGATATATATGAACATAATCTAAACGTCGTAAAGTGGAATCGGTATAAAGGGTCGTAGGAGTGACTATCACCGCATTTTTCTTGAACGTCATCAGGCCGCTCAATCAGGATTCCTACTCACACCGTTACTAGCGCCAAGTTATGATGCTCTCATTCTGACATCTTAAGAGAAAAATAATGACTGAGTACTAAAATATTTTTATACTCAGCGAAGTGCAACCACAAAGCCAGGGTGCGCCATATTTTTGCAAACAACTGAGACACCATTTAGTCGCACTCTAAGGACAAACGACCTAAAAGATTACATCATGTTTTAGTACTACACCATAATAATTCCCGTTGATTTCACACACAAAACATCGAATAGTGTGCTTTGGGAGTCACCCATTCCTCACCTACTCTTTCTGTCACATGCTCTCAAATGTTTATCTTTCCTGCCTCTCCTCGAATAACGTTCGACAAAAATTATTTCCAGACGAAAATACACGTCGAACATCGATTGGCGTCATAATTAGCTTGGAATCAGTTCGATTCTGCAGGGACAAATTTGGTAAACTACCAGAAAGTTGTCAGACTTTCCAATAATCTGAGAGAATATAGCACGTAACCACAAGAGGTTTCTTGTTGTTTTCGATGTGGATTCGTGCAACTCCTGTCACGAAATCAGCTAAAAAGTTCTCCTCCAATGAGACCCGAACTAACGACCAAAGCCACCTCTCTGTGGTAGACTACCACTTTCCTTCTTTTTTTTTTTTTTTTTTTTTTTTTTTTTTTTTTTTTTTTTTTTTTTTTTTTTCCTCGGGGTCGGCTTCAATGCCTTCAAAGGAAAGAAATTGGCCTTCTGCCACATATAGTCTCTTTCAATGTTCCAAATTAATTTTTTTTTCGTTCTTTTTTGAGCGACGTGATTGCGTGTCTTCTTCGGCGTTGTGTCAACCAAAAAGTTCGTCTTCACGAATGTTGCAAAGGTTTCCGTGTCGTTTTCCTGTCTTCAGTGTTCCCTATCGTAATTGCTTTTTGTCTTCTCTTAACTTCGGGCGTCACTTGCCAAAATTCGCGCAATACTTCCGTTGCTCAGGGCTCGTAGACCCTTCTCCATTCCATCAGCAACTTACAAAATAAATAAAACAAAGGATGCCTCGATTACCAGCAGGCCATAATAATAGAGAAAATAAAGGTCGTAACAAATAAATGTGCGTGATGTCGGAATGGAAATGACTTCTCAATGCCTACGGTGGCACGTCTTCACTTGTCATCAAGGTGAACTAAAATCATTGTATTCAATAGTGACCAACTGTTCATTAGACTACCAGACTGTGGTACTCATCAAAGTTTCTCATCTCATTCCGTGTCTGTTATACTTAGTGCGCAGTGGAAGCTTGCTCGCCTACCGCAGAGCAATTAGTAGGAAGTTCTGGAAGCGTTTTTTGTATGTTTGATATCTCTGAATCTTGCGATGTTCACTAGAGATGTAGAACAAAAAGTCTTCAAAAGCAGGTGTGGCATACCTTATTGCGTAGTACACGAATTGACCCATGAGCCAGGTATAACTATTATGTTTTGCTCCGGGATAATGGTTCCATTCATGGAAGAGTACGTCATTTACGGATACTGTGGCCTCAGATGTCCTTGTCATCAGCGCCAATTTTTTCCGTGTTCAGTTCCATATTCGTATTTTCTCTCCGCAGATAAGTAAATGCGCTACCGACTCAACGACTTGACAACGGTCACATAACGGGGTAGCTCGAAGGTTAATTTTGTGTAGTCTTTCCGCTGTTGGGATGGTTGCGTTAACGACATCATACCAAGCAGCGCTCACCCTGGTAGGTAGGTTTACGTTTGAAATGTTGTTCCAAATATTTTTCCATTCCTTATTTGGATGTTTCCCTTCGACAGGACTCCGTGGACGCCGTGCATTGAGTAGCTCGTAGATCTTTTTTGTTGTGGTTCTTCTCTGGTCAGCGGAAATGTAACTTATTTCCAAGAAATATTGTCGCACGTAATCGAGTACGGCACTGATGTGTCCAACATTGCATGGTGCAGTGCCATCGGCCGGCCTCAAAGTGCGAAAGAGAACTTGCGTGATCCCTGGCTCCTTCGCTTCGATGATCTTAGAGGTTCGGTTCAGGAATATAGCCTGGCATAGCGTCTGAACATGTTTGACGCCTAGGCCTCCTCTGTGTCTGTCTAACGTAGTGGTGTTGAAGGACACTTTGAAGATGTTCGTCTTCCACACGAACCAACACGCTACCGCTTGTATTTTGTGTGCAATAACTTGCGGAATCGGTAACACTGCGGCTATATGATGAGTTTTGCTCAGTACATATACATTAATAAACTGCGCTCGTTGAAGGCGATCCAGTGCCCGAACATTATTTTCCCTGAGCATTCCACGAATGGCGTTCAGCTTGTTTGACCAGTTGACTGAAATCATTTCGTTTGGGTTTGGCATGAGGTACATCCCGAGCTGAAATCGTCCAGTTGTTTCCTCAATCCATAACGTGTCTACTTTACTGCCGATAGGGCTCAAATGCATTATGCGAGACTTCTGCAGGTTAATTTGTGCTCCAGAAGAGCTCATGTACATTGTCAGAATCCTACGCAGGTCGTTCATTTCTTCATTTGTGTTGATGACTACACTTACGTCGTCTGCATAGGCATGACATACCGTTTTGACATTGAATAATATGATTCCCGTTAAACCTTCATACAATTTTCGGAGGATTGGTTCCACGGCTATGGCATACAACGTCATGGAAAGTGGACAACCCTGACGTACTGATTGCTTAATTGGAATAGGTCCAGTTAATTGACCATTAATTTTGATCGTCGAATGGGTGCCACATATGCACTTCCGAATGATCTGTATAAACCTATCATCAAAACCCATGGCTGTCATTGTAGACAATAAAAAATCATGATTGATTCTGTCAAATGCTTTGTTAAAATCTAAAAACAATAAAGCAAGTTGGCATTTACAGATCCATGTTAAGTTAATAAGCTCTCTATACGAGCAGAGATCGTCGAGCATAGATCTACCTATTGGAACGCTTGATTGATAAGGTCCTATTATTTTGGACAGGATCGGCTTCAGTCTTGCATTTAAAATGCGCGTAAAAATTTTAAAGTCTGCATTGAGCAGCGTCAGAGGACGAAAATCTTTTAACTTGTCGCGTCGTGTCGTTTTCGGAATAAGTACAACCATTCCTTCAGTGAATGCAGGCGGGAGCAGTGTATCCGTCAGTAGTTCGTTGTAGACCTCCGTCATCTCCGCACCAATGACGTCCCACACACAGGCATAAAATTCAACGGGGAGGCCATCTGAACCAGCTGATTTCCCTCGCGGCGCAGCCTTAATAGTACCTTCGATTTCCTCTGGAGTTATCCTGTCCAAGATCTCCCTATTGTCGTCCAAGGTCACCGTGGCGGGAAGTGTCGACAGTAGTTCCTCTCGAGCAGCCGAGTCGACGTTTTGTGCGTTGTACAATTCGGTGTAGTACGTCTCCACGTGATGTTTGATAGTAAGCTGATCCTTGTACACCGTACCATCATCATCCGTCAAACAACTAATTATCTTCTGTCGCCCCCGCCTCATCTCCCGCACAATGTGAAACAGGGAAGTGTCTTCGTGAGGAACACAATCCATAGTCCGCGACCGTATCTTGCTACCATCTAAGGACCTCCTTGCCAAGGCAGTTATATTCGCCTTGATGCGTTTTATTTCCAGAATATTTGAAGCTAAAGAAGAAGGTCTGCTATACAGATCGCGTAATCAGTGGAAGTAGTATTCGGATGTACGCTTGGT
Organism: Locusta migratoria; assembly: GCA_026315105.1. Taxonomy (NCBI): domain Eukaryota; kingdom Metazoa; phylum Arthropoda; class Insecta; order Orthoptera; family Acrididae; genus Locusta; species Locusta migratoria. The sequence goes on from CM048744.1 coordinate 388,517,596, forward strand.
CCAATACGATCGGTCCCTGGAGTACTGTATAAGACGTTTTCTTAGCTGTGGCTTCGCATGTTGAACCCACCAAGTGATTCGGTCCCTGTAACGTGACTTCAATCGAAGGCACTTGGCCCACGTCTCTTTGATCGCTTGCTTCAATCCGTCTTCTAGCAGTAAGGATGTGTTTAACTGCCAGGTACCGCGCCCACGGAAAGTTCGTTGTTTCGCGTGTTTGAACGTGATATGATACGTAACATGGTTCGAAAAGTTCACTGGCCAGTACTCACAATCTATTACATTAACCAGGGATTCCCTGCTGACATAAACGCGGTCCAAGCGACTTGCTGAAACACTAGTAGCGTAAGTATAGCGCACAACTTGCGGGTGGAAATATGCCCAGGTATCTTCCAAGCCTAGTTCATTAACAAATACCGCCAGTTCGCCACATGCATTAAAATTTGGCGCCTGGTCCTCTTTGCGCAACACACAATTGTAGTCGCCTCCTATGATGATATTTGTCCGAACGTTCAATAATAATTTCACAACATCACTTTTAAAGAAGATGCCTCTGCTACGTTTCCCAATCGACCCCGAAGGTGCATAGACGTTGACGATTAATAAATCATTTAGATGGACGCTGATTCCTCTTCCAGTGTCTAAAATGTTGGCGCCAACGCACGGGATGCCCTCTTTGTATAAATTCGCAGTGCCAGCCTCATTACCGATGTTGAGAATTGTTTCGTATCCGGTGATCTTATTAACTTTCTCCGTCACCACTTCCTGCAGGAGCGCAATATCCACGTCAGCCGCGTACAGATAGTCTTTAAGGCACTGAATCTTCACTTGGGAGTCTATCCTATTAATATTGATAGTTGCTAGTTTATAAGATTGCATTTAAGCAATTGATAAATAGTATGTCGTTATCAGTCCCGACGCTAAATGGTGTCGTTTGTGTTCGACCACATACTGGTAGGAACAGGAATCCATTAAACGCAGTAAAAGTATGGGAAGGAAAACCCATAGTACACAGTTGTTATTCCGTATAATGATATAATGAGTGACATACGTAAAGCAGTTGTTACCAATGTCCATAATTTGAACTCGTGTCCGGAATTTCGTAACGTTGTTCGATTCTTACGTATGATGAAACGTTCCCGTGCACATCTGCGGCCTATACAGTACCCGAAGGAGGGTCAGCCCCCCGTCCTTGTGGACCACCATCCTGCCACAGCGATGCATTTGCTGCCTCGGGAGGTGGCGGGTCATCTACGCACATTTGTTCTTGCGGCGATCTGTCGGGTATTGGGGGCGTGACGTTGCCTCCAGCCTCCCTCAACTGACTCAAAGTCTTACTGATCTTAGGCTTCAGTTTTTCGGCAACCTCAGAAGCACCTTCACGGGCAATTCTAATTTTTTTGCTCTTATGTTGGGACGAGTCTACACGGCAGGTGAAGGTACCGTTGTCTGCTGGCAAACCCACAGGTAGTTTCTCTGCTTCATCCGCAACGGTGCGCGACGAGACAGGGTCCGTACTTGCTAAACCCACAGGTGTTGTTTGGGTACTGTCGGATTCATTCCCCTGTTCGTTGGAAGTAATCGCGACAGGCTTCTGTATGGGGGCGGTCAGAGCGGTGTCAAGATGCGCGTCCTCAGCTGGAGCATTCTCAACTTCCTCGTGCCACTCTACTCTCGGTGTAGTAAGCGTCACCGGCAGACGGGTCACGGTCGTCATTTCCGTGTCAGGACGATTGTCAGCGGCGCGAGCAGGCGCGACCGCAGCCTGCACAGGCGCGAGCGCGTCGGCAGCTACGGCCGCATACGTCACAGGCTGCCCTGTGTCAGTCCTGTCAACAAGCGCGGCCCGCGGCAGCTGCGCCGGCGCGTTGCGCGGGCACTCGGCCCGCAGGTGGCCGGAGGCGTTGCAGCGCGAGCACGTGCGCGGCTGGCCCTCGTACACAACTAGCGCTTTGAAGCCCATGACATTAACGTAAGACGGGATGTGCGAATTTAAATCAATCCTCACAGTCCTGACACCGTTGAAGACATTGAAATATTTGTTGTTCGTCCACCGGTCGTTAGATACAGTGTACACAGTACCGAACTTAGAGAGCACCTGTTGTATGCACACATTTTCAATTTCAAATGGCAAGTTGTGAACTTTGACCGCCCGCAAGCCCAAACCAGCATATGATATGGTAACAGGACTCACCTCTCCCGACAGCGCTTTGTACATAGCTTCGCCGTGAGTTTCTTCCATGATACGGTCGCACACAGCATGTCGAGTAAACTTGACTTGGAAAGTATTACCGATGAAGTCGTACTGCATTCCGTACACGTCGCCATCTTGTAGACGGAACTGATCGTAAACCCATATATCAAAATCGTATACTTTCGGACGAGATACATCGTTTCTAAAACTGAACTGGAGTGTCAATTTACGAACTTTTGATTCCATGTTTACTACAAGAAAGAGCACGCAAATAACACGAGCTGCCGCGAGAGCTGAACGCGAAAGCGTCCGACCGCGAGCACGGCCGGCTCGAGACACTCTTCTCCTATCTCAGTTCCCTTCTGCCTCTCTGCCTCCATCTTTCTTTTTCTTGCTGTCCGCCTCCGTAGCTCAGCGGTAGCGTCGCTGACTATTACGCAGGAGGCCCGGGTTCCATTCCCAACAGCGGACTGGGTGTTGTGTGTTGTCCTAATCATCATGTCATCATCATTCGCACGTAAGTCGCCCACGCGGCGTCAAATAAAAAGACTTACACTAAGGCGGCCGAACAAACCCATAAGGGTTCTCCCGGCCACGAAATTCATACGCTCATTTCCATTTTTCTTCTTGCTTCGTCCATCTCTGCCTTCTAGGTCCTCACATTGTGCATCTCCTCCTCCTCCCTCTCCACGTCAAACTATTGTTCTCTCTCTTCCTGTCTTCTCCCCCGCCACACCTTCTATTCTCTCTTTGTCCGTCTGATCCTCCTCCTGCCTCTCCATCTCATCGAATCCTGTCTCAGTACATCTCCTTCTCCCCATTCATTTATTCTCTCCCAGCTTCTCCTACAACTCTGACTAACGTGAAAAAGGAAAATAAGCAAAGAAGTCTTAGGGCTTAACGTCCCACCGACAGTGTAGTCGTTAGAGACGGTGCCTATTCCAAAGCCTTGTGTACGAATGTTGGAACTTAAATAGTGACAACTATTTATTCACAACAGATGCCAAAACGATACGTGTTTGCACCTGTTACTGTCCTTCAAAGTAGTCACCAGCGTTGTGTAGAACCCGTTGCCAGCGATGTGGAAAGCGTACTATACCGTTAGCAGAACCTGTTCTGTTGATGGTGCGAATGGAGCGGTCTACTGCCTGTAGAATCTGTGGAACAGTTCTGAAGCGAACACTGCTTCCTTATTAAGTATTGTCTTTAATGTGTTTATGCCAAGTACTGGTGTCAAATATATGGTCAAAGCTACATCTTACCCAATCATCAGTCTATTTCCAATTGCTTGTGAAACATTGTGATAAAAAAACAACAGGCTCAACCCACGCGTTACCGAAGGGGAAAAGGCTCGGATGTCAGGGAGGGGAAGGGGAGAGAGGGTTGGGGAGGGGAATTCATGTCCACCACATGAAATCATTGTAATATAAATAGGTACAGTCTTAGACAAAAAAATTGATCACCGGCCGGCCGACGCAGAGGCTAAGTCCGAGTCGGTTGCGCAGTGTAGACAATAAAATCGATCGCCCCTCAGAATTCTAAGTCCGGCTATATGCACGATCTGGCAACACTGTAGAATGCGGTACTCTCAGGAGGAAGTGTTACTTCCTTCTCAAGAGAGCTCTGTACAGTATGAGCGCGTGGTCTCGTGGTGGAAGTCGCGTTTACAAGCGTGTATGTAAGCAGTCGCGAGATCGAGTCTAACAACCTCCAATTATTTTTTTTTTAAACCGCATATCAGCTGTCTTCGTTATCAGTGTGGAAGAACCTCAACATTAACAGCGAAAACTCCTAGAAATAATTACGCGAAAGAGCTCGCTGCTGCATCAAAACTGCACTGTTTACTCTCGGGAGTAGTGGGCACCGGCTACGGCGACGCGCCAGCGGCCGCATCGCGGCAGCCGCCTGCGGACTCAGTGACAGCGGCGCGCCGCTCTGTGTCTATTTACCGGCTGTTATATCCTTACCTCAAGTTCTAGTACTTATATTACAGTCACGTATTGAATTATTCTGACTGATATATATGAACATAATCTAAACGTCGTAAAGTGGAATCGGTATAAAGGGTCATAGGAGTGACTATCACCACATTTTTCTTGAACGTCATCAGGCCGCTCAATCAGGATTCCTACTCACACCGTTACTAGCGCCAAGTTATGATGCTCTCATTCTGACATCTTAAGAGAAAAATAATGACTGAGTACTAAAATATTTTTATACTCAGCGAAGTGCAACCACAAAGCCAGGGTGCGCCATATTTTTGCAAACAACTGAGACACCATTTAGTCGCACTCTAAGGACAAACGACCTAAAAGATTACATCATGTTTTAGTACTACACCATAATAATTCCCGTTGATTTCACACACAAAACATCGAATAGTGTGCTTTGGGAGTCACCCATTCCTCACCTACTCTTTCTGTCACATGCTCTCAAATGTTTATCTTTCCTGCCTCTCCTCGAATAACGTTCGACAAAAATTATTTCCAGACGAAAATACACGTCGAACATCGATTGGCGTCATAATTAGCTTGGAATCAGTTCGATTCTGCAGGGACAAATATGGTAAACTACCAGAAAGTTGTCAGACTTTCCAATAATCTGAGAGAATATAGCACGTAACCACAACAGGTTTCTTGTTGTTTTCGATGTGGATTCGTGCAACTCCTGTCACGAAATCAGCTAAAAGTTCTCCTCCAATGAGACCCGAACCAACGACCAAAGCCACCTCTCTGTGGTAGACTACCACTTTTCTTCAGAGCTAGCGAGGAGCCATGCACGCCAGCTCTTTCCTACTGCCACATACATCACTAGATCATATAACTCGCAACGTAAGAGACGAGATTAGTTGGAATTTCACCGTATAAACAATTTTCTGGACCGAAAAGCATGAAATAGTAGCCTTCTGTCGCCTCTCGACTGAGAAACCAGTCAGATTATTCAATGGAAATTACAGGAAACATTAAGTGAATTTATGAGCATAGGTCTGTGCCAACCAGGAAGTAAGACCTCGGTACCAGCGATGACAGACTTACACTGCGATGTTGCCGAGCTTCAGTCATACTATCAACAGGAAGAATAGGAGCCGAGGTGATTGCCAAGCGAGCTCCACAGAGACTTAGCTCGCGCCTTGCGCGCCTGCTGGGGATCCGAACACCTACAGTATATGTCAATGATCCCTGCTCGCAATTTCGTAACTAGCTTTAATGAGTCGATCGTTGTCACTAATAAAAATATACACATGCACTGACCGCTAATATAGTAATAAGTGTGTCAATTTGTTGCGTATACTGTCTTAAGCGCAATAACAACAAACGTCATTCACAAGTGCTGTTTCACACTTCTTCGAGCATTTCCATTGATTATACTGAAATCATTAGATGTAAGCGTCAGTTTTCTTTACAATTATAGACTCAGAAAATATCTTTCTTGATATAGCTGTCAGTGGCACAAACGAACGAAGAGAGGCAAGCATGCGAAGAGAAATCAATGCAGCATTGTTTTTAAGATGTGAACATTTCTGGGAAGGCTTCGTAACATGGAGTTCAAAATAAGAAGAGCTTCTGTTATCCAAACATATAATTAGGGACAGTAATGTATAGATTAATTTATTTTTAAGCCAAACTGTCATCCAGTCTACAAACATTGCATAAATGAAACGTATCACCTGTTGGTTGGTTAGAGTCCCATTATATCCCCTATCAAATTCGAACAGCAGATATATTGAAAACCTTTTGACTGTGCAGAACATTCAGGACGGAAAGATCCACATATCCAAAATAACTATGGGTTTACGAAGCCGAGAATAGTGCTGATATTGGATGCAGCAGTTGCACAGTGTGTGTGTGTGTGTTGGGTTTTTCTTTCTTTTTCGGCCGTAATATGATGACAGAGTTGATCAGTTGGTTATAGAAATTGCAGTGACTGTTTTTATGCTTCCAATGGGTAACGCCAAATTGTCACTATGTCGGAATATATTCCAGTTTAAGTTCTGTTTGTGAAAGAATTGCTGAACAGTTGGTGAACAGGATCGACACTGAATGTAACACAAACCCATCAGTTGCCAATTATACGCGGCTAAATTTTCTATGACTTGATTTTCCTATGAACGATTTCAGCGTTATTACTCACTGAATGTGTTCAACAAACATGAGTCTATCACTTCTCGTTCACGTCCACTTCCTGTTCTTCATCACCCACCCACTGTAGATGTCTAATAAATAATGAAACAAAGTACAGGTTTATATATACATTACTGGAGTTGTTGATGTCATTTTTTCCTACAGTATTCTGCTATTGTTCTGAAGATGACTACTCAACGAAAATACTTATACTCATTTGGATGAATATCTGAGGTGTCCATTTCAGTTCCACAAATCAAAAAACGGTGGAACTAAGCGAATAAAAAGCGTCTATATGCCAAAAAATAAAAATCAAGTAACAGTTAATGGAAGTTTACAAACTCCATCGGAAGAACATGAAAAATACTTTCTTCACCTACAATCCACTGTAATACAAATTCATGGATTTCACAGAAAAGCATTACTTAGGCCCTACTTTTGTTTTGGTCCATATCACTATCACTAAACAAGGGATAAAACATGCGAATATTTCATTAGTATTACAGGTCCTGGAACTCCGTCTATTATTACCGAGTTGACAATCACTTTCCGTGTGATATACGTTGTTTGAGACTGATTAAAGGGGCTTTACGACAAACTTTCATTAATCGAATTCTTTAAACTTCGCGGTAGTTGCAGGAAAGTGAATTCAGGTAGACAGCGGTAAGACAAAATTTGCGCCGCAGCGGGACTGGAATCCTGATTTCTTTTCCCTAGTAGAGCTATTCTTTGCGTTCGTTGAATAGTTTTTGTTCTTTGTTGACTGGTAAGCTTGATCTTAGTTTCCATCCCTTAAAAAAGACAACTAAAAATTGCACTCCTCACTCCTCTGGAGGAGCGACCTGGAAGAATCGCCTTGGCTATTTTTGCAAATAATATTCAATATGCTTCAAGTTTTTCAAAACATGTTGTCATTGGGTCTCACATAGGTATGACAGCAGTGGAGATAGCTCGAAACGTATGAATGGTGCGAGTACTTTTGTGCAAATCACCTCACAAAAGAGATTTTTCGTTTCAAGAAAGATCTTTCCGGGCCGGCCGCGGTGGCCGAGGGGACTGAGGCGCTCCAGTCACGGTCTGCACGGCCACTACGGTCGGGGGTTCGAATCCCCCCTCGGACATGGATATTTGTGCCGTCCTTAGTCTTAGCTAGTTCATAAGTAGTTTGTAAGCTTAGGGACTGATGACCACGTAGTTAAGTCTCATAAGTTCTACAAACATTTGAACATTTTTGATCTTTCCGGTATTCATGATTTTACACATGAAGGAAGACTCTTATAACTCACGTAAGTCATGGACTATGATGAGTTGACCATCGTGCGACGTTGTCACTGGTCAGACAGGATTCAAAAGTTGGGAGCGGGAGTATTACACACTCACTTTCAAAGCGTCAACATCCTAATTATTGCGTTCTTGCATAGACGTCATTAGTTCACTCTTTAAGTATAATGCTGTTATTAGTGACTTATTCTGTAGCCTTTATGTTATCTTTTTAAAAGGCTAGTAGCTCTATCAAAATAGGGTTAAAATTCTGATCTACAGAGGGACTGGAACCATGACCCAAAGCAGCCCTCGCTTAAGTAGACACGTCATCTCAGGGCTACTGTCGCGCTGCTACTTCTCATTTCCTGTTTGTTCCACTGGTGGCTACAGCTAATCGCCAATTTCCCATGGTATGACCTCCTTGCACTTGTAGTAGAAAGTAATTCGCCGATGTCGCACCGTTAAAGAAAGTAACTGAGGCTATTCAACCAAACAGACAAGTAAATATTAAGTGAATTTATCACGTTTCTGTGCCATCCCGGAAGTAACTCGGCGATCACGCCGGTGCCAAAGAGTTCTCATACTTGCACTGCGCTCAAAACAGAGACTTACCGAAATTACAATACGTTCAACTAGCTGAGCGTTGAGCTCATTTTCCATAGAGTGCTTCTGAGTCGGACAGGCAGACAGCTCTCGTAGAGACTATCCTTGCGCTACTGGTTCTTGACGCTCGCTTTACGTCGGATTGTAGGACTTATTTTCTGCCCGTGAAAGAGTTTCTCAGCAGTGGGTGAAAAAGCATCCACATTCTGGTACCACACACATAACCAGACAAATAATATGCCAGTCAATAGCAGTGAAATACAATATGACCGTGTCTTTCTGGCAGGGACTATATTTTCCTTTCTTCTGTTTTCTGCTTTGCAGTAGTCTGTCACCTCGTTTTGGAAGTGAAAAACGATTTTTACAGTCCACCGCAACATAATTCACACCCTTCCCGGACAAAGAGAATTGCAACCGGAGATGTTAAATAAAATAAGACACTGTATCCAAATTCATACCTACCCTATCTGCTTCTCGTTGTCAGCTTTTCTTTGAGAGGCTATTGTACTTTTATTCTGAAAAAAAACCCTCCATTCTTACAGATCCACCAATCAAAATGCAGTTCAATGACTGACATAAATTCGTTTCTGACAGATAAACAATATTATAGTAGTAACTGGCAAGTGTGGCGAATTCTATAAGTCATTTGACGATTGCGAACTCAGGTGTTTCGTAGTATTCTTGTGTAATGGCTGACATTTCAATTGCGTAGCAGACGGTAAGTTGCCTAAGCAATTATTTGCAGAATTCATGATTTACCATACGATTTAACTTTGTTTCTTCTTATTCCTATTCAGACAGGTGTATCGTATATTGGAATGGAGCAGACAAACGAGTGTCTTCTTTCAAATGTTAAGGGTTCTTGGTTTCATTCTCTGCATGTTCTTCATGGTCTGCTGGTCATAAGAAGAGAAGACGCCACTGACTCCTACGATGTCAGCGCTAGATTAACCCCACCAGGACTACCACATTGTAAAGCCGGTAGACAGCGTGACGCCGTGTTGCTCTCTAAGCATCCCTCCTCTTCTGATATAGAAATTCCAACATTACCGATCGTTACAATATAACTTCTGCTGATGCTTTTCCGCGAAACGTGAGAAGCGCCTTACAGATTAGAATTTTTGTTTTAGAATTCCTAGATTCTTGAGTTAGTTTTAAATAAATTCCAGGCAGTTCCACACTAACGAACATTTTCAGCTATCAAATTAAACGCATACGAATTATCCAAGTGTAACTGCGGGATCTGATTTAAGTAATATTAAAGTTTTGAATGAATATGGCTCGGAAAGCAACGTCAATTTTATTACAGTTCATCTCCTGTCTCTGAATGATCTGACAATTGCGTTAATTACGTAAAGCGTTGTGGCAACTGTGAGTCTGTAATGAATGAACACATCCGCAGCGATATTCACCGATGAAAGGAGGGGGCGGGTGTACTTCCCTCCTTATGTCCCCACGCCTATATATAAAAATGTTAAGCGTATAGCAGTTAATCTCCGAAATTTCTTGAACCATTCCTTTGGAATTCTGACTCAATGTCGCATTCTAGCCCAGGATGGTTCTTAGCTACACATTTCTTGAATATATTATATGTTGTTATTGTGGTCTTCAGTCCGCAGACTGGTTTGATGCTGTTCTCCATGCTACCCTGCCCTGTGCAAGTCTCTTCATCTGGGAATACGTTCGACAACCGACATCCTTTTGAATATGTTTACTATATTCGTCCCTCGGTCTCCCTCTACGATTTTTACCCCACACGCTTCCTTCTAATGCTATGTTGACAATTCCTTGGTGTCTCAGAATGTGTCCAACCAATCTATCCTTTCTCTTAGTCAGGATATGCCACAAACTCCTTTTCGCCCCGATTCGGTTAAGCACCTCCCCATTAGTTACGTGATCTGCCCATCTAATTTTCTGTAGCACCACATTTCGAAAGCTTCTATCATCTTCTAATCTGAACTCCTTATCGTCCACGTTTGACTCCCGTACAGTGCTACACTCCAGACAAATGCTTTCAGAAAAGACTTCCTAACATTTAAATTAATATTGGATGTTAACAAGTTTCGCTTCTTTAGAAACGCTTTTCTTCCAAATCAAATGTTCAAATGTTTGTAAAGCTTATGGGACTTAACTACGGGGTCATCAGTCCCTAAACTTACAAACTACTTATGAACTACGTACGAACTAGGACGGCACAAATATCCATGCCCGAGGGGGGATTCGAACCCCCGCTTTTCTTCCCATAGCCATTCTGCATTTTATATCTTCTTTACTTCGGCCATAAGAAGTTATCTTGCTACCCAAATAACAAGCTTCATCTACTATTTTTATTGTCTCATTATCTAATCTAATTCCTTCAGCATCGCCTGATTTTCTGACATTGCATTCCATTACCTTCGTTACACTCTTGCTAATGTTCATCTTATATCTTCCTTTCAAGACAATGTCCATCCTATCCAATTGCTCTTCCAGATCTTTTGCGGTCTCTGACAAAATTACTATGTCATCGGCAAACCGCAATGTTTTTATTTCTTCTCCCTGCACTTTAATGCCTTCTCCAAATTTCTCCTTCCATTCCTTCACTGCCTGCTCAATCTACAGATTGAACAACATTGGGGAAAGGCTACAACCCTGTCTTACTCCCTTCCGAACCTCTGCAGCCCTTTCTTGCCTCTCGACTATAATAATCACAGCCTGGTTATTGTATAGGCTGAATTTAACTCTTCGCTCCCTATATTTTACCCCTGATACATTCAGAATTTGGAAGAGTGTATTCCAGTCGACATTGTCCTTAGCTTATCTTCTAAGATAAGTCGTAATGTATTGCCTCTCGTGTTCCTGCATTTCTCCTGAATTCAAAAATATAACCTATAAATGCGTTACTTTTGCGATTTTTAGTATAAGCCTTTTTCCAATTATAAAGTTTATATAAATTCATGTATAACACATATTGAAAAATTTGGTATATGAAAACATGCACATATTTTATTAGAACGTTGTGTCAACTTTTCAAAGCTTTAGGTCAAGAACTTTCGGAAATATACGGTTTTAACATAACACTAAACATGAATGTTCGAATGTTTGTAAAGCTTATGGGACTTAACTACGGGGTCATCAGTCCCTAAACTTACAAACTACTTATGAACTAGCTACAACTAAGGACGGCACAAATATCCATGCCCGAGGGGGGATTCGAACCCCCGACCGTAGTGGCCGTGCAGACCGTGACTGGAGCGCCTCAGTTCCCTCGGCCACCGCGGCCGGCCACTAAACATGGCTCTAGGTTAGAAAGAGTTCTAAGAGGAAAGAGAAGTGACGACAAGTCGAACAGGGAGAGCGTAATGATGAGGCGTAGAGGGAGAGGGAGGAGGTACAGATGCACAGAAAGAGGGGGGGAGGATCGGGTAGACAAAGAGAGAGGGGAGAAGATGGACAAGGAGTGTGGGAGGGGGGAGGATATGGACAGAGAGAGGCGGGAGGAAATTATGGACAAAGAGAGGGGAACGAGTAGAGGTGCAGAGAGAGGGGACAGAGACAAGGGGAGTGGAGAATGTAGGACGTATATCCAATTCCCATCCACATGGCAGTAGGTAATTACGTATAAAAGAAATGTATGGTTCCTCTTATCTTTCTTTTCCATTTAATCTGCAACAACCCAGAGCAGCGCGTGGACAGGTAAAGCTAGTGCCATAGTAGGTGAAGTAACACATCGATCAGTCACAAGAAAAATTTGATGTCCGCAATTCCATAAATAAAGGGTTGTGAGGAATAGTTACGTAGGAAGGAAAGTACTGGAGTTTATGATGTTTACGATCCGGACTACTATTACGGAACGGCATCATATCAGACTTGGCAACCCTAGCATATTGATTTTATCACTTCACACTGACACAAGGGCTGTGATGCGAGAGAAGGAAATTTATTATATGCTTCTCACAAAAGGTTATTACTTCTGTACCACTATCGAGTGCAGGAAAGCTCATTTTCGCGTGTGTTGCATGAAATTCGCTCTCACCTAGGTTGTCGTCCTGTGCGGGTAAAAAGAGAGTCATCGGAATAGAGTCTGATTTTAGTTACGAGAAACCTGTGCAGATAGTGTCGGCACACTGCGTTCAGAGCCAAGACGACGTCTTCCTGTTTGTGTCTTGGCGTGTGCTGGAGTGGGGCGCTGTTTACAGATGCACTTGTTCCGAGTCTCTACACCCGGAACGCACTGCGTTTTCCAGCCTTTTACAAACGTAAAACATTCTCTATTATTTCATTTTATGTAATTTAAAGGAAATTGTTTGGGTAATCTTGAATTTTGTAGCTTTAGAAGTCATAAAAACATTCCATATTGATGTTTTATGCATTCTTATTGTTGCTTGTCTTTTACATACTCGCACACACGCTCACAAGCGCGCGCGCACACGCGTGCACACACAAACACGCACACACACACACACACACACACACACACACACACACACACACACACACACACACACTGCATGACTTTTTGAGAAGGGACTATTCCTATAGCCTACCCATACAGCATCATTTCGTAATATTTCTCTAAGGCGTCTTGGAACTGACTATACTAACTGCCTTGATAATTTTCATTGTGGTTTATTTGTCACCATGTATTTCTATATTTTCCCAACGGTCGCTTGCGTTTCTTGATCCTAGTGGCAACGACCTCGTTACTTCCGCCCACATATTCTCAATAGGATTAAGGTCCGGTGACCGTGAAACGAACTCAATCAGCTTTATGCGATCTTGGCTGCGAAACCATTCTTGAACGACGAAGCTTTCATGGATGGGGCTGTGGTCCTGTAAATAAATAGGTATCAAGTTATTTCATCTATTTATATTTGAAGAACGTATTTGTAATTCACGCACTGTATTAATGTTTTGTCTACGGTGTCTAACAAGTCGGGTACAAATATCGCTTAGAGGCTCCGTGTCCATCATGTCAGATTGAGCATGACTGGCTGAATCATACCAAACGATGCTGTTTATTGCTGTTAAGAAGACCATCGGAGCAGTTGCCCAACCAGGAGGAACCTCCACTGAATACCAGGCTTCTAACTGAAGTAAAATGTGTGCCATCTATACCACTAACGTGATCCCTATATTTCGCAACTAACAGAAATGCAGCGGCTATAGTCGGAAGTTATCATGCCGACAGTACAGGTCATAATCTGTATAAATATATGGGTAGCTTCTTATCTGTCGTTTGCAAATAATTGAGATAAACGCCGTTTTTATTAGGAAACGTGTATTTCTATGCTGCTTTGGTGATCATTTGCAACTAAGTGATGACCAAACTAACATGCATACATATTCACTCCACGTTTAGTAATAAAAATGGCGTTTATCTCAGTTATTCGCAAACAAGCTACTCATATCATTGTAAAAAAATGTTCAAATGTTTGTAAAGTCTATGGGACTTAACTACGAGGCTATCAGTCCCTAAACTTACAAACTACTTATGAACTACTTACGAACTAGGACGGCACAAATATCCATGCCCGAGGGGGGATTCGAACCCCCGACCGTAGTGACCGTGCAGACCGTGACTGGAGCGCCTCAGTCTCCTCGGCCACCGCGGCCGGCTCATATCATTGTACAGCAGGACCGCAGGTAGTATACAATTTGTGCAAACGCCAGTCAGCTTTTGTGAGAGCCGAAGGGCATGAAAGGGGCACAGTAGTTGGGAAGGGAGTAACACAGACTTGTAGCTTTTTCCCCATTGCTGTTCAGTTTGTTCATTGAGCAGGCTGTGAAGGAGAGAAAGGAGAAATTTGGAGAAAGGATTAAAGTTCAGGGACAAGAAGTAAAGAATTTGCGATTTGCTGATGACGTAGTAATTGTGTCAGACCCTGCAATGGACCTAGAAGAGCAGTTGTATGGAATGGACAGTGTCTTGAAAAGAGAGTATAAGATAAACATTAACCGCAAAAAAAGAAATTTAGTCTAAGAAAATCAGGTGATTTGTAAGGCAATAGATTAGAAAACAAGACATTAAAAGTGGTAGATGAGTTTTGCTGGTTGTGTGTGTGAGGGAAGGGGGGGGGTTGGAGGGTTGGATTGTGGCTTGGAGGCACTAGACTACTCAGGTCATCAATCCCTATTTCGGATAATGATGGAAAGTAAATCGGGTGTGCCATTTGAAAGGAAGCATCCTGACTTTAGCCTGGAGTGATTTAGGGAAATAATGGAAAACCTAAATCAAGATGGCCGGCGATGAATTTGAACCACCATCCTCCCGAATGCGGTTCCAGTGTCTAACCACTGCGCCACCTCGCTCCGCTGAGTTTTGTTACTTGGGTTGTAAATAACTTCTGATGTCCTGAGTAGTGAAGACATAAAATGTAGAATGCAATTGGAGGAAAAGTATTTCTGAAGAAGAGAAATTTGTCCAAAGTGTGGCCTTGTACAGCAGTGAAGCGTGGACGATAAAGCAGTTCAGACAAGAAGACGATAGCTTCCGAAATTTTTTGCAACAGGAGAATGTATTGAACAGAATTGGGGAAAAAAGAAATTTCTGGCATATCTTGTCTAAAAGACGGGAACGATTGGTAGCGCACAATCTGAGACACCAACGAATTGTCAATTTAGTATTGGAGGGGAGCGTGTGGGGTAAAAATCGCAGGGGTGGAGGAGGAGATGGATACAGCAAGCAGATTCAAAATGGATGTGGGCTATCTTTCTTACTCAGAGACGAATAGTTTTGCGCAAGATAGGGTAGCGTTGAGGTTGAGAACTGCATCAAACCAGTCTACAGACTGAAGACTACAACCACAACAACACACCAAATCATTAAGTAGTGTATCTCGTGTAAGATTATTCAAAATAGTCATTTTAGACACAGTAATTTCATTTATGAAGCGCCATCATTACGGCAGACTTTCTTCAAATGTGTAGTCCGTTTGTTACGGAATGACTTGCAGTATCTTCTTAGGCACTATCGTTTGCTGTACCATAAAAGAATTAGGAACAATTCGTCGCACAGGTAACTGAAACACCAATTCTTGGAGTGCTGTACACATTTCATGTAACATGCAGGTGATACACGAAAACATAGTTTATTTAAATTCCAAAATTTTTTATTACTGTGTTCAATTTTGACGTTAACCACGCATATATCATCTTTAGTGTGAAAGCAGGCACGTTAAACAGATGCAGAACAGAATGTTGTATTTTTATAGAAACTCCAAATTCAAATGTTCAAATGTTTGTAGAGCTTATGGGACTTAACTACGCGGTCTTCAGTCCCTAAACTTACAAACTACTTATGAACTAGCTTCCACTAAAGACGGCACAAACATTCATGCCCGACGGGGAATTCGAATCCCCGACGGTGAACAGCCTCGCGCATCGTATCATAGAAACTCCCCTCGATATATTTTCTCTATTAGGCTTAAACAAGTTGCCTGCTTTATACATTTTTAGTGAATTCTTCAACCTGCCTGCAAAAAGAAACATCACAGATTCAGTAAAGTGGAGTACCTGTTCGCGGTATAATTTTACACTGCAAGAGCCTACATTTCTTCTCTCTACAAAGTTTTGATGGAAAAGTGCCTGATCAGTCTGGACTCAACCGAATGTTATCCACACATGTGAGATTGTAACTACCTACCACAAATATAATTCATGTTTGAAGAAAGTTTGTTTATTAATGCAACTACTACGACAAAAGCACTTTTTTGAATGAGTTTCCATGGCATATTATAACGATGTTCCGTATACATCCGCATGATAACAGCAAACTATAGCAACAGCACCACTCCCTCTATCTCAGAACAACACTCACGTTAATGCTACAGAAGATGCGCAAAAACAATATCTATTTCGTCGGAAAATCCGGTAACCACGTACTGATTTTCGGGTCTAATGGTCACCTTAGGAGGTATAAAAACTCTGAACAGTTTGATATTCTGTGTTTGCAACAATACTGCCCACATAACTCCCATCGACGTCGTTACAGGTTACGACCGCACAAAGGATGTTGAAAATTATAAATAGTGCCAGAATTGTATAAATTCTTATACATTAAGATTATGTGATGCTAATACGAGAATGAATATTAAATATTAGTTTAAGTGGTGCAAATATACCCTAATCAGATATGCAGACGTCACAAAAAGAATAATAGACGGATTATAAGAAAGAAAAGGGTCCAAGAGAAAGTACAGACGTTTGGAAAATCCATAGTAATGAGACCTACAAAAATTTGGAAAAAAATATCAGTCGGAGTGGTTAAGTGAGGGTAAACTTTTGTTGGACATATGTATTAAACGAATGACAAAATACTAAAGAAACAATTATACGTATACTTCTGAAAGAATAAATCAACATTAGCGTGACTAAAGAAGTAAATAAATAGAAAGAAATAACATCAAATAACCTGAAGTAACCACAATAAAGAAAGTAATGAAGTTAGAAGCTATTGAAAGAAGACGAAACAAGAAATTGGAGACAACCTGAAAAAAAAGAAGTAAAATACAACATGGGAGATTATGACGGATAAATTAATCTATACATTACTGTCCCTAATTATATGTTTGGATAACAGAAGCTCTTCTTATTTTGAACTCCATGTTACGAAGCCTTCCCAGAAATGTTCACATCTTAAAAACAATGCTGCATTGATTTCTCTTCGCATGCTTGCCTCTCTTCATTCGTTTGTGCCACTGACAGCTATATCAAGAAAGATATTTTCTGAGTCTATAATTGTAAAGAAAACTGATGCTTACATCTAATGTTTTCAGTATAATCAATGGAAATGCTCGAAGAAGTGTGAAACAGCACTGGTTAATGACGTTTGTTGTTATTGCGCTTAAGACAGAATACGCAACAAATTGACACACTTATTACTATATTAGCGGTCAGTGCATGTGTATATTTTTATTAGTGACAACGATCGACTCATTAAAGCTAGTTACGAAATTGCGAGCAGGGATCATTGACATATACTGTAGGTGTTCGGATCCCCAGCAGGCGCGCAAGGCGCCAGCTAAGTCTCTGTCGAGCTCGCTTGGCAATCACCTCGGCTCTTATTCTTCCTGTTGATAGTATGACTGAAGCTCGGCAACATCGCAGTGTAAGTCTGTCAACGCTGGTACCGAGGACTTACTTCCTGGTTGGCACAGAACTATGCTCATAAATTCACTTGATGTTTCCTGTAATTTCCATTGAATAATCTGACTGGTTTCTCAGTCGAGAGGCGACAGAAGGCTACTATTTCATGCTTTTCGGTCCAGAAAATTGTTTATACGGTGAAATTCCAACTAATCTCGTCTCTTACGTTGCGAGTTATATGATCTAGTGATGTATGTGGCAGTAGGAAAGAGCTGGCGTGCATGGCTCCTCGCTAGCTCTGAAGAAAAGTGGTAGTCTACCACAGAGAGGTGGCTTTGGTCGTTGGTTCGGGTCTCATTGGAGGAGAACTTTCTAGCTGATTTCGTGACAGGAGTTGCACGAATCCACATCGAAAACAACAAGAAACCTCTTGTGGTTACGTGCTATATTCTCTCAGATTATGGTAAAGTCTGACAACTTTCTGGTAGTTTACCATATTTGTCCCTGCAGAATCGAACTGATTCCAAGCTAAATATGACGCCAATCGATGTTCGACGTGTATTTTCGTCTGGAAATAATTTTTGTCGAACGTTATTCGAGGAGGGGCAGGAAAGATAAACATTTGAGAACATGTGATCGAAAGGGTAGGTGAGGAATGGGTGACTCCCAAAGCACACTATTCGATGTTTTGTGTGTGAAATCAACGGGAATTATTATGGTGTAGTACTAAAACATGATGTAATCTTTTAGGTCGTTTGTCCTTAGAGTGCGACTAAATGGTGTCTCAGTTGTTTGCAAAAATATGGCGCACCCTGGCTTTGTGGTTGCACTTTGCTGAGTATAAAAATATTTTAGTACTCAGTCATTATTTTTCTCTTAAGATGTCAGAATGAGAGCATCATAACTTGGCGCTAGTAACGGTGTGAGTAGGAATCCTGATTGAGCGGCCTGATGACGTTCAAGAAAAATGTGGTGATAGTCACACCTATGACCCTTTATACCGATTCCACTTTACGACGTTTAGATTATGTTCATATATATCAGTCAGAATAATTCAATACGTGACTGTAATATAAGTACTAGAACTTGAGGTAAGGATATAACAGCCGGTAAATAGACACAGAGCGGCGCGCCGCTGTCACTGAGTCCGCAGGCGGCTGCCGCGATGCGGCCGCTGGCGCGTCGCCGTAGCCGGTGCCCACTACTCCCGAGAGTAAACAGTGCAGTTTTGATGCAGCAGCGAGCTCTTTCGCGTAATTATTTCTAGGAGTTTTCGCTGTTAATGTTGAGGTTCTTCCACACTGATAACGAAGACAGCTGATATGCGGTTTAAAAAAAAAAATAATTGGAGGTTGTTAGACTCGATCTCGCGACTGCTTACATACACGTTTGTAAACGCGACTTCCACCACGAGACCACGCGCTCATACTGTACAGAGCTCTCTTGAGAAGGAAGTAACACTTCCTCCTGAGAGTACCGCATTCTACATTGTTGCCAGATCGTGCATATTGCCGGACTTAGAATTCTGAGGGGCGATCGATTTTATTGTCTACACTGCGCGACCGATTTGGACTTAGCCTCTGCGTCGGCCGGCCGGCGATCAATTTTTTTGTCTAAGACTGTACATTAATATATCTTTTATCTTTAAAAACTAAAACGTTTGTTAAAATGGACAGAATTATCTAAAACATTTATTATTATTTTATTTTATTTTTTTCTGATCGAAATTAATACATATTTAAAAAATATGGCTAAATCAACAAGAATCAATTGTTTGTCCTATTTTTCTTGTATTATCCTCGTGATTCACATCTTTTCTCCAGCATCCCCTCCCCTTCTCACCATCATATGGCATAGAATTGGTTTTCACAACAGCTGAGGGAGTTCACTTCGTCGTACATCGGCCAGTTAACCTACATATTTTGTAAATACATGGGTCGGGGCAAAAGCCATTCATTTTCGTACATATGTTGTGTAGTAGTTACGAAGGTATGCAGAAACACAGATGGCTCAGTGACAGCTGGCAGTATGGCAGCGAGGGCTGCGAATTCAATCTGTTTGTGTCGTGCGTGATGGAAGTAACCCGTGTCGAGCAGTGCGCTTACATCAAAGTAGCCGTTCTCCTAGGGAGAAAGGCGATTGAATCTCACAATGAATTAGTGTAATCCCTTCGGAATATTGCCTTACCATACCGAAAAGTAGAACGGTGGGTTGGGAAGTCTCAACAAGGACGTTTGTCAACCACCGTCCGCAACGACCTGTCAGGGTGCGGACCGAAGTGGCACGTGCCGTTATCGAGCAGCTAACGGATGAAGACCGACGGTGGACGCTGCTGGAGTTATAGAGGTCAAGTGGCATCAAGAAACGCACCGTCGACAGGTGTAATGAGCTGCAGCACTGCAAAATCGCAGCGCTGGGGGTACCTCATGCGCTGACGTATGTTCAAAAGTGGGTGCGCTATGTAATATGCCTCGACCACCTTGCTTGCAGGCAAGAGAATGCCGATTAAATCTTTACAGGAATAATCGCCATAGATGAATTTTGAGCCAGTGCATACGAACCAGAACTGATGATTCAGTACGCGGTGTGGTGACGTGCTGTATCACCATGGACACAGAAGGCCGCAACAATCCTTTCCCAGTCAACCTGATTTTGATCGTCGTGTATGACGTCATAGGTATCATTGTTTGTCATTTTGTTCCACAGGGCAGAACAGTGAACGCATAGTACTGCACGGACTGCCTTGTTCGACAAGCACGTCAAGGCATTCGGTTAAAACGTACGTATCTTGTGGACAGTGCAATAATTCTTCACGACGATGCAAGACCACATAAAGCGGAATGTGTAGGGTAGCTACTGTGTCGTTCGGGATGGGAAGAATTGGAGTACCTACGCGGTGGCCGAGAGGACTGAGGCCCTCCAGTCACGGTCTGCACGGACACTGCGGTCGGGAGTTCGAATCCCCCTCGGGCATGGATATTTGTGCCGTCCTTAGTCTTAGCTAGTTCATAAGTAGTTTGTAAGCTTAGGGACTGATGACCCCGTAGTTAAGTCTCATAAGTTCTACAAACATTTGAACATTTTTTTTTTTTTTTTTTTTGGAGTACCCACCGTTCTCTCCCTTCCTTTCGACCAGTGACTTTGATCTCATTCCAAAGATTAAGGAACCACTACGTGGTATGCGGTTTGCAACACGAGAGGATATTGCTAATGCTGTGCACGAACAGGTGACCCGATTCAGAAATGGTGTGCCAAATGCTGAGGCAGATGGTATTAAGCGCCTTGGCAGCATGTGGTAACAGTATCAGGAGACAACTCTGATGGTCTGTAGGCCCACGTTTGTCAACTGTATGTGTACTATGTTTTCATACTTTGTACCGTGAAGGTCATATCACCTCCGTGCTACCGTGTTACGATAGTTCAGTGCTATTGATTGTTAACAATGTAGTTTATAAGTTGTCATTTTTTGTGTATATGCCACATTTTCCAACCGGACTGATGTCTGCAAGAAAAAAACTATGTCATGACTTTTGTCCCTAACCTCGTACCATTTTTTTGTCAATCGCGATGCACCCAACGGGATGGTCCAGTGTTATACTATTTCGGTACACATGGCATGCCGTTGATGTACGAGTAATCAATTAGATTTACTCATAATTAAAGATCGTCTTGACTGGTTTCACATATTTGGGGTTTTTATCCAAAACCTTAAAATATTGCTTTATTCCATTCACCTTATATTAAAACGTTCCACAGATAGGCAACATCAAATTAGATAAAATAGCATTGGGTATAGACAACGCTGAGGTTTTGACCGGATCCCTGGAAACAATATTGTTTTAATAAAATTAACGCTGCCTGACTGAGGCACGAAGTAATTCTACACTACTGGCCGTTGTAATTGCTACACCAAGAAGAAATGCAGATGATAAATGTATATTCCATATTGGCAAATATATTATACTAGAACTCATATGTGATAAAATTTTCATGCAATATGGGTCCATAGATCCTGAGAAATCAGTACCCAGAATAACCACTTCTGGCCGTATTCAGAAAGGCCCGTACAGGACCTGCAACATGCGGCTGTGCATTATCCTGCTGAAATGTAGGGTTTAACAGGGATCGAATGTAGAGCCACGAGTCGTAACACATCTGAAATGTAATGGCCACTGTTCAAAGTGCCGTCGAAGCTAACAGGAGGTGACCGAGACGTATAACCAATGGCACCCCATACAATACCGTCGGATGACACACCAGTACGGCGATGACGAATACACGCTTCTAATGTGCGTTAACCTCGATGTCCGCAACACGGATGCGACCATGATGATGCTGCAAACAGAACCAGGACTCATCGGAAAACATGAAGTTGTGCCATACGTGCACCCAGGTTCGTCATTGAGTACACCATCTCAGGTGCTCCTATCTGTGATGCAGCGTCAAGTGTAACCGCAGCCATGGTCTCCTAGCTGACACCCCACGCTACTGCAAACGTTGTCGAACTGTTCGTGCAGATGGTTCTTGTCTTGCAAACGTCCCCATCTGTTGACTCAGGGATCGAGACCTGGCTGCACGATCCGTTACAGCCATGCGGATAAGATGTTTGTCATCTCGACTGCTAGTGATACGAGGCCGTTGGGATCCAGCACGGCGTTCCGTTTCGCCCACCGCTTCCATATTCTGCTAACAGTCATTGGATCGCGACCAACGCGAACAGCAATGTTACGATACGATAAACCGTAATCACGATAGCCTACAATCCTGCCTTTATCAAAGTCGGAAACGTGATTGTAGGCATTTCTCCTTCTTACACGAAGTACCACAACAACGTCTCACCAGGCAACGGTCAACTGCTGTTTGTGTATGGGAAATTGTTTGAAAAGTTTCCTCATGTCAGCACGTTGTAGGTGTCTCCACAGGTGCCAACCTTGTGTCCATGTTCTGAAAAGCTTATCATTTGCATATCACAGCATCTTCTTCCCATCGGTTAAATTTCGCGTCTGTTGCACGTCCTCTTCGTGGTGTAGCAATTGTAATGGCCAGGAGTGTAATAGAAGATTGATGAGTCGTTAAACCCTCAACCTATTTCTGGTTTTCTAGTGATGATTGGTATAAAAGCTACGTTTTATGATTTCTGATGATGCACTAAAACTGTGAAACACACAAAGAAGTATAACATTTACAATCAAGACCGTCTGTTTTTGGATGTGACTTTGGACTGGTTGCTGTATCTGCCAGCCCGGATGTACTGCATTTTATTACTAGATTTACACGGCTGTTTAACGTGAATTTGCTGTTCTTTTGTTGCAAATTTGGTACCACTTAGCTGCCAGAAGGATATGCATAACACAAAACACTTGCAAGGTTTCGCAGACGCGTCAGACAATTAGCCAACTGAATTAATTCATTATACAATAAATTACTAATAGCAGGTATTTTCTGTGATTTGTGACTGTGTGAGCACCAACATCCTTACAAGTGGTGTCAAGGGCTACGTTACAAAATGGTTCAAGTCAAACCTCGGCAACAGTAAATAAAGGGTGTCACTGCAAGGCACTAGTGAGTTAAACCATCAGTCGTCATCTGATTGGAAGATATTTTGCGTGGTGTCCCACAGGATCCATCTTTGGGCCATTACTTTTTGTTGTGTACTCTATTGACCTCTCAAGAGATATACTACCTAATGATTATTTTGTTTGTAGATAATACAAGTATTGCAATAACTAGCATGTCGAGCATAGTTATAGAAAGGTCTGCTAATGATATTTTCATGGACATTGATAAATGGCTTAAGGCCAACTCATTGACATAAATCTTTGAAAAGACTCACTACATGCAGTTCAGAACATGTAAGAGGCTTCCATCCAGCGTGTGCATAATGTATAGGGAAGATAACTTTGAGAATCACACCACAGAACTGCAAAAACGCATTAATAATCTGTATTTGCAATTCGAGTGTTAGCAGACGTAGGCGACATAAAAATAAAAAAGTCATACGGTATAATATTTTGGGTTAACTCTTTAAGTCAAACATACGTTTTTAAGAGTCCAAAAGAGAGTAGTACGTATTATTTATGGAGTAAATTCGCGGAGCGCCTTTACAAGCATCGCCTAAGAACTGGGTATACCAAGTGCAGCCTGTTACTATATTTATTCTTTAACGAAATTTCTCGGAAATAATATTTCCTGTTTCCCAGCAAACAGTCTAGTTCTCACGTACAATACTACGAAACAAAACCGATCTACCCAAGTACTTAAAAGCACTTACTTTTGTTCAAAATGGAGGTCCAATATTCAGGAACACAAATTTTCGATAATTTACTAGCAACCATAAAAAGTTAGCTACAAATGAAGAACAGTTTAAGAGGAGCCTGAAAGATTTACAAGAGGCCAACTCCTACCCCACTGAAGATACCATAGGCGGCCGCAGTGGCTGAGCGGTCTGCGGCGCGCCAGTCACAGTCTGCACGGCGGCTACGGTCGGCTGTTCGAATCCTCCCTCGGGCATTGATGTTTGTGTTTTCAGTATAAGCTAGTTCATAAGTAGTTTGTAAGTTTAGGGACTGATGACCCCGCCGTTAAGTCCCTTAAGCTTAACAAACATTTGAATATTTTTGAAGATACTATACTACCAAGATATTTTACCACCAAATGATGTATTTTATGTATTCATACTAGTAGTTTTACAATTTCAGTTTGCTATAAAAATTAAATATTGACACATCCTCAAGAAACTCCTCTATACGTATCAGCTAAGATAATCTAATTTGACAGAGTCTTAATCACTGAACTGCGTAAAGTGGGGTCTTCGGAACTTCATTTGCTCCAGAACTTTCAATCTAATATATATAACGTCGTACCTTTGAGGAACCAAGGTGTACGGAATCCTGGAACTCACTGTTTCAGTGTAAGTCGCGATTAACCGTGTATTTACAGTTGAGAAATCCTGATAAATGATTAGATTAGGACTTATGGCACTTAAATAAATCCACTAGTAGAAAAACGACTTTTGTTTTCAAGTTTCGTAGTATCACAACCAACATACATCTCAAACTTTTACCACCAGACGCGAAGACACCAGCCGCGAGGGTGTAGTCGAGCGGTTTGGAGCTCCACGTTGCGTATCGCACGGCCTCCCGCGTCGGAGGTTCGAATCATCATCGGGCATAGATGTTTGTTTTGTATTTAGTATAAATTAGTTCATTAGCAGGTTGTAAGTTTAGGGACTTAAGCTTTACAAACATTTGAACATATTTGATACCCCTCCATAGGGCTCATGTTTCTTTCTTGAGTACGTGCGTTGCGAGCAAGGGTTCCCGAGCTAATGCAGTCTTCCTTCTTTACTTCCTGGACTGCATGTCCTTTCCCCTCCTTTCCTATATATCCGCACTCCTTCCCCTCCCCTCCGGGGATCTAATAACCTTAGCAGTTTAGTCCCCCTATTCCAACCAAACAACCCAACCTGTACTGTATAATACACTTATTATTCGAGGAAAAGGCCGGCCGCGGTGGCCGAGGGGACTGAGGCACGTCAGTCACAGTCTGCACGGCCACTCCGGCGGGGGGTTCGAATCCCCCCTCGGGCATGGATATTTGTGCTGTCCTAGGTAGTTAAGTCCCATAAGATCTATAAACATTTGAACATTCCAAGAAAAGCTATTGGTTATATTTTGACCGTTTCAGGGCATTCCATGAATTCTACTGTGAAGTTAGAAATTTATGCTGGACCGGTAATCAAACCTGGCTATCTGGCTTCGGACCAGTGGTCGCTTTAACCAATTAGGCTACACAGGCACGCTTCCCGTCCAAATCAAGTTTTTCACTTGCAGCACACTACGATGGTTGTGCACCTTGCCCATTAGTTTTTGTACCACAAGCCAGTATTACAATATTTTTCTGTCTTTTGACAGAGCATAATGAAAAAAGTAATGTAATTTACAATTACATATTTTTGGAAATATTTTTGTTTCACTTATGGGGAACAGCACTCTTATTTAAATTTATATATAAAAACAGTCTGTAGTGCAATAAATTTTTTTGACTAGTTTCGGTCTTATTTTTGACTATCTTCAGGAAATTAAGCTCCATTAATGTTGTGGAGCTGGCAGAAAACTTGGAGCATTAGAACGCACTAGAAGGATCCAAGTTTCCTGCCAGCTCCACAACATCAATGGAGCTTAATTTCCTGAAGATGGTCTAAAATAAGACCTAAACTAGTCGGAAAACAAATAAAAAAATTTTTTTGCACTCTATATATAATTTACAATTGTCACGAACACTGTAGTAAGATTTTTGTGGAGAAAGGGTGAAGAATCCTGCTGTTTAACTACACAAAATTGAACCTGCGGTTGCATAAACTGCAAGGAAGAAATCATTTCCGTATGATTACAGTTAAGATTGCGCATTTCCATCAAGCTAAGCAATGACATTCTAGATCAGACAATTTAGTGGAATATAAAAAGTTGTAATTTAATTCCTTTATCCCATAAAAGGTTCCCTCAAAAATCTCTTAGCAGCCAAAATTAATTGAGCTGGACTAATAGTGCAGATGACACGCATAAAAACTTAGACCGTACTTCAGAGGAAGGTGCCATTCAGACCTGGAAAGAAAAAAAATTGGTACATAAAGAGCGAGACCAGGTGGCTGAGAAAACTCATTTCGGTATGAAAAAGACAGGGCTGAATAGAGAATGGAAGGCTGCGCAGACTATTTCTAGAAAGGGGACTAACGAAGGGAAATTCTCTTTATTGAGCTCGAGGATTGAGGGAATCGATTAAATCGGCCCTGAAGTGGTCGAGCGCTTTCAGGAGCCAAAGGGGCTTTTATGCTGGCCGAGCACTGACAGAGACAGGATTATTTCTTGGACGGAGTATCCTTCGGTGATGGATTCTTTTCACTTGATACCTCAAAGTTTCTTTTGTCATATGGAACTGACAAGAAAACAGTATAGATTGATAAGCTGAGTTGGTCCCAGGAAAACATATCGTAGATGTAATCTTTAAGTAAAAATAGTTCAGTAACTTGGCGGAAATGTCTTTCTGAGAGTGGAAAAAAAGAAAGAAATAGTGTACTCAATTATACTTCCACACAATCAGAACAGTTCAGGTTCAGTGTTCAACTCCGTCAGTTTTACGTTTAGCATATAAATGTATTTTATACTTTACAATGTTACACTGCTGTCCTTCAAATTTTTACAGTTAACCTTGCACCTAACCAACCAGTCAGAATCATTAGTGTTTACTATGCTAAAAAAAGTTAAATTTCTCCTATATATAAAATGGCGTTTTACCTATCAATAAATTGTACGGAGTTCCATTCCCAGAATTGCTAGATGATCATACGATGCTGTGCGCTTTTTTAATATGCTGACTTTTAGTGATGCATTGCATGGCAAATTAGTAAATAAAGTTAAAAGAAAATAGGGGAGAGCGGGGCAAGATGGGGTGGAGGGCAAGACGGGGTTTTTGTAATTTCTACCACGACAGATATCGCAAAATAGTGGCGAATAGTTGAAGTAGTAGGCACTTGATATGCGTGTGCCTGACAGTGCTGGCAGCCATTTTGAGCAAACCATTCCGAGTGAATAGATCCAAACGTGTTTTCGTCTGAGCTGATATAATTTTTCGTCATTTTCAGACGTGAAAAGGTAAGAGAAGTAATTGTTTCTCTTAGTAAGACGTATTATCAATGAAAAAACAGCTTGTTTACCAATAAATTAATTCATGCAATAATTAATTGAATATATCCTTGGTGCTATAATATTAACCTAACGGAAAAATGGTCCCTGGGGGCAAGACGGGGTACCTAGTGGCAGGACAAGATGGGGTACCACATCTTGCCCTCCCACTATGTATCCCGTCTTACCCCACATGACATAACATGAGCTGCAACCATTTTGACTGCAATATACAGAAATTTGCCATTTCGAACTAAACATTTTCCCAGATTCAGTGTATGAAGCTTCTGTCACTACAGAAACTCCTTTAACTACAAGTCAGGCCGCTAATTTTTCTGTCACTAATGACTAAGAAGAGGCTTCAGTTGGCCCACATAAGTAGTTTATGTCAGAGACAAGCGATGGTCCTGTCAACCAAGCCGGTACTAAAGAGCAAGATGCGCTTGCTGTAGGCCTAAGTCCAGGGTGCTCATTTTGGATTGATAATAACCCCAATTACCACACTACAAACAAGCAGTCTTCTGAGAGCAACACCAATCAATTAAGGTCATTTGCTGTTTCACCTGAACAGATTGTCCCGATCCCTTATGTAGGAAAGAAAAAAAATCCGAAAACCAGGCCGCAAAAAAGAAAAACTGTTGTTACTTGCTCTCCTTACAGAAGAGAAATTCCGGAGAGTGGAAGTAAGGTTAAGCCTGGAAGAAGGAAGGAACAAGAAGGAAAGATTCACCTGAGAAGACTGTTAAAAAATCCAATCCCTCTTTGTTTGTAAAGGCAAAAGTGGCAAGACTAAAGAAGCAATGACGAACTTGACGAAGAAGATATTTTTTTTTAGAGGAAAGCACATTAGAGGAAGATGACACTGCGTGCCTGTATTGCGGCTATTTCTCCTCGCAGTCAACAGAAGGATAGGTGTCATGGGTCTCTTGCAAAAATTTGGGCTCACTGTCCATGTGCGGGAGAAGAGGACGAGGATGCCGAGGTACATCTTATGTATGAATTTTGTTTACAAAACGACGATAATAACTGAATAATAATAAACTGAACTTTAAATTTGTAAACCTGTGTTGACTGAATAACTTAATTACCTTTGCCTTATACAATATTGAGATAACCCATCTTGCCCCTCCTGCGTACCCCATCTTGCCCTCACTGTAGGGTAAAACCTGGGAAAATAATTTTTTTAAATTATTAAATACTAACAAATTTGGGCTTAATTTTTTTATAAACTCTTAGAAATACTGAAGTTTAAGGTGGAATATCTGGTATTGCATTTTGTAAGCCTACAAAAAATTGTTAAGTGCTTAAGTACCCCGTCTTGCCCCGCTCTCCCCTATATAAAACCCAGAACAGTTCGAAAATGAAATATAGCTCATGCTTTCCGGACATGAGGTAATTGCTAATTAGCATTGATTGACATAGGTTAGTCTATCTTTCTACACTAACGAAGAAAAGATTTTAGTGCACTGCAAGCTGAATCGAACACTTGGCCAAATCGTCGTCACTACAGTTACAAGTATCACAGGTATCTAGTTGTTCGCTTATCCCTTTGTATAATTATCGTCTTATTAACATTTGATAATGTTTTCTTCGACTCTGTCTACTTTTTATTTAATTCTACTGTTAATTAAAGAGCTGTTCTGGAATGTTTATATTTCCTCCATACGCGTTTTGACCTTTATTTTAGGGAATCATCAATGGATTCTATAACTGTAAATTATATTTCTACTTACTGATGTTACCTCAATAGATTACAAAGAGTTCACTTTGTTTTTATCTAAATAATGTAGGTTACGTTTCATAGTCTCGTGATTTTCATAGTGTCTTTCCCACTTGGTCACTGGCTGAACTGTCGCAGCTTCGCCACAATTTGTGTGTTTCCTCCTTCACTTCATCACTCATTATTTCAATGTTTAGTATTTATTAGGGATCAAGATGTATCTCATTTAGTAATGCGTTTCTTTATATGTGTTGCTAAATTTACTTAGTATGTGTATGGAGCATCTGTATTTTGTACGAAACAGATAGTGTTTGTGTGTGTGTGTGTGTGTGTGTGTGTGTGTGTGTGTGTGTGTGTGTGTGTGTTTCAAATGTTTGTTAAGCTTATGTGTGTGTGTGTGTGTGTGTGTGTGTGTGTGTGTGTGTAATCGCAAATAGTAACAGGGCTTGTTGTATTTTGATTATGTGGCCTTTGAGTTCGATGATTACTGGAAGGGGTGTCAATGTGAAAGTGAAATGAGTGGGCCTTTACCTATTTCATCTTTTAATTTGAGCAGTGAGTTGTTTGATATGTACTTCGCCATTCAATAAGATTTTCTTTTATGCTCTGGTTTTTTAGATGTGGTAATTGTCTTGTGCTTATAGAAGGTGCTTTTGTTGTTTATTCTACTTCAATGTTTTCTTCTTTGAATGTTAGTCTGTGGTTTTGTGTTCTTGGGTATTCAGATAACGTGAAATGATTGGTTCCGTACTTCCAGGCTCTAAGGTGTTCTTTATATCTGATATCAAAAGTTCTGTTTGTATGCCCTACGTACCTCCCATCACAAGTTTTACATTCCAATTGGTATATTCCAGCTTTTTGGTACATGTCTGTATCTTTTCTTAATTAAGCAGTGCATTTCTGGATAGAATTGTCTGTTGTGTGTGCTAAGTTTATGCCCTGTTGTTTGAAAATGTTATTTTATGAGTGAATTCGTGCCTATATGTTATTGTGTACACCTGTGATATGATGAACAAATATAATCATACAAAATGACACTTCGAAGTCAATAAATAAAGACCTTCGCAATACGCACTCGCTACCGACTGTAGCGGCTCTTCTAAAGGTAGTCTGTTTTTATGTGACAACCATAACTCCGTGCCGGACCGGTTTCGAAAACAGATATTCCGCTTTTCACGAGCTAACATTTCTCCACTAGTAAGGCCCTGGATAATGCCTTGATTTGAAATTCGTCGCTGAGAAAGGAGTATAATATTGTAAAATCATTTTCCCCTTCAAAGTTAATTTTACGTTGAAACTCGCAACATTAAAGAACAAAATACAGTAAGTAGTGAAAGATGAACTCAAAAAATAAATCAGCAGCTGACATCACTAGCACACCATATAGCCACGTCCGACCAAAATCGGTTCTGTTACACTACCTGACGGAATATAACTACTAGAAGTCTAATTGTAAAACCTACATTACACTACTTTTCACGGTGGACACATGCGCATTTAAGAATAAAGTAATTTTATGTTGTTTGGTGGTTTCTATGATAAATATATGGCTTAACATATCCACTTGTTTGTAAACTGTTTTTATTTTATTTTATTTTACTTTGTCTTTGGAAGCCTTGTGGTAGTGTTATAAGGGCTTTTATTAAAATGACGTCTATAAAGATAAATTCCTTAGACATTAGAGCGAGAAACACTATACTCTGCAAACAAAAGCAGCTGAATTAAGTTTCGATATTTGTATGTATAAAATGTTAACATTTTCAGAGTTACATAATACTATTGCCAGACGTTAGTATATTGTCCGTGCAGTCACGATTGAAAATACAAACAAAATCATGTAACGCACATAGAGGAAACGTATTGTGTTAGCTAATTTTACATACATGTTAGTAAAAAGGGCATTACAGTCGAGAATATTATGCTTCCCTGATAGTGTTATAAAGCCAAAACGGAAATAACTCAAATTTACTCCTTCCAAATCTTGACAGTTTTCCAATTTAAATTACTTTTTTTTAAATCTATTTTTTACCAACATGCATTTAAGTCATCTCCTATATGGACGAAATATGATTTGCGTGCCGCACTCCACAACCTCACGCATAGACATATGGGTATTTGAGAAAAGATCTGCGTCATTCTAGTTTCGTTAACATACAGCACTCGCAAAAAAATTATGGAACAATGTAATATCACATCTATCTTCAATAATGGTTTTCATCATGTCTCAAACATCATTACAGAAGCTGCATTCAGCTAACGAATCCCTCCATATATATATATATATATATATATATATATATATATATATATATATATGTGTGTGTGTGTGTGTGTGTGTGTGTGTGTGTGTGTGTGTGTGTGTCGACACTTATCACCCAGACAGCTCCTAATTACTTATACGTATTTTAAATACTCGCTTTAGCCAGTTTATTCCTCTAAAATTGTAGTATCATTTACAGTTGTAGTTGATTTAGGATGGCGATTTAACCCTTTCGGACCCTCTGTCTACAAATGTGTACATAACTTCTACGGTGTCTAAGATACTTCAGAAGCGTTTTTTTTTCAATGGAAAGAACACCTGAGTGTTTAATCATTTCATGATGCACAATTACTGCCACCTGCGGAAGGTCACTATTGAGAAGCGGGTGTTGCATTGCGCAGCAGTTTGCGAACTTCAAAGAACACGGAAATTGTGAGTTACTTGTATACCACTGTATAACTGATAGTAGTAGTTGTTATTTTGCGATAGTTATGGAACGATCAGTTTATTTAGTACAACAGTTGGTACAACAAAATTAATTAATTTAGTCCTTAAATAAGCCTTATTTTTCAGTATACACGGTGTTGTAGAATGAAAATGGGTGCATAAAATTGCATAAATCTTGTTTCTAAAATCATTGAAAAATTAACATCAGAGTATTACAGCATTAAAAATAATTTCCTTGACACAGAAAAAAAAAATCAGGTCTGAAAGGGTTAAATGGTTGATAGCGGGAACCTTTAAGTAAAATGAATATTGAAACACTGTGAAGTGAATTTATTACTTCCCTGAAATATACTGAGAACACCCGCTCCCCCCCCCCCCTTTTTTTTTTTTTTTTTTTTTTTTTTTTTTGACGCAGTGTGTGTTTGAATATGGGAACATATAAGGTAAGTGAATATTTCATTGTAGACATATGGAAGCATTCAGTGGGCCTCCTCACCTGGACGATGTCGCCGTAGTCCCCGCCGGCGGCCGTGAAGTTGAGGTGGCAGAGGAAGGGCAGCCGGTCCTCGCGCGGCCGCCGCACCTCCAGCTCGTACGTGCGGCCCACGTCGCCGTAGTACGTCCGGTTGCACGCTACAACAACCACGCGTTACACACTGGGTGTCACACATTCAACTGTGGTACGTACTGTTGCGAACTAAAACAACTAAACCATGAAAGGTGTGCTACCCACGTCGAACTAGTCCATACTGTTAAAGGCTACGAGGAAATAAACTGTCACAATGTCATCGGTTACCAGTTAATATAGTGTCGGACCTCTTCTTTTTTCCCGGAGAATTGCTGCAGATTTATGACCCATGGACTCAACATGTCGCTGAAAATCCTTGCTGGAATACTGACCAACGCTGCCACTAATGTCGTCCCTAAATGCGGTACTGTTGCTGGTGCTATATTTTTTCCACTACCTGACCTTTCGAATAAGCACCTAAAGACTCGTAGTAGGCGTAAGGTACATGTATATGAGCGTGCATCTTTCGATTATACAGGGTGTCCTATTTATCTTGAACACCCGAAATATCTCTGGAATTACAATAGCTATTGTACAAAGAGTTTCACGGTTATTAATGTAAGTAAGGAGCTCATGAATGCAAATATTTTGAAACATAATAAACCTAGAGCATACGCTTTTTCTAACACAATGTGTTTTTAAATGTACACCCTATTTTATTTCGTATAGAGCATGACAAGTCGGATAAACAATGGCGTTTACTGCATCGCAATACGCCAATTACATTCTAACATATTGGCGAAGCGAAGTTGACGCTTTAAATACGTGAAAAGCGCGGCTAGCGCACGTCCTGAGCCTCAGGGAAGAACTCCATTCTGCTCATCACGCGTGTTTGCCGCGCGTTTCGTGTATGTAAATCGTCAATCTCCGGATGTAATTGGCGTATAGCGTTGCAATCAACGCTATTGTCTATATGTTTTGTCAGGCTGTAGATGGAAGACGAAATAATATACAGTGTCCATTTAGATACACATTGTGTTAAAAAAGATAGCGTCAACTCTAGTTTTAGAATGTTTCGAAGTATTTACAATCATGAGCTCCTCACTTACAGTGATACAGGTGAAACTCGTTCTACAATAGCTGCTGTTGTTCCAGAAAAACTTTGGGTGATCAAGATAAATTGGATACCCCGTATGTTCCGGTGTTTGTGAAAATATTAAATTGAATAGACAAGCGATTCTTGGTGTTGTAGCTCTCATGGTCACCCTGCGATGCTGTCTGTATGTGACACCCCTGAGAATATTTGTAAGCCACGCACACTGTACGGTATCAGCGGGACTAATGTCTTTGGAGAGTAATATGGCTGCCACAACGAGCTTAAATTTCATAGAACGGTGGTAGGTCCACCATTTTTGAAGCAAATTGTACTGGCGTCCGCCTTGTTATTTGGGGTATTTGTTAACAGCTCGTATGCCACCTATTTACAGTTCCACGATTTATATAAAGATTGACTGTGTGCATCAAGTTCCGTCAGACTTTCGAAGCTGCAATTGACGAGTCTGATGGTATGATTCCTAAAAATGCGATAATAAAATATCACGAACCTGTAAGTATTACAGTTCCATTTCAAGTATAACAGGTCCGCAATAACAACGAAACTGCCGCTGTGAAAACCTTTGTGTAGATTTTAATGCAAGTGCATGGTCTAAACGAGCTGCGAAATATACAGTGAATAGTAGTTGTTAAGACGAAAAATCATGACCAGGAAATTGCATGTTGTTAATGTGTTGTAACAACTGCTTTCATAAAATCTAGTAGAGATTTATCTTGTTTTTACTAAATGTATTAAGTCTACATACTTGTAAAATTTGCTGGTAAAGAGCATTGTTGTGAACTTTGGTGAACGACATTGCATTAAAATATGAAAGTGATAACAAAATACTACAGTTAAAAATGCGCCTAGGATATCTGCCACAAAAGATTTCCACGTCGAAGTCAGATGCCCTTGTTACATGCTGAAACAAGTAACGTTTGGTACGTGAAATTTGAGTACAAGCACGTAACTGACGATAGACTATTGCAATAAAAATGTGCCTGTATCAGTTGTCACTAAAGCACCCCGCACCGAAATAACGCATCATTAATAACTTTCGTTGTTGTCACATTGAAATAAGTACATATTTGTTGCAAAGAACACATACATATACAAGTGAAAAAATTCAGGCTGTCAACACTGCTTCCACACTTTGCACTGGTTGCATGTCAACAATGCTCGAACAAGTATTGACAACAACAAATTAAATACTTTTAAAGAAGGTGTAGGTACTCAAAACTGTGGTTTCGTCAACCACAGGAGCGACAGAAGAAGAAATATCACAACCACACTAGGTAGAAAAGGAAGCATTTTTATATGGCGTGCACTTGAAGGGAAATGCAGAATAGGTCATCTGAAGTTACACTCTTGGGGCAGCGAAGTACCATGAGTCAGGAATTTTGTTTGAGTATAGACAAATTGTGATCAATAAAGGTAACACATTTGGTGTTCTTGGACCAAGTACTTGTCGTTACATCACTTAGATTTGTGCATTAAATGCCTACACACTTTAAGCGTATTTTAGCAGCAAAAAATGTGTAGGTGGCACACACTAAATACAACAGAAACTAAATATAACACTCAAAGCACAACAACAACACAGGATAGACACACTCCTCTCAAGTGTACTTGTGATGTTACAGATACAGAGGGAAGCTGATAATGTTAAAGGCTGGTTTTGTCAGGCTGTTGGGTTCCCCAGCCAATCGGCTGTTTGGTTCCA
Organism: Locusta migratoria; assembly: GCA_026315105.1. Taxonomy (NCBI): domain Eukaryota; kingdom Metazoa; phylum Arthropoda; class Insecta; order Orthoptera; family Acrididae; genus Locusta; species Locusta migratoria. Next base: position 388,552,274 of record CM048744.1, read on the forward strand.
GTGAATGGAATAGAGGTTCTTAAAATGTTCCTAATCTACTCGGAAACCGACGCTCTTGGCTGAACGAGCGCGGCTCTTCCAGATTGCAAATGAAATACAATATAGCCACACACATTATTCTAAAAATACATATAAAATCAGGCTATGATCATACGGCAAATATAATTATATGAAAGGATTCAGGAGATTTGTGACAGTCAAACGCCGTAATTACAATTTCAGTATCCCTTAAAGATACTATAATAATATTATTATAAGACTTATTTACAATTATTGATACATAGTGTTTATCAGTAACAATTTAAGGAGCAAATGGGCAGCATTGCACCACGCTACCTATCTTAATAGACGCACCACGTTATTTCCGTATTCTTTCAATAAACTTTGTTTTACTCTCTTGTTGTGCTTTCCGTTGAGGTAGTAATATTCTTGTGTCAGAACATAGATTCCTCCACAGAAACATAAGACATGAACTCATAAAAGCGCATTATATTTATATATGTATTTCATTTTATTTAATATTATTGTTAGTAACGTTCGTAGACTGTCACTTAAATATTTCATTGCCAACTAAAAATAGAAAAAAAGCAGCAGATAATTTATATATAAACAATTATATATATTTGTGGACAGGAACTGAATATAGTTGCATAAAAAGCCATGATAAATTACATATTGATTGTGTAACTATATTTCGACGGCGGCAGTATATTTAAACAGTGAGACACTACCTGAGCAAAGAGCTTCAGTCTCAACCGTTTTTAGTATTGTAAAATGTGTATTTGTTTGTTAAATGAAAACAACATTTGTAGGAAGGTGGTCAAAGTATGGGGATAGGCATGTGCGAACTTTGAAAATTTACGGGACTGTGACTGCCGGACTGGTGAAAAGTTGTAAACTATGCACGGTAGAAGCTCTGTAGAACTGTGATAACTGAGCAATCGTATACTCCTGTGATGACAAACTGTGTTTTGTAACAAGTACTGTAATTAATCGCTGATTACTTTGGAACTGAAGTGTTCGATGGACTTCACTAATTTACGAGTGACAATTTGGAACATTTACTGTCGAGTGCCTGTGACATTGATTGTGCTTCTCATGAACAATATTTGGAGAAATATTCAGTTATTTACCAATGTATAAAATAGGACCACCTCCACATTTTCATGTCCAAAAAGAGTAATAAACTTCATTTTTAAAGAATTACTTGTGAGTGAATCACTTCTTTATCTTAGAATCCATTTTCGTGGTTATTCGGAGGTATAATTTATGTTTATTTAAATATATTTCACGTCATAATATGCAGATTGATAGACTGGCTAAACTACAGATTAATTATTGATCTTGTTTAAACATATTGGGTAGCTGTTTAGGGCATAGAAGCTGATATACGTAACTAACCTCTATGAACAGAGACAACGAGCCATAAAACGTTTACTACCCTGAGTTCTGTATTGCCAAATTCTTATTGGTTAGCCGTCCGCGGTGGCCGAGCGGTCGGGGGTTCGAATCCCCCCTCGGGCATGGGGATTTTGTGCCGTCCTTAATATAAGCCAGTTCATAAGTTCTTCGTCTCTGAAGATGGCTGGTCGTTTCTCAGCCGAAATATTAGAAGAAGTAAACTTTATGCGGCTGCACGCTCGAAATTTCTTAGAACAGTCATTGCGCCTCGAAAACATAAAGATGCACAGTTCATAAGTAGTTTGTAAGTTTAGGGACTGATTACCCCGTAGTTAAGTCCCATAAGCTCTACAAACAAATATCTTATTAGTGAGTTTCGCTAGGAAGGTCGCATACTGACCACCAAAATTATGGCGGCCGAGTTTACAGAAATAGCCGCAAAGAGCGCTGTAACTCATGTGTTCGACACTCTATGAAATTTAAGTTCGTTGGGCTGCCATCAATATGGAGGTACCCACCTTTTCACACTCCTTAGTTTTACTAGGAACCTGACGGTATTTTTCAGGAAGCTGATTCCGCCGAAACGAGTGAAAACGGAACGTATATAAGCAGCAGAACATATACGTCCTATATGTTAAATCTTTTAGTGATCAATACGATTCACGTCGAATGATGATGCTACGAAACGCGAACAGCTATGGCCCGTTGACAAGGCACCCATCAATAATAATGACATTTTATTCGACGTTCATGAAGGGCAGCAATTGAAATAGCGGAATGGAGCCGTATCCTGTCAACTAATGATTCAATTCCACCAGAGCACACACTACATTCTGTATGAAAGTGGCGCTATTACGGAGCCACTACCAGCTTGCTACGTTCCATTTTGACAACTTGGATCCACGGATTCGTAAAGTTTGCGGTACTAGAAAAGTGCAGAATTTATAAAAACACATTAGAGTGGTGAAATGAGAACATTTTTCAGGCCTTGTTTCAAGACCATGGGATTCAGGTTGGAAGGTAGCATGACATTCAAGACCAGTTCTCATTTGTTCATCTGAAATCCCACGAATGAGGAGGGTAGCGTAAAGAAGATTTTGACTGCTCGGTGCTGAAAGGAATTCATTATTCCAACCATACTCTAACATATAAACCATCATGAGACTACAATCATGACAATCTGCTCTTTCCAGTCACAATTTGTGTTATCGAGAAGGCAAAGAGTTGCGAGATTTCCTTACTGCATCAAATGTTCAAATATTTCTAAACCTTCCAGAATGAAACTTTCATTCTGCATCGAGTGTGAGCTGATATGAAACTTTCTGGTAGGTTAAAATTGTGTGCCGGAACCGGGACTTGAACCTGGGACCTTTAACTAAACTCGTCTTAAGCTCTGTAAATTTCCATTTCTCCCGTTATAAACTACAAATTTCATATACATCTGTGATTATCCTGATGTTCTTTGAGTAACATATCAGTCTGACTTTGACTTTTGGTAGAGATGAGACTTGGGACTATATAATTAGTTACTTCAGTGAACCGAAACACAGAGACATGTTTAGTTTCCATATTCAGTAAATTTTTATTTACTGCACCCAGCAGAGGTCAGTTTAGAATCATGAGTTCAATATGCTTTCAATTTCTGAGTGCACTTTAATATTTTCGTAACATTTCCCCACAGACTAAATTCTTTGTGATGAAAGTGAGATTTCTTCCAACGTTATTCTTCGATTCATATACGATTTTAATTGGATTTCTCGTCCACATACTTTATGCAAATGTCTCAGGATTTTCACAATACTCACTTTTTTCTTCGATTAATTCATAGACTTCCATCATAAGTGTTCAATAAACCCATGAGATATAATGACTATAACAAATCAACGTCACTAAGGATTTTGTTCTTATCGAAATACCACGTTCATGGTCAGAATCTAAGACTATTACTAAAGTTAAAAACAATGAACATTAGACACTTTGTGTGTCATTCTTGATTTTAATTTTATGCGTTTCGTCACTCCGAATGGAGGTAAATAAACATTTTCTTTCAGAAAGAGTCAAATGTGTTGGTTTGTATACCGCACTGTGTTTTAACATCTGATTTCTGGTTTACATTAACACCTCTGTTTCTCTTTCTACACGTTATAATTCACAGTGTGATAGTTATTGTGATCTCGTAAAGTGATTTTAAATAAAAAGCAATATCTTTCGTGCTATGTAAGGAATACGTGTTTGCAAAACATGTCACAATAAGGTTTTAGTCATTTATCGATTTGCTTTGAACCTTTGGTACGTATATATAATTATTACCTTGGATCTTTGATGTTTTTGGTAATTCGCTTGCTTTGTCATGAGTGTCTTTGTTATTGGAAAAATAATTTATTCTCATAGAATGCTGCCGAAATTATTTAAAAACAAAAGGTACATTTTCTCACTCGTGTTTTACAAAGAGATACTAATTGTTGCCTCTGGCAAAACAAGATTTTAAAATCGGTACACCTCCGTACTGACGTGAATGCTCCATCATTTGTGAACCTGCTTCTCTCCCTCCCTCTCTCTCTCTCTCTCTCTTCGTATTTACTGCCACCACACACACACACACACACACACACACACACACACACACACGCACGCACGCACGCAAATGTGGCATTTCTGCGTTCTTTCCCCATTTACTATATTACTGGTCGTTGTCTGAGTTTCTTCAATCTTTGATAAATTACAATAAGTCTTACTTTTGCGATGGAGTCTCATAACACAATATATCGTTTTTTTTCTCTACTATTAAATGGAATTGTGTTAGATTGTAATCACTGCATTTTACATACTTAACAACTGTAACTACAAAGACTAGGTGATATGAGCATAAGATGGCTTGTTAACAAGAAGAAGCAGTCACAAACTAAACCATAGAAATATTTGTTCAACAATTGAAATCCGACCCACATCTCGTTCTGAGATTAAGGAAATTATAAACACTCTCAAGACCAAAAGCTCACATGGAATTGATGGTATTTCCAGCAGGGTAATAAAAGCATGTTCTCAAGAAATAAGTAGGATTCTTAGCCACATATACAATAGTTCTCTGGAGCAGGGTATTTTACGTGATGGACTGAAGTATGCTATAGTTAAACCACTACACAAAAGGGGATACGTCTGATGTCAATAACCACCGCCCAATCTCACTTCTTACAGCCTTATCCAAAATTCTTGAAAAGTAATGTATTTTAGAGTAGTTTCACACATAGGTAAAAATAAAGTTCTAACAAAATGTCTGTTTGGTATTCAGAAAGGCTTTTCAACAGAAAATGCTATATATATTTTCATCAATGAAATATTAAATGCTCTGAATAACCGGACATCACTCCTTGGGATATTTTGTGATCTCTCCAAGGCTTTTGATTGTGTAAATCATGGAATTCTTTTAGATAAACTATTGTGGTATGAATGGGACAATGTACAAATGGTTTAAATTTTACCTAACAGGAAGAGTGCAGGAAGTTGACATTAATTGTTCTCATAATATGCAAAAAGCAGCTGATTCCTCAAACTGCGGGGTAATCAAAAATGTGGTGACACAAGGTTCGGTCTTGGACCCTTTGCAGTTCTTAATTATATTAATGACTTGCCATTCTATATTCACGAAGATGCAAAGCTGGTTCTTTTTGCTGATGATACAAGTATAGTTATCACACCTGACAGACAAGAACTAGCTGTGTAATTGTAAACGACGTCTTTCAGAAAATCATTAAGTCGTTCTCAGCACATGGACTATCATTAAATTTTGATAAAAAACAGTACATACAGCTCCATACAGTAAATGGAATGAGACCAGCAACAAATATAGACTTTGGTGAGAAATCTGTAACAACGGTAAAATATTAAAAAATTTTTAGGTCTAAGCATTAATGAAGGGTTTAACTGGAAAAAACACACTGAAGGTCTGTTGAATTGAGTGCAGCAACTTATGCTATAAGGGTAATTGCAAATATTGTTGATATACATCTCAGTAAATTAGCTTACGATGCCTATTTTCATTCTCTGCTTTCGTATGGAATCCTTTTCTGGGGTAATTCATCATTGAGTAAAAAAGTATTCATTGCACAAAAGCTTGTGATCAGAATAATTGCCGGAGCCCATCCAAGATCATCCTGCAGACACTTAAAGAGCTAGGGATCTTCACAGTAGCTTCTCAGTATATATATTCACTTATGAAATTTGTTAATAGCAATCCCACCGAATTCAAAAGCAATAGCAGTGTATATAACTACAACACTAGGAGAAAGTATGATCATCACTATTCAAGGTTAAATCTAGCTTTGGCTCAGAAGGTGGTGAATTATGCTGTCACAGAAGTCTTTGGTCATTTACCAAACAGCATCAAAAGCCTGACAGATACCCAACAAGCATATAAAAAAAAAATTAAAAGAATTTCTGCATGGCAACTCCTTCTGCACTATAGATGAATTTTTGATATAAATTACTAAATTTGAATATATATATATATATATATATATATATATATATATATATATATATATATATATATATATATATATTAGTACAAAGTAATAATTTGTAAAGACACCTTTCATTAACTTGACACGTTCTACATCATTACGAAGTGTCGCATTCATGATCTATGGGACAAGTACTAATCTAATCTATTCACACATGCACAACACTGAGATATCATTTAGTACAGTGCCTAGATACATCGATGGACTCTACTGCAATACCATTTCTTTTATGTACTTGGCAACTCTCTGAAACTGCAAAGAACTCTCGAAAAAACAATCAGCGTACTTTTACTCTGCTAAAGAAAGCTGTTCAATTGTAACATGATTTAAGAAGTGATCTGAAACAGTCAGAATATCAGAGTCAACACCTACAAGTTGGTCACATTTTATGTACAATACCTTGTGTATTTTAGTAAAAGATGCTAATTTCTCTATTATTTGGACATGTGACATTTGACTACCGTAGTTCCTTTGTTACAGAGTCTCCCTTTAAACTAAAATAGCTATCAGCTGACTTCAGTCTTTAAAACATGCATTTATAACACTTATTACCACAGGAATTTTCCCAAGAGTGGTACCGCCAATACGTAATACGCTGTCACCTATAAGTTTTGGTACCCGTACTATCCTATAGCCATTGAGATGCAGGCCGTACCTATTGAAACCAATTATTAGTCTTATTTTTTCCCACATTGAAATGAAAGTCATACTGCCATCACGGCCTCCCCAAACGTTGTTTTATTACGCCTGACAGCTGTATTGAGATGAGGCAGATCATGACGCTGAAACAGTTCCACAAAATGCACGAGTATCAGCAGCTTTCTTTTCCAGATCACCACATACGCCCTAGTCCACATCCCTTTCAAGACTATAATAGTCAAAGGAGGACAGATGGGAATTTCGATGTGACGCGGTACGTGGTATAATCTGTGCAGGTGTGTGAATCCCGTGGCCTGGAAGGCGCAACAGCTACCACAATTGCCTAATAAGCATAAGACCCGAGTTCGAGTTCCGTCCCAGTAAAAAGTTTCATATTCCCACGTTGTTTTATTGATAACATCTAATAATAGCTGAAGCAAAATTACTGCAAATCATTCAGTTGAATTTTATTTTTAATTCCATTTATTCCATATATGTTTTATATATTCAGATGAAATGTGCAACATAACTTTTCAGTAATTGAATTTTTGACATTACCAGACATCGCTGGTTGTAGATGCGATATGATATACTATTTGTCTTCAAATGTAGTAAACAAAGACAGCAAAATAATTATTTATTTTGTGACAACCGCTTTTAATTGGCTATGCCACCATCATCTGGTCATATAAAGTTATACAAGTCGTCCTCTTACGTTATTTACAAAAATGGAGGTTAAATAGTACGTGAAACATAGCACTCAGTCGAAATATAAAATACATAATTTAAAACATCAACAACTTGTAAGAGACCAGACAATGTTGATGTTTTAACTTTATGTGCTATATTTTACGTAATCCTTAACCACCATTTTTAAATAACGTAAGATGACCACCTTGTATAGATGGCATAGTCCTTTAAAACCTGTCTCATAAAATAAATAATTATTCTGTGGCTCTGGCCTTCTACTTTTGAAGATAATGAAATTATTTTTTCCATTAGGTTAACTATATTACAGTTTCGTTCCACCTATGAAACTAGTATGGCGTTCAAATGCCATATGTTTACAATTTTTCTTGTTCTAAATATTTTATTTTATTTTTTATTTTTTCTCTGTTTACTTTCTCTGTAATGGCGAATGATAGTGGACTCTAAAGCAAAAATTTATCGGTTTTTGTTTATCTGCAATACCCAGTAGATTTCAGAGTAATATCTTCCTACTTAGCAAGACGCCAACTGTTTGTATAACTGATAAGTAATGCTGTCGCTATAACCCTATGGTTTTATGCCGAGAATGGTAGCCTTGCTTCATTTTGCTAGTCAGTATTATTGGTCTGCTTATCCCATAATTTTATTCGCTACGTTAAGTCGACTTTCAACCACATAACAGACACCGCGTTCTTAGATCGTTAGACTTACTTGATTATGTAATTATTCGATGTAGCATTATTGTTTAATGTGTGGGAATGGCCTGTTTCATTAACTGCCTAGCTTCTTCTACGAACATTTAGGTACTATTTTCTCCACAACATTTAAAAAATAATTATTAAAAATGTTTTCAAATTCTGGCTTGTTAGCTGTATACTTTTCATTCACTTTGATGGTAATGCTGTCTCCCTGTGCTCTTGGTTGCCCTGTCTCCCTGGCAATAGTATTCCATATTCTTTTAATTTTGTTATCAGTGGTACTAATCTCAGACATGATGCACATGCTTCTGGCCATTTTAATAACTTTTCTTAATGTAGCACAGTAATTTTTATAATATTTGACTGTTTCTGGGTCATTTTTCTTGCTGTTATATACAGTTCCCATTTTCGGTTGCAAGATATTCTTATTCCTTTAGTAATCCATGGTTTCTTGCTTGGTTCCTCATCATTATATTTAACTATTTTCTTGGGAAAACAATTTTTAAATACTCTTACAAAAGTATCATGAAATAAGTTATATTTTAAATTAGCATTAGCTTTCTTATACACCTCATCCTAGTCTAACTGCTGAAGATTTTCCCTGAAATTTCTGATTGTTGAATCGTTAACTGATCGTACAACTTTGGAGGGCTGTTTCGAATCACAGAGAGGAACTAAATTTCTAATTGCCGTTATTTATAAGCCCCCTGATTTATTTTAAAATATTTCTGCTAAAACTCTAGAAGAGTGTATGTACACATTAGAGTTAGTGAAAATAATTTTCTATATGGTGATTACAGCATAAATTGTGTGATTCTGCATGAAAAAGGACGCTTCTAGATGATTTTCTTATCACAGTAAATGGTATTCTTTGGAGAGAGACTGCAGCAGATCAGCAGAATAACCACAAACAACATTTCCGTTCATTCTTTAATATTATAGGCACATTCTGTTAACAAAATAGTAAAATGGCTTTCCAAACAATGCACAATTTCTAATTTTAAAATGGTTTTGTGCCCAAACATCTGTTAAATAGAATTATAAACTATTTTGAAAAGCTAATGCAGTTGCAATAGAGGCCTTTTTGAGTCTAATTAAGGATTAAGATTGACGGTGGATATATAGTGCTGATGATATGAGTCACTCGTTCCCAAGGTCTTTTATCGCCAAGAAACATGAATTTCAGGAACGCAAATAAAATGTCATTCTCTTATAATAGGGTGTTTGATGGTATTCTTCATTTATTTTACTCTATTTTAATATTCTTGATCTATATTCATAATACCAACAAATCACACCACAATAATTGCAGCTAAAATAAGGATTTAACATTTTCATTAACAAAAAGAAAATTGCAACTATAACCTTGATGTAACAGTACTGGAACTGTTGTGGTTGTAAATTATGGGTTAATATGAAATATAGCATGGATATTTTATCATAGATATTACTATTAGAAAATAATTAGTGACATTAGGAAGAATAACGCTTTCTTTAACAGTTACATTAAATGATGCTTGTGAATAGTACATTGTTATAACTTCACTGCTTTTATACGTTACATACTGATGTGCTGTTGGGCTCATTAGGTGGCTCTTTGACATCATAATCTTCAGCTATTTGATGTACATATTGCTGTTTGAGAACATTCTCGTGGATTAAAAGTTCATTAATTCCATAATGGTTCTGTGAAAGGACCGTCATAAGTTTTTTATGCTTTGCCATAGCGCCTTTAGGTACTTCTGCTGGTTTTATTTCCATCCAATATTTATCTTTCCTCTAGATACTTATTGCACATCCAGTATCAGTGTTATGGGCTTCTTCAACAGTGATAGCACTAGAAGTCTCACTTTAATTAATATTCGTTTTGAAGACTTCAAAGGAAAGTGGCATACGGAAGGAGGCTTAATGACATCATTAACAGGGATATTTCAGTTAGAGATGTTCATCTGGTTTAAGTTTGTAAATGCTTCGAAAGTTTCGTATAACTTTGTCTTAATCACTGCAGGTTCAAGATACAGCATTTTGAGTGCACTTACCTGTCAAATCGGCCAAAAATACGATCTGGTGGAATGTATAAATTACCGACAGTGAAATATGCTAAGCTTAATACAATAAAGGTAAATTTCCTTCACAAGGTGTTTAAAATTTAATTTAAATGCCATTTAATAAGTGTAATGGAATAACAGATTTTGGAAATTTATGTTTCTCAAAGCATAAAATGTGCATTGAATATTACCGTTTTAAGAGCTGCATTGCTGTCGGGATTTAACGAGTACTGGAAAAAAATGGATTCTACAGGTTTTGAAAATAGACAACTCATACAGACGTTAAATATAATTCTTTCCTTAAAACATTCCTGATGATTTTTGAATGCTACTTTCCGTTGTAAGGCTCAAACAATCCACTACCACAAACAGACTGGCTGAGTGGTGTATAAGAGGAATAAGAATATCATGTAGAACTAAGCGTGAAATATATTAAAAATTATATTTTAGGCAGTCAGAACCAAACTGCAAGGCCCATAACAAAATAAATATTCTAATGTTCTTGGAAATTCATTAAGAAGGTAAACAATATGTAACATGCAAACAAGAATAGCTAATTCTCAGGATAAGATTGAAAAATAATGGTCATTCATGAAGGAAGTTTCTGGTCAACAGCGTGAAGATGTAATGGCAATGCGTAATGGATATTTTTGTCACTGATAAGTCACACATACGTACAGTATTTAATAATCACTATCTGAGCGTACCAGGGGAATGAAACGGAGCCTTATCTCCTAAAGGGAACCGCATAACTCTTAGGAAATAGTACTACGAGATTGTTACGTGAAATAGTCCCCGCAGCTGAGCGTCCGAGCGTATTGAGGCGCTATGCACCGATGCGCGAAGCCGTTCCCCGTCGGGGGTTCGAATGCCCCTCGAGCATGGATGTTTGTGTTGTCTTTAGTATAAGGTAGTTCATCAGTAGTGTGTAAGGATGGGGACTGTAGAGTCCGCAGTTAAGTCCCATAAGCTTAACAAACATTTGAACATTTTGTTTTTGAAATAGTCGTCCGTGATACTGACAAGGAAGAGATTGAGTCAATAATTAAATCATTGAAGACAAAGCACTGATATGGATATGATGTATCTAGCAGACTATTTACGTCTTTATTTCGCTTCTGTTTGCCCAGTACTTAAGAGTATTTGTATTTTTTATTTATTTATTTATTTATTTTTTTTTTTTCGGAATGGTAAGTTTCCGGACAGACTGAGGTACTCATCAGTGGAACCAATTTATAAAAATCGGGAATGGGATTAGCGATAGAATTTTAGTCCTATTTCTGTGCTATCGATATTTGCTAAAGTTATTCAAAAGTATGTACATTCAATATTAATTTATCAATACAGTTCAACGAATGTTATGTCAAATATAGAGTTTGCTTTCAGAGGCGGTGTAACAACTGAAAATGCTCCATTATTTTCCCTCGTGAGTCACTTGATGGATAAAACAAAAATCTGCGAATACTAGGCGTATTCTCTGATTTAAAGAAATCGTTTCATTGTGTTGATCACAATATGTTGTTGTACTTGGTGGAACATTATGGAGTAAAGGGTGAAGCTCACGAGTTGACAGCGGAAAGTGACTCTGTGTAATGTTGAAAATGGCTGTCTTATGAAGGTTCAGTAAGGGTCCCCAGGTTTCTCATTTATATAAATGATATGCCTTCTACTATAACAGGTAACTCTTAAGATGTTTCTGTTTGCGGATAACACTATCTTGATAGTGTAGGATGTTGTTGCCAATTTTGATGCACTATCAGTTCATGGATTATAGAAAATAAAGTAACCCTAAACGGTAGCGTGACTCAGTTTTTACAATTTCCAACGCACAATTCAACAAAAACTGACATTTCAAGTACACAGAGTAGGCACATGATAAATGAGATTGAACAGCTCCAATTTCTATGGTTCAGATGGTAAACTAACGTCGAAAGACCATGTTCAGGATCTGCCTCATTAAACATTCAAACAGTTTCTGAAGTAAGTGACATTTCAACACGTATTTTTTTTTTTTTTTTTTTTTTTTTTTTTTTTTTTTTTTTTTTTTTTTTTGACGCAACTCCTCTGGTTCCGAAAGTATACTTATTATGCAGAAACGAGCGATTCGAACAATTTGTGGGGTAAGCTCGCGTACCTCTTATGGACTCCTTTTTAGTAGACTGGGATTTCTGACATTGGCCTCTCAATACATGTTTTACTTAATGTCGTTTGTTATTAATAATATTTGGTTATTCACAAACGTTTGCAGCTTTCACTCATGTAATACTCAGCAGAAATATCATCTGCATTTTGATCACATTTCATTGACCCTTGTGCAAAATTGTCTGCAGTATATTGCATCATCTATTTTCGATAAGCTGCCACAGGAACTGAAAATTTTCGGCATGCCTCACTCTTTCTATTTAGACAAGGAATTCCTGGAAAAAATTGGCTGATCTCTGTGTTACGTTATCGGTTCTTTTTATATGCGCTTAGGTCTGTCGTGTGCATAGGATTGCTATACGTTACACTTTAGCAATTACTACTCATTTATTGCAATCTGATGTACTAACTAGTTCCACGACAATGAAGACTTGCTCCTCATTTCGGTGTTGCGGAACACGTTGCTCTCGTTGTGGTCTTCGTCCGGGGACTGGTTGGATGCAGCTCTCCACTCTACTCTATCCTGAACATACCTCTTCATCTTCTCATAATAAAGCCAACCTACATCTGTTTCAATCTCTTGGTCTCTCTCTGTGATTTTTCCCCACGCACTTCCTTCTAGTGCTAAAATTACGTTTCCTTGATGTCTAACAATGTTTCATACCAATCGATCCCTTATTTCAGTCAAGGTATGCCAAAGCTTCCTTTTCTTCCCAATTCTGTTCAGTACCACTTCATTACTCACGCGATCTACCCACCTAATCTTCAGCATTCTTCTGTAGTACCATATTTCAAAAGCCTCTATCCTCTACCTGTGTAAATTATCGTCCAAGTTTCGCTCCTTGAAAAGGCAACATTCCACACAGATGTCTTCATGTCTTCAGGAAAAACTTCCTTACACATAAATTAATATTCTATGTCAGCAATGATTTTTTTTGTTTTGTTCCTAAAACGCTTTTCTTCCCATTGCCATTCTGGAGTATATATTCTCTGCACTGCGACCATCATATATTATTTTACTGCCTAAGTAACAAAAATCATCTAGCACCTTTATTGTTTCGTTACATAATTCAATTCCTTCAGCATCGCCTAATTTTTGAAGACGAAATTCCATTACCCTTGTTTTGCTCTTGTTAATGTTCCTCTTATAAGATCCATTCAACATATTGTTCATTCCGTTCAGTTGCTCTTCCAAGTCCTTTGTTGTCTGTGACGGAAATACAATATCATCAGTGAAACGCAAGGTTTTTATTTCTTCATTCTGAGCTCTAATTCCTTCTCCAAATTTCTCTTTGCTTTCCTTCAGAGACTACTTAATGTACAAACTGAATAATATTGGAGACAGGCTACGTGATGAATATAAATAAATAACTTTCCCATTAATAGCTGTAGTCGTTCCACTTTTGAACTTTCCCCTCTTTAGTCAGCACTGGTCTTCCATTAGACGTTTTTATTCAGCTGCTATTCTATTCTCCTAACTTTGTTTTATTTTGCTGTACGCGGTACCTTACTATTCTTGTGTTATTCATTCTTCTACAGACATGCATGTATCCTCTACCCACTCCTGCTTGGCCATTTTTTATTTCCTGTCCGTCTCACTTTTTAGTAGTCTCTACTCCATTTTCAATGCTTCATTTAATGCATTTTAAATCTTCTTCTTTTTTCACTTGAATACATTACCTTCTCTAATACCCAATGATTTCTATAGGTCTTGTCTTTCCACCCATTTGATTCTCCGTGCTCCTCACTGTTTCATGTCTCAAAACTACCCATAAGGTTTTCTTGTGTTACTTCATGAAAATTTACGTCAATCGTTGCATTAAGCTCCCTCTGAAATACTGAAAAACCTCTGGTTCCTTCAAAGTATACAAGTCCTATTATTTTCCTACCTTTCTGGCATTTCATAACTAATATAGTCGGAGTCTATATCTGCTTCTGGAAATGTCTTACCGTTTAAACCCTGGGAATGTCTAATTTGTAACATGCTTGACTTGTAATACTACAACCGATATTAAGCAGCAATTAAAATCAACCGGTCACTGAGAACGAAAACTCACATTACAAACATTTCAGCTATACCGCAACAAGAATCATAAATACAATTGTAGTAGCTGCTTTGTACACTTTTTTTTCATGGTATACTTCAATGTGAAGCAATTCTCGCACTAATTGTGGCGTACGAGCTCTTTTAGCTCCACCGGTAACTGACGCATACTAATAGGGATGTAGCGGAGAGATAAACAGTTGGTAACACGAATTAACGAGTTGCTTTAACTTGTGGCATTTGAAAAGGAAATATAATGTTCACAGAATTCTTTCCGCTATGCGATTTCTAACAAAACGAAATAAACCAAAAACCCTTTACTGAATGGATAAAAGAACAAAGGACAAGTTTCATCATTCACCTTTCTGGAAATACAGCTAATATCCTTCGTATTTGTGTTGAAATGAAGTGTAAAGAAGTGACATAAAATGCTCTCTGAATTCTGCCGTACTGTCAGATTGCTGCTTGTAGCCCCGACAGCAGAACAATGCACACAAAAGCCCCCTGATGTGCTGTTTGCTTCACTTGTTTTTCGAGAGCATCTGTTCCGCATGTCACGTGCAGACCATTGATCTCTCTTTTTCTCTCCAGTATTACACGTGATTTCCAGATAACAATGCCGTTTTGTACGCTAAAGTAATCTCAGTATTAAACGCTATTTTGTTCTCTGACATCTCATTTAAAAAAAAAGTAATTATCATTTGTTATCAAAAGGAGGCACTTACATTAATACAATCTTCTGATATGTTTAGAATATTAATCACTTATACAGAACAATTGAAAGTATTGAAATAATGCATTTTAACCATGACCTGTTAATTTAATCGCTCTCTATCTATCGGTTTCTCTCGTAGCCCATCTTCAAAAAGGTCGGTTGCCAGCAAGGATACATCATTTAATACGTAAAAAAATATAACTCCTTCCAAAATGTGGTTGCAGTTTTCGTAAACATATCTACGAAGTAAATAAGCATAATGTAAAAGTGTACTACGTTTTCCTTTCAGTCTGATACAATGTGGAAGTTGTCATAGTAAGTACATCATACTAACTAGCAAACACAGCACTCGAATTAATAACTTTTTTTTTCAAAGTAGTTTACAATGTTTACAAAGCGATACAATATGAAAGAAACAAGAATAAGCAGAATTGGCAGCCTCTCGTGTCCGGATTTCATACATGCTAAGGAATCATCCGAGTTTTATGACCGTGACTCACAATATATTTCTGCTGCTGATGTTTCATTCAGTGCTGCACTGGAAATTTTTCGGGATGCTCCCTTCAGGCTTGAGCCTTGCCCATTATCGGCAGTACTCAGCGCCGCAAGAAGCACCTCTGATTATATCCAATGCATGTCTGGCCGATACATCAGGATTAAAAATGTGTCATGGAGCACGGTCAAACAACTCCAAACATTCCTCACCCACACAATTGACGAAGTTTATCATCAACTGCCATACAATTTGTTTCAAGAAACAACAATTTTGTCTCAGATTGATTAATGTCTAGCAAATGGTGCAACATGGAGCAGGCAAGGAAAATCGAATTCTGCTGCTAGGGAGGGTAAGAAAGCCAACGTGCATACCGTGTGTGTAACTGGTCCTTACGGATGCCGTGAAGAGTAAGAGGTGCAGCCAACTGCAGTACCAATAATGTGTGTGTGTCGCTATTGATCAGAACAGAATCTCTCTGTATTTGAGGGGCTGTCTTAATTGCTTAAGGCGCCAGTCTTGCTTGCAAGATGAAGGCAGAGCTCACCATCTGCAGCATAGTTGACAGGGCCGACTGTGGACATCTGGCACAGAGTCGAGTGGAGGGTCTGAGGGTCTAAGCCAGAGACTCAGACGGTTCTGCGACCCTGTAGGCTGCAGATTGTACGACTTGCGCCATCTGGTGATGGACGGAGGGGGTAAACGTTCCACTGAATAGATCAGCAGTCCACTACACGTGGTTACATGGGTAGCGGAATGGGTGGTTTTTAGAGGACCTCGGGAACAACCAAAGAGGATCTCACAAGGAAAGTACTTGGACTCGAACCAACACAAATAAACCAAAATCGTGTGAGATGTAATTCAAAGGTCCCTTATTACACTATTGATACTCCCGCATCTGCAAAACTGTGCAATCGTCCGTTAGAAGCCTCTGCGTGTGCCATGCCGCATTGCGCATTGACTGCCGGTACGCCACTCGGTACCAGTAGGGACGGTGCAGCGTGCCTCTGAAGTGGCGTTTTGGGACGTTATTTTTGTAGTGAAGCGTCAGATGGGTCGGCGATTGGTAATCATTCCCCTTAATGTATTGCGATTATTTGGGATGAAGTTACGAACAACACTTCGTGAAGATGGTATTGATGTAGAAGATGAATCATTCGCATGTTTCCCATGCGATCAACATGCATTTCTTCACTGTGCGTTTTGCAGTCATTCATATTGCCGCGAGAGAGCACGAACACCAACTGCCGGCGTGGCGCAGGGGATAGCGTCACGGACTGCGGAGCAGAAGGTCGCCGGTTCAATCCCGCCCACCGGCAAAAATCTATTTCTTTCTAATTTACAATTCCTGAAGGTTCTACATCTTTCTTATGTTCACTTGTAAATTCTACTTGTTTCTTATGTTAACTGTTCTTCTAATTTCTGTCTGTGTATAAATAGCAGAGCACTCTGCCTGAGAGGCAGTCAGTGCTGCGTGTATTTTGAGTTCGTAATAAACGTGCTTTGAGTATAAGTGCTGTGTTCAGTTGCCTCGAAGTCAAGCCTGCTCCCAGTGCAACGCAACATTGTTTGGTGGAGGCGCCGGGTACACTGTGCAACAGCTGCATCACTGTGGCTCCGATTAGGCAACGTAAAAGCCGTCGCTTACACGGACTGGAACCGGAATACAAGGGATACACCGAGTACATCCTTCCAAAGGTCCGTATTATCAGAAGAACGATGGAGACGAAACCAGCAATAAGCCAGCTGCACATCAGACACCCGTCGGTGTTGTCTGGAGATGCTGGACAGGACCCCAACAAATGGCTAAAAGGGTTCGACCGAGTCGCTAAGTACAACAGGTGGGATCATACGATGTGCTTGGCCAACGTTTATTTCTACCTGGATGGAACAGCCCAGCAATGGTTCGAAAACAACGAAGACAAGTTGAATGACTGGGGGCGTTCCAGGAGGAACTTAAGAAGACGTTTGGAGACCGCCAGCGACAAATCCGCTCGGCGGAAGAACAACTGAAGAACCGGGCCCAACGACATGGTGAGCCGACAGAGTGTTTTTGGCCCTGTGTAACGTAGTCAATCCGAACATGACTGAAGCGGACAAAATCACGCACCTGATGAAGGGAATTGCAGAAGATATGTACCAAGCTCTTCTGATAAAAGACGTAGCTACGACAGAAGAGTTCATCAAGTGGTGCCAGCGTATTGAAGAGATGCAACAAAGGAGGGTTGGACGCAAGAAGTATGACAGACTCCCAAATGTAGTCCCTATGGCCGTTGTGAAGACCAGCAAGACTTGGCTTCTTTCATACGACAAATCGTGAGGGAAGAATTACAACAGTACATGGCAGCCGGGACTATTAGACCGAGCGAGCATCAGATTATGGCCATGGATGTGAGCCCTGTAAGTCACGAGGTAGCCGACGCCGCTGAGGACGAGGTATTTCAAACATTAGCTGCTGTCTGCGCCGTCAATCGCACCCGACGTGTAGAATGGCGTCGCCCTACTATGACTTACGCTGCAGCCGCCAAACGGCAGCCCATGAACCGACCGACGCGACGACAGCCAACTCCCCCAGTAACTACGACGCCCCGCAGAAGAACAGACGTTTGGAGGACAGAAGAAACACACCACTGTGTTTCCATTGTGGACGTCCTGGACATATCGTACGCTACTGCAGAGAGAGGAGGCGAGTGTTCGATGATTATTTTGCCGCAAGTCGTCAGCCGTCGGAGCAATTCTATCCAAGGCAGTCACCTGCTGATGAGTTCAGTCGACCTATGAGAAGAAGCCCATCGCCGTACCCTAGACGAGGTCGCTCCCCGACGCGCCGCGGCCGTTCACCGTCGCCGTACAGAGGTATCAGCCGCTCCCCTAGTCGCCGCGCCCAGGAAAACTAAGCGAGGCAACCATATACGGAGATGAGGCCGCCGCAGATGAAAATCCTCCATTAACGACAGTCGCCAAGATGTCGGGAAATCTCATCGACGTCATAATCGACGGCCAACATGTCCGGGCACTTGTTGATTCAGGAGCCTCTTTTTCTGTATTGTCGGATAATTAGCGCCGCACGCTAAAGAAGACAATGTTCTGTGATACGGGAGCAACTGTGCTGAAGGTCGCGAATGGAAAGTACGTCCATCCAGCAGGAACTTGTGTCGCAAGAATAACCATCAACAACAGGACGCAGCCGTTTGAATTTGTCGTGTTAACAGAATGTAGTCACAATGTCATCCTCGGATGGGACTTCCTTCAGGCATCCCAAGCTATCATTGACTGTGGAAGATCTGAGCTGCAAATTGAAGAAGTTGTTCCGCCAGACACACGTAATACAGAATGTTCTGGGAAGTTATTCGTCGTTGACAATGTGACGATACCGCCGTTGACAATGACAAGAGTTGCAGTCACAAACACAGATGACTGGTTAAACTGTGAAGTTCTTCTTGATAGTAAAAAGTTTATCAGGCTCACAAAAGAAATTTACATACCAGCGGCTGTCATAAGCATTACCGGTGGTCAAGGAGAGATTTGGATCACAAATTGTCACGAGCAGTCACAATTTATCCCCAAGGGAATGTGTATCGGGACAGCTGAACCAATTCAGGACGGTGAGCTCAACGTCATCAATGAAGACCCATGTCCTGCTATTAGTACAGACAACACGCTGGAGGAAACAAAAGTGGAACTGCCAATAGGGCCTGGACTGACCAAGGAACAACGCCAACGGGTGTTAGGTATACTACGCCAATTTTCGTGTGCAGGGGAAAAGTCAGACGAAACGGCCCACGGTAAAGCACCGTATCAATACTGGGGATCATCCGCCAATTAGCCAGTGTTCGTATAGAGTGTCGCCAGCTGAAAGACGGATAATTCGGGAGGAAGTGGAGAAGATGTTGCGAGATGACATTATTCAACCTTCGGAGAGTCCTTGGTCGTCTCCGGTGGTCCTCGCAAACAAGAAGGATGGCACGTGGCGATTCTGTGTCGACTATCGGCGGCTGAACAGTATCACAAAGAAAGATGTCTACCCATTGCCGCGTATTGATGACACCTTAGACTGCTTGAAAGGAGCTACATACTTCTCAACTATGGACATGCAGACAGGTTACTGGCAAATCGAGGTTGACGAAGCTGACAGGGAGAAGACGGCTTTTATTACACCTGACGGTCTCTATGAATTTAAAGTAATGCCATTTGGATTATGTAATGCTACAGCCACATTCGAACGCATGATGGACAACTTGCTTCGACACCTTAAGTGGACGACGTGTGTCTGCTATTTAGATGACATTGTCGTTTTCTCGAAAACATTTGAAGAACATCTGAGTCGCCTGTCAACTGTGTTGAAGTGTGTTCAGGCTGCAGGTCTCCGCCTCAATCCAAAGAAGTGCCTCTTCGTCGCCAAAGAGATAAAAATCCTGGGGCACCTAGTCAACGGAGATGGTGTCCGTCCTGATCCAGATAAAGTAAGAGGAGTCACAGAATTTCCAACTCCTCAGCAGATTCGTGATGTGAGAAGTTTTCTCGGGCTGTGCTCATGCTAGCGACGTTTCATAAAAGGATTTTGTAACAAGGCACGTCCATTACAAGAACTTCTGCAGGGAGACGCCAAATTTTACTGGGATGAGACAAAAGAAAGAGCTTTCCGAGCACTTAAGGAGGCTCTAACTTCCGCACCAGTGCTAGCTTTGTACGACGAGAATGCAGAAACGGAACTTCACACAGACGCCAGTGGCTATGGGATTGGTGCAGTGCTTGTACAAGTTCAGGAAGGTGCCGAAAAAGTGATAGCCTATGCGTCAAGAGTACTCTCAAAGTCCGAGATAAACTACTCTACAACTGAAAAGGAATGTCTCGCAGTTATCTGGGCTATCAACAAGTTCGGCCGTATTTATTCGGCAAACCATTCACCGTCGTGACAGACCACCATTCTTTGTGTTGGCTGACTAGTTTGAAGGATCCATCAGGTCGACTAGCAAGATAGGCACTAAGACTCCAAGAGTACGATGTCACAGTGGTATTCAAGAACGGGCGCAAACACAAGGATGCCGACTGCCTTTCGAGGAATCCATAAGTGGAACACAACAGCATTAATGAAATTTCAGCTCTCACTGAATTAGATGACGTTACAGCTGAACAGAGGGAAGATCCAACACTATTAAAAATGATAGAGGCCTTGGAGAAAGGAGAACCGACCAATGGAGAGTTCCAACTTATAAACGGAACATTGTACAAGAGCAACTCGATCCACTGGGCCCCAAATGGCTACTTGTTGTTCCAGCTCATCCCCAGCCAGCTATTCTTAAATATTTCCATGATGCCCCAATATCCGGTCATCTGGGATTCGCGAAGACAGAATCAGACGCAGGTATTACTGGAAAGGTCTCTACCGATCTGTCAAGCACTATGTGAGTCACTGTAAAGAGTGCCAGCGACGGAAGCATGTGCCGCAATTACCTCCGGGACATCTCGTACTGATTCCGCCGGCAGCAGCTCCATTCCACCGAGTTGGAATCGATCTTTTAGGGAGGTTCCCGAAGTCGACAACCGGTAACCGTTGGATAATAGTCTGCACTGACTACCTCACACGCTACGCTGTCACCAAACCTGTGCCGACTGCAGAAGCTCCAGAGATCGCAAAATTCTTGTAGAAGAAATTATTTTGAAGCATGGAGCACCACGTGTCATGATATCTGATCGTGGAAAAGTATTCCAGTCAAAACTAGTATCAGAGGTAATGTCACGGTGCAACATTGTCCACAGAATGACAACTGCATACCATCCTCAGACAAATGGTCTTACAGAACGTTTTAACAAAACGTTAGCCGACATGCTGTCGATGTACGTCGATGTTGAGCAGAAGGATTGGGATACAATTCTGCCAGTCGTGACATTTGCTTACAATACCGCAAGACAAGACACCACAGGCTTCACTCCGTTTTTCCTGCTCCATGGCCGTGAAGCTGAGACGACAATGGATACACTGTTCCCGTTCCAACCGGACGACACTCAGGATGACTATGTTAAACAGCTCATAACCAGGGTCGAAGAAGCAAGACAGCTGGCTCGCATACGGACACTGGACGCCCAGGAGAAGGACCGTCAGCGGTATAACGACAAGCACCGACCTGTTGTGTACAGCCCAGGAGATCTGGTATGGATTTTTACCCCTGTACAGAAGGTTGGACTGTCAGAAAAGTTATTGAAGCGATACTTTGGTCCGTATCGTGTCATACGCCGCCTGTCAGACGTCAGATACGAAGTTGAGTATTATGAGCCGTCGTCGAAACGTCAAAAACGAAGAGACATTGTTCACGTCCTGCGCATGAAGCCTTACTACGATCCTGAAGAGCAGGTAGACGACAATGGCTCCTTGTTCAAGGACTTTAAGGACGGTAATGTTCCTGATGAAGCCACGACAGGAACGTCTGTCGTCGATAATCGCGGAGAAGGGAAGGATTCTCTTGAACTGTCATACAGAGGACCCATGACACGGTCAAGATCCAGGACATTGCAGCTGGCTCCACAGGGATCATAACAGCGGGTCGCTGTTTCTCCAGGAGAGGGAGCAATGCCGCGAGGGACCACGAACACTAACTGCCGGCGTGGCGCAGGGGATAACGTCACGGACTGCGGAGCAGAAGGTCGCCGGTTCAATCCCGCCCACCGGCAAAAATCTATTTCTTTGTAATTTACAATTCCAGAAGGTTCCACATCTTTCTTATGTTCACTTGTAAATTCTACTTGTTTCTTATGTTAACTGTTCTTCTAATTTCTGGTAAATTCTGTCTGTGTATAAATAGCAGAGCTGCCTGAGAGGCAGTCAGTGCTGCGTGTATGTTGAGTTCGTAATAAACGTGCTTTGAGTATAAGTGCTGTGTTCAGTTGCCTCGAAGTCAAGCCTGCTCCCAGTGCAACGCGACAATATTGCTCGGAGCATTTTATTGACAATCCCAATTTACATTTATAGTCAAGATTTATGCATGCGTATCACGTCTACATCTACAATGCTGTCTAGAGGATGACTGCAGAGGTTTGCAGAGAAACGACACCCACCAGCTCATACAGGGTTACGTAATGGTCCTGTAACCAAACGTTAATACAGATATGTTTGTTCGAGTCCAAGTACTTTCCTTGTCAGTCATAGAAGGTACAGGTCACAGATAGGACGAACGCATCTAATATCCGTTGTAAATTGTCGTAGGTGTGTGGGAAAAGTACCAGAGTTCCAAGCGCTGATTTATTGTTTCTTGTTTGTTAAGCTTGAGGGACTTAACTTCGGGGTCATCAGTCCCTAACTTACTAACTACTTATGAAATACCTTATAGTAAAGGCGACACAAACATCCAGGCCCAAGGGGGGATCCGAACCCCGACCGTAGGGGCCGTGCAGACTGTGACTGGCGCGCCGCAGACAACTCGGCCACTGCGGCCGGCTAATTTATTGCAGTTCAAATGATTATAGGTAATCATAGCTGTGTAAAGCCAGAGATAATTTCAGCTAAAATTTGTAAAAAGTGGCAAGTGATGTTCGTAAAGGATAGATTCAATAAAATAGATGGTGGTGCCTATTGTTTGCTGTCACAAGCGGTTTATTCCGCAGCTGAAATGAAGTAGATAGTTCCTCTCTGTTGCTATGGCTACAGGTTATACCTAAGAACCTGAATAAATTAATAATTGGTTCGTTTTACCGACCCACTGAATCAGACGATTCGATTGCAGAAACGTTCAACGAAAGCTCGTAACAAATTTTAAAAAACGGACTCGACGCATAAAATTTTAACTTATTCTTGATATGTTGGCAGAAGAAAAAAAAAAAAAAAAAAAAAGTTGAAAACGGGACGCAAGCATAAGACGTCGTCCGAAATTGTACTGAACGCTTTCTCTGAAAGTTACTCCGAGCATTAAGTCTATGAACCTACTGGATAAATAGATGTGTAAATATACTTAACATCAAAACGAACAGGGGACTAGTCCACAGAAAGTTGTAGCGAGGCTGAATATCGAAATTTTCAAATCTACCATCATTAAAAGAAAAATTTATTTAACTAAGAAGCAGATAAAAATCGATTAACGCTCTCCTGAGTAAGGATCTCGAGTGTTTCATATCTAACAGTGTGAGTGTACATCAGATGTGGCTAACATTCACAGAAATAATATTGACAGCTATTGACAGCTATTAGAATATAACAGAAAAGGTGGTTGAACCACCGTGGTACAAAAAAACAAGTTAGATCACTCTTCCAAAGACAAATAAAAATGAAACAGGATGCCAAATTTAAACAGATACCAAGTACCCAAGACTGGCAACCATTTGGTGAAGCTCGTAATTTATCTGGAACATCAATGCGAGAAGATTGTAATAGTTTCCATAACGAAACTCTGTCACGTAACTTGATAGAAAATGCGAATAATTTATGGTCGTGTGTAAAGTATAATAGTGGCCAAACACAATCAACATCAGCACTACGCGATAGCATTGGTGATGCTACGGATGACACGTGTGCTACAGAAGAATTGCTGAACATTTATCAGGTTGGTGTGGCAGCTGCGCATCCTCAGTGGTGCTCAGTATTAACCAGCTGAAAATACTAGCTCTGTTGGCGATATTCATAGAGTATCCACCGAAGCTCCCCACGTCGTGCCACATAATTTTTGAATGAAGTTATTGCGTGGCTTATCCTTGGCAGCAGTATTCTTTTTTATTTATTTATTTTTGAAGCATTTTTTTATGAAAGAGTGCGGTCAAGGTTCTTCAGTAAAATGCAGTAAAATACCAGGTAAGCAGTAGGTAGTTTCACAGCCTATTCAGTGAATAATATCGTTAGATTCAGGTATTAAAAAATTCAGTAAGACGATGTTGTGAGTAGGTAAAAGCCGTAAGGTGATTGGTAAAAGCCGTGTGCAGATATATTTTTGAAATGATAAAACCTGTCTGGAACATACTGAAATAAATGGACTGCTAAATTTATTGCCAGACTAAGAACAATGTTGAGTAGGATTATTTGGTACAAACACTGTCATAAGCTTTGTCATAAATGAATTCATTAAAAATAATTTATCATGGCCCCATTAAGAAATATTTTTTTCAGTAGCTAGTGCGTACGAAATATTTTCTTTAAACATTTACGATATGTAAGGTGCATGTGACTGACTGACTGAAATAAAACTGTCTGCGAGAAAGAATTTTACTGTGTTTGAAAGTAAAATTTATATCACCTGCTAAAATCTATTCTGATCTATAAAATGTAGTGCTGTGCATATTCATATAACACTGTCTTTCATATAAGGCAGTATTGAATAATTCGGACAACAATCACTAATATTCATCAATCATTTTGAGAAGAATCACGGATTTTAAAACTGAGCAGTATGATTTCTCCTATACTCAATGTTTCTTTGAACACTTATGGTAATTTGAGAGAAAGAGGTTAGGTAATTAACTACTTGAATGAAACAATGCTGCATATACAACGAACAATTATTATTACTCAAGGGCAGCGATGTACATTACCTTGGTTTTCAGGGTTTTACATAAATAAAAGAAACAGGAAGTGGTCTGGTCTGTCCTTCCAATAAACGATAATTCGGAGGTACAATTTCTCTGTGATCACTCCACACAATTCCATCACAGCCACTACTGGAGAACTGATCTCTCCCAACGCTACCGTGGAACTGCACTCTACCACCACTACCGTGCAACTACTCTCTACCAGCATTGCCGTGCAACTACACTCTTTCTCAAAGATACACCACATCCTGAGAAGTTTGATATATAACAGATCACGCGATAACACAGCATCAAACTTACACATACGTATTTCATAGTCAATGGTTTTTAGTTTAAAGATCGTGATTACAAAAATATTATATGCACATTAATGAAATACACTTAATGTAGTTGCTTTGCTGACACATACTTTCATGTGAATACATCAAATATATGTGAAATACCTGAACACAGAATTCCATCGGCGACGCTTTCGTATCGGACATACGTCACAGTGAATATACTCTCATACCGGCAGCTGATGCACGGTACCTACGACCGGGGAAAGAAGATCTCCCGCACGGTATACGGTTACAAATGAAACATTCCACCAGCATTTGAATTACATTTTATTCTCTTCCATATTTTTGCCTCCGCATTCACATTTATAGAGGCCCGGTTTTGCCATCCGCGACACCCCACTCCTCCCCCATCCCCCAGCCCCCCTACCGCCACCAACACACGCCCAATAATTGCGATCACCGCGCGGCTGCGTCTGTAAATCGACCTGCGCGAGCCCTTGTATTTGCATGGAGTCGAGAGCCGGTTCGAGAGCGGCAGTCGATACATCGATGCACCTGCCCGGGCGGGCTCTTTCGCTCGGGCACGTGCCCCTGCCGGCGCAGGATTACTTCCGACGTCGCGATAAGACGTGGCCGCCTCCACGTTTCCGCCGCTATCTCCCCGCCTTGTATCGCAGTCGTAAATATGCGTCCCGACTGCGTATTCTGCTTGTCCCTGTATCCCGCCCTCCTCGCTGGCATATTAAAGACATAAATATTTTCCTGATAAAGCGGACTGCGTACCTGACGCAGAAAGAATAATGCGTGCATCTACAGGGGGCGGCAACAGCTGGAACAAATGGAAATTCTTGAGATATCTCGTTATCCGCTTGCTTCACACACACGCAATCACACACACACACTGCTCAGTGTCGTGCGTTGTCCGAGTGTTAATGCTGTCGATGTTGTGCCAACACAGCCCAGTCCCAGATTCTCGAGAATCATAAGAACTTCGAATGTGTCCGGCGTTCGAGTATGACAAATAATTTTAGCACAACTGTGACATAAAGTCACGGAGAAGGCAGTCGACCATGATGAATAATGAATGAAGTCTGCACAAAGCTTTATTGGTTGCTGTATTGATAAAAGTAATTAGTTGGCAACAAAATGACTATTTTACGTGGTTAGACCTGGGCCATCATCAGAATCTGTCAAATGAAAAATATACAAACTAAGGGAACAGTAATAATACAAAGGAATGTAAAAAACTTTTGTGATTATAAAATTAGGCACACATGCCCCGTCGTCGAAAGTAACCAGTGCACATTAGTTACATTTTGGTCAGATAACATTAGCGACATGTTGTTCAGGTAACATCAATTGCACCATTACTGTACTTGCGCAGTCTGCTCTCTGATGTTACCTGAACAACATGTAACTAATGTTACTTGACAAGCATGTAACTAATGTGCACTGGATACTTTCAACGACAGGATATGTGTGTCGAACTTTATAATCACAAACATTTAATATACTGATTTTGTAATATTGTAATGAAAGTTCCAGATCACTGCTTACATTTTATTAAATAGCGCTACAGCTTTTAGCTAGTATCAAGCGCGTGTACCATGTTTTGACGTTATATATTAACATACGGCGAGACTGTTGTAAAAGTGCGTTGAAATAATGACGTATTTCGCAGTTGGATAGGTATTTTAGCTGCCAGGTTTTATGTAGATTTTTACGCAAAAATTTTACATTACTGAAAACTTTCATATCTGACGTAATAGGCAACAGTTCTGCCAAAGATGACATACGTAACAAGCTGCATAAAACCAGGCAGTTAAATAAATATCCAACAATCAAATGTAAGCAATGATCTGAAACTTTCATTACAGTGTCATTCAACGACATTTATCACAATGCAGGCCCAACAATCAGGAAGCTTTTGTAATATTTCTGTTCCGTTACTCTGTATAGTTTTTACGAGTTTTCATTAGACAGATTCAGATGTTGGCTGAAGGCGAAAAGCTTAAAATAAATTCATTTCGTAGCCAACTAATGACTTTCGTCAATACAGAAAACTATACAGCTTTATGCAGAATTCATTCATTGAATAATTTATATATCGAATTATTTTTTAAATTACCTTCTTCCTGTTTTCTTGAAGAACTAAATAAGTAAAAAGATGTTTGTGGATTCCGCGGTATATGTTTCGATTTTTTTAATTTTCAAAAAGTAGTAGAACTGCTATTGACTGAACTCGAGTTAACAGAACACCGAGTTTTCGCAACCGCCTCTACATAGTATAAGCAAATAATTCGAGGTGAGAGAGTATGCTGAACTGAAGCACGAAACCGGTCAATAAAATTAATTTAAGTGCCAGTGGTTGATGCTGTTTAAAAACCAAGAGAATTATAGTTGCTCAGATAAACAAAATACTAAATATGTCGTCTTGGCAAAGAAACATCAAGGTCTCAAGAAGAGCAGTTAGTGCCCGAAACCGGCTAATAAAACTGATCAATATGCAACTGCTTCTGCTATTTAGTAACCAACCAAATAGAAAGACTAATATATTGACATACCGTAGTCGGGGGATAACTTGAATGCAGACTCCTGTAACGTGCTGGGGGATTTTGCAGAAGACGAGTCAGAGAAAGCTTGATAGTTGGGTTTGGTAAAAAAGAAAAAAAAATGGTGATACCTGTGAGAAGTTTGAATGGGTTGTGGTGGATGATTCACAAGAACGCATAGACCAAGAATTTGTAGAAATAATGTCGGAATCAAATGCTGTCATGATCGAAGATCACAAAATAAGTGACGTGGATTAGAGAATGACAGGTGGTAAGATTTAAGCATATATTAAGTACTTGTCTTTCACAAACCTACTGGAAATAAAACAGATGGGAGCATAGGTGATGTTATCTCAAGTTGCGGGAGGCAGCGCTGGAGGCCATCCTATTGTTATGAAGGCATGTCATCACTTTTAGAATCAATGAGAAGGCACACAGTCGAACGTCTGTGAACCAAAAGTATAAGTCCTCAGACTACTGAAATCTACTTAAACAAACTTACGCAAAGGAGAACACATACACACACATATCCATGCCCAAGGGAGGACTCGAACTTCCGACAGGCAGCGACAGCGCAATAAGTAGCGCGGCCATTCCCTGCCGGTGACAAGTAATCCAATAGTTAAAATGTCTGTAAACCTATTGGACAATACTGCTATGGTCATCAATCCCTAGACTAATGAGACTAACTTAAACAAACAACTAACCTAATGATGACACAGATACACACTCATACCCGAGGAAGGACTCGAACCTCCGACGGCAAGAAACCATGCACTCTGTGACAAGGATCATCACAGCGATCGACCACGCTACTGCAGCGATGAATAATGCATGTGCTACAAAATATTAGACTGCAACTTAATGTTCTGTAATCCTAATAAGTAAATTATTGAATTAGTTTGACCTCGGAAATGTTCAAAAATGGCTGCTTCAAATACAATACAAAATACTGTAATAAATGGCGTTTATGGCTTTGGAAACCGCTAGTTACTTTTATGTCACTTTTCTATTATAAAGCCGAGAAATTGTGCCTCTCCACTGCCCTCTTCCCCCTAATACACCAGATTGCACTTTACTGTTATTAATTACTTGTTTTAAATTTCATTTCTGTTGATGAACGGGCACCTCTTCAACCCTCATAAACTGCAGATCAGCATACAGTTAATTTTATCTCTTCGATAAGATTTAATGAAGTATTTGAGAGGTTTACTATTTACTGAAAGTTCGACACTACATTTCAGAACAATCAATTTAATGCTCCTTTAAGGTCTGCAAAAAACACACAATACAAATAACTTCTAGTATTTGACACGAATACTGGGATACGAACTAAGAAGAACAGACTAAATTATCGGGCACTCTTGCTCAATAAATTCAAATGTATGTAAAACTAAGAGACAAAAATGGAAGGGTTATCGGTCCCAACCCTTAAAAACTACTTAAATTGACTTACACTGTGGCTTTGCGTCTTAGATCGTGCAGTCATTCCTGTGCGACAGTGTTGCGTACACGAACAAATTATGGTCAACCTGTTAAAGGAAACCAACTCTCAAAATTTGATTACGAGGACGAATTCTACATTGTAGTGGAACGTGTAATTCCTATATCTGTAAAATATGGGCGATAAAGAAGTTCTTAGAACCCTAATAAACCGTAGCAGCACTAAACTGAAATATCCCTTTCGCGGGAAGTAGTCAACAGACATTAGATGTGACACAGTTGAGCAATGCTAAGCATCGCCTGTAAAAAACTATTTGGCCACGTAATATCATTATGCGGAGATCGGAGTTCTGACTTCCAGTAGCCTGTGACTTCCTACAAATTCACTGGAAATTCCAGTGCTCAGAAGCTGGCCACAACAAACACTTCATCAAAGCACTCGCATTCCACATGTTTCACAAACAAACATAAAACATGTGGAAAACGAGTGTTGTTGTGAAGTGTGTGTTGTGTCCAGCTTCTGAGCACTTCATTATACCTGAAATGCATGAAAAACCACCGATCGTCAAATAGCAGTTCGAACTAACTCCAATGGAGTTCCACAATGTTGTGAAAAACCTATAAAAATATACCATCTGATGATGAACTGTCAGGCAGTTCGAAACCGGTCGTGGTAATTAAATTAATACATAAGAAAGGTGACTGGTTGCTGTGTTTCCTGATTCCTTTAAGTACATAAGCTTTTTCACTTTTCCAAAATATTTAGAACGGTAATGTCACTCTATATTTAGTAAGAGTTCAATGTTATGAATTTGGATTCAGAGAAATGTGTATGAAATAATTACAACTACTCACTCATCTAATTTATTTAATTGAAAAACTGTATAGATGATGTACAAGTGAGTGTGTTTTAATTTGATATTCTCTTGACGATAACTCTCGCTGCTGGTGTAGCAATTCAAGAGCACAGAAATATTTAACTTCATTTAAAATTCATTTTTAAAAGTTTAATGTTGCAAAGAATAACATAAAAAAACCAATCGTGCGAGTCGATCCCATGCCGAAGACTTAGAAATATACTACATTTCTTACCATTTACGTCACCTTTGATTGAGATGTTACAGAAACCATACATTGTAACCGCCAGTCTTTCGCGAATGTGTTCTGTTTTCGTATTTCCCACTTAAGCGAGATATTTCACGAATTTTATACGTTTATATACCTGCTTCTTATTCTCTAGTTGTAGTTAGTAAAACTTTACTTACGGCAGTAGCAGGGATAGTATGGTTATGTGGAAAACGACCGTTGAACGTTCGTTAAAATTTTCTTTTGGCAGCGGCGGGGGTACTGTGCTGTTGTTGGCAACGACCGCTGCTTGCTCTGTCGACACTCAAAGAATAAGAAGCATCATCTTTCATGTTGACCATGAAATAAATAATTAATGTTGTTCCTGCTCTATGGTGGTCAGGTTCTTATAATTATGCACCATTCTCAATTCAGCAATATTTCTATATGAATTCTATCTGTTTTAGTGACAATTATTTCTCGTCACTAGTCTTTTTTTAAGCAATAATCGCTCTTTTATGATCAGAGAAGTAACTACAAACAACGTCTTAACTAGACTTAAGTACTTTGTTTCAAGGATGGAGTAGTACCTTACAGGTTTTTGCTAACTTAAAATTCTAAATAAAAAATTTAGTTTGTTCGTTGCTTTTCTAATACTTACTACATATTGAAATCAATAAATTGATAACGGAAAATGTAGTTGTTACTAGTTCCTAAATGAGCGAAATTAAAAATGAAACAGGTGTTGATTTCATCGCACAATTTCGTTATTATTTCTTAAAAAAATTAATTGGATTGCAATTAGGTGCAGGAACAGGGCGCAAAGGAGGAGAACATAGCGGATGGTCCCTTTCTTTCGTTTGAGTCTTCATTTGGTCGTTAAAATTAGCTACGGTTCTTAAAAATTTCCATTTCCAGATGAAGTATTTAGTGGTTATTTCTTCTTGTTTACTCTCTCTAAATATGGCGTCAGGCACAACACTTGGCTGCATACAGAACAAAGTAGCCGCCCCCCTCCTGATTTCCCTCTGTATTCTCCCTATTATGTTTCCCTGCACAATGTGCTCAGTAAAGACGCGCATTCACCTCGCTGGTCCGTTCTCACGATCTATGCAAGAAGTCGAAATTTCTCTCAGGCAAACGCAAGCAAACATTGCATTTTCGACCTCAATCCCTGTCTCCCAACTCTGTTACTTACAGAAAACCACCGGACACTGGTGATTAGGGGAATACTGTGGAGCACCTGGCACTCGCATATACGCTAACACACGCGAAAAAAAGCCTAAGTGTTGTCTTAACTTCTTTTCTTCCCCTGCAGGGACGACGAAAACGTGAATGGTGCTTATGTGATAGGCCATAGCGTTCGGCCATTCACCATAGGCGTTCCCCATGCACTTGTGAGCCCCGTTTTCTGGTATTCTCGTATTCCGGTGTCGGAAGCTAAAAGAGCAATAACTCACACAGCGTTATAAAATGATTTCATATCTTTCTTCCCAACCATGGCCTGTGGATATGCTCTGCCATTTAACGTTCTTTGCTCAAGTCAGAAATACTACCAAGATTTGAAGCGTATGGCACTTAACAGCGGGATCATCAGTCCCTAAACTTAGAAGCTACTTATGAACTACCTTATACTAAAGACGGCACAAACATCCATGCGAGGGGGGATTCGAACCTCCGACGGGGAACAGCCTCGCGTATTGCAGCATAGCACATCAATGCGCTCGGCCGCTCCACCGTGGCTACTAATAAGTGGAGGAAAAATTATGTACTAGCTAATAGTGACTAATAAAAGAAGATATTCTTCCATAATCAAAGAAATCACGTCTTTCAATGTACTCATAACAGAAGTCTCCGAAAGCGTCCCACCAATCGAACTTGGTGAAGCCAGAAACTTATTTTCTCCTCCGGTTTCACTCCCGTACACTCCAGACAACTGCCATCAGAAAGGACTTCTAACAAAATACATCGAGGCCACAATAAAGGGTCTGTAACATATACTTTATTATTATAAGCCAATGAATGTGGTTCAATTAAATATAGTAACAGCTATAGAAGTTTGAAGGGCTTTTTCGAAATATTGAGTTTTGACCACATGGAGTACTTCTAAATAGGAATGTGAAAACTTGGCCCACAAACCGTCAGAAACTTGTTAACAACAGAAAAACGATGCAAAATATCTTTCCACAAACAGTGTATTGTTTCAGATATATTCACAGTTTCAAGTACGTTTCTGGCAAATCTGAAAAATGCCGTTCCGAGATACGGGCATTTGAAGGCGTGAATAGAAAAAAAATCACGAGTAAATGTGCAAGGCCATCCAGATTATTATCCTGCTCTTTCATTTCTTTCTGCTTGATCGTGAAGCGATCCTTGCCCTTTTACTCTGTCAGACAGCGACCTCTCTGCAACCTTTGTGCGCTGTTTCTTGATTCCCAGGAACATTTCGTAGTTATTCGCGCCGATTTCCAGTTGCATTGCCTACATTATGTGGAAAACTGATGAAACTACGTCGTTGTGCACACAATCCGCAATATCCGTAGCTATTTTGAAGACTGTTTTATCAGTCGAAATGAATTTCATGGCCAATACTCGAACAGTACGGTTGATGTTTTCGTTACTGTTTCGCATGTACACGCCAATGCATCGCTTTACAAGATCTTCACTTGTAAGTTCTACATAGACTTGTTTAATAGATTCATAGACTATAATTAGAAAATATGGCTTCGTATTTAGCCAAAGGATTTGTAGCTTTAGCCCGTTCTCATGAGCACCAGGAATCTTCCTCCCCTATAAGGGCTAATGTCGAGCCGCGCACAGAACCCCTGCTTCGCAGCAAAACTGACTGGCAATGCCAGATGAGCAATTACCGCCGACAAACCGGCAGCCGCAGGGAACGTGAACAAACACGAAACACAAACAAATCCCACACTAAACCTATAAACTTAGAGGCCGATCACAAAAATCGACCACTTGCCTGCCAATCTTGATTGTTGCAGCCAGCCGCCGCTGATGATGGACCAGGAGACACCGCCAGTTCCAGCTGCAGAGGGGCGACTCAGCAAACCGGATTGACAAACTTATGACAAACACGCAATGAAAATGGTACCGAGCTTACACGATACCCAAAACTAACATAACCAAACCCTTGCATGATCTGTCGCAGATAGCAAGAATCCGCTACTGCTCTTACTACCCGCTCCTGACTATCGCAGAGGTTTTTTTCCCTTGGCACTTGCCTTGGCACTTTTTTCCCTCTGCCCTTAAAACCGCTCTTGTTTCAAAAGCTTTCGACCACTTCTATCATCCAGATGGACCGTATTAATGGGTAACCTTACCCACACGTACGGCATACATCACAGTACCCGCTCCTGTGACTCCTACATTTAAAACATTAACACATGCAGAGGTGACAGTAGAACTATTGAGTTGGTCACCATGCTAGTGCGAGCGTGGAGGGGCTCCACTCTTTAAATAAAATAAAATAAACCGCGGCAAGGTGTCAACAAATAATGTATTTTACTATGTAAGACAGCGAAGATCGCAAATTACTTATATTACTTTTCAGAAGATTAAAGTGCCATAATCGAAATTTTCATTTCAAACACCACAACGCATATAAGATCATTTGTCGTGTATGAAGTGATAGATCCTATGATGACCGTTCAGTCCGCCGAAATTGGTCATCTTAATGAAGATAATTTGAGATCTTGGCTGTTTCACATAGTAAATTAATTGAATAATTGAATAAACGCCCTCCCCCCCCCCCCCCAAGTATAATGGCCCAGTGTAGCCCGTATACTGCTTCATGTTCATAATTGAATAACAGTTTCTTCAATTCGGTAATATTTTCTTATTTTAGTCTGAAAGTTTATTTACAATAAATAATCTAACAACAACAACTAAGTGAGTATTTAGGCAACATATAAGCCATTTTAGAATCATTTAAATAAAATTGGTTAATTATTTCCCTTAGTCACGACATAACTTGGTAACGCCTCCACCGAATTGGCTGATCAAGGTTTGTATGAAATAAAATGTCTGGTAAATCTACCGGAAAAAGAGAAATTTTGAAAGTACCTTATACATTGTACCCGTGTGTTTCTTTTTCTCCGATGTTGACCTTCCAAACATGAGGGAGTTGACCGTCTACACAGAATTTCGTTCGGTGCATGAGGGGGAGGGGGACTTTTCTAATGGATTTTGACTAAATTATGTGCTCTTCTCCTCCAAAACAATAGGAAGCTTACTGTCTAGACAAAATGTCGTATATAATTCATCCAACGGAATTCGAAAAAAATTACAGTCTTATTCGGATCTTCAAAAAATTACCATGTCATTGGGAATGTAACAGGGGATGGACACAGAGAGGTTGGAGGACGTTATGGCCAGAGAGATGGGAGGAGGGATACTTATCCAGAGAGAAGGGGAGAGAGAACGGATGAGTAGGGGGGGGGGGATAGGGGAAAGGTATTTAACATGAATCTGCAATTGTAATTCGTACACTATATCATCAAAGTATCCGGACATCCACAAAACATACATTTTGGATTGTGCTGCCACGTACTGACAGGTAATCCATATCAGTGACTTAAGTAGGGCCGCGGCGGATTAGTCGCGCGTACTGGAGTGCTGTGTTGCGGTGCGCGTGGCAGTACGCCGTCGGGGGTTTGAATCCCCCCTCGGGCATGGATATTTGTGCCGTCTTTAGTATAGGGTAGTTCATAAGTCATTTGTAAGTCTAGGGACTGATGACTCCGTAGTTCCAAAATATCTACAAACATTTGAACATTTGAACTTACTTAGGCATAAGACATCGCGATGTTTGTGATACAGAGAAGTGCTAACGTGAAGGGACACCTGCACCCGAAATCGTGCAGGCCGAACACATCTGTTGACTGAGACCGCCGAGAGTCGAAAAGGGTCGTACAGGCATCCATCTATCCAGACCATCACACAGGAATTCCAAACTGTATTAGGAACGACTCCAAATACTATGACAAGCGGAAGATCAAAACACTTTTGATTTCACACAGGTCAATGCCAAACGACAACTCGCCTGGTGCAAGGAGCGTAAACACTGGACGACTGAACAGTGGAAAAACGATGTGTGAAGTAAATAAACACGTACACTTTGTGGTGAACCGAAGGCAGGGTGCGGACACGGCGATTACCCGGTAACGTCATCCGACAGAGTGTGTAGCGCCAAAATTCCAAGGCGGTGGTGTTATGCTGTGGTCGTGTTCTTCGTGCAGGGGGGCTTGCTGTTTTGCGTGGGACTATCAAAGCACTGATAGGCGGGAGGTCAGAAAACTTTTGATTTCACACAGGTCTAGCTCTTGAAGAGCAATTCCGGGATGGAGATTGCATCTGGAGAGTGCATCTTTCACCACTAACAAGATCCTGTTCATAATGCACTGCCTATGTCGTAGTGATTACACGACGGTGACATCCCTGTAATGGTCTTGCTGGCACAGAGTTACTTCTCGAAACGTGCAAAACACCTTTGGGATGTTTTTCAATACATTCTTCGTTCCAGACCTCACTGACGTATCTCGATACCTCTTCACAGTGCAGCGCTGTGTGAAGAATGGGCTGCCATTCCACAAGAAACCTCCCAGCACGTGATTGAACGCATCCCTGAGAGAGTGGAAGCTGTCATCAAAGTTAAGGGTGAGCCAACACTACAGTGACTTACCGATAGTGTGCGTCACGATCTCGTAAGTAATTTCAGTCAGGTGTCTGGAAATTCCATAATGAATTTAGCAGTTGTTAATTGTCAGATCATACTGATTGATTCTCCGGTCGGTTCTCGGTGAAACATTTCAAATTAAATAACTGAACACTTGTTATTGCCTGGTTTCCGAAAACTTTATTTTACGACCACGTTTTCCGGCTATGATCTCATTTTCAAATACTCTACTTATTCCAAACTACTGAAGACAGACCTTTACGTTACTACAGGTCTATGTTTATCGATTTTCTCATTGGAAGAAAATACTTTTACCTTGCAATTTAGGAACTGTTACACTTGCATGACTTCATTTGAGTAATCTTAAATATCTATTGTACTAACATTGTATTTAATGCTTTTATCCGATCCTTAAATTACTAATCGTTATTGTCTTCACAGTTCATCGAATTGGACAGGAGTCGGTTTATCATATGGTGGATGCTGCATGTTTGTACGCTGTTGGGTTACTCTAATGACGTCATGCAACTGTACCTATTCCTAAATTGCGAGGTAAAAGTATTTTCTTCCAATGAGAAAATAGATAAACATACCTGTAGTATAGTAAAGGTTTGTCTTCAGTGGTGTAACAACTTTGGAAGCAGTAAAGTGTTTGAAAATGAGCTCATAGCCGGAAAAATAGGTCGTAAAATAAAGTTTTCGGAAACAAGGCAACAACAAGTGTTCAGTTATTTATTTGTCAGTTCAAATATTCAAATGTTTGTAAATCTATCGGACCAAACTACTTGGTCATCAGTCCCTAGCTTACAAACTACTTAAACTAAGTTAAACTAACCTAAGGACAACACGCACACCAGTGTTCAATGAAGGACTCGAACCTCCGACGGCGAGTTACCGCGCGCTCCGCAGCGAGGCAACAACAAGTGTTCAATTATTCAATTGTCAGTTGAAATGTTGAAATGTTTGTAAATCTATCGGACCAAACTGCGTGGTCATCAGTCGGTAGCTTACAAACTACTTAAACTAAGCCGGCCGCGGTGGCCGAGGGGGACTGCAGCCCGCCAGTCACGGTCTGCTCGGCCACTGCAGTCGGAGGTTCGAATACCCCCTCGGGCATGGATATTTGTGCCGTCGTTAGTGTTAGCTAGTTAATTAGTAGTTTGTCAGTTTAGGGACTGATGACCCCGTAGCTAAGTCTCATAAGCTCTACAAACATTTCAACATTTTTGAACTTAAACTAAGGTAAACTAACCTAAGGACAACACGCACACCAATGTCCAAGGGAGGACTCGAACATCTGACGGCGAGCAACCGCGTGCTCCGCAGCGAGACGCCTTAGACGGCTCGGCTACTCCACCGCGGAATTGTCAGTTCCTTTGTCCATAGTAGATAGAGATTTCTCCCGGCCATAATGTTTTGGGATATCATGCTTGAGGTCCTACGAAACCATTTGCGAGAAAAAAACACAAACTCTACATTTAGAAAATTCTAATGTGGTCCAAACCCTTGAGACAGTGGTGGAAAGTAGAGCGCTGGCGCTTGGCCAGGTACTCACGGGAGCAGTATCTCGGCTCGTCGGACTTGTCCCCGCAGTCGTCGGCGCCGTCGCAGAACCTGTCGAGCGCGACGCAGGGGCCGCCGCCGCCTCCGCAGGGGAACTCGGACAGCCGGCAGCGCGGGGGCGGCGGGGGCGGAGACGGGGGCGGCGAGACGGCGGCGAGGCCGGCCGACACCAGCGCCAGTGCCACAGGCCAGCGGACGCCCGCGGAGGCGCCGCGCGGCCCGCCGGGGCTCATGTCTGCCGCCGCGGCCTCACCTCTGCACAAGAGCACACCGCCGCGCCGTCACCTTGCTGTAAACGCACTGCCAGAGGCGAAGCTTAGCACTTAGCGACAATATTCACAAAATATATGACATCAACTGCGATTGGGCAAAGCTGAAAATGTGTACCCAGCCGGGATTCGAACCCGGAAGACTAAATAACAACAACTGCGGAATCAAAAGTGACGTCTGTTCTTTCGGAACAGTCGCCACATGTATATATATATAATATGCCGGTGACGGGCAATGATTCTATCGTTAGTGGGGAGGGGTGGGAAAGTTTGCAGCCCTTACTCTTACGGGAATTAGTTTAATAACTACGAGTTTGAGTACTGTGGGCAGGGCGAAGCTGGGAATTTGTATCTGACGGGAGGCGTGCTTAGGTAGTCCTTGCAGGTGCGGTGTTCACTGTGTCCCCAGTGGTGTAGGGGTCAGCGCAACTGCCTAGAAAGCAGGCGACCCGGGTTCGAATCCCGGCTGGGTACACATTTTCAGCTATGCCCAATCGCAGTTCATGTCATATATTCTGTGAATATTAAATAACAACAACTGCGGGATCAGAAGTGATGTTTGTTCTTTCGGAACAGTCAGCACACGTATATAAATACTTATTTGTGTCGACATGGTCGATTAGAGAGTGTCCGCAACTGCACTACGTTATTTTAAATGTGTTTATTTCCGTCAACAGTTGCAATATAATTGTTTAGTAACATGTTTCGATCACTTGGATTTTCTTCAGATCTTATAGTTGCGTCCGCAACTCGTCTGGCTAAGTACTAATTGGGACTCAGCCAGACGATTTGCGGACGCAACTATAAGATCTGAAGATGATCCAAGTGATCGAAACATGTTATTAAACAATTATATTGCAACTGTTGACGGAAATAAACACATTTAAAATAATTATTGCTGTACCAACAGGAATTAAAGTATTCAGATGAATAGCAACCGTTTAAGTTCAAAATGTTCCAATGTTTGTAGAACTTATGCGACTTAACTACGGAATCATCAGTCCCTAAGCTTACAAACTACTTATGAACTAGCTAAGACTAAGGACGACACAAATATTCATGCCCGAGGGGGGATTCGAATCCCCGACCGTAGTGGCCGTGCAGACCGTGACTGGATCGCCTCAGTCCCCTCGGCCACCGCGGCTGGCAACCGTTTAAGGAACTAAATTCAGATTTCATAAAATGCATTTTTAAAACCATCGGCTGTTTATGAAAAACCTTAAATATCTACCAGTTTCGGTCAATAGACCATCTTTATGGATAAACTATACACAAAATACAAAATAAACGTAATTAATGTGCACAAACATAGAAAGGAAATAACTAGCAAAAGCACATATAATTAGATTGAAGATGGAGAATCATGTCAGTTTAACATATAGTTAAATTACTTACAAGGTATTAAAACTGAATTGTAAAATGCATCAAATAAAATACATCTAGTTGAGACAAACAGGAGTCAGTAAAACTAAAAGTATTAAAAATACAGTGGGAATCTTAGATAAAACCTATCAGTCAACACAACATAAAAGGTAAGAACAAACTATGAATAAAAATGGAGGGAGTGCCTTGTGCCAATTGCATGAGTCAGGCACAATGAAACATATGTCATCGATATTGGTAATATCATTAATGGATGTACAATATCTTTGGATGAAAATCTTTGGACACAAAAGTAAACAAAGTTGCAAGGTGCAGTAGTCAACAATTTACGACGAAATTTGTGTATACAAAAGTTAACAATAACACATAAAGTGTGGTGCAGTAAAAAACAGTATCAAAACAGACCAAACAAAAACATAAGTATTTTAACTATAACAATTTTAACTATATGATAAACAGACATGATTCTTCGTTTTCAATCTCATTATACGTAATTTTGCTGTTTATTTCCTCTCTTTGTTTGTGCACATCAATTACGTTTATTTAGTATTTTTTGTATAGTTTATCCATGAAGATGGTCTATTGACCGAAACTGGTTGATATTTAAGGTTTTTAATAAAAAGCCGATGGTTTTAAAAATGCATTTTATGAAATATATTATGGCTGTTGACACTCGCCTCACCAAAGCATTATAATTCAAATTCAATCCATCTTTATTATGAGCATTAGGATTCATTTTCCTATTTACAATCAGAGGATTAACAGGATTAGCTCTCGCAAACGCATCACTAGAATTGTATTACACGAGACATTATATACTGGCACGTTTCCATTATGTACTTTCTATAGGAGCAGTATTTGCAATTATGGAAGAAATTATTTAATGATAACACTTGTACACAGGGTGTCTTACGACTCTGGCTATAATAGAAGAAAAAAAAGAAAAATCGTTGATTCACTTTGAGGTGAAGGAATTCCATGAATCGACGACACTATTTGTAGGATCCTATTTCGATATTCTATGTGCTTGGTAAATTTTAAGTGAAGTAGCCTAATGTTTGTCAAGCACATGTACCCAAGATCCGAAATCAGAGGAAATATGATGAATGACGCTGTGGTCTGGATTATCATTCACCCCATAGGTATTCCAGTGTTTTATGCTCACGATTGTTCAGGCCAGCTGTTCTCTGATATGTTTTTGCCCACAAATCATTCCTTAACAGATATTTTTCACAGTGTATGTTGTTACGTAAGAGCTAAACAAGGGTAATGGAGTGCAGACTAAGAAAATCAGGCATGGTGAAGGAATTAGATTAGGTAACGAAACCGTAAAGGTGGTAGATGAGTTTTGTTACTTGGGCAGTAAAGTAATAAGATGATCGCCGTAAAGAGGATATAAAATGCAAAATGGCAGCGGGAAGGAAAAGTATCTGAAAAAGAGAAATTTTTTAACATCTAATATTAATTTATGCGTAAAGTAGTCCTCTTTGAAGGCATTTGTGTGGGGTGCTGCTTTGTATGGTAGTGAAACATGGACGATAAACAGTGCAGACAGGAAGAGGATAGAGGCTTTTGAAATATGGTGTTACAGAAGAAAGCGGGAGATAAGGTGGGTGGATCGCGTAACTAATGAGGAGGTACCGAACAGAATTGGGGAGAAGAGGCCATACCTTGCCATACCTTGACTAAAAGATGGAATCGATTGGGCCGGCCGCGGAGGCGCTGCAGTCACGGTCTGCACGGCCACTACGGTCGGGGGTTCGAATCCCCCCTCGGGCATGGATATTTGTGCCGTCCTTAGTCTAAGCTAGTTCATAAGTAGTTTGTAAG
Source organism: Locusta migratoria (assembly GCA_026315105.1). Lineage (NCBI taxonomy): Eukaryota > Metazoa > Arthropoda > Insecta > Orthoptera > Acrididae > Locusta > Locusta migratoria. The sequence continues at coordinate 388,593,267 of CM048744.1, forward strand.
CTTAGGGACTGATGACCACGTAGTTAAGTCCCATAAGTTCTACAAATATTTGAACATTTTGAATCGATTGGGAGGACACATTCTTAGACATCAAGGAATTGTGAATTTATCGTTGGAGGGAGGTTGGTGGGGTAAAATCGCAGATGGAGGCCAAGAGATGAATACAGTAAGCAAATTGAGACAGAGGTACGGTGCCGTTTTTATGAGGAGATGAACAGACTTGCTCAGGGTAGAGTAGGGTGAAGAGCTGCGTCAAACCAGGCTCCGGACAGAAGACAATAACAACAACAACAACAATGTTCTTAGGCATATACAATGATCGCCTCTTAATTCAGTGTATGCAGTGCAAACTACTGTGTAATGTTTTCGTATCTTTTGATATACGCCATTTTCTGTATCGCCCATACTCCGTCTATACTTCACTGTTTATACTACATATGACGGTAGGTGATTTTCTCTGAACACTTTCTACTGGAATTGTAAAGTGTATAGTGTGATTCATCACTTAAGATAATTCGTCTCCAGAAATGTGTAGTCCAGTTGCTGCGATCCTTTTATTAACATTCGACGTAAAATCGTTGAATACGAATACCATTTTCGAACCGAAGGATGATTCATTACACTGGTTTAGAGCGAATCACCATCCACAATCACCTGTACAAGAGACACGCTTGTTGTAGTTAAGCCGCCATAGTTCCTTGACTTTCCACACCACAGTCCCAACACCAGAAGTGATCTGGGTAGCCTTATCAGTGTTTCAACGGACGGATGTATTTGTCAGTCTTGTTATATCATATAACTAGACTGCATTTGAAGACACTCAGGTCTGCCGACGAATCCATGCGGCTATTGCTGGTTCTCTAATGACCGCACAGTACTCCGAGAGACTGCTGCCTGCTTCACCTCCCGCGACCTCTACTGGCGAATTCAGCATTTCATAGGTATGTACAAATACATATGAATAAGTAGTGTGAACCGAACCAGATGTTGTGGTGGGGGCCAAGACATAGAGACCGCAATCAGTGGACACTTTTCGTTAGATGTGGCGACGGAATATTTATATATTTGAAGGTGTCAAGCGTAGAACCCTGTGTGGGAAACTACGCAACGAAACCAGCCAGATCGTAACAGCTGTACGTATGAGGGTTGAGATGAAGAGCAATAACTCTCAATTTTTTATGTGTAAAATGTGAAATAATTTCAGTATATTTAAGAATCAACATTTGTATTCATTCATCATAAGACGCAGAATACCTTGAAAGTCTAGAGATAGGAAGTTAACATTCACACATCATATTCATTAGTGTGATTCCTTAATTTCACCTGGTGAAAAATTTACGGGTATGCTGCGAGGTATCAAAATAGACGCCGGTCGATATTTCGGCAGGAGATCACCCTGCCATTAAAATTAAGGCACTGTTGGGATCCGTTAAAGATGATCTCGGTTTGCGCAAGGCGGTTATCTACCATATCCCATGTAGCTGTGGCATGTGATGCGTTGGTCAAACTATGAGGACTGTTGAGGACGCTTGTATTGAGCATAAACGTCACACTCGTTTACAACAGTCAAACAAATCTGCTGTGGCTGAACACTGTCTTGACACAGGTCACCCTATGGAATACAACAAAACGGAAATTCTGTCATGCACTTTCAATTACTGGGACTGTGTTATCAAGGAAGCGATGGAAATAAAACTAGGTGACATCCTTATAAATAGGGATGGAGGATTCTGCTTAAATTCCGCATTTGATCCTGCTCTCTCACTTGTCAAAAAAAAAAAAAAAAAAAAAAAAAAAAAAAAAAAAAAAAAAAAAAAAAAACAGAGGGACAAAACTAATCCGACCTCATCCGTCGAGAACTGATGTTTCAAATGTTCGTAGAGTCTATGGGACTTAACTACGGGGTCATCAGTACTACTTATGAACTACTTACAACTAAGGACGGCACAAATATCCATGCCCGAGGGTGGATTCGAACCCCCGACCGTAGTGGCCGTGCTGACCGTGACTGACGCGCCTCAGTCACCTCGGCCACCGCGGCCGGCGAACTGATGTTTATTATCGATATTATAACCGGTTTCATCTTTGGTCGTGTCGGAGCTGTGAGCTTGCTTGCTCGGTGTGTGTTGCCTTTCCAGTTTACTCATTGAAAACCGAGGTTCCAAAGATCGTTACACATTGCTTCCTCACTGCAGTTTTACCTTGAAAATAGCAGTGTGGTCTCCTGCCGAAATATCGGCCGTCGTCGATTTTGATACCTGGCAGCATACCCGTAAGTTTTTCGAAATATTCATTAGTATTTATATATAAGAGTGCTGTTTCTACCAAAAGTGAATCAAAAATGTTTCCAAAATAAGTGACATTAATTAGTATGTTCTTAAGAAATGATTATCACATCAGTCAGTTTGGTCCAGCACGTATCCTTTTGCCTAGTGTGCCCAGGTTTCTTTTCTCTTTATTGTGGTTTCAATTCCCCTAAAAAAGGGTCGGGCCAGCAGCGCTCACTGGCGCTCTTCGGCCTACAGAAATAAAATCTGACAGCGGAGAACATAAGACACAAAGGAGATAAAATTTTGGAGATAACACAGATATAAAACGGATATTTAAAATGGAGATAAAGCAAAGTACATAAAATGGAGGAAAACGGTGGTGACATAAAACACTTGGAACGGCGAAAGTGGTGAATAAAAAGTTTCACGAATGTCAGTGGCACACACACTATTAAAATGAGCATAGGGCGGCGGCCATGGTGAGATCGTCCGCTATTTGGAGTTAAAAAAAAAAAAGACACAACACGCACTCAGAGAAATACACAAGTTAAAACTGACGGTGTCGGCTGCGGGTTGGCCGTCTACTGTAGCACAAAGGAGGTTCCGTAGATGGTGGGGCACTGACAGCATTGAAGATGTGGTGTCGGGGGGAAAGGGGATGTTTGGTGAGGAGCCACAGAGCCGGTAGGGAAGGGTCGGGGGGGGGGGGGATTATGTCCCAGGAAGCCATGGGGAAGAAGGATAGGGAAGGGTGGTAAGAGGAGGATCCGGAGTGACGGGGGACGGAGGAGGGGAGATGGGACAGGAAGGGAGGGATAGTCGGGGCCGTCAGGGAGAGAAAGGGGAGAGGGAGCAAGGAGAAGGATCACAGCTGGTATGAAGGGTAGATGTCAGGTCGGAGGGCACCATCCGGGAGGGGGAGGGTACGGAAGTTGCCACGGGAAAGGATCCCTAGGGTGGACAAGTGGAGAGCAGGGGGAATACCGTGGTGGAGGCGCGGCAATGTACCAGGTGCAAAGAGGAGGGGATGGACTAGAGGATTAGGCGGATCTGATTTCCGGGATATGTAACGGAGTAGGAGATTTTCAATAAAGAGAACGACTCTGGGGAAAGGAATGAGATCATAGAGGATCCGCATGGGGAAGGGGGGGATAAAGGGGGATACGGAAGGCGAGGCGGACGACATGGCGTTCCAGTATCTCCAGAGATTTGTAGAAGGATGGGGGAGCGGAGATCCAGGCGGGATGGGCGACACAGAGAACAGGGCGGATGAGGGATTTGTAGGTATAGAGGATGGTAGAAGGGTTGAGGCCCCATGTTCGGCCAACAAGGAGTTTGAGGAGGCGGAGGCGGGAGCGGGCTTTTTCTTGGATAGCGCGTAGATGGGGAGTCCAGGAGAGGGTGCGATCAATAGTGATGCCCAGGTTCCGCCATGGACCCTAATAACTAGTTCCAAGTGTATCGACATCGACGAGTAAAAAAAAGCGAATGGCGTCGTGTAGTACAACGATTCCTGCGGCATTTACGCGGTTCCAAAGGTCATATGTAGTTGTTTGCATTGTGCCACAGCACTGCAACCGTCGTTGCATAATATCCCGCATATATTAGAGCAGCCATGGCCAAACACCGGCCCGCAGGCGCCTATGCCGCGCCCCTGCCCCGCGCACTGTGCGCAGCGTCATGTAGGGCAGAGTTCAGTTCAGAATTCAATAAGGGTTTCTAAACAGCTTAATGCAAATGTTCTTGTTTTTCAAGAAAAATATGTATTTCTGCTAATCACGTGAATACTGCGTAATGTTCTTATTTTATTAAAGAATAAAGTGAGTAGCTTGTTATCAAAGGCGGACATCTGTCGTTTGCAAATAACTGAGATAAACGCCATAACGCGTTTTTTTTTTTTTTTTTTTTTTTTTTTTTTTTTTTTTTTTTTTTTTACGAAACGTGGAGTTAATACATATGCATGCTAGTTTGGTGATCATTTGCAACTAAATGATGACCAAACTATCTTTCATACGTATTAACTCCACTATTCGTAATAAAAATGGCGTTTATCTCAGTTATTTGCAAACGACAGATGTCCGCCTTTGATAACAAGCTACTCAAATTACTGCTTTGGCGAATGGAAAAAAGGTAGCAAACATATGTTAGTGCTAAAAGCCCGATTATACATGTACTCTACGACATTCCCATCGCCACTTATAATCTCAGTGTGTTGCAGAAAATGCCTTCCTTCGTTTCCCCCTTGCAGCGTTTGGTATATAGCCGTCTCACTACCACACATGCTGCAGGCACTACAGTGGTGGGGGAAGTAGTGCGCCCGTCAAAACAGCTCGCGCCCGAAGTGCGCTACCATCTTTTCAGAGGATCTGGGGAAAAATGCACGTAAAATCAATCTATTTTAGTCAGGTTTTTATTTGTGTATCAAAAAAAAAAATATTTACTTGTAAGATGGTATCTTTAAAATAGCATATTTATGATACTAGTTAATTTAAGAAACATAGATCTTTCAGAACAAGCCTACTGTATATACGACGAGCACGCGTGTACAATACTAATAGAATTAAATTTGGATCACAAAGATACCAAGTTTTTCTTCGATTCGTGGTTTTGATATTTTCTAAAGCTTCCCATAGTGATTCTACCATACAAACACTAATTCTAATCTAAACAGTAAATGGTTTGCTTGTGTTTGCCGTTCTTCGACCACATTACAGAGATGCGCTTCCTCAGTTACTTCGGTTACAATGGAACTGCCCGCGGGATAGTCAAGCCCGCAGAGCAGTGCTGTGCAGTCTCACTCTTTCCGAAGCTATCTCTCTCGCTCCGTTGCCGATAATAGTGACACACGGTCGCGGCCGGGGCAGTGAACTACATTGTACTCCGCCCGGGCCCCGCGGGCGGAAATGTTTGCCATGTCTGTATTAGAGTGTCGACAAGGCTGGTCATTTGGTGGGACACGGAAAAAGGCTGGCACCCTTGACACTAAGAAGGCAAGTGTCCGTGCAACAACAAGTCGTGTTACTATTTATAGTATGCACAAAGTTCAGTGACCGATAGTACGGACATTATCCCAACAACCGAGGCTAATTTAGACTTACTTGCTCCAGATAAAAGCCCCCACTTTGCCGTGTGATACTGCCTCGCTCACGCCGCACCACATAATCACTGCAGTTAAGCCAAGTTGTGCGTCACTGCCTCGTACCAAGCACGTCAAAACAAAGCGACCTGCACATCAGCTACGGATGATTTACAAATGTTCAAATGTTTGTTAAGCTTATGGGACTCAACTACGGGGTCATCAGTCCCTAAACTTACAAACTACTTACGAACTACCTTATCCTAAGGACGGCACAAATATCCATACCCGAGGGGGGATTCGAACCCCCGACCGTAGTGGCCGTGCAGACCGTGACTGGAGTGCCTCAGTCTCCTCGGCCACCGCGGCCGGCGGATGATTTACATGTCTTGATATATTTACTACGTTTAGACCAGATTAAAACTACACTACCAAGATAGATGAAATCAATTTTAAGTCAACAAATAATCCCATTAAGTTACAAAAATAATGTATAATCTGCATTCCACAAGAGGAATTTACATCGATCGCTCAAAGTTTTTATATATTAATTACAGCACATACTGAAGTATTAAACACTCGGGTGAGTCAGTAAATAAGTAGCGAAGATAAACACGGCAGTACTGCGCGCTATGTTGGTGTATTTCTCTACCACCGCGACACATTCGTCTTGTGGGTTCTAGCAGTTTAAGCAACCAAATGAAGTTACATCTCAGGAGCGTCACTTATATGATGTTAACGCTGCCACAAAAAATCCAAGCTCAAGGCTTTTAAAGCCTTCTCGAAGTATGGGACGAGTGTTTAACTTTGAAGTTGGTGTCAGTGAAAAGTAAAGCAATTTTCAGGCTTGTAAACGCAGTACTGGCGTGTTTGTGACTTATTAACTGTCTCACCCTCGAATATATATACATTAATGCTACATACCGACTGAGCTACCTACGCACGCCTGGCGCACCGTCCTCAGCCTTGCTTCCGCCGGCAAAAGTTCCGGTTTTATTTTGCATGAAAGATTCATATCAGTGCATACTCCGCTTTGTAGGAGGCAGAGAGAAAATATTATTCTAGAATTAGCCCCTAGATTGTCTATACGATATTTATTCATCTGTGTGTGTTATTCTTGCAAGGTTTGCAAGAGGACATCTACGAAATTTGGAAAGCAGGAGACGAAGTAATGGTGAAAATAAACGTGTGAGGACAAGCCGTACGACGTTCCATGGTAACCCAGTCGGTAGAGTTCTTTCCGGCAAAGGCAAGGATTCCGGGTTAGAATCCCGATCCGGCGCACAGTTTTAATCTGCGTGAAAGTTTCATACCAGAAAAATACCATTCTGGATACTCGTTTGTTGATACCGCCGCTGAAGAACGGTTGCCTCTGTTGACGGAGCCACAACCGTACTTCTACTTGAACTACTGTATCACTGAGAGCAGCGGCTAATCTTGATGGTGACGTGCCCTCTGTTTAGCTGATAACGAGGCGAGTGTGACGAAAATTTAACAATTTTGTGTACTGTCTGCACACTGACACACTTTTAGACTGCAGGTGTTACTGTGTTACAGACTGATTCGCTGATACCTTTTATATCAGAGATCAGCGAACTGCTATACTCTGCCGGCAGCGGTGGCCGAGGAGACTGAGGCGCTCCAGTCACGGTCTGCACGGCCACTACGGTCGGGAGTTCGAATCCCCCATCGGGCATGGATATTTGTGCCGTCCTTAGTCTTATCTAGTTCATAAGTAGTTTTTAAGCTTAGGGACTGATGATCCCGTAGTTAAGTCCCATAAGTTCTACAAACATTTGATTTTTGCTATACTCTGATATTGCTCTTTAAGTACTTCTACAAGTGTACCTTTCAGTAGGCCAACTTAAATTGCTGATTAGCAATATGTGTTTGTGCGTTTACTTCATTGACCACGCAGTTCATCTTTCTGTCGCCTGTTCTTATTTATTTGCTACTGATTCTATTCACACTCATTGTCTAATTAGTTTGTTAGGGCGCTAAAGACCTTGATGCTATGCTCCCTAAACGTCCTATCCTATCTTACTGTCAAAATAAAGTCTTTTCATGTGTTCTTTGTCTTGGAAAACGTCGAAAGTTTCTACAATCAGATGATCACTGTCTGCATCAAGGGCGTAGGTTTGAAATACTCATTCTTGTGGTTGTATGTGAATTTTTGGCATTCTAATGGTGAAGAATGGTCGTGCTCTTAAAATTCGTGGTTTCAGTTTTGTCACACGCCGACCTAGTCATGTTACATGCCACAGAGCCAAGTGCCACAATTTAAAAATCTCTAGCAATATAGGGTTGAACTATCGTCAGAGAAGGCAGAATTTCAACCAAATAATATGCATAAAATACTTCAGCCGACTTTGGACACTGAATAAAGAGTCGGAGGTATTTCTTTACAGAACGTGCTCAAAAAATTCGTAATCAACGCGTACCATGCAAAGTCAAATTTGATTCATTAACTGTGTGGTGAAATATATTTACAAATACACTATCTTCACGATTAAGAAGGTTTTATTAATTTATTTTTCGTCACAACGTGTCTAATGTAGCTCCTATCCCGTAAGGCTGAGTGTACATTTGTAACTTTGCTCCTGTTGATTCAGGCGGTCATGCGTTCCATAACCTGTTCTGCTAAAGAAAACATTTGTATGGCGCCAATATGACAGGCCCCTGTTGCAAGGTGACGCTAGCGCACACTGTTTCCGTCTTCACATATCAGCTGACAACGTTTTATTCAAGGGGCCTTAAAATTCGGAGTAGTGTCCTTAATCCTTAATTCAAGTAAGATTTAAACAGAAAGGGAACGGTTGAGAATAAAACATGAGAATATCGCGGGTAAAAATTTAAAACTACTTTTCTCTACCCATTCATCCACCCGTCAAAGAATAAATTGCAAACCGACGGATTGTCGATGCAATACTTGACGAAGAGCAAAAGACAGACGTCACCAACAAACAACTTACGTGATACTATTAACGTCTATAAATAAGTCCATCACACAAACGGTCACCTGTTATTCTTCTCAAAGCGGCAAGAGGGATCAGAAATAAGAAGGAAGCGCATAATGGTAAGACATCCATGAAAACCCCGTTCTCGAAGCTGCCTGAAATTTAAATTCCTGCAAGTAGTAACGCGTTCTCTGTATCAAAGAATACGTCCAGCAAATGATGCCGGCACAGGAAAGCAAAAAGATGTTCATATGTTTGTAAGATAGATTATTAGTCCCTAGATTACAAATTACTCAAACTAATTGAAACTAACATAAGGACTACACACACACATCCATGCCCGAGAGGGGATTAGAATTCCCCACGCGGGAGGTCGGGCGATCCGTAACGTGACGCCAGACCGCTCACAGGAAAGCCTGTTGAATAGGTGCCTCCAGGAAGGTCAGTTTGTCAAATTTGATGCAATATTTCCTGAACCCGCAGTTAACGCGATTAAGGAGCTGCCTGAATTATAAGATTCACACATGGCGGGGTTTGAGCACTCAGTCCACTGTCTTCCCCACTCAGTTCCTTACCCCACTCCTTGGCACTGTCACGATATTTGAGATTACCAAGTAGGATGCACTGTGCCCACCTGCTCTGATAACTACCCGTTCGACGGGTGTTCGTGTGAACACTTTTCCCCGTTAGTGGAATGACAAAAAAGTTACTAAAACAATGAAAGTAAAGTTGAATTTTGACGCATAGCTTTCTTTAGAACCAAGTTAGGTCATGACATTATCTTTTGGAAGGTAAATCCAGATAACAGAACACGTTTCAATGAGCAGTGTGGCAAAAGGCTGGAGGGCGAAGCGAGAGGTGTACAGCAGAGAACACCCTATAGTTGTGCGCAGAAATATATACTCATACCCGTATTCTGCAAATGCACACTGCAGCACGACAGATGCCTAACCCTGCGGCAGGTAGTTGCAGAGCTCCAACGCACACAATGAGCATTAAAACCAATGCAGAAGATGAAGGGATTGGAGAGATGAGAAATAAGATCACCGAAAGGGTCTTCATTGAGAGCATCATGTAGCTAGGTGAAATGAATCTTAGTGATCTCGGCAATTTATCGTCTTAATCTGCAGCTTGCATTCTTACAGGCAGGCATTACCAAGACAATTTACACACAAACACTTACTAGAAGACAAACTAACGTTTCGTTTATAATTAGCAATGAATGACAGTCGTGGTTACAACTTTTTTATTGATTTTTGTTACACGTTTCACCCTTGTGGGGCATCCTCAGAAATTCTTTAGGATTCTGACGGGCTTTGTGAACCATACCCGTTTTAATGATTTGACGCAGCCAGATTGTGGCTAACAACTGTTCTAATGATTCGACATGTTATTTTAAGAATTTCTGAGGATGCCCAACAAGGGTGAAACGCGTAAAAAATCAATAAAAACGTTGCAACCACGACTGTCTTTCATTGCTAAACAATTTTATTGGTTGCTATACCAGCCGGCCCATAATGGAGTGGAGAGTATTTTATGTTTCCTTTATGGTAGCGTTACCATTTCATCTTATGGCGGTGTGTCCAAAGCACTAGCATTTAACCCTAGAACAGTCGGGCTGGGTCTGTGAGACCCACTAGTTTTTCTTTCACTGATTTTATATTATTATAACTCCCATGAACCACAGACATTGCCGAGGTGGGGTGGCTTGCGTGCCTCAACGATACAGATAGCCGTACCGTAGGTGCAACCATAGCGAGGGGTATCTGTGGAGAGGCCAGACAAACATGTGGTCCCTGAAGAGGGGCAGCAGCCTTTTCAGTAGTTACAGGGGCAACAGTCTGGATGATTGACTGAGCTGGCCTTGTAACATCAGCTAATGTGGCTTTGCCACACAGCTACTGCAAACGGCTGAAAGCAAGGGGAAACTACAGCCGTTAATTTTCCCGAGGACATGCAGCTCTACTGTATGAACATATGATGATGGCATCCTCTCGGGTAAAATATTCCGGAGGTAAAATAGTCCCCCATTCGGATCTCCGGGCGAGGACTACTCACGAGGATGTGATCATCAGGAAAGACAACACTGGCATTCTACGGATCGGAGCGTGGAATGTTAGATCCCTCAATCGGGTAGGGAAGCTAGAAAATTTAAAAAGGGAAATGGATCGGTTGAAGTTAGATATAGTTAGGATTAGTGAAGTTCGGTGGAGAGAGGAACAGGATTTCTGGTCAGGCGAGTACAGGATTATTAATACAAAATCAGTTGGGGGTATCACAGGAATGCGGGTAAACTACTATGAGCAACACAGTGATCGCATTATCGTAGTCAAGATAGATACGAAGCCAACACCGACCACAGTAGTACAGGTTTATATGCCAACTAGCTCTGCCGATGATGAGGAGATCGAAGAAATATATGAGGAGCTAAAGGAAATTATTCAGACAATTAAGGGAGAGGAAACCTTAATTGTTATGGGAGACTGGAATTCGATAGTAGGACAAGGAAGGGAAGGGAAGATAGTAGGTGAATATGGTCTGGGCAAAAGGAATGAAAGAGGAAGCCGCCTGGTAGAATTTTGCACGGAACATAATTTGGTTATAACAAACACTGGTTTAAGAATCACAAAAGAAGGTTGTATACGTGGAAGAAACCAGGAGACACCGGGAGATACCAGATAGATTTTATAATGGTAAGGCATAGATTTCGGAACCAGGTTTTAAACTGTAAAACATACCCAGGGGCAGATATAGACTCTGACCATAACTTGTTGGTTATGAACTGTAGGCTGAAACTGAAGAAACTACAAAAAGGCAGGAAAATAAGGAGATGGGACCTGGATAAGTTGAAGGAACCTGAAGTTCTTAAGAATTTCAGAGGGAGCTTTAGGCAACAATTGAGAGAAACGGGGGAAAATAAAACAGTAGAGGAGGAATGGGTAGCATTGAGAGATGAAATAGTGAGGGCAGCAGAGGAAAAAATAGGCAGGAAGGCAAGACCTACAAAAAATCCTTGGATATCACAGGAGATACTAAATTTAATCGATGAAAGGAGAAAATATAAAAATGCAGTAAATGAAACAGGTAAAATGAAGTACAGACGACTAAGAAATGAGATTGACAGGAAGTGAAAGATGTCTAAGCAGGAGTGGCTAGAAGGTAAATGCAGGGATGTAGAAGAATGTATAAATAGGGGAAAAATAGATACAGCCTACAGGAAAATAAAAGAAACATTTGGAGATAAGAAAAACAGCTCTATGAATATCAAGAACGCTGATGGAAAACCAGTTCTCAGCAAAGAAGGGAAAGCTGAAAGATGGAAAGGGTATGTAGAGAGGCTCTATGAAGGAAATGAACTTAGCGGCAATATTGTAAAAGGGAAGAAGAAGTAGATGAGGATGAAATAGGAGATACTATATTGAGAGATGAATTTGACAGAGCACTGAAAGACCTAAGTCAAAACAAGGCCCCTGGAGTAGATGATATTCCCTCAGAGCTACTGAAGTCTCTGGGAGAACCAGCCATGACAAACCTGTTTCACCTGGTGTGTAAGATGTATGAGACAGGTGAAGTACCCTCAGACTTTAAGAAAAATGTTATAATCCCCATACCAAAGAAAGCAGCTGCAGACAGGTGTGAAAACTACAGAACCATCAGTTTAATAAGTCATGGTTGCAAAATATTAACACGAATTATTTACAGAAGGATGGAAAAGCTAGTAGAAGCCGACCTCGAGGAAGATCAGTTTGGGTTCAGGAGAAATGTATGAACAGGGGAGTCAATACTCACTTTACGGCTTATCCTAGATGATACATTAAGAAAAGACAAACCTATTTCTAGCTTTTGTAGATTTGGAGAAGGCTTTTGATAATGTTGATTGGAATAAACTCTTTCAAGTTCTGAAGCAAGCAGGAGTAAAATATAGGAAGCGTAAGGTTATTTACAACTTGTACAAAAACCAGACAGCGGTTGTCAGAGTTGAAGGGCATGAAAGGGATGCAGTGGTTGGAAAGGGAGTAAGACAGGGTTGTAGCCTTTCTCCAATGTTATTCAATTGGTACATTGAGTAAGCTATAAAGGAAAGCAAGGAGAAATTTGGTAAAGGAATTAAAGTTCAGGGGGAAGAATAAAAAAAACATTACGTTTTGCCGACGACATAGTAATTCTGGCAGAGACAGCAAAGGATCTGGAAGAGCAGTTGAACGGAATGGACAGTGTGCTGAAAGGTGCATATAAGAGGAACATTAACAAGGGCAAAACTAGGGTAATGGAGTGCAGTGTAAGAAACTCAGGTAATGCTGAAGGAATTAGATTAGGAAACGAAGCAATGAAGGAGGTAGATGAGTTCTGTTACTTGGGCAGTAAAATATCAAATGATGGTCGCAGTACAGAGGATATAAAATGCAGATTGGCAATGGGTAGAAAGGCGTTTTTGAAAAAGAGAAATTTGTTAACATCGAATATTGATTTAAGCCTAAGGAAGTCTTTCTGAAGGCATTTGTATGGAGTGTTGCCTTGTATGGGAGTGAAACATGGACGATAAACAGTGCGGACAGGAAGAGGATTGAGGCTTTTGAAATATGGTGCTACAGAAGAATGCTGAAGATTAGGTTTTTGGATCGCGTAACTAATGAGGAGGTACTGAACAGAATTGGAGAGAAAAGAAATTTCTGGCATACATTGACTAAAAGAAGGGATAGATTGGTAGGGCACATTCTTAGACATCAAGGGATTGTGAATTTAGCGTTGGAGGGAAGTGTGTGGGGTAAAAACCCCAGAGGAAGACCAAGAGATGGATACAGTAAGCAGATTCAGACAGATGTAGGTTGCCGTTCTTATGTGAAGATGAAGAGGCTTGCTTAGTATAGGGTATTGTGGAGAGCTGCATCAAACCAGTCTCCGGACTGAAGACCACAACAACAACAATTGCTGATTTCACTTGAGCGGTCCGCTAGCTTCCTGAAACACCCGAAAGAAAGCGTTGACAGCTTGAATGAGGTTTTTCATTGTTTAGTCATTGCTTGGCAGTTTTTCAAAAAGCGCGCGGGTCTGTCAGACCCAGCCCGACCGTCTACGTAACTAATTTCTGCAGTGAGATCCCGCTTATATTTTGTTGTATCGTTATCAGTTACTTTGCGGACTATTTGTGATCTTCTAACACCAAGCTATCAGGCAAAACTTATAGTATAAAGTGGCACGATAAAGTCTCGCGTACAGTGAAATGTACAAAATTTTATATGACGACAGTGAAGTAAATGAATCTGATTCGGACCCAGAGTTTGAAATAAACAGTGTCCATGAAAGCAATAGTGAAGTTAGTGGTGAGGAAGATGTTCAGCCTTCTGCCATCATTGATACATCTACTGTTGTTGATTCTAGTACAGCTCCTCATTCTGACTCAGGTACATCACCTATTAGCTTTTACAAAGGAAGGAACGGAGCAATTAAATGGTGCAAAATTTGTTTCCCACAAAGCGTTCGTATCATTTACTTCACTGTCGTCATATAAAATTTTGTACATTTCACTGTACGAGAGACTTTCTCGTGCCACTTTATACTATAAACTATTGACTGATAGCTTGGTGTTAGGAGAACACAAATAGTCCGCAAAGTAACTGATAACTTAACGATACAACAAAATATAAGCGGGATCGCACTGCAGAAATTAGTTACGTAGACGGTCGGGCTGGATCTGACAGACCCGCGCGCTTTTTGAAAAACTGCCAAGCAATGACTAAACAATGAAAAACCTCATTCAGGCTGTCAAGCCGAGGTGACTGAGGCGCTCCAGTCACGGTCAGCACGGCCACTACGTTCGGGGGTTCGAATCCCCCCTCGGGCATGGATATTTGTGCCGTCCTAGTTCGTAAGTTGTTCATAAGTAGTTTGTAAGTTTAGGGACTGATGACCCCGTAGTTAAGTCCCATAAGCTTGACAAACATTTGAACATTTTGAACAAGCTGTCAACGCTTTCTTTCGGGTGTTTCAGGAAGCTAGTGGACCGCTCAAGTGAAATCAGCAATTATAAGAATATAAAATCAGTGAAACAAAAACTAGTGGGTCTCACAGGCCCAGCCCGACCTTTCTAGGGTTAAATGCCAGTGCTTTGGACACACCGCCATAAGATGAAATGGTAACGCTACCATAAAGGAAACATAAAATACTCTCCACTCCATTATGGGCCGGATGGTACAGCAACCAATAAAACTGTGTAGCAATGAAATACAGTCGTGGTTGCAACGTTTTTATTGATTTTTTTACGCGTTTCACCCTTGTTGGGCATCCTCAGAAATTCTTAAAATAACATGTCGAATCATTAGAACAGTTGTTAGCCACAATCTGACCGCGTCAAATCATTAAAACAGATATGGTTGACAAGGCCCGTCAGAATCCTAAAGAATTTCTGAGGATGCCCCACAAGGGTGAAACGCGTAAAAAAATTAATAAAAAGACGTACAAGACGTGACAACATAGTTACCATACATTTGCCTGGAAGTATTCGAGCTGCGATGGATGTACATTCACCGTTAGAATCATGACAGTTATTTTTTAGCAAGTCATTGATTGAAACTGTTCTTGGATCAACCAATATCTACATTTATTCAGTTCGAGCCAAGTACAATAGTGACCCAAACATGGCTAGTTGATGAAAAGCCAAATATAATAACGTCCTACAACAAAACCAAGGGCGGCGTAGACGTTGTTGATGATATGTGCGGAGACTACACAGTTGCCAGAGGAACAAGACGATGGCCTCTCTGTCTCTTTTTTCAGATGTTGAACATTGCAGCTCTGAATGGCTACATTGTATTCAAAGCCAACGGAAATGTTTCAGTTAGAAGAGAGTATCTGAGAACGCTAGGGATGTCTCTCGTAACACCATATATGGAAATGCGCGCAACCCAGGCAAACCTTCCGCGCCAAATTCGCAGGCTTGCTTCTAACCTCTCCGGCACCCAAGAACAAGATCCACAACCAGGGAGAAGGAAAAGATGCTGCGAATGCAAAGACAGCAAACCAAAATACTTTTGCTAAGTTTGCAAGGTGTGGTTATGCTTGGCGCATGCAGAAATAGTGAATGTTTAGAAAAGTGACAATTTTAGAGGCCTATAACTCACAAACTATTCATATGTTCACAATTTCCATTTATGAAGTGATTTTAAACATTTTTGCTTCTTAGTTATTGTCCTTATTCTCATTTATATTCATATTTCAATGTAATTTTCTTGTATATCCTGTTTACTAACATTTGGTAATACAAAGTTGTATGTTTTTCATTTTAATTTTATTATAATTATTGTACAATTCAGACAGGTAAAATAATGTATTGAATCATTTAGTACTATCTAAATGAAATACAAAAACGGTCTTTTTATGAAAATATACATTTCATCACTTGTTAAAAAAGTTTTATATATTGGGTCTCCCAGACCCAGCTCGACCGTTCCTGAAACTTTTTTCGCCCGACCGTTCTAGGGTTAAAGCAACATAAGAACGGAAGTTAAATATAAGGAAACCTGCCTTAACATTTTCAGGTAGATTCGATTATGTGAGGATATATGAGTAAAATTTTATCAATTCTCCATCCATGCTTTTCCTAGTGCTTTTTGACATCCATGACACTTTCTCAACCAATTCCTCCTCATGGTCTTTTGGAATATCTACAAGACCCCTACAAGCTATATCATCTTTGCTGTAGTAAAGGGTGTTGTGTAGCTCAGTTTCGTTAGCATTTTCGATTTCTGAATGTTCATTGGTCGTTCATAACTAGAATTTTCGATCAAAAAAATCCGGATTCACAGACGTTTTACAGATTTAAATATCCTAGAAATGCATTCTAAACCGTTGACATGTGACTCTTTTTGAAAGCTACCCCTCTTTCAGTATCCGTAAACACTTTTCAATTTACGTCATGTGCTCTGTTAGTTGATAAAATTGCGTTCATTTAATTCCTACATCAGGAGAACTGTATATACGAGCCAGTGGTACACCCATTCCATGGAGGGAACGGGGCGGGGTGAGGGGGGGGATCACCAAGAAAACTTCGAAGGATCCTTTCAGGATCCATGAATCTACACAGACAGAACCCCAGTTGAATAATATAATAATTATAGCAGTCTAGATCACAATATTATATTTATTTTTTGTGATGACCGGTTTCGATCAATCCTCAGATCAGTTTTGCGCCTTAAGCGATGGGCCAGCTACTCAACTAGGAAATCATCTGAGGATGATCTTTATTGATCGAAACCGGTCATCACAATAACATAAGTATCATATTGCAATGTAGAATATTATAATTACTATTTCATTCAGAAATTTTTTTGATGGCTGTTACATTCCAGGGCAAAATGTTCCATAAAATATTAGACCCGCCGTTGCTTGGTTAAACCTTTTACAACTGAGGTGCGTCAGTATCCCAAGAGGTTGCTCGAAAACGACTGCTCCAGCTCAACAGCAACGCATCCCTTTAACACCCAACACGTCTTGCTATCGTTTTGCAGAAGATTTTGGCACCCTCACGACCGGAACGATCAGCCAAGATCTCAGTTTCCTGTGAGACGACGATTCACCTCTGTGTTACACGGTGATCGCTAAAGAATACCCAGAAATTGCGGAGACAAAGGACTGTCAACCCTCACAAGTTTCCAGCTAAGGTAACACAGGTATGCAAGCCGATTCCCAACAAATTAAGCCTGAGGCCACGGGGGTCCCTGTCTCTGCCGTCCTCTTATTTCGTCCTACTCTATCCTTTTATTCTTTCCCACGTCGTACAGATTCTAATTTAGGAAATTTGACACTAGGAACCAGCGTAAAATTTTTTGTTAATGGTTACATGTTACCGGAAAGCTACCTTTCAAGAAAATAAACGGCGGTTTTTTTTTCAGATTTTGGCAATACTACCATTTGTTTTCCACTGCTGGCAAGTTCATTGTCCTATCACTTCAGTCACTGTAATTGCCCGGTATGTGTATTGTTGCAAATGAACCATTTAAAGATGAAAGTCCGCAATGAGTGATTTTACGAAATATTGTTACTTTTCTCTATTATTTATTCCATAGAACCTGGCTGGTTCGCAGGTCAGAGGTTGGTAGCACTTCAATCATCGTTGTTCTCGTATTAATATTGGATAGTAATGAACGCGGCAGAGCTTCGCAACTGCTAAGCATGCATGAGATTTGGACATACTTCCTACACTTCCTTCATCTCACAGCCAATCACTTACCATCTTTGCCCATCACGTTGCTCTTCTTAAACTGTCTCTCTTTCTGTTTTTCTTTCTCTTTCTTCTCCCTCCTCAATCCACCCATCCAACCCCTGTCTCTGTCAGTACCAACCCCGCTCTCTGTTCCCTCTCTCTATTCATCTCCTCTCTTCCCTGTATATGAAACATTACGTGTATATTGCCGCGAGAGACAACGAACACCGACTGCCGGCGTGGCGCAGGGGATAGCGCCAAGTGCAGAAGGTCGCCGGCTCAATCTTGCCCACCGGCAAAAGTTTATTTCTTTGTAACTAACAATTCCAGAAGGTTCTACATCTTTCTTATGTTAACTTGTAAATTCTACTTGTTTCTTATGTTAACTGGTCTTCTAATTTCTGGTAAATTCTGTCTGTGAATAAATAGCAGAGTACTCTGCCTGAGAGGCAATCAGTGATGCGTGTTTATTAAGTTCGTAATAAACGTGCTTTCAGTATAAGTGCTGTGTTTAGTTGCCTTCGAAGTCAAGCCTGTTTCCATTTCAACGCGACAATATGACAACTTTCATGGTGATTGGTCAAACTATGTAGACTTCTTGAGTAAGGTTGCCTCCGCCAAGTACGAGTTCCTATGTAGACAGTGAAATTCGCTCCTTCCTCAATGTCAAGTGTACTAATTTCACCAAGATCAGAAAAGCATCCTGTACTTTGTTGTCGAAGGCTGTTATGATGTACGCTGTGTGATTCACTGTACGAAATTTTACGAAAATACTGACCTTCCTCTTGGTTTGAAGGTCAGAAGACTTGTCAGGTACCATCCACTCTAAACGGTGTGAATTATTATGTAGATAGTGCCGTTCACCTTGTTTTCGCTATCAATTGTGCCAAACTTTATCTGTGGCGGATGAACAGGATGGAATTGCATAAAATAAGAATCTATCCCGAAGTGCTGATGCCCTTTCAAAATTATCATTTCCGATTATCTCGATTTTTCAGCTGTACCTTTGGGTTTTCCCTATTCTATATAAACCGCCACTCATGTAGTGCAAACAAAACAAAAGAAGAAATAGAACTTTCGAAATCGTTGAAGCCTCATGCCTTGTCCATGTTCAAATGTCTGTAAATCTATCGGACCAAACTGCGCGGTCATCAGTCCGTAGCTTACAAACTACTTAAACCTAGGTAAAGTAACCTAAGGACAAACACACACACACCCATGCCCCACGGAGGACTCGAACATCCATGGCGAGCAACCGCGCGCTCCGCAGCGAGACGCTTTAGGCCGCTCGGCTACTCCACCGCGGCCCATGTCCATGTCTAAAACATAGCAATTTATTATTATTTTAAGACATTTCGATACGCTAAAACGATGGTTACTTGACACTTATAAACATAAATCATCTACTCTCTTTTACAACTCTTATGGATTACGTACCCACAAGTTTTTTATCTTTTACACATCTACGGCTAAGTACCATTTGAGATTTGTATGTTTCATTGGCATCCTTGCAGCATTAATATTAAAAATCGGTAATTTCCTTTTCGTGTTCAGGTACTCATATTATGACGTCATTTACCAAATAAACTATATTGTCGCAGGATTCAGCATATGTTCATTTGTTGATGAACTTTTGAATCCTGCTTTCGAAGTCTGAAGTAGTTGGGGGCAACTTTAATCTCTAAATGTTAATTTCATCATCCTCCTTCTTAGGACGATATTTCTTCATTTACATAGTATACTGATTAATTATACATGGGTATTTTTGGGCGAGTGTAGCTTTGTGTGTCGTAATTGATGAGAGAATAATTTTCTATGAGTGAGTGGATTCATTTCCATGAGCGACCGCATTCCGCCAATCATACTGACACGCACAACCTGAAATAAACGGCAGTTGGTGAGCGACTGACGGTCTAGGCAGAGATATAAGACTGTAGATGACTGTGGATGGCGGAATAGTGCCCTTCACAAGCCCTTGGTGTGGTTCGTTTTAGTTTAAATCCGATCAGGAAAATATAATTAAATGCTAATTTTATTTTAAAAATTAAAGGAACTAAGTCTTTACATAGAAAAACGATTATTGTCAATATCAGATCAATATGTGTCTTATTTTGAATATTTTCTTTCTTTTACAAAAAATGCTGATCACAGTCATCATTATTAAGACGGGATTGATGCATAACGCTACGAATTCTTCTCTTGCGCTAATCTTTTCATCTGAAAGCTACCCTATCGCATGAGATATATGCTCAATGCATTCCAATCTCTGCCATCCTGTAACAGCATGACGGTTATTCCCCGACGTGTGCATCATCTTCCTTCGTAATCTTATCAGTGAAACTAATTCCAGTTATCTCAATGTGTCGCTTTCATTTCCGTAACAAGTTGTTCCACTTGGTTGTAAATCTAAGGAACTTAACTACGTTGGGCATCAATTCTTACGCTTACAAACTACTTGAATTAACTTTAAGTAACTTATGCTAAGGACAACACAAACATCCATGGCCGAGAGAGGACTCGAACCCCCCGACGGCGAACGGCCGCGCTACCGCTGCAGAGCGCCTTAGTGTGCACGGCTATTCTGCCGCGGCAAAAATTGTACAACAGTGTTGTGAACAATTTTTGAACACGTTTTCCGACAACTCTTGAGAAGCTATGAGAACAGTCAACATGAAATAGAAACAGATCTCAGCTACGTAGTCGATGTGGAGGCAGTGGTTAGTGATCATAATGTAATAGCGGTAGTGTTTTCTATAGTTAATAAAACACTTAAGAAAGCAAATATGGTATATTTGCTAGACACACTCCACTTGGATACTAAGAGGACATAATGTGGTTACAGTTCATTCCGGACGCAAAATTCCATCGTCGTTTAACCCTTTGCGTACAACTGGTTTCGGAGTGAGACCACTTTTAATTTAATGTCTCAAAGGCAGCTCAGTGGCTGCTTTGTAAAACCTCCACGGCAATGGAATATACTACCTTCTGTCGTCAAGATATTGAACTCGCTGCCGGCTTGGGTAATACGTTTCCACGGAAGGCGACATAAACATTCAGCTGCGCATTGTATGCCGTTGTGTTCAAAAATGTTCAAATGTTTGTTAAGCTTATGGGACTTAACTACGGGGTCATCAGTCCCTAAACTTACAAACTACTTATGAACTACTTACAAACTAGGACGGCACAAATATCCATGCCCGAGGGGGGATTCGAACCCCCGACCGTAGTGGCCGTGCTGACCGTGACTGGAGCGCCTCAGTCACCTCGGCCACCGCGGCCGGCTATGCCGTTGTGTTTCTGAGGATTGTGAGGTTACATATTTTGTTTTACACTGTATTATAATTTGGCATAGTTCTGGTAAGTTACGTTACGTTATGCATTGTAGCGTAGACAAATATTTTGGTTTGACCCATGTCGTGCAAAATCTTATGTAGTTGGCCAGTGGTTTCACTACGTAACCTTTTCTTCTAAAAAAATTGTAAAAACTCAAGTACTATCCTCACTTAATATGTTAGTTTTATATAGCATTTTTAATGTAATTATACAAAATAAAATAGTTTCACAGATCAATTTGGTTCTTTGGGCCACAAAGGGTTAATAACCAATATCAAAACATTGTGAAGAAGAATAGATTATTTTTCTCTTGGTTAAAAATGGACAAGTAGCGTGAGTTAGTTAAGAGAGTGTAAAGATTCTCGCATCTGTATAAATACCCATCACCGAGGCATACACCTACTAACACCGTCATATCTTACCGTTAGGTCTTGAGGATAATCTGCCCAAATTCTGGTGTTACTTAAAACAAAAATCTCTATAGAATTATTTATTTATGTCTGGGACGGCAATAGAAAACATATAAAGGAAAACTGGTTATAAATTTCCCGTTTGAGGAATCTTTCACGCTGGAGGATCATACAAACGTATTTTTGTTTGTTCAACTCAGACTGTCCAAAATTGAAGTTCAAATGTTCAAATATTTGTAAATCTATCGGAGCAATCTGCGTGGTCAGCAGTCCGTAGCTTACAAACTACTTAAACGAAGGTAAACTAACCTAAGGACAACACATACACACACACACACACACACACACACACACACACACACACACACACACACCCATGCCCCAGAGAGGACTCGGACCTCCGACGGCGAACAACCGCGCGCTCCGAAGCGAGGCGCCTTAGACCACTCGGCTACTCAACCGCGGCCATGATGGGAGCGCTATACTTTTTATCATTATTTCTTTTTTTTTTTTAATCAACGTAAATGATCTGCTGAATTGGGTAAGTTGTATACCTTTATTTACGTACGTACTTATATTCTGCAAATCACATTTAAGTGCATGGCAGAGGGTTCATCGAATTGCTTCCAAAATATTTCTCTACCATTACATTCATTAATATCGTGCGGGAAAAAGAAAAACCTTAATCTTTCTATGTTAGATGAGATTTCTCTTGCCTTATTATTATGATAATGCCCCCTATGTGAGTGGGTGGTAAAAAGAACATGTTCGCAATCGGAGGAGAACGTTGGTGAAAGCAATTTCGCAAATAAATCTCGCCGCAACTAATACCCCCTTTCTTGTAGTGGTTTCCACCACAACTCGTGCATCATTTCTGTGATACTTACTCTCTCTTCCCTGTATCGCGATAATACCAAACAAGCTGCACTTCTATGAACCTTTTCTGTTTCCTGATGCAGACCAAGCGGGTGGGACCACTTTATGTCAGTTTTGCAAAAATAACATTTTTGAATCCGTGTTAGCTATTAGTCAATAGGTCGGTCTCTTCGAGGTAGTTCATAGTCGAAGAAATATATGTTCCAAAATCCCCCTGCAAAACGACGGCAGTGATATTGGCCTGAAATTTTGTAACTCCTATTACCTTGTTTCAAAATTGGAATGACTTGCGGAACTTTCCAGTGTTTTGATATGGATCTATCGTTGAACGGGCGATTATATATGATTACTATGTAGGGAGCTATTGCATCAGCATACTCTGAAAGGAACGTAATTGGTATGCGATGTGGACAGGATGACTTGATTTTATTAAGTGCTATAAAACTTTGTTATTACAGTGATACTACTTCGAAATTACGCATGCTGGCACCTGATATAAATTCTAATTTTGGGGTATTTACTTCGTCAGTTTTTGGTGAAGGAATTCGTAAAGATCTGTTTTAGTCGCACTGTTATTATCTGAACTGGTGTAAGGCTACGGAAGTGAGTAACAAACACAATCACATAAAACTCAAAAAAAAAATTCAAATGTTTGTAAAGCTTAAGGGACTCAACTGCGGGGTCATCAGTCCCTAAACTCACAAACTACTTAAGAACTATCTTATATTAAAGACGACACAAACATCCATACCTGAGCGGGGGATTCGAATCCTCGACGGGGAACGGCTTCGCGCATCGGAGCATAGTGCCTCAATGCGCTTGGCCACTCCTCCGCGGCATAGTATACCAATACATTATTAATGGTGTAATGATTTAAACAATCTAGGTGGAATGTTGAGTAACGATGTGAATGAGAGTCAGCAGGTGAGGACATATGGTGGGAAAACTGATTGTGACTAACTTGGAAAGACAGGGATCGTCTGTAAAGGAGACCGCTTATAGAACACAAAAATGTCCGATTCTTGAATACCGATCTAGTGTTTGAAACCTCCTCTAGGTCCAATTTATAGAAGGCAATGAATCAATACAGAGGTGGGCTATACATTTGTTACTGCTATGTTCAACCAGTACGCGAATAAAACAACATAGTTTTCCGCGGTTATTATTGTTAAAATTTAAATACTTCTGAGCAATTTTCCGCGTCATGATGATATATTCCTCAAACGTTTTGGATACGTTACAGGAGCCTTCCTCACGGAGGCTCCTCTAACGGACCCGAAATGTTGGAGAAATATACCATGACGCTGCAAACAGCTCAGAAGTATTTTAATTTTAACAACACGCGAATGTTGCAGAGAGTCTTCTATAAGTGAAATACGAAATTGTGTAGGGAGAGCAACCTACCCCCCCCCCCCCCCTATTTTTTTCGTGTAACGCTATAGAGAGAAATGAGAGAGGCAGTTTTTGAAGCTGTCTGCAGAACTATTCCTCTGCTGCTGGCAGATTTCGCTTCACAGTAACGCAAAAATAGGATTTAAGAATCATAAGGCAGTACATAGTCTTTTATCGAGAAATCTATTTGGGGGTGGGGGGACATAGTACCTTACAACCAATATCACATTGTGGCTTGCTTCCTCTACGTGTAAAACTGGATTTTTTTAAACTCGAAATTCCCTCAACGTGAAATTGCTTATTGCGACTCAATGCCATTGCAATCTATGTTTGCAACGATTTTGCCTAGGCTGTGCTTTTAGCCTGAACGTGCCGCTTAACAAAGATACATTTCCAGTGAAGGAACGGAATTACTGTAATATCAGTTAATATCTTACGTATCTTGTTTGTTATAGGGTAGAGAGTACTGGCTATTAAAAAAAATGTTTGAATGTTAATAGAAACGGGAGATAGTTGCAGGAATGATGATGCAATATGGAGAAACACTGTTTATCACAAAACACTGTAGTTCATACTTTTAGAAGATGTCTTGCACTCATGTTCGTGAAAACAGTTGTTAAGGTGACACTGAAAACCTTAGGCCTTAAGTGAGTTTTTTTTGCCTTACTCCTAGCTACTTCAGCGGATATACTAAAGCGAGAAGTCGGAAATTAAGTATGTTGTGAGGCACAAAATTTACGAAGCTTTATTTTAGTGTAATCAATATTTCCTTAAATCTGTTGAAATTGTACAATAAGAAATTCAATTACTACATTATTTTAATAGGTTAAATGTTTGATTTTGTCTCAGAATATCCTGACGTGATCGATGAAACATAAAACAAATACAATTTCTAGCAGTTTACTCCATTCATTGCTGAGTATATTTGTTTTATACAATGAAGCGGTTCAGTCTATAGGTTGTATTGTTTTAGCTTCTGCATTGACGTTCAATTTACACTGCGCGACGTTAGATTTATAACCGATTTAACGATAAACGGATGAATATATGTGCAGCGTTTCATTTATTTGGCTTTCTACGTAACATTGCTTTAATTTCGCAATTTGTAAGCTGATTAAAGGTTTTATTATTACAATAATATTGTGCGTTGTACTGTAGGTGTGTATTATTGCAGAACCGAATGGATGATGTATTAGGGCCAACCAGCAAAACAGTCAAGTTTCCACAGGGAATAACATTTGAAATTATAAATAGTTTACTCGGTGTTTTCCTATGTCTCGTTTACATCTGCTGCCCTTAAATCACGTTGTGTATTATTTTATTTTCCACAATATTAATCATAATCTGTGGATAACATTCTGCAGTGCATTTACAAATGTATAGGAGTTGAATTTTTATTGAGCAAATTACCTAGGTTACGGTCTCTCATCAGTACCATACATCTATATCTGCCCAATGTCGTCTCTTGAATTATTTATTCCGCTGTATTTGCTGTGTTATGAAGGATAAACGGGTTAGAAATCAGTGGAGCGGACGTTCGTTAGAGTTATATTGTAAATATTTGCCCGTTTGCCAACGGTTTCATGTATCCAATGAAATGAATCGAGAAAAGGACAGAGAAGAAGACAATCAGTTCTCGAAATGTAGGGAAATTTACAGAAAACAAATCAGCTTCAATAATTGAGGGAAAGAAGAGAAATAAAATCAATGTGAAAATAAACACTCAGAAACTGCGGTACTGAATGAGCTTTCATAATGATTTCACCAATGGACCGCGTGTTACATTACTAAATTTAAGGATATCATTTATTAAGGTACATGGCAACGGATGCGAGATACTATCAAAAATCCGCGAAATTGGTAAGAACCTATAGAGAACTCTATAAATTCTGCGACTTAAAATTTTTTCATAGATGTGGAAATGCACAATGACCGTATTCTAATTAATATCTATCCTCCATAAACAGGGTGTTGGTAACTAATGTCCCACATTCAACTGCTGTATAAAAAGAGCTACGGGATCATACTTGACGAAGGGGAAAACGTAATGGCATACACAAAAAATTAAAATAAAATAGTTCCTAAATTTATCAATAGATGGCGCTGTATGTGACAAACGATGTAGTCGTGAGAAATGAGCAAGATACATTGCAATCGACATAAAAAAGGCTGGTTTAGTGTCGCTCGCTTTCTATTGCCTATTTTCATTCGTCTCTAAACGCAGGATAGAGCTGTGATTGTGAAGTATTTGTCTTGAAAGACGACTGCTTGCAGATTTCAGGAGATCCGTGTCACTAAAATAACATGGAAAAAGGTTGTGGCCTGACAAACCAAGACCGTCCGCTACCTCGGATTAACCATGGATAAAGACCTCTCCTGGAAACCTCATCTCAAAACCGTCCGCCAGAAAGCCCTATACCGACTTAACCTCTTAAAATGCCTCTCCGGCCGGACATGGGGACTCAGACCTTCCACCATCCTGTATACCTACCGTTCCCTCATGCGTCCCGTCCTTTGCTGCTTCCTCCCCGTCTGGATCTCCGCTGCCCCCTCCTATTATGAATCCCTCAAAATCCTCGAACGCCACGCCCTTCGCCTCACCTACCGCAACCGCCTCCCTTCCCCGAAGCGGATCCTTTACGACCTCATCCCATTCCCACATCTGGTCCAGTTCCTTCAACACATCCGGCTCAATTACATTCACCGAAAATTCTGTCACCCTCTAGTATCTCCTCTCCTCCTGGATCCCGGGCCCCTGCCACGCCTTTACCATCACATCCCTCCCTCCCTTCACCTCCACATCCTATACTTCCTCTCGGAGGGTGGCTTCCACCACCTACCTCTCCCAGACTACGTTCTCCACAACCGTCCCGACATCTATCCCTCCTGTAGATTATCGCCCCCTCCTCCATCCCCCTCCCGTCCCCCGCATGGCTCACCCCCTCCTTCTCCGCCTCCCCGGGAGTCCTTCCGGTTCCAACAGTGTTCAGTGCTTCGTGTGTCTAGTGTTTCGTCGCCCTGTGTTTTTTAACGTTGCTCACGTGCCCGTGGGTAATCAGTGTTCAGTGTTTCTTACTTCGATGTCACCGTCACTTTATGTCTAGTCGTCTGCAATGGGTGTTTCTTAGCCACCGTGGCAACTTATTTTTAACAACCATGAATATCTTTCCCCTGTCATGTACTTTTAACATCCTCAAAAATTTTCATTATGTTCAATTTATATTCTGTTGTCCAATGTTCTCATTCGCTCGGCTGTAGAACAGCGTCATACGCTGCTGTCAGCCTGCCTTTGTAACAGGGCATTAAAACACAAAACAAAAAATGTTGTGGCCTGATGACTTGTGGTTCGATGACAGCGAAACCTTTGAAGAATATAGTGAAGAATTTCGAAGAAACTGGAATGTGGTAGAGGGAAGAAATCAATCCCATCGACGTCGGTAGAAGATGTGGCCATAGCGTAAGAGGAAGGGCGAGTACTAATGCGCAAGACTGTAGTGCACATGCGATTGGCTGTTCACTAGAAATGCCTCCGAGCACTGTGCATAAAATTCTTGCAATATTCTGCATTACGCATTTGCAGCAGTTCCTTCCTGTTGTCCCGCGAGCAAGACACATGTTTGCTCTTTTATTTCTTGCGCGTTTGGAAGTATATGACGATTTGTCGCGGAATATTTTGTGGACGGATGAATCCCATTTCACTTCAAGCGCTATGCCAATAGCCAAAATTTCTAGCTATGTGCAAATATATGACTCCTGCAGGTCCCATTACCTCTACTGTCACTGGTAACCGGTATAACAATCTGTGCCCCATTTCAGTCCAAGACTTCCACATTGTGACCGTTAGGATAGTATTCTTTTCATGTACAGTGGCGCACTTCCGCACATTGCAAAGCCAGTGAAGCATTTCCTCCAGTGCCATTTCCCAAATAAAATAACTGTCAGCCGTCATTTTGGTATTGATGGCCGTCAGGGTCACTGGAATCAATCCGATTGTCTTCTGGCTATGGCATTATTTGCGTTGAGTGGCCACATAGCGTATTTGGCTCAACTGAAGCCATGTACTATACTAACATATTAACACATTGATCCCTGACACACTGCGGTCTGTTGCGGAACGTATTGTTTATCAATTTCAACTTCTGGCGGAAAATGGCAGACAGCAAACTGAACATCACTTGCGGAAGTCCGTGTTAATTGACAGGTTTTCCATTACGTGCTTTTCATGCTGTTTTTGGTCCAAAGACCATTTTCTCCCATCGTATGTGTTACTACCTAGCACTGGTGGATGGTTTTTCAACTAACAGTGCCATAAGCTGAGCATGACTTGGACGTAATTTGTCGGCATCCACTTTCCTTAAAACGCCGACAAAGCCGTCTGCTGATAAAGTTGTGACTTTTTTTTCTTTTGAAAGTGAGACTTACATTATGGGCACCCTGTATAATAGGAATTGCGAAGTAATTTGTTGAATTTTTATTTTTCCTACTTAGTCTCTCCTCATTTCACTCCATCCAACAAAACTTTCCAGTAACTGTTTACATTCGTACCCATGACGAGCGTCTTTTCAAAACACAATAAATGCTAGAGATGCAATTTTGCGTAAAAATAGATTTTCTGTTTTCACTTACATTGATATGTTCCGAGCATTTGAATTTTAATATCGTTACTAGATCTAACTGACATTAATAAAGCATTTTAATTAAATAAATTAAAATTTAATTTTCATAACAGTGTATTAAAGTTAATTTTTTCCAGTTACTTTTACAAATTGATAAATGTATATATTTATTGCTGGTATTAGTTGTGATACCATGAGTTTTTATCTACAACTATTTTTATGTGCTTCAGTATTTTTTAAATGTCTACACTGTTGTAAAATACGTATTTGCTTAAATATATTACTTTATACATAATTTTTAAAAATTTATAGTATTTCAATTTATTAAGAATAAAAACAATAATAATAAAACAGGGTAGCGTATTAACATCACAGAAATAATAACTATTTTCACATGACGCATAACATTACTATGATACTATCAATATTACATGAAGAATTAAATGAAAAGAAAAACACAAAAGGTATTGTCTTTCACAGTCACATCGTTGCTGTCAAGTTCAACCTCTTAAATCTACACATTATTCTATCAAGCCAATTCTCTCAGAGGTTGTCAGTTATATAAAATTGTCAGAACGACATGTTGGGACAATATTATCCCATTCTCAAGTCCTACAAGAAACAAAGAAATAACATAAAATACTACTTAGAAATTAAGATGGGAACTCACGGTACAGTCATCTTTACTAGGATAGCTTACCTAGAAATTAAAATGAATCACTAATTAGACATCGTCCACCTTAAACTATAAGCAGCATCGGTGCATTGTCAAGCAATAATCTGACATCATGTCGGTACTTGACAATGCGCCAATGCTGCATATAGTTGAAGGTGACGATGTCTAATGACTGACTCCTTTTAAATTTTAGGTGTGCTCCCATCTTAATTTTTAAGTAGTATTTTACGACCTTTCCTTGTTTCTTGTAGGACTCGAGAATGGGATAATATTGGTCCCGAAACATGTCGTTCTTACAATTTTATATAACTGTCGAGTGGTGCGAGAGTTGGGTAACCTTGCTCCTTCATAGAGCTACTTCCTAGTTTGTTCTTTGCTAGTTTGCCAAGTGGCAGCCCACACAGGCACTATTTCATCATTAGTTAGTTTTTCTAATGGTATGCTTCACTGACATCATTTTATTCCTTTTTTTATTCTGGGTGGAAACTCCTCTTCACTGAGGTAAAGACATAATAAGAAATTTTATCAAGATCCTACTTCATTCATTTAATGATGTGATGAAGAGAATGGGAAATATTTTCATAGCAGAGTTCAGCAGCCTCGCATTCTTTCTTTCCTTCATCATTTGGATACAAAAACCCTAGTCCATAAGTGCAATTAATGAAAGATTCCTCACCACAATTTTTGATAAGTCTTTCAGGACGATGTATAGGGACTTTTTGCCATCGAAACATCTTTGGAGCCTTACACCGTTCTCTGACAAGAATCATCACCACTGTGCTTCCGCTTGCTGTACCTCTTTGTAAAAGCACACGTGAGCGTCAAGTGAATACTGGTGTATGGTAACAATTAAGTCCAGTTGCAACACTTATCGCAAGTAAATCTTATTACAACCATGAGTAACATTGCTTACAACAATCCTACTCCAATATTTTTAATTGCCTGTTGCGGTAAGGAAACCTAGACACTACAGAGTAGTGTTATATGCATTTGTCGACTTTTGTTTGAACTGTGAGAATGCTAACATCCTGTTCTGCTAAACGCTTATGATCAGGTGTGCTCTTATACAAAGGAGTGTGTTGGATAACATGAAATCCCTGAAAACTGGATGCTTAATCTATCTGCACCAACGGTTGCTTTGGAACAACAGTAAGGTAATTATATTGCATTTCACCATTTAGGGCATTTTCTAATTTAGTCACATAATGAATCTTGGCCTCTCGTACAAATAATTCTCTATGTTGTCAATTACTTGGTAGTGTCTGTGAACTTCAATAAGTTAATTTAACCTTGTTAATGGACTAAATAAGTTTACCAAATATTTAATTAATTAATCTATAGGTCCGAGTTATAGATCAATTCACTCAGTCACTCAGTACATTATTGGGAGTAGTAATCCACAATTGGGGAATATATTTATTACTTCCTCTTCCTTTTTAGTGTGGACTGATCTAAGCGGATGCTATGACCTCGCCACGTGTGTATTTTTCACGAAGAGACTGCGTTTAAAATGATATTGTAGGATGTTATTTGGTTCCGCGATCAAAAAATAATTGAATCCCTGTATTTTCATTCGCTAGAAAATAACATTTCACTCTTTGGGCCGCGCGGAAGTAGGCGAGCCGTCTGGAACACCACATTATGGACTGCGAGGTCTCCCGCGTTGGAGGTTTGAATCCTCCCTCGGGCATGAATGTGTGTGTTGTCCTTAGGTTAGTTTAACTCAGTTTAAGAAGTTTGTAAGATAGGAACTAATAACGCAGCAGTTAAGTCCCATATATTTGCAAACATTTTAACATCACTCTTTGGTGCCCCGAAGTCCAGAGACTGGTTCGATGCTGCTCTCTATCTTACTCTATCCTGTGCAAGCCTCTTCATCTCCGCATAAGAATGGAAACCCACATCTATTTGGACCTACTTTCTGTATTCGTCGGGTGGACACTCATTCGTGTCTTTCATCTCTCACATTCATATATATATATATATATATATAGTGAAGTGCCTGGCTTTCGCAGACGATCTTGCTATTCTAACAAACAACAGGGAAGGAGCGAGACTCGCACTGGAGAAGCTTCATGAAATCTCACAGAAAACTGGGCTACAAATCTCTTATGAAAAGACTCAATACATGGAAAACAAGCCTGCAGATAGTCTCCCCATCACAACTCTGTATGTAAAAGTGGCACAAGTTTCTCACTTCAGATATCTAGGAGAGATGATCCAACTATCGGGACTCAACCCAATAGCCTATCAAGAAAGGGCCTCAAGATTACAAAGAGCATATAAGCTAACTTGGAACCACTATAATAAGAAATCTATTTCTGTCAATGCAAAACTAAGGCATTACAACACAGTAGTCCTACCAGAGGCACTCTATGTTGCAGAAACTACAGTGATTCATGGGCATACGAAGATCAGAGAGATTGAAAAACAGGAAAGAAAAATTTTGAGGAAAATTTATGGTTCAGTGTTTCGGGAAAGAATTTGGGTACAGCGGCCAACTAGAGAGATTTAAAAAGACATGTAAACAATAACGGACACCATCAGAAAGAGAAGGATGAAATTTTATGGACATATCATCAGGATTAATGAAACCAGGCTCACAAGGCAAATATTTGAGATAGCAAACAAGAGAAAAAACAAGACGAAATGGATCACTTAAATAGAAGAGGATATTTAAGCACTGGGAATAGCACAATAAACAATAGAGAACAGTTCAGGAACATTATAAAGAAACATAAACTTAAACAAGAACAGTCGGAGAACGGAACAGGAGAAAAGTGGTCAGAAGAAGGCGAAAGAGAACACAGTGAACGCATGAAGAGAATTTGGGAAGAACGAAGGGAGAAGAAGAAGTCATAATTACTCAAGTTCAATCGCTCTCTTTAAAGGGAATAATCGAAAATATATTAGCTTCGTCAAACAGTTTAGAAATAACGCTGAAGCAAAATAAAGTAGATACGATTTGTTTCCTTTGAGATAACGTGGTTTTGTACTGTTCGGGAGGGGACGGGGATAGCCACAATGTTTTTGTTTGAAAGGGGAGCGCCAAAATATTTTTACTGGAACGGGGATCGCATATTAGAGAAGGTTGACAAACAGTGCGTACGCAGTGTGATTGTTGAATTGAGCCCTGGTATTAACTCAATCCACTTTGTAGCCTCTTAGTAGCTGTGGGACGATAAATCATTCATATTGACCGTCTGCATTTGAAATTAGTCTCACCATCCGCTTGAAGCCTACAGCCGGTTCGTCCCAGGAACCGCACTGCGCTGCACTGTTTCGCAATCTCCGATACATCTCGGCGACGTCGGACGTACCAGTGGGGGCATCGCACGTAAACAGGCAATAAAAAACGCGATACACGCCGAGATTGGCACCGAGCTGGGACCTTCCATTTCCGTCGCGAGTCGGCCGTCGCGCGCTGAACGCCGTCTGAAGGATTCAATTTGACGACTGCCTTCCCAGACTGCGCCCCCTCGCAGCCACCTTTATGACGACGTCACAGTCACAGCGTGCCGAGTTCTCCATTTCGCAGCGGGTGCCGGCGCACGCGGCTTTATGACGTATGCGGCAGGCAGTCAGCGAGTATTCCCGTCGTAATATTTTGGCTCCCTTGCCGCTACTCCACCTTTACTACGTGGCCTTGTTGAGTGATTACTGGAAACCTAGTAGCTACATTACATTTCATCTAATATATAAAGTTTTGTGTCCTAGCCTAGTCGCCGCTTTTGTGTCTCGTTTCCGTCGTAGGTGTCGGTGGCCGAGTAGAAAAGTACCGACACAGGAATAAAGGTTTCACGCTTGTGCAGGTGCGAAGGTGAGCAGCCAGTGGGACAGCAGAAACTAGAAACACTAGAGTAAATTAGAATGAGATATATATTGCACAGAATTTATACAATACTTAACTTTTACATAGCTCAGTACTGCAGAATGCTGATACATAGTTGAGCTAGAGGCCTGCCTAGTGCCTATCCGATAGCCAAGTCTTCACTGGTGTCTATCTGATTCCGAAGTGTTAACTGGTTCCTATCTCAGTCCCAAGTGAACGATGTCGTTCAGTGGTGGCCACGAGCGGAGTTGTAGCAGAGGGCGCTCGTGGCTGACGTCGTAAGAACGCCGCGCCGTGCGTGCATGGCGGCGCGCGGCGAAAGTAGGTGGCGCGCAGTTTATACTGGTGCGACACCTCATAAAGCACACTGTTGTTATGTTTATGTGTACGAGTTGCATACAAATCTACATTTTTGTTCGAATCTTTATGAAAATTTGTACACGTAAGCTTCAACCAACGAGGACGGTTGCCGTGTCTGCGGCGCGCCAGTCACGTTCTGCACGGCCGGTACGCTCGGGGGTTCGAATCCCCCCCCCCCTCGGGCATGGATGTTTGTGACGTCTTTAATATTAGCTAGTTCATAAGTAGTTTGTATGTATAGGGACTGATGACCCAGTAGTTAAGTCCCATAAGCTATACAAGCATTTGAACGGTCGTCGTAAGTGTAAGAATCACGTACAACACATTGTTCACGGATATGACGTCATAGACAATGAGACGCGCGAGAAACTGCTGCATTAAGCGACAATGCTGCTCATTTTCTCCTAAGGCACTTGACCGATATCAACCAAATTTGGTACACATATTCCTTACGTGCAAAAACAATTGCTGTAAGGTTAAGAATCACATACGACACATGTTTCAGGAGATAAAACGTCAAAAACAACATAGTTCGAAAAAAACTGCTACATAATACGACGAGATTTTATAAAAACACAACATGTTCTTGTTAGCGACTTGCAACAAAGTTTAAACATAATTTCAAACCTTTATTAAGCTTTTCTAGCTGACAACCACATCAAAATAATGAAACGAAAAACGTTTCTCGCTTACTACTTTTCCTGTGTTCATGAAGCAAAACTACGGCATTCGATAATACGTTCCAATTTATAATTTTCACACCACAAATTGCAGCCGCAAAACATTTTACAGCAGTATACAAACATACAGCTGTATGTACTTTCCAAATTGTATCACAGATCAAGAGGTATGAGCATATAAACAGTAATGCTTATGGAAAATAGCCCCATCACGCCCCAACTTTTAATCTATTACTTCCTTGCTACTAATTGTATTAGCAACAGATTTTACAGACATACAGTACTTATACAAATGAGTACACAATTGAAAAATTGTAGAATTGAACAACATATAACTCAATAAATAGGAGATCGTACGCACTTGAAATATCATTTGTATTTTTATTACTATCTTTCTTAGTTTGAATATTGCACTTATAAGTTTGTACACTATGCGAGACAGACTCATTTCTTATTTATTCTCCGAGAAATATAGCACGATTTTAGAAAAAATGAGATGGACTCAAAGAGAAGGGATAGGAGAAATATTAACGCAAGGCAGGGATAAGTAAATAAATTCCCGGGCGAATCCGGTTTTCAGCTAGTCTAATATATAAAGCTGTGGGTCCGTATGGTTATGTGTTTGTATGTACCTGTTGCATACAAATCTACTGTTTTGTTGCAATCTATATGAAATTTTGTACACGTAAGTTTCAGTCCATGAGGACGGCAGCCGTAATTGTAAGAATCACGTACGATACATAGTTCACGATATATGACGTCATAAACAATGAGATACGCGTAAAACTGCTGCATTTTGCGACAATGTTGCTTATTTTCTCCTATACCACTGGACCGATTTCAACCAAACTTGGTGCACACATTCCTCATTCCTTATCGCGAGGTAACAATTGCTGTGGCGTTAAGAATCAATGACACATGGGTCAGAAGATATGACGTCATAAACAATAGGAATCGCAAAAAAAAAAAAAAAAAAAACTGACACATAATGCTGCGAGACTTTACAAATACTCTGTATGAGAATTAGAGTACCTAGCGAGTTGCAATAAAATTTAAACATAATTTCAAACCTGTATTAAATTTTTTCTCGCTGACAACCATAGCAAAATGAGAAAGGAAAACAGTTTCTGGCTCACTTCTATTCCGCTGTTTATGGAGTAAGACTACAGCATTCAGTATAGCGTTACAATTTATAATTTGTACACTGCATATTGTAGCCGCAGAAAATTTTACAGACAGTATACACACATATAGCTGAACGTACCTTCTAAATTGTATCACACTATCATTTGTGTTTGATGAGATGTGAGTACATAAACAGTAACGTTCATGGAAAATCACTCCATGACTCACCAAGTTTTAATCTATTACTTCTTTACTACTAATAGTCTTCCCAAGAGATTTTACAGACATACAGCACTTATACAAATGAATTTATACCTGACAAAAAGCAGGAATAAATAAATAAGTAACCGGGCAACGCCGGGTTTTCAGATAGTTTTCAATAAAACTGTCCAATATTCTACAAGAGACTTTTACCGAACAGTTAGGTTTTCAGGAAAGGATATATGCAAGGATTGACATGACAGATCGTAACAGATGAAATGAATTGTATGGAAGTATGGAAAAAACATTTCGAAAAACCCCTGAATGTGGACGCAAACACCAGCAGTGCTACAACAGAAGAACAAGACAATGAGTCATATAGAGAAGCAGTGTCATCAGGTGAGTATGGACTAACAAGTATGGATAGGGTAAGAGCAACCATAAAAATGGTGAAGAGGGGAAAGGGACGAGGAATATGCTTAATCTGGTAGAAGGAAAGGATCCCGGAAGATTGAAAGCAGTTTCTCATCTGCCCCATACTACAGAAAGGAGACCCAATAAGATGTAGCAACTGTAGAGGAATCACACTACTGTGTACAGCTTATAAGGTCTAGAACATGTTGCAATGAAGCAACTGACACCACATCTCGAGAAAGTTCTGGGATTCTAGCAAGCAGGTTTCTGAAAGGGAAAGTCAGCTGTTGACCATCTACATACAATAAGGCAAGTTCTATCAAAGAGCTGGGAATTCCACAAAAATAGTTATTGCCTTTTCGTATACTTCCAAAAAGCTTGGGTTAGTGTGAACAGACATGCTATATGTCAAGAGCTCGAAAGGACTCAAGTATCCAGAAAACTCATAAAACTAATACAAGTATGCACTCAAGTAACAAAATGCATGGTGATAGTGGACGGAAACTTAAGGTTAGGTCTGGAGAGCGACAAGGAGATTGCCTCTTCCCCCTTCTGTTTAACCTGGTGCTTGAGAGAACTCTGAGAACAGTGGCAAGCCTTGAGACAGAAACAGAGTTGAGAGGAAGGATCAACACCCCAGCCTACGTGATGATGTTGTTCAATAACAGAGAGAGAGAGAGAGAGAGAGAGGAGAGAGAGAGAGAGAGAGAGAGAGAGAGAGAGAGAGAGAGCGAGTGAGAAAGCAAACCTGGTTCATTTGACAAGAGTATTAATAGTAGAGGCAATGAGAACAGGCCTGAAGATGAATATACATGAGACCAAGTACCAGTGGCGTATATTGTGGGCTATCAAAGCTATCACCGAAGCCCATGTCTAAAGTAAACCAGAAATTAAGAACAAATATTAACAAGAATGGCAATAGAAGCCAGTGTCCGTCAAGAAGAATTAGCGACTAGTGTGGAATATGTGTCGTTCGATTCATTCCAACATTGGTAGAACAGAGTTTCGCAATGGTGTGGGGAAGGGAGGGTTGGGGTGGGGTAATGCGGCAAACAGGTGGCCAAGGCTTCGGAATCCATCGTCGCAACATAACGACGAGTGCTTCCGAAATGTGCCGATCGGACACGACTCTCTCATGGCGAACTCTGCATCAATTTAAAGCAACAAAGAGCGTGTTTGTATGTTTCTTACGTTTCATAACAGCTGTATTGGTGTTAGTTATTTCATAGTGTGCAGTGTACTTTGACAGCAATGGGCAATGTGTAATTAAACAGTTATTTGTATTCTCCGTGCATAAATATGTAAGTGTTGTATAAAACATTTTTTCGTTTCATGATTAATGGCGGTAATAGGCAAAACTAAAAATATGGAAATTGTAGAATATCGATAATATCTCAAACAAATACACATCAGATCAGGAAAATCAAGGATCAGTTTTTCATGTTTCTGTTAATGCCATCTCCTGACATCACATACAAACGAATAAATACAAACAATGCTGTCAATCCACGGCCGCACAGCTTGTTATATTTCAGTTATCCGAACTGTACCCACCTCCACGCAGTTGTTCCCCGATGTTAATGATTGCAGAAAGAGAGAGAGAGAGAGAGAGAGCGAGTATATATAATGTCCTGGTGCTATGAGGCCCACAGATAAGCTGAAGAAGCTCATCACAGGTATGTTACACTTGAAATGAAAAAAATGTTCACATATTTTTTCACGAAGAATCCAAATCTTCAATAAAAGGTAAGCGTCCCTATAACAGATTTCAAAGTTTGCTCCCACCAACCCTCGTGGATTTCGGTAGGGGGTGGGCGGGGCGGTGTCATTGGATGTCCTCCTCAACGCTTTAACATTTGCCAGTAACCTTCTCTTCGTTTGCTGCTAATTTCTTGAGATATTTCGCTAGGTCACTATCAATAACCCGGACACAGCGCAAGATATAGATTTTTTTCTTAGCATTTCCTTCTCGGCAGAACCTTAGGAACGTAGTAGTGATAGCCGAAGTTCCAAACCCAGAATACCCCACTGCCAAGTGCCTCGTAGTTAGCAGAGTAAATGAATGGGTAAAAGACTTTAAATACCTTGGGGCACTACTCAATGATAGTGACGAAATAGACCAGGAAATTACCGCACGAATACAAGCTGAAAATAGGTCAATGTTTGTTCTGGGAAAGGTACTAAAGTGCCGGCTACTGTCGAGATCCTCAAAGACTAACATCTACAAGACAATAATACAACCTGTAGTCTTACATGGAGCAGAGACCTGGACTATTACCCGAAATATGGAAAGAAAACTCCTGACATTTGAGAATGCCACCCTCAGACAGATTTTTGGTCCAGTGAAGGATGGAGATGAATGAAGGAAAAGAAAGAACCGGAATTGTGAGAGTTATTCAAGGCGATGGTCATTGTGGCAGTAATCAAAGAAAGAAGACTGAACTGATATGGAGACTTAATGGCTCGAGAAGGCCAGAACATCAGGCAGGTAGTTGAAGAGGACACCAGAGGCAAAGGACCAAGGGGAAGACCACTAATGCGATGGATTGATCAAATCAGAGAGGATATGAGGACGCTGGGAGTATCTGAAGATTATATGGACCGAGAACGATGGAAGATGCTGATTGCCAAAGACCGACTGCGGTTTATGTGGCCAACACAGTAAGTAAGTAAATACAATAT
The DNA here is from genome assembly GCA_026315105.1 of Locusta migratoria. Taxonomy (NCBI): domain Eukaryota; kingdom Metazoa; phylum Arthropoda; class Insecta; order Orthoptera; family Acrididae; genus Locusta; species Locusta migratoria. The sequence goes on from CM048744.1 coordinate 388,631,366, forward strand.
TCTATAAAACGTATTATTAGACCAAACGGTTTTTTGCTGTTACTTCATCAACGGTTACTGACTACAAAGATATAGACATAATATAGCTGTCAAGCCGGCACCACGCCGAGTTGAGGTACCTGTTCTCGAATTAAAGACTGCCATTTGCAAGGACGAAAACTGTTTGGACCAACCAAGTTGACACTCGGCGTTATGACTTATGGAAGCGACCTCCAGTGTGGCAAATGCCCTCAGCAAATACGACTAGTGAGAACTTGGTTCGCACAGACAGGATCAATACTGCCTGATGATTTATGATGTATTATAATCAACAAAGGAAGCAGGAGAACAAAATAAAATGATTTTCACTGCAAAATTCTTAGTGAATAATCAGATCTGTCTTAAATGAATGTGGTTTCCTAGTTCACCGTATTACGTCTTGATAAAAAGACGGGAAAGTATAAAACCTGAGGTTCGTTTATCACAAGTTAAAGCGAAAATGCGTTAGGTTATCACAACATTTCTTCAGTCAATTAAAAGTAGTTGCAATAAAGTTACATTGCACCAAATAGTAAGGTTATTTTATCAGTTCCATTCTCACTTTCTGTTAACAGTATTTCCTGGAATTATTTATGTCCTTATGAGATATTTTTCAGTCTCTTTTTTTTGGGGGGGGGGGGGGGATTTTATCTGACCTCTTTATCATACTGTAATTTTATTGAATTTTTCCTTCATCTATTTTGGACATGATTAATTGTAACTTCAAGTAATAGCTTTATTGACATCCTTGTTTCTTCCACTAACTGGGGTACCGAGTACTACAGATCGTTATTTACATCTTTTAAGTGAAGCTGCATACAACAGTCTATCGTGTAAGTTACACACGTCACTGAGTGTATACACACAGTTTCCCTGCAAATGGCTGCCTTAAATATAGCAGTGCTACACTAGCGCCAATGAGCAGTCTGGTTACTTTTAATAAGTCTATGATATCTGTAAACATTTTAAAGTTCAGAGGTCTTTAAATGCTATATACAGAATATCTCAGATCATTTCAAACGATTGCAAGTGTTAATTGTTTAGAAATAAAATTAGATGAATTATTCCACAGAGAGTTTTGAATAAAACTAGTGAACAGTGATAATAAATAGGCCTATGAACTTTTCAAATTTGCAATATTTGTGCTAGGAAGAAATATAAGGGGTTAAGCATTGTTAACATGTTTCCCACCCCCAAGAACCACAGACATTGACGAGGTGAGGTGGCTTGCGTGCCTCAACGACACAAATAGCCGTGATGTGGGCGCAACCATAGCGCAGGTGGTCTTTAAATATCAGGTAATGTGGCTTTGCCACGCAGTTACTACGAAAGGCCGAAACCAATGGGGAAATACATCCGTTATATTTCCCGAGGACATGCGGCTCTATTGTATGGTGATGGCATCCTCTCGGGTAAAATATTCAGGAGGTAAAATAGTCCTCATTCGGTTCTCCGGGCGTGTACTACTCAGGAGGATGTTGTCATCAGGGTTCTAATCCAACTTGCTCTGTCCACGATAGTAAATCGAATAAATGTATGAGGAGGTATAGGAAATTATTCGGCCAATTAAGGTAGAGGAAAACTTAATAGTGATGGGAGACAGGAATTCGCTAGTAGGAAAAGGAAGGTATGGAAAAATAGCAGGTGAATATGGCATGGGAAAAAGGAATAAATAGGAAAACGCCTGTAAGAAATTTGAACGGAACATAATTTAATCATAACAAACACTTCCTTCAAGAATCACGAAAGAAGGTTGTATACGTGGAAGAGACCACGAGACACCGAAAGGTACCAGATAGATTTTATAATGCTAAGACATAGATTTCGGAAACAGGATTTAAACTGTAAGACATACCCAGATGCAGATATAGACTCTGACTATATCTTATTGTTCACAAACTGTAGTTTGAAAATAGGAAGAGAGGCAAGACCTACAATAATCCTGGAATATCACAAGAAATACTAAAACTAATCGATGAAAGGAGAAAATATAAAAATGCAGCAAATTAAACAGGCAAATTGGAGTACAGACGACTAAGAGATGAGATTGACAGGAAGAGCAAAGACACTAAGCAGGGGTGTCTTGAAGACAAATGAAGCCTGTAGAAGAATGTTTATAAATAGGGGAAAAATAGATACCGTCTACAGGAAAATAAAAGATACATTTGGAGAAAAGAAAAGCTGATGTATGAATATCAAGTACTCATATTGGGGAACCAGTTCTTGGCAAAGAAGGGAGAGCTGAAAGGTGGAAAGAATATATAGAGCGGCTCTACAAAGGAAATGAACTTAGAGACAATATTGAAAGAAGGGAAGAGGAAATAGATAAAGATAAAATAAAATATATACCGAGAGAAGAATTTGGCAGAGCACTTAAATAAGTTGAAACAAGGCCCCTGGAGGGACATTCTCTCAGAACTATTCAAGTCTCTGGGAGACACAACCATGACGAAACAGACTTTAAGAAAAATGTAATAAACCCCATTCCAAAAAGAGCAGGTGCAGACAGATGTGTAAATTACAAACCCTTCAGTTTAATAAGTCATGGTTGCAAAATTTTAACACGAGGTATTGGAGTGTTGGAAAAGCTGGTAGAAGCCGACGTCAGAGGAAGATCAGTTTGGATTCAGGAGAAATGTAGGAACATGGGAGGCAATCCTCACTTTACTGCTTATCTTACAAGATACGTTGAGGAAAGGCAAAGCTATATTTCTTGCTTTTGTACATTTGGAAAAAAAGCTTTTGGCAGTGTTGATTGGAACACACTTTTTCACATTCTGAAATCTGCTGGAGTAAAATGTGTTGAACGAAGGGTTATTTACAACCTCCACAAAAACTGACAGCAGTTATGAGAGTTGAAGGGCATGACACGGATGCATAAGTTGGGAAGGAATTAAGACAGGGTTGTAGCTTTTGTCCAATATTATCCAATTTGTACATTGAACAAAATTTAAGGGAAAGCAATGAAATATTTGGAGAAGGAATTGAAGTTGAGGGTGAAGATAAAAAACATTTCGTTTTGCCGATGACATGTAATTTTGTCACAGACAGCAAAGGACCTTGGCTGAGCAGTTGAACGGGATGGATAGCGTGTTGAAAGATGCATACAAGATGAACATTAACAATAGCAAAACAAAGCTAATGGAGTGCAGTCTATGAAAATGAGGTGATACAGAAGGGATTAGATTAACGAAACAATGAAGGTGGTAGGTGATTTTTATTACTTTGGCAGTAAAGTAACACACGATGGTCGAAGTTCACAGTTTATAAAACGTAGAGTAGGAACGGAATGAAAATATGCGATTACAAAATAAGGAATTAGTATTGGCATAGAGCAAGTTACCGACAGATTCGACTGAAAAGGTAACTATGCAACTAAGCTATGAAACTGCAATGAAAATTCTTAACTACGCTACGAAACAGATTGAGGCACATGGGGCAAGTGAGTAGGAAGGGAGAAGAGGGGGAGGGGTTAGTTTATATGGACTGTATGGGATTATGATACATTATGTGGCCAGAAGTAGAGAGAAGGGGAATATTGTGTCCTGCCCTTCATTAAGTTTGAGAAGTGGACCTGTTTTTATTAATTTCAATTATTTTAAATTCCCTTCATATTTGAATACGATGCAGGGCTTCATGATTGACAAGGTAATTGTGGCTTTCATTTTTACTAGTGGTCTGCAAATGTCGACTCGCCCTACCTAATTTTCCAGCCTTTGTGGTGTCTTCAATGTAGTACATATCCAACTGTCTGCGCAATGTACAATTTGCCACAATTACATTGGATTTCACTCATAAAACACTAAAGGCTCGGTTCGCAGATGAAGAATAATGTAACACGGTCCCTATATTGTTCAGCAATAACAATGCGCGATATATTGATTGTCAACGAGTCAATGATGTAATGTCAAGTGTTAAAATCTTAACATACATAGTGGATGCGAATGTAAACTGTTATGAGGGGCCTTTTCTCAAAACTCGATCTATGCAATCAGTGGCGCAGCAAAGATTTGGTTGTGATGGGAGGCTTATTGAGTTTATTACTGACTTATCTTTATACTTTTTGTAATTTAACCAATTTCATTACGGAAAACAATTACACAAGAAATACGATGAGCAGGCTCGCATTAATTTGAAAGTGGAAGAGGAGCTACGTGGTGGAAATGGAATGTATATAATCAGCTCGTAAAATAATTAAACAATTTGTACGTTACCAGCCAAAGAGAAAGGTCTTTACATTTTAATTAAAGCTAGACTGTGGAACTAAAATGGCACTACTGTTGTTCATAAGATTTCACACTGTGGCGCCGCTGACCAGCTAAGCAGCGGGTCGCCGCATGTGAACAATCGGCTCATAACTCAGCATAACAGTTGCAATAGCGGCAGCATGAAAGCTGGTCGCGGTGGCATTAAAAGCACACGATCTCAGATGCGGCATCAAATTGGCCACCCATTGTCACGTTCATTTATGCTTTGCAAATTATAGGTACGTTGTGATTTATTACATGTATACTAATTCAAATTTCCGATAGAAAAAAAAAATACATTTCGGGAGGTGCTGGAGAGGGGCTTCAGCCCTATTAGCCACACACGGGGCTACGCCACTGTATACAATAATTTTGAAAACTGAGTTAGGCATGCTAGTGGTGGAGTATAGACCTTTTATATTTACCCCTGATCCGGGATTCAGTTACAGAACCGCAACATACCAAAAGTAGACTGCTTAAAGTGTGTAAATTTTTGCCGGCCGCGGTGGCCGAGGGGACCGAGACGCGCCAGTCACGGTCTGCACTGCCACTACAGTCAGGGGTTCGAATCCCCCCTGGGGCATGGATATTTGTGTTGTCCTTAGTGATAGCTAGTTCATAAGTAGTTTGTAAGTTTAGGGACTGATGACCCAGTAGTTAAGTCCCATAAGTTATACAAACATTAGAACGTTTTTTGTAAATTTTTTCTGAACTAAACTCTTTGTACAACGGTCACTACACTGACAATCAGTAACACTAAAAATAATGAATACTGATTCCCATATTTATCAGCAGTATTCACACGCTACGTATAGTTATTTCCAGCTTTCCCTTATGCTGATTCTTCACAGTTTTTCTCATAGACGTGACAGAACGTGGCACTACGTCATTCTGTTGTCTCATAACACGAGAGATTATACAATGATGACTACGTTTTTATCTAGATGAAAGGAAAGTTCTACTCTGAGGACGTAATTAATCTGCACAAAACCACGCTCAGGTGAGAAGTTATACTATTGTTGTTGTTGTTGTGGTCTTCAGTCCGGAGACTGGTTTGATGCAGCTCTCCACAATACCCTATCCTGAGCAAGCCTCTTCATCTCCACATAAGAACGGCAACCTACATCTGTCTGAATCTGCTTACTGTATCCATCTCTAGGTCTTCCTCTACGGTTTTTACCCCACACACTTCCCTCCAACGCTAAATCTATCCCTTCTTTTAGTCAAGGTATGCCAAAAATTTCTTTTCTCCCCAATTCTGTTCAGTACCTCCTTATTACCTACGCGATCCACCCACCTAATCTTCAGCATTCGTCTTTAGCACCACATTTCAAAAGCCTCAATCCTCTTCCCGTCCGCACTGTTTATCGTCCATGTTTCACTCCCATACAACGCAACACTGCAAACAAATGCCTTCAGAAAGGACTGCCTTAGGCTTAAATCAATATTCGATGTTAACAAATTTCTCTTTTTCAAGAACGCTTTTCTACCCATTGCCATTCTGCATTTTATATCCTCTGTACTGCGACCATCATTTGTTATTTTACTGCCCAAGTAACAAAATTCATCTACCTCCTTTATTGCTTCGTTACCTAACCTAATTCCTTCAGCATCACCCGATTTTCTTAGACTGCACTCCATTACCCTAGTTTTTCTCTTGTTAATATTCCTCTTATATGCACCTTTCAGCACACTGTCCATTCCGTTCAATTGCTCTTCCAGGTCCTTTGCTGTATCTGACAGAATTACTATGTCGTCGGCAAAACGCTGAACTTTAATTCCTTCACCAAATTTCTCCTGGCTTTCATTTATAGCTTGCTCAGTGTACAAATTGGATAACATTGGAGAAAGGCTACAATCCTATCTTACTCCCTTTCCAACCACTGCATCCTTTTCATGCCCTTCAAATCTGACAACCACTGTCTGGTTTTTGTACAAGTTGCAAATAACCTTACGTTCCCTATATTTTACTCCTGCTTGCTTCAGAACTTGAAAGAGTTTATTCCAATCACACTTTACTGTTAACTTATTTCAAACATTAATTTGGTTAAGAATAGCATTCAGTCACAAATAGGAAGAGGCCTGGCGAAATACGCAGGGAGGCTCCCATCTCAGTTCGGCCTCCCCATTTGCCTCAACCTGAGCGTAAAACGAGGCCAGGCGGACACAGCGGACCATGAAACGTCGGGCCATTTAACTTGAATAGCAGAGGACAAGGTAATAATTTTCTGAAGAAAAGAAAAGAGATTTCGGCGGCATTCCGGATTCCGAGAGCTATTTAGGGGCGTCCGCTGTGACATTAATCCCGCTCGTGGGTCAGATATCGTTAGCCGGTCGCAACACCATATTTTAAATTAATGGGCAGTCTAAATTCCTTGACAGGCGCGCCACTACTGCAGCGGAGTCAATTACGCTGTCCATTTTGTGCAGCGCGAGCGGTTCATTGCGATCCGGCGACGCTGCTAACGGGCGGCACCCCAGTTACTGTGCGTCAACGGTGAAATTACTGCCGGCGCTAACAGGACGCAACTGTTTGCCACCGCTCCGTAAATAACGCAACAGCACGGCGCCGCCGTGACGTATCACGTCTGTGTGGTCACGTCTGCCTGTGTGGGTTTGTGTGACATGGCGTACGTCGTCTCTGAGTGCAACCGATTCGGTGCAACACAGGACATTACGGCTACAGTCCCAGATAGTTAAGCCCGCTTTATACGAGTGACATTTTGGTCAAAGTCTACTAGTTGGAAGTGCGCGAGGCCTTCGTGCCTGTGTGTAAATCAAAGGCCAGCCACGCTACGAGTGTGCCCATGGTGTTAATCTATCTACATATATTAATAAAGAAATTTTAAATGTCGGTTTGTGAAAAACGTTTCTAACTCAAAAAGGCTTTGATAAACCTATTTCATTAATGTATAATTTACATATAAGATCCCTTTTTTTTGCTATCTCTTTGACAATTTTTGCTGAATACTAAATGTTTATAAATTCAAATGTGTTATTGTGGTCCAGTTCGGAGACTGGTCTGATGCAGCTCTCCAGCCTACTTTACCCTCAGCAAGTCTCTTAATCTTCCCATAAAAACGGCAACCCATATCTAATTTAATGTGATAACTGTATTCGTCTCTTGGTCTCCCTCTGCGGATTCTACCCCTCACAGTTCCCTCCAATAAAAAATTCACGATTCCTTAATGTGTCCTACCAATCGGTCCCTTCTTCTATTCAAGGTATACCATGAATTCCTATTCCCCACATTCATCTTCAGCATTATTCTCTAGCACCACATTTCAGAAACCTCTCTCTTGTATAAGGCAACACTCCACACAAATTAGATGGGTAGACCACGTAACAGGAGCCGGCCGCGGTAGCCGAGGGGACTGAGGCGCTCCAGTCACGGTCTGCACCGCCACTACGGTCTGGGGTTCGAATCCCCCCTCGGGCATGGATATTTGTGCCGTCCTTAGTATTAGTTAGGTCATAAGTAGTTTGTAAGTTTAGGGACTGATGACCCCGTAGTTAAGTCCCATAAGCTATACAAACATTTGAAACATTTGAACTAATGAGGAGTTACTCAACAGAATTGGGGAGAATAGGAATTTCTGGCGTATTCTGACTAAGAGAAGGGATAGGTTGGTGGGACACATCCTCAAACATCAAGTTATCGTCAACTTAGCATTAGAAGGAAGTGTGTGGAGTAAAAATCGTAGAGGGAGACCGAGGGACGAATACAGGAAGCAGATTCAAAGGGATGTAGGTTGCCGAAAGTATTCTCAGATGAACAGACTTGCACAGGACAGGTTAGCGTGGAGAGCTGCATCAAACCAGTCTGCGGACTGAAGAGCACAACAACAACAACCACACAAATGACTTCAGAAAAGACTTCCTTACTTAAATTAATATTCGATTTTAACAAGTTTTTTCCAAAAATGCTATTCATCTCATTGACATTCTGCATTTTGTATCTTCTGTATTGCGACCATCATGTGTTATTTTACTCCCCATGTAACATAACTCATATGTAACCTTCATTATTTCATAATTTAATCTAAATTCTTCAGAATCGCCTTATTTTATTAGCTACATTTCATTACCATTATTTTGCTCATGTTAATGTTCATCTTATACGCTCCATTCAACACACTCTTCATTCCGTTAAATTTCTCTTACTGCTCCTTTCCTGTCTCAGACAGAATTACGTTATTGCCAAAACGCAATGTTTATTTTTCTTCACCCTGAACGTTATTTCCTTCAAATTTCTCCTTGCATTGCTTCAGTTTGTACACTGAGCAAACCGTGAATAACATTGTATTATTACCTTCTAAGCAATGCTTCGCTTTCATGCGAATGCCATACAAATAACACTGTAATATTTATACTGTAGTACCTTTGTTCTTTCTTTGGCAATGTTACTTAAAGGCAATGAATTATATTCTGAAATTATATATAATTTAATTATCTTAATAAATCGCGTGATTTTTGTGTGTCTAATTAAAGTGTTAATTAAAGTTTGTGAAACTTTGTCATAAATGAAATTCTTCTACAAGCATATTTTCTTCCATTCACTTGCTCAAGTCTTCCCAGTTAATTCGTGTGCCACTAAAGCGGTGCACTATCAAGTTGTACTCAGTTTGTCGGCGTTGTCCTTCGAGTAATGGGCACATTCAGTCATAAATGCGCAAACTGAAAACTAATTACGGCAAGTGTCAGGCGCAGGCGAACACGAATGCTATGTCTTAAAGAATATAAGATGCCCGACGCAACGTTACGAGGAGTGCAGGCAAGCTGCACGAGGAAACTGCTGACACCGAAGGCACCTGCTGAGCGCCAACCCAGCCTTTCTACACGAGGAGGCGCCGTGCAGTAAAGTACAGCAGAGCCCAATTGAGAGTGCCTCCAAACTACATGGAGGTGTTTATAATTCCTTCCACCCTAGGACCGCGATTATTTTCTATCTATATAAATGATATGATGGACAGAGAAACGTGTAATTTGTGCCTGCTTGCTGATGATGCTGTGGTGTGTGGGAGGGAGTCGCTTTAATAGTCTGTAATATCATACAGGATGGCTTAGGCAAAATTTTTAGTTGGTGCGAAAAATGGCAGCTAGCCCTCAATGTAGAAAAATGTACGGTGACGGGCATGAGTAGGAAAAACAGTCTCATAATGTTCGAATTCAGCATTAGTAGTGAGCTTCTTCATACAGTCGCGTTGTTCAAATATCTAGGCGTAACACTGCAGAGCGATATGAAATGGAAAGAACATGTAATGACAGTTGTGAGTAAGGCGGTTAGCCGGCTTCGGTTTATTGGGAGAATTTTGAGAAAATGTACTTCATATGTAAAGGAGAACTCGTATAAAACGCTTGTACAACCACGTGTAGAGTATTGCGACCCGCAGCGGATCAGTTTAAAGGAAGACATGGAAGCAGTTCAGAGGCGAGCAGCAAGGTTTGTTACTGGTAGGTTCGACCAATGCGCGAGTGTCACGGAAATGCTCCGGCACTAAATTGGAGATAGCTGCAGAGAAGACGACGTTCTTTTCGTGAATTTCTGTTGAGGAAATGTAGAGGGACGAAATTACATACTCAAATTCAAATTCAAATGTTTGTTAAGCTTATGGGACTTAACTACGGGGTTATCAGTCCCTAAACTTATAAACTACTTATCAACTAGCTTATCCTAAGGACAGCACAAATATCCATGCCCGAGGGGGGATTCGAACCCCCGACGGTAGTGGCCGTGCAGACCTTGACTCAGTCCCCTCGGCCACCGCGGCCGGCATTTGAAGCTCAGTGTAGTGCGATCTTGCTGCTACCTACTTAGATTTCGCGTAGTGATAAGATAAATTAGGGCTTGTACTGAGGCATATAAGCATTCTTCCTTTCCTAGTTCTATTTGGGAGTGGAATAGGAAAGGAAATGCGTAGTATTGGTACAGTGTACTAACCGCCACACACCTTACGATGTATTGCGGAGTATGTACGTAGATATGTAGATGTAGAAGTCAAATCAATCCCAAGAAAATTCAGAAACGTCACAAGTAGTCATTAAATACAACAGAAATAACTCCTTCGAAATCAATCTATTTGACGGCAAGTATAGCGGATTGTTTCAACATCAAGAGCGAAGCCAGCAATTTGCTTGATGCGACTGACGGCAGGAGAATTAATATGATGCACAACCTTAGCAAACGTTGGATCAATATTATGATTTCGACACTTAAAATAAAGTAAATAAATAAATAAAAAGGGGAAACACATTGCAACCTTACTCTACGGCTACGGAGACTATCGAACTTACGTAAACACCGAAACATTTCCTCCCTCGCTCCAGTCACGGTCCGCACGGCCACTACGGTCGGGGGTTCGAATCCCCCCTCGGGCATGGATATTTGTGCCGTCCTTAGTTGTAAGTAGTTCATAAGTAGTTTGTAAGTTTAGGAACTGATAACCTCGTAGTTAAGCCCCATAGACTCTACAAACATTTGAACATTTTTTGAATTTTCCTCCCTGTTTAGGTAAACATTGCGAAACCTTCACTTTTCCCGGTGTACTGAATGTTGAAACAACTTACGTGTATGTTGCCTGGTGACGACGTCGACCACCGCCGAATTTTCCGCAGGAGCACACTCTCCCATTGTCAATGCAGAAACTGCGCTCAGGAAGCAATGTGTAAGCGAATTTAATACCTTGGTTTGCAAATGAAAACAAGAAAGTTAACACTGACAGTACAAGTAACCGCAGAGTCAACACAACCAAAGATGAGCAACATCGGAAATATCGATAATGACCATTAATCAACAGCTGAGGTAGTATTAATTCTGTCCGTCTGTTTTCTAAGGAGTGAAGGAGAGGATTCCAAGCAGAATTTAAACAAAAACAAAAACCACCATCCCTATTTATGAGGTAGCAATTTAAAAATTAGTACATGTAAAAGTTGAGCAATCTAATATCACCTCTATTTCTATTTCCCCGTTTTTAGTAATGAGTTAGAAAAAATTCGAGAAGGCAAGCTATATTTGAGGTCAAGTCGCGCTTGCGATGTCACTGCTCTCAAACCTCTTACGCCATGGTACTGCAAAGATACGAAGTTTTCAGATCGCCGGACGTGGTATCGGGCGGGACAAAACACAGTCTGGGAACTGCGACGGCAGATACAGATAGAGTTGGGCTGCGGGCGATAAGACGCCGCGCTCGCCGCGGGTCCCGCGGGCATTATGCAAACTGCGGTCGGGTCGCTGCGTCGAGACACGGCGGGCGGCCACGCGCCTGCAGAGACATCTAGCGGCCGCCGCAGAGAATAATGCCTGCCCCGCGGCGCCCCTGACGACGCACTTGTCCTCGGTGCCCGGCGGTGGCGGCGCGGCGCGGAGGCACGAATTTTATTCCCGCCGCTTGCTGCTGCTGGGGAGCGGAACTGCAACCCCCGAAATAATGAATATAAAAAAAGGTAAAGCAGTCAACAATCCGAAGATTGGTTTGAACACCTCAGTGTTTTACTAGGCATGGTTCTGTTTGGAGGTGGTATGCCGTTGCCTTCCTCCGACCTTCGAACTGACTTACCCAGCCAGTTATAGGGGGACCTACAGTTTAACGTGGATTCCGAACCACGGTGCTACTCGGTATTTTTCACATTAGCAATACTACCAGAGGTGAAAGAAGTGGAAAGTAACAGATAAAAATCCTAGGACCTGGCGGGGATCGAACCTACGACCTTTGGAGTTGTAGTTTGGCACTCTACCACTGTGCAACCGAGGCGCACAATGAATATAAAGAAAACGATAATTCCAGTATCTGATCTAATATATAAAGCTGAGTGTCCGTATATTTGTACGTGTTGCATACAAATCTACAGTTTTGTCCCAATTTTTATGAAATTTTTTTACACGTAAGCTTCAATCCACGAGGACGGTCGCCGTGAGTGTAAGAATCACATACGATATATAGTTCACGCGATATGACGTTATAAACAGTGAAATGTGTCTAAAACTGCTGCATTTAGCGACAATGCTGCTCAATTGCGCCTAAACCACTGGACCGATTTCATCTAAATTTGGTACACATATTCCTTACGTGAGATTACAATTGCCGTACGAGTACGAACCACACACGACATATGGTTCAGGAGATATAACGTCGTACACAATAGGAATCGCAGAATAATATTATAGTGTAGGTATTTCAGCTATCTGTCTATGCAACTGGTTTAATAAAATATTTTATTGCCATATGCATTTCGCCTTTATTTGGAAGGCATCATCAGTGGCCTGTAATATATACATGATTATGTTTTACAATATTTTATATTTACATTTCTCAGTATGTTTAGGTTATGAACAGTTCTGATGCGTTATCAATACTATACCAAAATAACGCTTCAGAACTGTTCATAACCTAAAAATACTGAGAAATGTAAATATAAAATATTGTAAAACTATACTATACTATGTAAAACTATACTATACTATACCAAAATAACGCTTCAGAACTGTTCATAACCTAAAAATACTGAGAAATATAAATATAAAATATTGTAAAACAAAATCATGTATATATTAAAGGCCACTGATGATGCCTTCCAAATAAAGGCGAAATGCATATGGCAATAAAATATTTTATTAAATCAGTTGCATAGACAGATAACTTAAATACCTACAATATTACGCTATATGAGAATAAGAGTATTTAACGACTTGCAACAAACTATAAACATAATTTCAAACCTTTAGTAAACTTTTTCTCACTGACACCCATAGCAAAATGATGAAAGAAAAAAAAGTTTCTCGCTTACTACTTTTCCGTTGTTTATGGGGTAAACTACGGCATTCGGTATGACGTTACAATTTATAATTTGTTCACTACAAATTGTAGCCACAGGAAATTTTACAGACAGTATACACACATATAGTTGAATGTACGATCTAAATTGCATCACAGTGCGACACGTAATTCATGAGATATGCGCACATAAATAGTAACGTTCCGCTGTTCATGGTCTAAAACTACGGCATTCGGATGACGTTACAATTTATAATTCATACACTACAAATTGTAGCCGCAGGAAATTTTAGATACAGTATACACGTATATACGTGAGTGTACCTTCTAAATTGTATGACAGTACGAGACGTAGTTCACGAGATATAAGCACATAAACAATAACGTTCATGGAAAACCGCCCCATCACGCACCAAGTTTTAATCTATTACTTCTGTACTACTAATTGTTTTCCCAAGAGTTTTTATAGACATGCAGCCCTTATACAAATGAATATATACCTGAAAAATGACAGTAATAAATAAATAAATACCCGGGTAACGCCGGGTTTTCAGCTAGTTTACAATAATCAAAACAATTAGGCGACCAGGTAAGATATCACACACAACATACCAGGTGGCCCAGGGACGCCATCCTTTTTAGATTTATGTTTCCCGCATACGTTAATGCAAGAAGTGTTGCCTTGTCCAAAGGCGAAATGCAGTCACAACAGAACCTTCAATGAGCTGTGCCGTTTTCCTGGTTTCTCTCTGACAGGTCCACGTCAAGCCTTACAAACAGGTAACTACTGCAATGTATTCCAGCGAAGACTACGCAGATATGATGATATGATACTGATATATGGGGAGACGCACGGCAATGCATCCGCTGCGCGAAGACTGTAAACAAAACGTTTTCAACGCGAATTCTACCTTCTTCGCACCTTTTCAGACGTACAGAGATGCTTTTAAGAACCGAGAGTGCTTTCCAGTTCCAACGTGTCGTGGTAAGACCAATCAGCGACGCACCTGATGTTTCCCAGAACGTTATCATCTTGGAGCACATCCCACGCGATGTAGGCATACCTTAAATGAAAATAACACGTACTAACTAAGTAGTATAAACAATAAATCGTGCTATTTAATTTAGGTCACAGTATTATTTGTACTCATATTTCTTATATTGATATGATCATTGTTATTAATACTACGCAAGTCATTAGCTATCACCTACTAATACATATTTCCCACCCTAATTAGAAGAAAGAAGAGATGCAGCATAGCTGGGAGTTCCTAGGTCTTTGGTACAAAGGATACTGAAGGAACGAAAATGGCATCGCTTTAAGGTGCACCTACACCAACAGCTGTATGGAAACGATTACCCAAATCGGGTGAAGTTCTGCAAACTAGTGTTAAATAAAGTAGGCGTAAATCAGTACTTCATCAAGCAGATTTTGTGGGGAGATGAATGCTATTTCGCCAATGACGCCGCAGTGAACAGACATAATCTGCATTACTGGTCTCTTGCAAGTCCTCACTGGTTACCGCCATATCACATGCAAGAGCACTGGCGTGTTAACGTATGGTGCGGAATTCTAGGAGACCACATCATTGGACCAGTTTATTGGCCTCCCACACTACCTGGTCACCAGTATTTGCAGTTCTTACAAAATGAGATGGACCTTGGACGTCTCCTAGAAGACATCCCGCGTCAGCTTTGAGGCGCTGGTTTCAGCACCACGGCTGAAACACCGTAAACACTGTAAAGCGAGATCATCTAATTTAACGCCCTTGGTTTTTTTCTTATGGGATTACATCAAATCCTGGATGAACGACACAGAACTGGAAAAACCAAATGTGTTGAAAGAACGAAAACGTCGTATGTGCGCTTCAGTATCAGCAGAGATGTTAAGAGCTATCCAAGCTAATACCGAGAGGCTCTTATACGAGTGTATCCAACAAGGTGGACATGCATTTGAACGTTTGTATTATGCCTAATGTAATAAGGAAAATGTGACAGTCTATAACATAAGTTTATCACATCATGCATTATATAGATTATATGCATTATAGATAGAATACCTTTTCTTTCATATTGCCCATTATTAATCACGAATTGTTGCATCATATGTTGGTTTTAAATTAGTGTTGTATATAAAGACGCACGCCTCCTACAATAATCAAGTTGTCTTTTGATTAACTGTAGGATAAATTATAGCTGTAAATTATGTGGTTTCAAGCACCAGTATTAGGTTTACAAACGTCTCCACCCTGTTGATTTGGAGTCCCCTATACTTATCTGGCTACGTCTTCCTCTTGGCGTCTGTGATATCCGGGATTAACTAATGTCAAAAATAGACGCAGTGCGTGAGCCACCTGGTACATATGGTAACATATTTTCTTCAAATATTGGTTACAGTAGTAACTTTTGTGTAATAAAGTACGATATTTTCCTGTCTCATACCTTTACTTTAAGTTTACATGGAGTTAAGCACCATGGGGCTACTGTAATAGTGAAAATGTCATTCCCTTTACCCTGTAATAAGCTGTGTGATCACCTCGGACGGCCAGTTCATTTGCATACCTACATTACGGGGGCAGTATGAGGTTATCAAACAGCTCTTGAGGGATATCTGGCCTCCCTTGCATGCAATTTACAGCCCTGCAACAGTTGTGAGAGGTGCTGGCCTGGCTGCAATGAGTCTGCCAAGGCTCAATCGGATTTAAGTGCTGTGAACAAGCTGGCCACTTCATTCGTTCAGTTTCCTCAGTTTCAAGCATGTTGTGCAGCAGTGCATGTATGTGGGGAAGAAACTTATCTCCTAAGGCACTGTTAGAACTTTCATGCGATTGCGTGCCTTGGCATGTAAGCATCTTTCCAGGATTTTAGATCAATACATGTATTTGCTTTAGTTCTACCGCAGCGGTTTCTGATAGGTAGTGTACGTGTGTATATATTCTTCCAATTGCTACACATCTGTTACATTTGCACTATTCATTTTGAGGACAGTGGCCTTGTTGTAGATGCTCCTCAGTGCATATTCTGTGAAACACACTTGTCCAGATTACTTTTCTAATTAAACTTGCTGGCAGATTGAAATTATGTGACATAACGGGGTTCGAACTTGGGACGTCTGCCTTTCGCGGGCAAGCGCTCTATTAATTGAGATATCCGGCAGGAATTACGGCCAGTCTTCAGACCCTTACTTCACTCAGTACCTCGCCTCCCAAATTTCTAAACTTCACAGAAATTCTGCTTCTCTCATGTTAGTGATGTTTTCGCTTGATCTTATGATGTCTGTAGCACACAATATTTTGTGAGGATTTCTATTTTTGATTTGCTGAGTCTGCCATTCCAACAATTAATTTGAGCTCAGACTTTCCTAGCTCTTGCCGTCTTCAGAGATATTGCAAAATTATGTGTTGCTATGGACGTAGCGACATCAAAATTAAATAACAACACATGCTGAGCAAGGTTTTGTATTTGACACTCGTGTGACAGGTAGAAATTATAATCAGGAAGAAACACAGACTTTGAGTTGATAAAATAGGAAAATATAATTTTGAGCCCTTATGACGTGTACTACCTCTTAAAATAATTACTTATAGTTACGTTAAACTGACCCCAGGGCGTAGCCGGAGTGTGGTCGGAGAATGGGGAGGGGGGCGTGGATGCGCCAGAGGATTAAAACCTCTCCTGAAACGGTAACGAAGTTACAAAAAAATTCTGTTGCAGTATTAATCAATCCAGGCGATACCGAGGGTCGTTGGGCTACGTAGCAGAAGATTTGCCGTAAGCCCTTACACGTCAACAATATAGACCAATATAATCCTGGTCATTGATTCGCTCTTGGCGAAGACGTACACACCTAGGTAGAATAACGGCTCTTCGTGCTTGAGACCATAAAGGCACTGACCGTCTAGTTTCACTGTGGGTTATGATTATTTTTTTTATTTATTTTATTTTGCCACTATCTAGGTTTCCTTTGACTGCTCTTAGTAGATTGGGGTCACCTGTTCTCCTCAAGGAGAAGCCAACCGCATGAATTTTGTTAAAGTGCGTGACTAATTCGATCGGAGATTCTTTGTTGTAGTTGACGATCCGGTCAATCCTGAATGGCAATTGTACTTCAGAAATTCAAGCAGCCATTCAGCACAATAAATAGTGATTACGTTGTTACTCTTTTACTTAATGACCGCGATATTACTTGGTGATCCTTCTCAAAGGAATAGCTGAAGACGGATTTAGACACTACGGCCTTATTTTTATCTTCTCCACTGTAGGTCGTGTCCGTTCAACGAGCGTCTGAACACCCCCATTTCCCACTAACAGCCTTAACCTCCGACCAAAATTGCAGTTTGTGAGAAGACTGTGATAGTGTTTTACTTCGCAAGTTAGTGAATAAGTCACGCAAGGCCTTTCTCGTTGGTAGCATTGTTTCGAACTTTCATGTTAGTACTTTAGGATATAGTTTGTCTTGATCATATCGTGGATAGTATGTAGAGTCTCGATGTTACTTGTGCACCATATTGGGTCTCTTTCATATAGTTCTTTGAGTCAAATATTCAAAATATCCATTTGTCAAAAACAACTTCCAAAATCGAATCCTGTCTACACTTACGACTGATAAAAAGTTTCTCAGACTTTAATCTCCTGAGAACAAATCACTTTAGAGAACAAAACGAGACAAAAATCAATGTTTCTGTACTGTGGGTCATGAAACTACTGCCATTGGTTTCATAACGGACTAAGATTTCATCTGGAGAGAACGTGGAACAGCCCAGCTTATGAGCAGAAACATCACCATAACATGTTGGTGAATGAATGGTTTGGGCAGGAGTCACTATTGGCGAACGTACACTATGGCGCTTTGATTTCTCAGAGGTGTAGAGAAGAGGTCCTTAGACCTTTTGATGTGCCCAACACTGGCGCCATATGAGATGGAATCCTTCTGGTGGACGATAACTCTCATCCTCACAGAGCCGTGCTGGTAGACAACATGTTTGAAGCTGAAGGAATATGACGAATGGAGTGACAAGCTTCTTCACCCGACTAGAAGTGGAGCATATCTGAATGCACTAGGCAGACGCATTTCATCTAGACCAGTACCTCCCACTATGGTTGCAGAGCTGGATATTACACTCATGGAAGAATGGCCAAATATCCCTTAAGAGCTGAGTGGTAACATTGTATCGTCCATGCCACGCAGGTGTGCTACTATAGTGACCGTCCGTGATGATCACGCACTATATTAGAGGGTAACATGAATAATTTCTATTATGGTAACCCATGGTGCCTCTCTGTTAAGTAAACGGGATGTAAACCTTAAATAAAGACTTTGAGACAGCAAAATATCGTACTGTATCAAACTGGAGCTTTTCTTTTATTTCGTTTTGTTTTATTTGTATTAATATTTTTAAACTGAGTAGACATAATTTATTTCGGAATATCTGATGCGAGATGAGAGTTAGAACTCTAGTGCTAAACAATACTTATTTCTTACCACTTTCCTATTACATAAACTATTTTAACATTTGGTGCTGCTCTAAACAATAAAAAATAATCAATAAAATTGTACACATACATATCGCACTTTTATTACAATTCATCTATACTACCCAATCTTTATGAGATTACCCTGACGTAGCTTCCTGCTCATAGTGACATCTTTTGATTCAGGAGGCTCCCGTCTCTCTTGTTATTCACGCGCAACCTGATATCTGAAGCAAAAACTGAATTTAATGTGATATGGCTTATTACAACAAGAGAGATCTACACGGACGTCATCACTACTGAATCTCCCACTGATGCTAACGTTCAGGCATCTGTCGTATTTGTGAAGCAATCTGTGAATATCAAACGCACAACCACTCGTTTTTATTTTCGGGTCGGTTCTATTAAGTACGTGAGACCTCAGGAATTAGTGACAATTACATCTTCTCTATGGTAACCTGCTTACTAAAGACTTTGGTTTATTACATACAATTCATAACTTGACTTGGGTGAATAATCTTTCAACAATATTTAATACTAGCTATAAACCCGGCGTTGCCCAGGTGTTTATTTATTCTACACTCTCGTAGTCCACATCCTCTCCCCCCCCCTCTGCATCCACCTCTTTCTCTCCCATCTCTCTGTTTCCACCTTGCCCTATCTCGGCAACGTTTTCTGCAAGGTACCCTCTGTCATGTACCATACAAACATTTATGTAGGTACCCATTTGACCTTCCACTTGGTTTTAAGGTGATGTGTGCAAACGTTCATAAAGATCAGGGATAAACTATGCATTTTACCAAAGTCTGTAAGTTAAGTGCCCTCCATCATGCACCGAACGGAACTTTATACCGACAGTGACATTCCTCTTGTTTTTAAGGTACAGTGTGCAAAATTTCATCAATATCGGAAGAAAACTATAGATTTCTATGCAATAGAAACGCAGGGTCACACTGAAAAACGCACTTTGTTGTTCTCAAATATTCCACTGTTATTTCATACAGCCCTTGTTCTGAGAATAACGGAAACAAAAAAAGAATCTGTGAAATCGGACGAGCCATTCTCATGTTATGAGGCAACCAAGGTATTTAGGGATCAATTTCTATGTTGCACAGTACCCTCCCCCATGTACCGTATGAAACTGAGGTTAGACGGTAACCTTCCTCATGTTTTTAAGGTCAAGCATGCGAAATTTCGTGAAGATCGGAATGAAACTGAAGATTTCGTGAGTCTGTAGGAGAAGTAAGCTCCACCAAGCACCTATCAAAAAATACTTTCTTAGCTGACTATATGTAATGCTAACTTTATTTGATACAAGGTCATTCTTTATGCGACAGTTTTACGGCACCTACAGCGAAACTGTTGTGAGTGGTAGATTACTTTTCGTTTCATCATTTTGTGGGCGGAGAGGAGGGGGGGATTCAGTTACAAAACGCTTCATAAACGTCCGAAATTACATGGAAACTACTCCCATTTTCCAATAATTGACGCATAAATCTGCGTATTCTCACGCCGTGGCCTCTCATTATTTATGACGTCATATCTCGTGAGCTATGTGTCATGCTCTTTTGTTTTTGGGTCAGAAATTTTCGTGGGCCTACGGTGAACGGTTGACCAAAGTTTTACTGCAATCGAATGAATGGCTTATGAAAACACTAGCTGCTCCCAGCGGTGTTATCCGCGGTTCAATAGTCAGACATTAAAGTGCCAAGAAAGGGCATAAATTACTACATGACTGTTTGCGACATTGTTAGCACGGAATATATAATTGTCTTGGAACGGATGGAGAGCCAAAAATCTATTGCAATACGTCCCTGTAAACGACGTTTCGAGACTTCAGAGTATACGTAGAGATTTCTAGCTCTCGATACGCGGGAGCAGCCTACTTTGAGCTGTCCGTGCGAGAAACATGGGGCGGCCAGATGAATACCTGCCACTTTTAATGTTTGTCCTTGACTCTTGTTTATAGTAATCGAGAAGGCCATTTTCATTGGGAACTGTTACCGTTTAAACTGGAATGGCAAGTATTCTGGGACGATGGGAATTAGTGGTATTAATACAGTCTCTCCCTTGGCTCCACCGGTGATGATTTTGGTCTGTACGATATGCCTTCTCAGGTCCGTGATGCGTAACCTGGTTCCATTGCATAATCGTGATGCATCCAAGTTACGCAACAATAAAACAAGCACACCAATCTTCATCTCCAACTTGTGGGATGGCACCCCTGACAGTAAGTAACTACAATAACAACAATACGGTAATCGAAAACAAATGCCAAGTAAAGGAACAAAATAGACAGCAAACCTAACGGAGAAAAGTAACGAAATAAACAACAAACCAAACGGAGAAAACTAATGAGATAAAAAAGACATGTAACGGAGAAACGAACTGTTGAAATCCTACAAATGCAAAGCGAACCAACAAAAGAACTAAATGCAAACGTTCGAATGCTATAAATAATCGAAATCACCAAAGAAATTATTATTCATTGAAATCCAAAGAGAATACAATTTTAAAGGATTACAATAACATCACAATGTTCGAACATCTATAATTGAAGGTGACAGTCCAATACACGTCTTCGAAAACCAAGGAGAAAACAATATTTAAGAACCTCGATAATATCACAATTGAATACACATTATACGTCCTGAGAAATATTTTCATAAGTGTTATACTGCCTGTCATCTGTTGAGTGCATTTGCTACTACTTTCTTTGCAGTTTACGTACGCTATTTATACGTGACATTTCGCGCTTTGCACACAAAATAGGGCCTGGTATCTAGATCCCATTCTACACAAAACGTCAATGTTTTTTCTTGCCATGGTACTTAGAACAAATTTTATTTAAAGTCTTCAATTTATATACATACTTCCTTCATTTGTTACAACAAATGAAAATGAATGCGGCATAAACGCCAACATTCAGATTTCTTGTGTATGTAATTATATATCAGTTAAGCCGCTTTGGCAGTATCCAAGAATCTTTTTGTATATTCGAAAGTAAAAAAGATAACAATAACAAAGAAAAATTTTCACTATAGCAGGACCCGAACCATTGCCCAGAATAACAGAAGTCTTAACCCTCGCGGCTAAACATGACATACCCTACGATACACTTATGCTGTTGTATTACTAGCTTCTTACAACCGTTAAGTATTTCTATGGATATATTTCGAACAAATAACTTGTAATAAACGTTTTTAAAAGTAGCCTATGTCCTAATCTAAGACATAAGAAAGTTCTATATGAAATTCCATCTAAATCAGTGCTGTAGTTTTAGCGTGATGCGGTAACAAACATACAAACTTTCGCATTTATAATATGTATAGGATAAGCATTACGTCAAGTCTTCACGTTGAAATTAATAAATATTACTTGTAACTATCGAAATATATTTATTATACGTGTTTGTAATTGTAGCCGTTGGTTGTTTTATAAAATATGTACCGAACGTATACGAACATGTTGGTTAAGGGACAAGCGACAAATTTTCCCGAATGTATGCCCGGCAGCAGGAAAAAATATTACCGTCAAAGAAAAAAAATGTTGTGTCTGCAATGTTTCACTTTCATTGCTTGATTTGACATTAATTTTGCAAATGTAACCGAATACAGTGAAGCCATAACATCGCAAATTGCGATTTATTTCATTCATTTGAACGCTGTAATTCGGCAAATATATATATATATATATATATATATATATATATATATATATATATATATAATATAATTACGCCTACTCAAAATTATTTTTTATCGAGAACTGATGGAATTATGTATTAGCTTAAAAATATTTCACTTAGAGGGATAGGATGAGCGAGGTTTCACTTCTTGTTATTTTAACTTTGCATGTGGTGTAGTATCTGTCAGGTAGTAAAGAAACATTTGGTGCTAATAATCAGTTGCAGTCAGAGTGCAGTCTCGTTCATTTGAGCCGTGTTACTCCCAGCGCTGCCCCGTATTGGCAGACAGTGATTTGATTAGTAGCTGCTGTAGCTGCACCTCTGAAGCGTCAAACAGTATTGGATGTGGTGGGAGTAGCGGTTACACATAAGCAATGCTTCCCTAATGCAATGAGATTACAAGGCAGACAGCCGCCAATGTACAGTCACTGAACGTAATAGGAGAGATGTTATAACCCACTAGGTTTGAACAACAGCTTGTGGCTAGACTGTAGCAATTCATGCTTCCCCAATTATGAAAATTAAAGCCACTGCCATATTGTTAAACAAATAGCAATAAATATTGCCTTTTAATTTGTACAGGAAGGCTGTGAAGTATCTAGTTCATCTCCTTTCATTAATGTTAACAACTTTAGAGATTGTCATGAGTTTTTCAATTTCGTAATGAGATAAGGAGGTTGTAGTTATTGTAAGTATTAAAGCAACTTAAATCACTTAACAAAAGGAAGTCTCCCGGTTCCGATTGCATACCAGTTTGCTTCCATTCAGATTATACTGATGAGCTAGCTCCTTTCCTAACTATCTCATACAACCGCTCACTCAGGGAACGTTTCTTACTCAAAGACCGGAAAGTTGCACAGGTCACTGCAGTATTCAAGAAAGGCAATAGGAGTGATCCGCAAAGTTACAGCCCTGTTTCATTGACGTCAGGTTTGCAGCAGGATCTTAGAACATATAATTTCCTCAAATTTTATCACCTACCTCGAAGGGAACGCCCTGTTGACCCATTATCAACACACATTCAGAAAATATCGTTCCCTTGATACGCAGCTAGCCCTTCACTCACATGACGTAATGAGTGGTAACGACAAGGGATGTCAAATAGATCCCGTATTTCTAGATTTGAGGACACTGTACCTCAGAAGCGTATTCTAATCAAAATGCGTGCTAATGGAATATCGCCACAGTTGTGCGACTGGATTCATTTCCTGTCACAAACGATAACCTTCAATAGGGCTTTTGTATGTGACTGAGCTGCTTAACGCGTGATCCTTGGAACTCGATTTACGTAATGTAATCCGAGTAGAACGTAGTTCTTCTGTAGAAGATATGCGTTATTGAAATCTTCGTCAGGGCTCATTTAATAAAGCTCCGCAGCTGATTGGCTGTGCATTTTAATGATTGGAAGTTTACTCATAGATGCTACTAATCACTGTGTTCAAGATTACATTATTGGTGTAACTCCTTCACATTTATTTCATAATTCCTTGCGAGTCCTTGGTATTCAATGCATCTAATACGTACCGCGTACAGTTTTAGCCTCCTGTCTTGTTTTTATTTATTTATTTAGTATTTTCAAAGTAACTGCGGCGACATCAGTCCCCAAACTTACAAACTACTTATAATCTGTTGTTGTTGTGGTCTTCAGTCCAGAGACTGGTTTGATGCAGCTCTCCACCCTACTCTATCCTGAGCAAGCCTTTTCATCTCCTCATAAGAACGACAACCCACATCCACTTGAATCTGCTTACTATACGCGTCTCTTGGTCTCCCTCTGCGATTTTTACCCCACACACTTCCCTCCAACGCTAAATTCACAATTCCTTGATGTCTAAGAATGTGTCCTACCAATCTATCCCTTCTTTTAGTCAAGGTATGCCAGATATTTCTTTTCTCCTCAATTCGGTTCAGTACCTCCTCATTAGTTACGCGATCCACCCACCTAATCTTCAGCATTCTTCTGTAGCACCACATTTCAAAAGCCTCAATCCTCTTTCTGTCCACACTGCTAATCGTCCATGTTTCACTCCCATACAAGGCAACACTCCATACAAATGCCTTCAGAAAGGACTTCCTTAGGCTTAAATCAATATTCGATGTTAACAAATTTCTCTTTTTCAAAAACGCCTTTCTACCCATTGCCATTCTGCATTTTATATCATCTGTACTGCGACCATCATTTGTTATTTTACTGCCCAAGTAACAAAACTCATCTACCTCCTTTATTGTTTCGTTACCTAATCTAATTCCTTCAGCATCACCTGATTTTCTTACACTGCACTCCATTACCCTAGTTTTACTCTTGTTAATGTTCATCTTATATGCACCTTTAAGCACACTATCCATTCCGTTCAATTGCTCTTCCAGGTCCTTTGCTGTATCTGACAGAATTACTATGTCGTCGGCAAAACGCAATGTTTTTAATTCTTCACCCTGAACTTTAATTCCTTCTCCAAATTTCTCCTTGCTTTCCTTTATAGCTTGCTCAATGTACAAATTGAACAACATTGGGGAAAGGCTACAACCCTGTCTTACTCCTTTCCCAACCACTGCATCCCTTTCATGCCCTTCAACTCTGACAACCGCTGTCTGGTTTTTGTACAAGTTGTAAATAACCTTACGCTCCCTATATTTTACTCCTGCTTGCTTCAGAACTTGAAAGAGTTTATTCCAATCAACATTGTCAAAAGCCTTCTCCAAATCTACAAAAGCTAGAAATGTTGGTTTGCCTTTTCTTAATCTATCTTCTAGGATAAGGCGTAAAGTGAGTATTGCCTCCCGTGTTCCTACATTTCTCCTGAACCCAAACTGATCTTCCCCGAGGTCGGCTTCTACCAGCTTTTCCATCCTTCTGTATATAATTCGTGTTAATATTTTGCAACCATGACTTATTAAACTGATAGTTCTGTAGTTTTCACACCTGTCTGCACCCGCTTTCTTTGGAATGGGGATTATAACATTTTTCTTAAAGTCTGAGGGTACTTCACCTGTCTCATACATCTTACACACAATGTGAAACAATTTTGTCAAGGCTGGTTCTCCCAGAGACTTCAGTAGCTCTGACGGGATATCATCTATTCCAGGGGCCTTGTTTCGACTTAGATCTTTCAGTGCTCTGTCAAATTCATCTCTCAGTATAGTATCTCCTATTTCATCATCATCTACAACCTCTTCCCTTCCTACAATAGTGTCTCGAAGTTCGTTTCCTTTGTAGAGCCCCTCTATATACTCTTTCCACCTTTCAGCTTTCCCTTCTTTGCTGAGAACTGGTTTTCCATCAGTGTCCTTGATATTCATAGAGCTGTTTTTCTTATCGCCAAATGTTTCTTTTATTTTCCGGTAGGCTGTATCTATTTTTCCCTTATTTATACATTCTTCTACATCCTTGCATTTGCCTTCTAGCCAGTCCTGCTTAGCCATTTTGCACTTCCTGTCAATCTCATTTCTTAGTCGTCTGTACTCCATTTTGCCTGTTTCATTTACTGCATTTTTATATTTTCTCCTTTCATCGATTAAATTTAGTATCTCCTGTGATATCCAAGGATTCTTTGTAGGTCTTTCCTTCCTACCTATTTTGTCCTCTGCTGCCTTCACTATTTCATCTCTCAATTTTACCCATTCCTCCTCAACTGTTTTATTTTCCCCTGTTTCTGTCAATTGTTGCCTGAAGCTCCCTCTGAAATTCTTAAGAACTTCAGGTTCCTTCAATTTATCTAGGTCCCATCTCCTTATTTTCCTACCTTTCTGTAGTTTCTTCAGTTTCAGCCTACAGTTCATAACCAACAAGTTATGGTCAGAGTCTATGTCTGCCCCTGGGTATGTCCTACACTTCAAAACCTGGTTCCGAAATCTATGTCTTACCATTATAAAATCTATCTGGTATCTCCCGGTGTCTCCTGGTCTCTTCCACGTATACAACCTTATTTTGTGATTCTTAAACCAGGTGTTTGTTATAACTAAATTATGTTCCTGCAAAATTCTACCAGGCGGCTTCCTCTTTCATTCCTTTTGCCCAGACCATATTCACCCACTATCTTCCCTTCCCTTCCTTGTCCTACTACCGAATTCCAGTCTCCCATAACAATTAAGTTTTCCTCTCCCTTAATTGTCTGAATAATTTCCTTTAGCTCCTCATATATTTCTTCGATCTCCTCATCATCGGCAGAGCTAGTTGGCATATAAACCTGTACTACTGTTGTCGGTGTTGGCTTCGTATCTATCTTGACAATGATAATACGATCGCTGTGCTGGTCATAGTAGTTTACCCGCATTCCTATTTTCTTATTCATTATCAATCCTACTCCTGTGATACCCCCAACTGATTTTGTATTTATAATCCTGTACTCACCTGACCAGAAATCCTGTTCATCCTGCCACCGAACTTCACTAATCCCCACTATATCTAACTTCAACCTATCCATTTCTCTTTTTAAATTTTCTAATTTTCCTACTCGATTAAGGGATCTAACATTCCACGCTCCGACCCGTAGAATGCCAGTATTGTCTTTCCTGATGATCACATCCTCCTGAGTAGTCCCCGCCCGGAGATCCGAATGGGGGACTATTTTACCTCCGGAATATTTTACCCGAGAGGATGCCATCATCATATGTTCATACAGTAGAGCTGCATGTCCTCGGGAAAAATAACGGCTGTAGTTTCCCCTTGCTTTCAGCCGTTCGCAGTAGCTGTGTGGCAAAGCCACATTAGCTGATGTTACAAGGCCAGCTCAGTCAATCATCCAGACTGTTGCCCCTGTAACTACTGAAAAGGCTGCTGCCCCTCTTCAGGAACCACACGTTTGTCTGGCCTCTCCACAGATACCCCTCCGCTGTGGTTGCACCTACGGTACGGCTATCTGTATCGTTGAGGCACGCAAGCCACCCCACCTCGGCAATGTCTGTGGTTCATGGGAGTGGATTTATAATCTAACTTATACTAAAGATAGCACAAACATTCATGTCCGAGGGAGGATTCGAACCCTCGACGGGCAACGGCCTCGCGGATAGCATAGCGCCTAAATGCGCTCGGCCACTACGCCACGGCTTTCTTTTTATTTTTTCTCGTGAACTATCTACACGATTAGGAATAAGTAATTTACTCGTTATTACGTTGCAGTTGCAACTACATCCATGTTTGCTGTTTTTCTAGGCTTTGTGCTACGCAAACCCTTTCACTGTTATAAATAAGAACGATACTCAAGATGCGGGTAATTAATAATATCATTTAAGTGTGCTTGCATAAAATACATATGTTCACACAAATGAAGAGACATCCGCTCTCTATAGCTGAATTCTATAAAACAGTGCTTCTACATGTTCAATGGTGCACACTAATCCTACAAAACTTTTCAACGACATTGTGATGTAAAACTCTGATATATACAGCACAATTTCTTCCGTTGGATTGAATTTGTGAAAGAATGCTCCTTGTGTCGGAATTTTTTATTCTGCGTATGGGTCAGATCGCATTTACCAATTGTTTTAATCAGTATTATGACGTGGTTTTAGTATTTTGAAACCATAAGCGCTTGATTATCACTACTTAGTAGTTTTGCCTTCTTCAACCTAAACACACTTACTTTAAACTGTAGACAACTGCTCCAATAATTGCAGAATATAAGCAACGAAAACGTGAAAGTGTGTGCACTTCAACTAATTTCAAATGTTCAAATGTTTGTAAAGCTTATGGGACTTAACTACGGGGTCATCAGTCCCTAAACTTACAAACTACTTATGAACTACTTACGAACTAGGACGGCACAAATATCCATGCCCGAGGGGGGATTCGAACCCCCGACCGTAGTGGCCGTGCAGACCGTGACTGAAGCGCCTCAGTCTCCTCGGCCACCGCGGCCGGCTCAACTAATTTGGCCCAGCTGGTACACATTATGCTGAAGAGCGCAGTGCCTAATTAAATTAAATGATAATAAAGTTCCGGTGGTGCACAGTAAAGGGTAAGCAAACTTTAATGCCTGCTACACATGTGATTATATTAGACGCCAATTTTTTAATTCTGTTTACAAGATAAATCTTGACTATTACATTAACTACGCTAGAAGGTCTGTAATGCTACCATTTGTTAACATAATAGAATGTACTGCAGTACAGTACAGTAGGTAAAGTAATTGAAAATAAACAGTTACTAATAACCATATGTAGTCAACCACGCATTGCTGTTGCATGTTGCAGATAAAACGGAAACGATAGGAAAAGATCAAATACATATTTCTAGTATGTGTAATATTGTAATTCTATGTGAAGAGGGTGAGGTATACAGCCTACACTCCTTGCTCCCATTATTTGTAATCTAATTCCTCTCCCCCCCCCTCCACCCCTCTCCGGTTGCTCTATCCATAGCCGCCTCACTCCTCTGCATCTCCACCTCCCATTCCTCCATATTCCATCGCCTTGTCCATCCGATTCGTCTTATCTCTCTTTCTAATAATCTCCACCTTCTTTTCCCTCTCCCCGCTCATGTTCGCGACATGCTTTGCCCCTTGATCTCTCCCTGCTGCCTGCGTAGTTTCGTCTAAATGCACCGAGCGCGGTCGTGTAATGGTAACGCACTGTGCTGGCCTTCGGGAGGACGGTGGTTGAATTCGGCCTCCAGCCATCCAGACTTTGCTGTTCCCTGCTTTCTCTTAATCGCTCCAGGAAAATGCCACGATGATTTCTCTGAAACGGCGCAGTCGATTTCCATCCCCATTCTTACCAATGATTCGCGGGTGAGCTCCGTCTGTTATGACCACGTTGTCAACGGGGCTTCAACCAAAATATTTCTTCCTTCCTCTATCTCCTCTTACTATTTTAACTAGAAAAGCCTTGTAATAATCCGTTCAAAATCTTATATCTAAAGATCAAGCACGTGTTTCAATGGACCAATTTTTTTTTTTTTTTTTTTTTTTTTTTTTTTTTTTTTTTTTTTTTTTTTTAGGTAAGAGTCATGTACGAATTTATACAAATTTTTAGTTAGAAACGTTGTTATAATAATTTCGGAAAGTTACATGATCTAGGTTATGTATCACATATTACAGAACACGTACAAGAAATCCCTCCCGTAGTATAATACCAATTTGTGCCCAAATTTAAAAGAAATCGGCCGAGAAATTCCGATGATTAAAGATTTTTAAATGAATAATTAAATTTTACACATTTACCGGGTGCAGTTGAAGTATGTAGATAGTAATATACGGGATACAAAGCTACATTGTGTCAAAATGTTAACGCAATCTATGAAGTACTTTCGAGGATTTGAGATTTTGAACAAACGCACATTTACATTTCTGTTTATGGTGATGTGGTGTAACCTCCATTCTGTAAATAATCGACAAAGGGTATTAGTGAAATTTTATTAAAGAGTACATGAACTCAGTATGTCTGAACTAAAACAATGGTGGAAAGAATACTGAAACAAATTTCCACCACTTCTTTATCGCAGTTATAATTTTTAACATATAGGCTAGTAATTTTTTTGTCCAATATCGTAGCATTGGCAACATATGTATCGCTTTAACATAGCAGACAGTCAGGGAACATCTAATAACAAACAAGTCCAGATACTTTCTCTTAAGAGACAAACTTGAGCTAAATATAGATATAGGCTTCCGCGGCCATTGTCACTTTCAATGAAGTTTTTAGGGTATTAGACCGTATTGTCATCGTATAAAACCAACCGACGCTTCAGCCACTGTTGCACGTCGCCTTCTTCAGGGTATTCGTCTGACTGCTGATTGTGGGAGAGCTCTCCCACAATCAGAAGTCAAATGTTCAAATGTTTGTAAAGTCTATGGAACGTAACTACGGGTTCATCAGTCCCTACAATCAGGAGTCAGACGAATACCCTGAAGATGGCGATAGTGGACGAAACGTCAATTGGTTTTATACGATGACTATGCGGTCTAATACCCTAAAGAACTTTATTGAAATTTGACCTAGGTCGCCTGTCAAAATCATATCATGGCTCTAGTACGGCTCTAGTACGGTACGTGTACATAAGAGGGGTGTGACTCCAATCAGGAGTCAGACGAATACCCTGAAGATGGCGATAGTGGACGAAACGTCAATTGGTTTTATACGATGACTATGCGGTCTAATACCCTAAAGAACTTTATTGAAATTTGACCTAGGTCGCCTGTCAAAATCATATCATGGCTCTAGTACGGCTCTATTACGGTACGTGTACATAAGAGGGGTGTTTCTAAAATTTTGACATATTGTACTGAAACCTCATTCTGAGGTTTTTACCATCCACCCTTTGCTCACTGCCCACCCCAAAAATTTTAGATACGAATTTCCTTCCTGCTTCACAAAAGACGCCATTGCAGTGCCTACGGTGGAAGCATGAAGTGGCAGACGTGCGTTCCATCTGGCGACAACACTGTAGTGAAGTTTGTGCCGCACATCTTGACTCCTAAACCAAACAATAACGCGCGTGAATACTCCTGAGATTCTGGCGCCATATCAGAGATTGCGCAGCCGGTCCCGATGGAGGTTCGAGTCCTCCTTCAACCATGGGTGCGTGTGTAGTCCTTAGAATATGTTGAACATCAAGTAGCTAGTAGGATTAGGGATCGATGACCACAGTAGATAAGTCCAACTGAATTACAGATTTTTTTTTTTTAAAACAACAACGACATGATGGTGGACCGTGAATTGACTTAAATTCTTAACACAGTACTTTCCTTGCCACATCCATCATGGGCGACGAGACTTGGTATTAGCAGTACGAACTCTCGACAGAATGACCATGAGCAGATTAAGATCGTTAGGCATTTATGTCCGCAGGCAATGCCCGCGTGGTCAAAGGCGGCATGCTGCCAACGGGGAGGCCGTACCCGCAGGGTGTCGAGTCCTCTCTTGGGAATGGGAGAGCTTTTATTTATTTATTTATTGCATCTATTGGCAGGAAATTCGCAACTGGATTTAAGTCGCCTTGTTACAAGTCGTTTCAGTTGACTCCATTTCGGAAACATGCGTATCGATGATCATGAATGATGATGAGAACACTCAACATCTATTCCCCTGCCGGAAATCTAACCCACGCCCTCTACGTGGTAGTAAGCGCTTTGATGGCATATCGGGTGATAAGTGGGTTTATAAAACCAAACATATGATACCTTGCCATCAATTAGGGGATCAGTGGAGATATCTAGGTTTTGAAGTACTGTCATCGGCAGAATGAACCAAAACTGTTCGACGCCTATTTGTCGGTTCTACGGAATAGAAACGACAATACGGTAACCTAGATAGTGGTAATAACAGAAAGTTCCCACAGAGGGGGTAAATGTTTAGTTTTAATTAAACGAATGACAGAAGCATTTGGGTTAAGATAGTGTAGTGAGCAGGTTGTGCACTGACACAACAACGTGACTCACCCGAAGCTATAGCATGGAGGTCCATAGGAAGTCTGTAAGCGGGACAGACACAGAGGGAGGTGTTTGCAGTTTTTGGAATGTCCCGAACTGTAATTTACGGACCCGGATGCGATGACAACAGGAACCTTTAAAAGAAAGCAAGACCAAGGTCATCCACGGGTACCATCCTACATCCTAAAGAGACGATCGTTATCTCCAGTTTACAGCCCGTCGAGACACGAGGCTGAATGCATCTCAGCTGGAACGCACACTCCAGTCAGCAAACAAGACGCGCCATGTTACCTCAAACAGTATGAAATCGCTTTCGAAAATGTGACCTGAGTGTATCTTGACTTAGGGTGGCAATGTGGCCTCTATGCACGGAAGCGTATGGTGTATATCCCATTAAACGCACATCACCGTTTAGCCCGAAGAAACTGACTGTGGAACATCAGGATTGGCAGCGGGATATCTTCACAGATAAGCCAAGATTTTGTATTCAGCAGGATGATCGTCATTGCCTCATATAGACTCGAAACAGTCCAGATTACCTGCAGGATATAATTTCAAAGTAAACGACGAATGATCTGGCCAGGAGTCAGTATTGGCGGATAGATGGACGTCCACGTTGTTTGCAATGATACTTTGACTACTCAGAAGTTTAGAGACGAGATCGTTCGATCTCTTATTGTGCCCGACGCTGGGGCACAGCATTCCGCAGAAAGGCTCCTTAAGCGCTATACCATTCCACCGCGGCTTCTTCAAATCGTTTGTCATAATACGGAATACTCGTGGCTTGAGACAGTTCCTTACTAGAATCATTGCTATCTTCTCCAAGAACATTTACAGCTACTGTCACTCTTTGTTTATAATTTGCCGTTTATGGCCTCCCGAGTGTAACACAATAGACGGTGCTGATACGAACAAAGGGAAAACAATTAACCCAAAGGAGAATTGAGATAAGGGCCACAGTAAATTCAATACAGACCACGTATAGTGTTGTGGATTTCTGTGGGGTTTCTGCCACATTATAGATCTTGATGTTCGACCTCTGGCATTCTACCGTTACATTCTCTGGGACCCCTGCATAGGCCGATCTATCACTCGCCAATATTGAGTACACAGAAATAATATATATATATATATATATATATATATATATATATATATATATATATATATATATATATATATATAACAACTTTTGATTCTTTCACAAGTTCTCAACTACAGCTGACGATTTTCGTTGCTGTTCCATCGACCGATCCACAGTAATACCAACCTGTGAAATGTTTCAGGGAAATTCCGCGATCCAGAATTTACAAAAATAGTACTATCACTCAATTGATCGATTTTATTGCTTTGATTATGACCGGTTTCTAGTTAGCTTGTCATCTTCAAATTATGCAGTTGCTGAGTAATTTGTCCCTGATAAATAGATATCACGACAGTGAAAACCTATATTTGCTGTGAGAAGACAGTCTGTAAGAGTTAAAATTGATCTGAATATGAAAACTGGCACGAGAACGTCATATTCAAGGCACAGAAAGCAATTTACAGGTTCAAAAGACATGACTTTTATCTTTGATTAGAGAGTCTATATTATGAGTTTTAGACTTCTAGTACTTTTGTAGTCTTCGATTTAATTAAAATTCTAAATGAAGATTGATGAAATTAATGTGTACTGGGACGCACACATATCCATATTTTAAAGAAATTTTCATTCGGGTTTATACTTCCAGCGGAGACACTAGTCCGCCCTGCCGCGTGGGTCACATAAATTACCGCGACATCAAATGATCGCCGTCTGTTAATCAAATGCACTAATTTGCTTCGTTAACTCTGGCCGCCAACGTCTGTTGATCTCACAGTGATAACTGGCACATAGCCAAAACCTTTAATACAACTGACTGATTTACCTCCTTTTTTTATTTTTTGTTACAGCACTTGATGGAATGTTATTACTTGTTTTGAATTGTTTGTGGTAAAAGGCAAATTAAACTAGCTATATGTGGTTTAAACAGATGCGTGCGCGAAAACGAAAAAAATATAAATTGTATCAGTTTATTTATTGAGCACTGTAATGCAATCTAATCATCCGCGCTACTAGCGGAATTTTAATAATATTTGACACAATTTCCAAATTCGCTCCCTAGTGCCACTACCTTAAAACGTATGAAATAAATCAAGATTAACTACATTTAATAAACCACCTTCTGTATTCGCGATGGTTTTGATGGTGGTACGGTAACTGGTTATCGCCATCTGAGTCGAATAATTATTTATATTATCGAATTGTTAACTATTATATTCTATTTTTAGTCACAAATATTTATTTCTTCATTTGTTGTCGAAGCGTATAGGACTTATTAATATCGTAGTTTTTCACCTGAAACTAACAGAACGAAAGAGCTGGCAGATTGAATGAAATGATTTTAGGCAGAATATATGTAGAAACACAAAAAGATGAGTGAAATACTAAAGACTAGTCGCACGTTAAGGCGTTTGACCCCATGAAAAATGCAATTCCACCAGAGGCCTCAGTACTGTCTTCCGTTTCTGATGAAACAACTGCTGAAGTATGTCAGATATACAAAGAAGAGCAAATAGTGTCCATTTCGGTATGTGAATCTTCTCCAGAAAGGTATACCAATCGCATACATCACGCAATGCTGATTCTGAACTTGATCCCCTCTCTATAAACCAAAGTGAAGACACTGGGGATGACGATATTACATGTTCGTATTTCAATTCGGACTGTAAATATTTAGAGCAGACGGAGTATGCCAACGAATGTGAGGCTCTAGGAGCTGATATTTACGAAGACATTTATACGTATTGTGTTTCGATCAATTATTGTTTGAGTTAGAAAACATCTGCGTATTGTTTACGTATTGGGAGTTTAAACTGATATATTGTCTTAGTTTTTAAATTTTGTATGTGTGTTGCTTTAAACGCAATATGTTTCTCTACATTTTGAAAATTAGACCTACTTCATCATACTAATATGTTGCAATATTAAAACATTGTAGCGGATCAACAGGTAATGTTGGTTAGTAATAGTTTTGTGTAACGTATGTCAATTGTTACTTGACTCGCAGAATTAGGATACCAATTCACGGAATTAGGTTTGCACTATGACGCATTTAAGAATCTCGTCAGTCATTTAGGCGCCATTGTCACATTATTTATGCATACAACTTGCCGTTGTATATTTAAAAGTAACCAATACTCGATAAAATAAAATTAATTCTAAACGTTCAAATTATCTACATAACTTGTCATTTAAATAACTTACTTTCGTTTATGGTTACTGCGTAACATATACAATAAATAAATAAATTATAGATTTAGGAATACAAAAGTGTACTGCAATTAGAGACAATAGTTAAAAATTATGAAATTAAAACGCGACCTCAGATAAGGAACAGAGAGCGCGAAAACAGTGAAAATGTACTCAGGATAAACCTCATTTTTTTAAATATTCCGAAGGGGATGTACGCGACAGAAAAATTCGAAATAGTATGAAATGAAATGTGGTTTGTTGGGAGTAACTAACAGGTACCATTGTTGAGTAATGTATGAACTTACTCTGATTATTTAAATAACTTCAATCTAATGAGCAAGACACTTCCTATTTGTAACACTCATCATGTTAAAGTAAGATTTATAACTTTTATTAGGTAGAGTATGACAGAATTTTAAATTTTTAAATCGTGTCAGTAATTACGTAAAGCATTGAAGTTCACCCTGAAAGGTGCCTGATATTGCACCTATCTCGAAGATGAGGATTGACGGTCGACCCGAAGAACTGGAACTAATACTGTAGGGTAAACTGCAAAACTGAATTCACGCCTACACGACACACAAACCTTACTACAGACAAATCGTACGCTAGCGAATAAAGGTAAATTCTGTTTCGAAACAAATACATCCTAAGAACACGTTTTGTAATGCTATTCGTTAGTTTACAGGCTTTCTTGAATCATGATATCATGTAGACGTGTCACAATTCTGACTGTGACTTTCGTATCCTGCTGTTGACACCTATTAGTGTCCCTAAGTGTAATTTACATTAATGGGACTCGATTTCATACAACAGGAACCGTTGAAAGAAGGTAAGGCCCAGGTCGTCCACGGATAACAACAAGAGTGGACCGTTATCTCCGGTTAGCAGGCAGTCTAGACACAAAGGCTAAATGCAACAGAACTGCAACATACCCTCCAAGCAGCAACAGGACGCGCAATTTCAACTCAAACAGTCTGAGATCGCCTGCGTAAATGGGGTATTTATGCATCGACGTCTATGTTGTGTGTCCTATTGAAACCACGACACCGTTTAGCCCGCAGAAGCTGCGCGGAAGAACATGAAGTTTGCAGTCGTAACGAATTGCGCTGGGTTCTATTCACAGATGAATCAAAATTTTGTGTTCAGCCGGACATTCGCCGTTTCCTTATATGGAGATAAAATGGAACAATCCTGTTTATTTACAGGAGACATCACCATGTCGTGATGGTGGACGAATGGTGTGGGCAGGAGTCAGTATTGGCGGTCGTACAGACCTCCATGTCTTTCGGAATGGCGCTTTGCGTGCTCAGAACTATATGACGGTTTCTTTGACCTTTTTTTGTGACCTACGCTGGAGCCATGTGAGATGGATTCCTTCCGGTGGACGATAACGCTCGTCCCCATGGAGATGCACTGTTGGACAATACGCGTCAAGCTGAGGGGACTGTACGAATGGACGGACTTATAACCGACTGGGCATGTCTGGAATGCACTTGGCAGACGCATTGAAGCCAAACCAGCACCTCCTACAGCGATTGTGATTGCAGAGCTCGATATTACAATCATAAAAGTATGGCCAAATATCCCTCAAGAGCCCATTATGCTGTCCACGCCAAGCAGGTGCGTAAATGTACTGACGGTCCGAGGTAATCACACACACTGTATTAAAGGGCAACGAAATTTTCACAGTTATGGTAGCTCCATTCTAAGTAAACCACACTTAAACGTCAAGTAATGAGTTTAGATAGCAAAATATCGTACTGTATAACACACAAATTACAATTGTAACCAATATCTGAATAAAGTAGTTCGTGTATATTGTCTCCTGACCCCCAAATTGTTTTCATCAGTGTGCCTTGAACACCTGCTCTTTGATCCCGTCCCTTATCCTTGTCAGGATTTTCCATATGCTAAAGTCGAAGATTCATTATAAATATTTCGCTGCACAGCAAATTATTTAATAATTCTGGTTGTTAGATACGTTGTCGTAGTTGAATGTAAATTAATGGAGACCAAATTCACAATGAAAGGACGGATTAAGACATGAAAAGCTAAGTACAGTAAGGGTGACAGTTGCTGTTATATTTTACAATGAGAGAAAAATATTTTGCAATACGCTTGTCACCATCGTACACTGTTGTGCCTGTCGCGATAGCATATGCTTCATTCTGTGAGATAAAAGAAAGGGATACACGTACGAGTACTACGCGTTTATATTTTTATGTGGGGCGTATTATCCAGAATCTGATGTTGCCATCAAGCTCCTCTTTGAGGTAATATGGACGCAGGTAATTAAAGCAAAAAATATTTCTTATCATGAATTAGTCATTTGTGTTCCTACTTTTTTGGAAATTTACTGTTACAAACAGAGTTATGTAATATGTTGACTATGGAAGAATCCACACAGGTTTCGGCCAGGGAATGAGAAAAAGGCAAACAATTTACTGAAACACAAACTAGACGAAAGGAAGCTGTAACAGAAGTTATGATCTTTATTTATTCACTTATCATGAAACTGTAGCTTTACGTACCATTACGAATAACCTCTTTTTCTACTGTACACCTGAACACTTACTACTACCACATATCTCGGAAATGTATCGGCAAACATTTTGAAACAGTTGACTGGTAGGACATTTAACTAGCCCTAATGGTACCTCGTCCTCCAGTGCACACAGAGGACATATTACTGTGCCTGACCGATGTAAAGAATTATTATAAGATTTTTATGATGCCCCCAAAAAGGCGCGTTTTATTAAAAATTAAGTAAATTTGACTCACAGATGTAGTACCTGCCAATGCAAACGAGACGAAAAGATATTTCCGAATACGCGTTGGAGAATTTCTGAACGAGTAATTTTTCAGTGAAACTAGAGGTGACTGGGGCCATTAAACAGTGCGCAGCTCCCGTTGGTCGGACCGTCAGTGACAGCTTGCAAATACCGTCCGTTTATCTCGCCTGCCGGAGAAGTAGCAGTCCGGCGGTCGGCCACTGCGGTTAATGTTTACCATTTTGGGCGCGCACGGCGGTCGCTTTTTGCTGCCGCCAAGTGACAGCGGAGCAGTTGCCGCCAACTTCCAGATCCGCGGCACTTGGAGATTAATTTCTACCGCTCACAATTCACGGAAACAAAACGCGGCCTCCACAGCGATCCGTTTTTGTGCCCCGCAAACGAAATTTGTAACTTTTCTTGCCGCCGAGGCGAAGTTCTCGTCTGCTGAATTCCGTGGGTTGGGTAATTAATGCAAATAGCATCAGCTGGAAAACCAATGCGCGCAAAGCGTTTGAGAAAAACAAAATCCTGCCCAGGATGCCAAAGTTTCCTCCTCTTCTCTAAATACTTAACTGTGAATTAAGCACAGCTTTCTTCACGTATCTTGATAATGCAATGTATTTAGTTCGCGGTGTCCACTATGCATATGTCAGTTGTTCTAGATATTTTAATCGAACTATTTCAAAGATCA
Organism: Locusta migratoria; assembly: GCA_026315105.1. Lineage (NCBI taxonomy): Eukaryota > Metazoa > Arthropoda > Insecta > Orthoptera > Acrididae > Locusta > Locusta migratoria. The sequence goes on from CM048744.1 coordinate 388,669,669, forward strand.
TGAATCATTTTGACTGTTTCCATATTATTTAATATATTAAAAGAATCTACGAAAATTAAAGTCAGTCGACCAGATCCAACGCGATTTCCTTCATTTTTGTTTTAAACGAAAGGTATTCATCCATAGAATCGTCATCAAGTAACAGAAATGGAAATGAGCGCATGGCTTTCGTGGCAGGGAGATCCCTTGCGGGATTGTTCGGCCGCCTTAGTGTGTCTTTTTATGCGACGCCGCGTGGGCGACTTACGTGCCAATGATGATATGATGATGACAACACACAACACCCAGTCCCCTGCCGGGAATCGAACCCGGGCCTCCTGGGGGGTAGTCAGCGACGCTTCCACTGAGCTACGGAGGCGGACATCAAGTAACAGAATTTACATAACTCTCGCCTTCCTTTTTCTATACTCAAACACTACTTCCTTCTGTATATTTCTTATGGGGATTTCTCTGCTGTAAAGTCAGTCGGTCAGGCCGTTCTATCCGACCGATTTACTTCATTTTTGCTTTAAACTACAGCTATTAATTCGCAGATTTGTCATAAAGTATCAGAATTAACCTAAGTGTCTCCACCCCTTATTTTTATTCAAACGCGGTATCCTTCTGTCATTGGATTGGATCTTTTAATCTGGTTATTTTATGATATCTTCGGTTCTAATGAAGGTACGCAGTAATTTTTGACCTAACAACACTCAGCGGATAAAACTTCTTCATTTTCACTTTTAAACACGTGCACTGATTGATTGATTGATTATGAATAAATGCTTCAACATTCAACTTTACTTCCATTTTTCCCAACTTTTTTGTCATTCCACTAACGGTGCGAAGTATTCGCACGGATACTCTAGTTTGTTTTCAAGCATGAACGATGTTGATAAAGAGTTCGATAACGAGGCATTAGCAAAGAAACGATTTACGGTAAAAAGAAGAAACAAACGAATTTGTTGATATTTTGAAATACTAATTTACAAAGGTCAGTTTACGAAATGCCTCTGCATATGGCAAAAACTACCTACCACACGAAGTAGAATGTTGTCTCATTCAGGTCTTCCGTAAATTTTACTTATGGCTTTCTAACACTCATACGTACCAAAAGTCCGTTATTCCGCTGTCATCTGCTTGTTTAATAGATTAGGTAAGTACATACAAAAAACTTCCGGTTCAATACATAGTGGTTCTACAGAGACTATATAATCTATGATAGACGAAACGGCGAAGGAAACATCTTTCTTCGTAATCAGTTTTCTAGCACTCTACTCCACTTTTAACCCTTTCATTCCCAGTGTTGTTCCTCGATAACAACGTATTAAAAAAACATTTTACCGTATTTTGTGTATCAGTCCTGAAAGTCGCATTGCCTTTCATGAACAACATTCTTCTAGTTCGACATTTTCCCTCTTGGGTCGCGTGTAGCCACTTCTGAGGCATTAATCTATCCGTCTTGGAGGTTTTGTTACTTTGCAGTCTGTACGTGGCTGTGAGTGTGAGCGTGAGTGTGATTCATGTTATTCTATTTCAGCAGTGAATTATGCTAGCATTATTGTTCTGACAATGCTAGCTATCAACAAAATAACGTCTCAAGTAGTAAAATACCTCGAAACAAACGCCTGTGTTGTGCATGAAATACATGACACAAAAAGATGTTCGATCAAACATTTTCTCTAATTTTTATGTTTAGTGCACTGTATTAATACAGAAAACAATGAATTTTAAATTTTACAAAGCTGATTTCATAATGTGGGACTGAAATGGTTAACCTGCCTCCTCATTTATGTTACTGCTCACCGTCTAATATCATAGTTATTTCGTTAATATCCAAAAATTTGTGGCAATTGTTGTCCTACGTATTTTTTAAAGTCTACCTTCATCCCTACTCTTTTTTTCTGGTTCTGTAAAGATTTTACGTGATATAAACAGTTGAGTGTATTCAATGCTATAGGGAAGAGTTCTACGACAAAATGTATGAACTGTTCTCCTATGAAAATATGACAACCATACTTCCTATTTAATAAATAATTTTCGTTGTAATTTTACATGTACTGTACCTCAATGATATATTTCTTAAATAGCTACTTTGATTAACTAAGAGATGTTTCCCACGCAAGTCATCGAAGTTATAAGGATCAGTGTAGAGATTTTTGAATCAAATATGCCATACACAAAAAGACTGTTAGTTTAATACTTCAGAAATTATGTATCACATAAAGTAATGGAGTTAGAGGTATATGTTGAAAGCCACCTATACGGATGTAATAAATTTTCAGTTGAGAGAAATTTTATAAATTATAAAGATACTAGAAAGTAATTATTAATATATGAAATAGTTGTTTATATACTTGTAGAGTTTAGGGGATAATTTAATATTTTGAACACTTAGATTATTAAAAAACGTAGAGAGCGTTACTGATAAATAATAGATTCTTAATCAACAGTGAAACAATGTTTAGTATTTGAAGTCAACAAGTATCGACTACAGTACCAGTAACAACCCCATTGACAGAAAGCCCTTCAGCAACAACAGGCGACCATAGGGCCCCGAGCTAATGCAGTCTTCCTTCTTTCTTTACTTCCGGGACTGCATTTCCTTCCCGCCTCCACTCCTTTCTTATCCTAACTCCTTCCCCTCCACACTGGCAGACTGATCACCTTAGCAGATTCGTCCCCCTTTCCCAATCAAAGAACTCAACCAACCATTAAGATTTCTCCGCAAAGAATGAAAAACAATCGAAATTTGGTATTTACACTTTAACGAACCTAAATACAATAGAAGTTACAGTCGTTTTGAGAGAAGAAACAACAACATCACGTACCGACGATTTTTACTTGCATAGCAGCATTACATAAATGAGATATCATTTCAAAGAAACTACAAACTTCAAATAATCGATATAATTAAAAGATTCAGTCGTCACATGGTGACGCTTCTCAATACAGAACTTGCTGTGACGTACGATGCCGAATACATTCCGTCATGTTACCACAATTGTGTAGTGTCAATGAAGTGATTGGAACACAGTTGATGAGAACAGTGTGTAACCGCCACATTATTTTTCATTCATTTGCTTGAAATTTTCACATTGATTCACATTTGCAGTTTTCATCCCGGTCACTTCACAATGGCTACGTTAGATATTTCTTCCCTGGGAAGCAAATAGTTGATAGAAGAACAGTGGACTGGACTGATTTGTTAACAACTTCTCACACACGTAACAGAGCACAGAATGAACTGACACTGGCAAAAGGTTTACACAGTATAATACACTCTAACAGAAATTTCTGGAACATTGTCAATACATCCAGAACGTACCAGAAGTATATATTCAAATTACAGTGTAGAGGCCATATGGGTCTCAAACAAAGACCCTTTTCTTCGAAGTCCTTGGAAATTCAAATTTGACGTGAGCCACAGCAAAGCTATAAAGCTTGAAAGACGACCGTCTGTCGTCTTCCATATATTTTTTACAAAATTTTAATTTATTTGATGTCGCTATATTAGCATTTAGTTAAGACTAGAACAGCACTCTTTGCGAGGCGTGAGGAACAGCATTTTTATTTCGTATTTTAAAATATTAGTTTCTGAAATGTTAGTTAATATTGCTAGGATTTTGTTATTTTAATAATTTATTACTGTCCCTGTGAGAATGTTTACTTTTAAGTGGATGTGCGAGAATCTAATGGCTGTGTGAATGTGGGTAGTGATAGCTCAGAGTCGATAGTTAATCGTTACCAACCCCTGCTGCTGATGCGACCAAAGAGGTTTCTACACCATGTGTTTACGACCTAGTCGACGAGCCTTTCTCCAGGGCGAGTCATACGATCTTCTCTCCCACGGCCATTGTACTGGAGGTTTTCCCAGTTTCCGGCAGCTTTCGCGCCTGGTGGCCGCTCGGACTTCACTTGTGCTCAGACCACGGTGAGGTAAGATTGGTTCTGTTCTTGTGCTTGCGGAGATGGTAGCAATTCGTTGTCTAGCATGTTTAACTTATACTCTTGAACTTAGATTCATTTTTTTCTTCTTTTTTTGGAATATTCCTTTTGATCGTGTGCAGAAACGTGTTCCATTTTTTCAATCCAGTGATTTCCAACAGATAAATGCGATATATGTGTTACTAGTTGCAGTTTGATAACAGTCTGGTATACTCAAACCTTTTGTGATTATGTGGCAGTGTAGTAACTCTATGTAAAATCTTTCTAGCTTCGTGGGGCCCAGATTCTAAAAGACGATATGTTCATTCTTGTAAAGTGAATGTAAAATTTCTCTTATCGTTTCCTTCCGTGAATGATATGTGTTGAACATGGTTGGTTCTTAGAACAAAGCCTTCAGTTTCCACTATTGTTTGTTCCATGCCCATCAGGCAAGCAACTATGCGTGTATCCTTCTGATTTCCACTAACATTTCACGATCTTCTCACCCCGCCTATTTTAATTTTGCTGTTTCTTCTCAAAACTTGTAGTATGCTCTCAGTCTTCGTCAGTAATTCTTTCCGATCCTTGTACAACGTCCTTCAATAGCTTGCTTATGAAATTCTAAACATTTCTATGGGTTGCATGCCGCAGTTTTTATTTTTTTTATTTTTTTTTATTTTTCCGACTTTTGTAATTATTTCACTTTTTCCCGTTTTGAGACGGGACTTCTTCTGTCTTTGTGAATGCTCCCAATCGCATGTTGCTGCATTGCAGTAGCTTCCTTATGAAATTCTGTGCATTTCTAGGGGTTGCATGCCGTAGTTAATTTTCTTTATTTATCGGAAATTTTATTTCTACATTTTTATCGGTTTTCGGAACCACGTGGGTCCGAACTCCGACTTCAGAGGTTTGCAGCTAGTCAGCTGAATTCACGCCACTTATCATAAAACCAGTGCCTGAATAGTTTAGTCTCAGATTGCATCTTAAGAGTCCGCCGTGATTTTGTGTCATGAATTCGATTTTTAACCACTTCACCTTCAGTGGAGTGCGGTCATGTAACGAAGCCGTGTGTCACCGTTAGCGTGTTTGCTCGCAGTCTAATCTAAATCCAACTTAAAGTGGCTAAACTCACGCACTAACTCAAATCAGGCACGACAGATCACAGCTATCTTTGCAGTTTTATTGTATACTGTGTCGTAAGGTACCTCCGATATTGCTGAATTTCGCTTACGGTTGCGGCGCCTGTTTCTGCCTCATTTCAGCACGCTGATTTTGGTGATTTTCACTGTTGCATTGCGTGAGTGAGCGAGTGAGTGTTGTTTGTAAATCCTCCTCCCAGTAGCGTTACCTTTTGTGTAATTCATGTCAAATTCAGTGCTGGGCATCATCAGTATTAACTTATGTAAGGAAATGCACTTTCACTGTATTAACAAATTTGGTTCCCCATTTTGCTTGCGTTTGACCGGAATAAACGAGTTAATTTCAGTATAATTTTGACTCGCGTATGAATTGTAGTTTTCGAGCATCTTCTCCCTTTTATCTAACATTGTTTTTCACTAGTGCTGAGAACAAGTTCAGATACTATTTTATATCTTTAAGTTCCGTTTCGACAAAAATGTTTTTCTTTAGCCACCTTTATGAAATAACTTTTATTGTGGTGGTTTGTTTATTAATGCAAGTGTGTAATTTCGTGTGACCTGCTACGTAAATTGGCCGCTGTGTGGTTAACTTCCTGTTATTAGAGTAATTTGAACCAAGTCAGTTCTCAATTTGGGCCAGGGAACAATGTTTTTCAGCAGGGAGTAGCCGGTAGTTCACACGGATCTCTCGCTAATTTTACAGCTAACAGTAAATTACCTGGATGCTACCTCCCAGAATTAAGCTTTCATTACTTACAGTGGCCTACTTTTATGCTTCATTTGCATGACATGCACTATGTCACTGTCCATCCTGGGCTCCTGTCGGCGTCGCAATCATCAGATCATAAGTAACGACAGATAGCTGTTTTGTGACGTTTGAAGGTAGGTCTAATTATTTTCTCAGGCAGCTGAACCTTTCGAACAGGAGTAACATCTAAAGGAGATCACCCGATTGGATAAAACAGGGGTATGGCTCGCGTCATAAACTGGCAGAACAATTAGAGGAACGATTGAGATATCTAGGTTCTGACGTTTTTTCATCGGCAGAATAAAACAGTTCGCCGTTTTTCTGTTGGTTATGCGAAATGGAGACAACATTACGGCAACCGGGATAGTGGTAGCAACAGAAAGTGGCACAGATAGACATTGGACTCATGAAAGACTGTCCAAATATCCCTCAAGAGCTGATTAATAACCTGATGCTGTCCATGCTACGCAGTTCTGCAACTGTAACGGCCGCCCGAGGGCAACGAGAATGCGTATTATGATAGCGCTGTGGTGTCTTGCTCTAAGTAAATGCCATGTAAACCTGAAAATATTGCACAACATATAACTTAAGGCAAGAACAAACACTTCAGTCAGCACTTATGGCCTGCACACACTAACGTGCCTACTTAATTCTCACTTCGTCTAACATAAATCATGGAGCGACCACAGTTGGGAAAGCTAGCTTCAGGAGACACTATAAATATAAACAAATTGACGTTTAATTTTTATTTCATGTCAGTGAATTATACCTATCTAACCAGTACCGCTCCATCGTATTGTGCTGTACTTCTCTGAACAGCACTGAGTAATTAATGGGCCTCTCGTTGATTCAAAGCACGTTCTGTCTAGAGTCAGTATAAAAACCAACAACACAGCCACCTGACGGTCAAGTAAACTGAAAAGAACGTGCATCAGGACTTCCTAGCAATTACACTCGTCCTCCTCGTTTCATGTAAATAAACAACACAGTATGTACAACATGTACCGATGGTAGCTGTAAATAAGTTTGTAAACAGTAGGCCTAATGCGATACCAAGCTTTATAGAAGTATTTATGAATTTATTAAAAAAAATTCTTTGCGCACATCTACAATAATTATTGGAATAATTCATATTTGTTAAAAATTTTGATATCGTTTACTTTATGGAGGAATATTTTGGATGACTCCATTTTGCATCGTAGGGCATGATGTTTCCTTTGTGGCGAAGCCAACGAGAAAGACAGCTGCAGCTCGCACGTCATGTCACGTAAGCAAGGTAGTCCTGAGCCGGCGCGATCGCTAGCTGAGTGGCTGGCCTCTGTGAGGCAGTGGGCTGTTCCCCAGCGGCCGGCGAATCAGCTAGTGATCGCGCCGGCTCAGGACCGCCTTGCATACGTGACCTGAAGTGCGAGCCGAGGCCTGTCTTTCTCGTTGGCGTAGCCTTTGTCGTAATAAACGTCATTTTCAAACTGTTTACTACGAATTTAGACATTTGACAATTTTCTTGTAGCTCAATTATGCAACCGGGGAAAGGAGACCTACAGCTTAACGTGGAATCCGATCCACATGAAGTTTCAGGTGACTCCTCACATCACTGAGGGGTGAAGGATAGGTTAAAACAAATACTGAAATAATTCCGAGGTCCCTTCCGGGTTTCTAAACCGCGACCCTTCGGTTTCTAGTCCAGCACTTTACCTCAAGACCACCGGGTCCAACATTTAACAATAATATGTTAATGAAATTTTGAAATTGCTCTGTTCCCCCTACCTTGATACAATAATCTGAAGGTTTTGCATCAAGTTAGACATGAATCATCATTACACATTTTGTTAAAGTGTAATTCTCTAAGTATGTACGAAGTAATGGTAGATTACCTAACCACAATGAATATTGGAAAGTCTTACATTGCTTACAATATTTTGCCAAATGGTTGTGCTTACAGGAATTTAAGATGAGATCACCATATGCCAAAAGTGGGAGGGAAAGGGTTAGCCCACCTCTCTGACTGGGGTTGTCTACCACTAATTGTCCTATAAAATTTTTATGCACTCTCATGTAAAGGCCTTGTATAAATTGTAATCTCTGCGAGTTTGCTGCCAGATCCTAAAATCAAAATGATTAAAATAATATTTAGGCGATCCACCTGTTAAAAAGCTTCAGCAAAGCCGCTGCTGCTCAGTCTCGGCTAATAACTGTCAATATTATATGGAATTCAACTCCAGTGAATTTCGTGAAGATGGTGAACATATTTTCCGCTGAAATATGGGGCATTTTGATTTTAGGCTCTAGCAGCAAACGGCCAGAAGTTATGGAGGATTATTAACCTGGAATAAGCCTACGATGACAGCACCTCCTCCCCCCCCCCCTTATGCAATTGCCCTGAAAACCTATAGGGAGGTATTATTGTAAAACGAGGAATTGAATTACGACTCGCAGTTGTGTTATTGTTAGTTTGTGGCGTAAAGAGGAAGGCATAATTTACATGTTATTTTAGTGCTGAAGTTCCCTGCTTCCTGCTATTATTATGGGAACACAGTTTTACGGTTCGCTTGTGGTGACTTCCAAAAAAAGTAAGAATAGTGATATTTGAGCAATCTGTGCTTTTTGTAGTTTATAGGCAAATTAAATTGTCCCTAAAAGTTGTCACAGTGTCATAAATGTAAAAATGTAGCTTTACAGAAATTTATCTAACTATAACAAAAATCTTGTATGTATATGTAAAATAACATACTGTGTTAAGCAATCCAATATAGTGTCACAGAATCGAAAAGAATCACATTTGGTAGAGACAGTGGTACTTAAAGGAAACGGCTTAACTGCTACACGAACTCATGATTCCGAAATTGAAAGCATTCTGTTTCCATTAATTAGTGGCAGCATTCAGAGCGCGGACAATTACATATTCATTACCTGATTTGCTGTTTGTGGAAACCTTTAGATTACGCAAATAAAAACGCTCTCGTGCATATCATCTGTGACGTGATCGGTTTTGCGCTTCAGTACTTTAACTCTACCATGTTGACATGCATTACGGATTTATCCACTATTTTGATATTGGGGAGACCAGAAATCGCAATATGAACTGGAGAAATGAAAGCTTCAGGGAGGCGTTTAAAAGTACCTCTTCGCAACAATCTATTGTCACCAACGTCATATGATAGTCAATAGAAGGTAGGGATTTTGTTATTAGGTATCTCATTGAAATTGGTGTCATGAAGGAACAATGAGTAAGCTAATTTTGCAGCTACCCCGACATCGTATCAATCATGTAATTTACCCTAAAAAAGGTTTACGAGAGGCACATTATCGTTCGGTGTTTGGAGAGTGTATATTATCAGTCGATTTGTAACAGAATTAACGGTGTACTCATTTAGTTTTTCTAAAATACTGTAGGCATTTGAAAATACAATATGGCAGTTGTATGGAAGGCTATTCAGAAATTTCAAACGTTTGGGAAAACTTCACATAACACAAATAGCAGGGATGAAATGCGATTTCAAACTATTGGGCAAACTCATAAGGCTATTCAAGCGAAAATTTTCATCCACAAATTTGCAAATACAGGAAGGACTGACAACAGGAGAATTAACACAGAAGCAGCTTAATTTCTCATGCATACAACACACAATCGAAAATAATATACAGGAGAAGACATCAGAACACTGAGTATCAGTTTGACTTAAGGAAACGCCGGAGAGGCAGACCTTAGGCCCATCTGAAATTTCACCTACATTTATTCATCTTTATATATAAAGCAATGTGTGTGTTTGTGTGCACTTATTGCATACAAATCCACATTTTGTTCCAGTCTTTATGAAATTTAGCACAACTGACTTTCAATCCATGAGGACGGTTGCGGTAAGGATAATAATGACGTAAATCTTATAGTACACGAGATATGACGTCATCAACAGTGAAATGCGCGAAAATCTGTTTCATCAACGACAATGCTGCACATTTCCTCCTAATCCACAGGACCGGCTTCGACCAAATTTGGTGCACATATTCGTTACGTGAGATAACAATTGCTGTAGGGGTAAGTACTATATACGACTAATGGTTCAGGAAATATGTCATAAACAATAGGAGCTATAAAATACTGCACATCACGTTACGAGAATGAGAGTTCTTAGCGACTTGCATCAACTTTAAACATAACTTGAAACCTTCATTCTGCTTTTTCTCGCTGACAAATATATAATGAAAGAAAAAAATTTCCCGCTTACTACTTTTTTGCTCTTCATGGAGTAAAACTGCAGCATTCGGTATAACGTTACATTTTATAATTCCTACACCACAAATTGTACTCGCGGGAAATTTTGTACGCAGTATACACACCCGCAGATGCATGTACCTTCGGAATTGTATCACAGACCGAAATGTAGTTCATGAAATATGAAGACATAAACATAAACTAAACTAAGGACAACACACACATGCACCCATGTCCGAGGGAGAACTCTACCCTCCGACGGGGAACAACCGCGCGCTTCGCAGAAGGCTCCTAAGAACGCTCGGCCACTCCAGTGCGGAATTAATTTCTTATTTACTGCTAAGCCACTCTTGTATTACAGGCAGCTTAAAGTTCTGACAGCTGATGGTAACGTAGATAACTTTAAACTGAGAAGCGCACACGGCTTCTAGCGAAAGCAATAGACTTGTGTAGGGAAAGGAAGAGAATAAAATAGTGTACAACCCAAAAATACCCATTATTTGCAACAAATCTACCTTTTATTTTCAAGAGACTGCGGTTTCCAGCGAGATTTGTATTTTCTATGACGATTAATAATCACAGGCCAATCTATTAAATATTGCCGAGTGGATTTGACATTTCCATGTTTCTGTCGCTTCCTCAGGGAAGGGCCCACCAAAGAATTTTCTTTGGGAGATACTGTTTTTCTAATATGTCACTGAAGTTCTCCCTACGCATCATGAATATGATTCAGATCCGGTAATTGGGAAGATGTAAGTTCTTCCAAATAAATTCCCTACACTACAATTGTGCGGCCATATTTTGGAGTATTGCTGCCCAGTGTAGGATACCCACTAGGTGGAACTGAGGGATATAAAGTTCCGAGAAGGATAGTTCTTTTGTATTATTGCCATATAGGAGAGTGAAAGAGAGTGTCACAAAATGATACACGAGTTGGGATGGATATAATTAAAGGAAAGGTGTTATTTGATGCAGCGAGATTTATTTTCTGAATTCCTATCACCAACTTTCTCTTACGAATGTGAAAATATGTTGCTAGCAAGCACCTACATAGGGAGACATGATCATCTAAAGAAAATAAGAGAAATCAGATCGAAAACCGAAGACTAATGAAAAGACAAGTAATTTTAAGTAGACACCCCATGATATTCTGAGTCAGTTTTTCTGCTCATATTTAAAGGTTAATTTGCGCTGAAGTCCTTTTACTTTACTAACATTAAGATTTATTAATGTTTATAGTAAATAATAAAAATTCAGCTTTAAAAAACCGCACGAACTTCACGCCACTAATTGTGCACTCCCCTCATCAATCCACGGAAGTATGACTGTCTACTACGGCCTCGGTGACCGAGCAGTCTGCGTCGCGCCAGTCACATTCTCCATGGCCCCTACGGTCGGGGGTTCGAATCCCCCCCTCGGGCATGGATATTTGTGCCGTCCTAGCTCGTAAGTAGTTTGTAAGTTTAGGGACTGATGACCCCGTTGTGGTGTCGCACAAGTCCAAAGTGCGCGCCACCTACTTTCGCCGCGCGCCGCCATGCACGCACGGCGCGGCGTTCTTACGACGTCAGCCACGAGCGCCCTCTGTGACAAATCCGCTTGTGGCCACCTCTGAACGACATCGTTCACTTGGGACTGAGATAGCAACCAGTTAGGACCTTCGTAATCACATAGTCACCAATGAAGACTTGGCTATCGTATAGGCACTAGGCAGGCCTCAACTATGTATCATCTTTCTGCCATATTGATCTAAAAGTTAAGTATTGTATAAATTCTGTGCAATATATATCTCGTTCTAATTTACTCTAGTGTTTATAGTTTCTGGCTACTCCCCTCCGTACCTGCACCAGCGTGCTATCTTTATTCCTGTGTCGGTCTCATTCCACTCGGCCACCGACACCTACGACGGAAACGAGACACCAAAGCGGCGACGAGGCTGGGACACAAAACCCGTAGTTAAGCTCTACAAACATTTCATCATTTAAAACTTCCTGGCAGATTAAAATTGTGTGCCGGAACCGGGACTCGAACCTAGGACACTTGCCTCTTGCGGGTAAGCGCACTACCGACTGTGCTATCCTGACACGACTCACTATGCCGCCTCAACACAGTCGGTAGTATGCTTGTTCGCGAAAGGCAAAGGTCCCAGGTTCGAGTCCCGGTTCCGGCACACAATTTTAATCTGCCAGGAAGTTTCATATCAGCGCATACTGCGCTGCAGAGTGAAAGTTTCATTTCATTTCAACATTTGCTTGTAATGCAGAAATCTTAAAATCTCTTAGTTTTCGAATATTAGTTATCGAGCGTATTTTGAATACACACTGTGATTCTCTGAACGTAATTAGTGACTATTCTGTACAGTGACAGTTGTATCGTAACTGTGCCACAGCGTGTACAGTGACAGGACTCGACAAAGTGTTACAGACACCTGGAAAACAGTAAGCACGACGCAGGAAGGGTGCATTCCGCGTTTGCACAGCGCGCTGATGAAATCTCGCTTCAGAGGGCAAACATTCATCTCTGCTGTGGCCCCTGCGCCGCTTGCTCGCAGCCCGGCCCGACGTCGCCTCGGGTGGCGCCGTTGTTTCCGACACAAAGAGCGTCTGTGGCGGGTGGGGCGGCTGCCGCGGGCGGCAGGCGAGGCACGCCGGCTAGGCGCGCGGCTTGTTGATGAAGACGGCGCGGCGCAGGGTGTTTGCCGAGCGCCGCGGCGCCGCCCCAGGAATCTGGCCGAGCGATGGCCTCGATACGGCGCAGGCGGAGGCGGAGGGCTGTCCTGTTTTTACGTACGCGGCGTTTTGTTCTCGTCCCCCGTCTGCGTGCTGGGGGTGGGAGTGGGGGGAGGAGGCGGGCAGCGGCTGCTCCCGCCAGTGGCCGGTCGTCCCGCCATTACTCACGGCTATCGAGCGAGCACCGCACCACGCGCACTGCCGGGGGCCGCCTGAAAAAGCCTGCCTTCTGGCGGTGCAGCTTTCTTCAAGGCTACTGTTTGACAACCAAGTGCTTAAAGGGGACGTGCCACTCTGCACTCCGGAGAGAACGGTACCGTTCTGCTTCGCCACCACTAGTTGGGTTTGCTATCGCCACAAACTCACTGGTGACCATGTCGATGTGTAGTAGGGCTGTTAATAAAATATAGTTATACCACTACATCGATATTTTTAATTACGTATTTTTGATGACGTTACAGCGTTCAGTGAATGAATTAAATCGCAATTTGCGATCAGTTATCGCTTCACTGTACTAGGTTTAGATGGAATACCAAAGTGCGGCGAATGAAAATATGTTCCTGGCTGGGATTCGAACCTGGGATCTCCTGCTTACTAGGTAGACGCGTTAATCACTCCGCCAATTTTTTTTTCCTATAGGTAGATCTATTCATTGCGGTCGTTGTTTCAGGTCGTTTGTGTCTGATCATATAATATGTGGCTCAACTTTTTTTATTACAGAGGGCGCGAAGCCCCCTGACCGGGCGCGCTGAGCCACGGCGCCTGGCTCCACCCGAGGACACAGTGACCAACCCACCTGCAGAGGACTCTTCCCTGCACGTCTCCCGCCACACCCAAATCTCCATTCGCCATTCTGTCTCTTTCCTATTACCACAGAAAAAACAGGCTGTGGTAATACGAAAGAGATCGCGTAGCGAATGGAGATATGAGTGTGGAGGGAGAAGTGCAAGGAAGAGTCCTCTGCAGTGGGGCTGGTCACTGTGTCCTCGGTGGCGGAGTAGTCAACGCGTTTGCCTAGTAAGCAGGAGATCCGCGGTTCGAATCTCAGCCGGGAACAATTTTCATTCGACGCACTTTGGTATTCCATATATAATACAGTGAAGCCATAATTGATCGCAAATTGCGATTTATTTCAACGGTATTTTTTCTGGAAATATCGATAAATATCGCTATATGTTTTCTGTCGCCACGTCGATATATCGATATCAAACGGCAAATATCGGTTGCCGATATTTTTTTCATTTTACATTACTTTTTTTTCGCAATTTTCGGTAGATATTTATCTTTTCTTTTGAAACTTTAGTGGAATGTAACCTTACTTTAGTTGTGAGAAGGAGTCTTGCTACTTTATCCCATCCATTCTTTCTCCTCGAGTGTGTGGATAAAGTAAAGTGGGCGCTGGTGACGTAATTGGTCCTCAGAGCTACCAACAGAAACTACAACGTTGCTGGCGTTGGCAGCAATGTGGAAAGGTGACAGTCTATGTGACTTGTTCTGGAATGATAACTGTGTCTTTGAAACTTAATGCCCTTATTCCGAAAAGTCAAAGAACCTGCCAGATTCCAGACACGACGATATTCGATGGAGTACTCAAAGTTTCTTCTTGCACTGATTACAGTAGGTACAATATTTTGAACTTTTCTACATCAGTGTGAAATAAGGTTCATTTTGATATGTGGCCATGAGAGGTTACCTGAATATATCTGATGAAACTACACAGGGGCGAAGACAGAGAGGGGCTATGGGGCAGCATCCCCCATCCCCTCCAGTACTATTCTTCTTTACGTTTCTAAATATATAGATACATAATAAAATCAGCTGTAGTTTGGGGCAAAAACAGACAAAATTACTATGAGCTCAGACACCTCCCATCCCACCTCCCCTCCCCTAATGACCGAAATCCTGGCTTTGCCACTTGACACTCTATGATGTACATAGTTGTTAATTAACAACACACCATTCGACCACAAACTATTGTAATACAAGCTTTTTATCCGCAAAAAAGTGGAATTATTAACTTACAAATTTTATCATTAAATGTTTTCCTTATTCATGTTATGAGGGGATTATCTAATTCTTAATCAATATTTAAATATGCACCTCTAAAACCAGTAGTATATTTACAATGTGGAGCTGATATTTTTGTAGGCCACTTTTTCAATATTTCACTTGGATAAAATAGGTAACTCTAAATTTTACACATGTGTTTTTACTAAAAAAGGTAATCTTTTTCATATTATGTTAATCTAAAATCTAAATATGCTAATTTGAACACTTTTATTCATTTTACGCTTCTTATGCACTATCCTGCAAATCACAAGTGCTTTTGAGGTTTGTTATATAAATATTCTCAGTGACTACAGCTCTACAGCTTGTGAACCCTGGCTTAGAGATTCGTGTTAATTAATGTACACAGGAATAAAACTACTTTTGACAGTGTTTTCAGGAATCAACGCGAAATATTCTTCATTTGTGCAACGGGTACTCTGTATTTTGTCAATCGATGGAAAATAAATAGTTTATTATGCAAAAACATTTCATTTACAATAAACCAGTGTTTTTCAACCTGTGGAGCGCGATCTTCAGGTAACTGCACTTTAAAATAATTACAAAAACAAAAAACGCATGTGTAAGTGAAATTTACTTAATGTTAAAATTACGGATTTTCTTGTATAACATTAATTATGAATTGAATAGAACTACGATTATTTTATAATACAGTGTGTTAATGATGAATGAGCCCAAAGCCTGGAAACTGTTTTCAGGGAACATGGACAGGTAAAAGAACATGATACAATAAGTAATTCTGAAAATTTTGGAAAAAAAGAAAAACAGAGATTCACTTCTTTACAAATTGTCTATACAGAGTGGCTTTACTTAACGAGCATAATTTGTTTCTGAGTTCTGTATGAAATACGAAACACTCGTAAAGCGAAATATATATTTCAGTCGGAAGTCTTATAAAATGTTTTCCATTCTGAAAAAAAAAAAAAAAAGAAAAAAAAAACGTGTCGTCCAAAAATGTAAAAGAAAGATGAAGCAAAAGAACTGTTACATTTGTTTTCTTTCAGGTAAGTTAGTTCTGTTACTTTCCGTGAGAAGATGGGGGTAGGCGTCGCCAGAATATTTTTATTTGGAAGGCGCTCTCCAGAATATTTTTAGTTGGTAGGTAGAAAGCCACATATTTGAAACGTTTGATAAATTCTGCACTAAACGAATCATTTAGACCAAACTAAAATCCCTTAAAACTGTGTCACTGATATATCGAATATATGTAACCAAATATGATTTATAAATAATGCTAAACGTCATTTCGGAGAACTAGTTTCAGTGTAATTACCTACGCAAACGCAAAATGACAATTCGGCAGTCTCGTCGGCTTGACAGCGTACCCTGTGGTAAGGTGCGGTAAGCCTAATAGCTTCTGCTGGGCCTACCGGAAACTAAGTCGGACGCTATAGCCACTGTCTCTGTGTACACAAGTTCTCTTGGGTTTACGTCACGGTTGGCCGACCTGCTTCAATGGCTGCAGCGGATTCAGGGGTAGGCGGGCTGCAGGGAGGATTCTGCACACCTACAGCTAATACTGGGGACAGTGGTGGGAGACTTAGACGGAACACTAATCCAGTGCACCTCTCGTCACCACAAATGTTTCCTGCAGAATACACGAGACTTAGCTGTTTCCTTTAGAATTTCGCAATTTATGTGCCCGCAGTCTCTAATTTTCGGCTCACTGATCAACAATAGAAATGAAATGTACAACATATCCATGCCTTTTTGTATTCATCTGGCTCGCTGCGTCATATACGACTTTGTAAGAAATTTTGATGTATCAAAGACACTGCTATATGAAGAATTATTTATTAATTACGACTGGACTGTTTCAGCACAATTGCCATCTTCACGTTTATTGATCTTTACTTCCTTGCAACGTCGCTGTCTTATTTGCTGTCATGATGATTTGACCTGTCTATTGCTGTTAATATAGAACCCAGATAGTATCGCTTTTATAATTTCGATTTTAATAATAACAGCAATATAAAGGCCAAATAATCATTCCAGCAAATAAGACAGACGTTTCAAGGAAGTAAAGAACCCGAGGATGGCAATAGTGCTGAAACAGGCCTGTCGTAATTAATCAGTAAATTTTCATATCGCAGGGTCTTTGATACAGCAAAATATCTTACAATGCCAATGCCTATTAAGAAATATATCTTGCGCCAGTCAAAAAGAAACCCATCTTAACTGCGCAAAACTATACAAGAACACACCGACGAGTAAATGAAATACCACATTGGTAACACATCGCAGTACAACAGAAAGTCGAACAGGAACTTACAGCTACGATGCATTTATATATCACGCATTAATGAGTGAAAATTATGCACAAATATTCTCATATTTCCATGATATTTCAAAGTGATACAAAGACCAACAACTGGGTTTAAATATTAAAAAAGTAATATTCTTCACTTTGTAAAACAAAATAACAGTTTTCTTTTATTACAATATGAACAAGTCATACGTAGAACCGGTCAACTGAATCAAATACCTGATGGAAAAATGTGTAATTACATGAAATGAAACAATCACATTGCCTGCGTTGTAGATACAGCAAAAGGGAAATTGCATGCAGTGGTAGAATACTGGGAAAATGCAGCCAGTCTACAATGGGATCTCATAAACAGGATATTATTTAAATATGTGAGATATGTAGCAGATAGTTTGGTAGCAGATAGTGGACGGATTGAAAGCAGAGCGGCACAGATGTTCACAGCTTTGACCCGTGAGGGAGTGTAACAAAATTGCTGAAAGACAAGAAGTTACCGATGTTGGAAGTTAGGTGCAAATTATTCCGTCAAATCAATACTCATATATTTATTAATACGAAGGGTCTATGCAACTGAACTAAATTATTTTTCCACACAAGTTTCACCTTTATTAACAAGGCATCTTCAGTGGCCTTGAATGACTATGTTTTACAATACCTGTTGCTTTTTACGTTTTTCGTAGTTTAAGTTATAAAAAGTTCTAAATATGACAATTGATATTTTGATTTTATGAAATTTGTAGTTTTTGTAAATGATCTTTTGCATGTGTTGTTGCTGGTTTTCTTTGCCTTGATCTAATTTTGGTCTTTCGTTCCAAAACTGCAGAATTAGCACTTGCCATTTTCTTTGAATGATGTTTTTGTTTTGGATGCTGCTGCCAACTGTTGAATGTCTGTTTGTTACGAACTGTTTAAATGTGTGTTTGTGCTATCTTTGATTTATGTCAGTGCGGAATTTAACTAAATACATGAGACAGTAAGTATACAAGAAAACTTATCAAACACACACACACACATACACAAACAAACACACACTTTAAGAGAAAGAATTAAATAATGAATTACACATAACCAGGCGTGAGACAACCACACAAATCCCCGTGTCACATCTTTCTTTTCCCAACCCCACTTCTCTGTCTCTCATCCTCTCTCTTTCTCTCTCTCTCTCTCTCTCTCTCTCTCTCTCTCTGCCCTACCCTCTCTCCCACCATCCCTTCTCCCTCCCTCCCTTTCTCACTCTCTCTCTCTCTCTCATACACACATACGCACACGCACACACACACACACACACACACACACACACACACACACCGATAGACAGACACACACAAACAGACAAAGAAACAAATGTAAAATAAATTTAAAAAAAAATTATACAACCAAATATTGCTGGTTCGATATATTTTCCATAATTATATCAAAAACACACTCAAAAAATATGGTCGATTGAGTGGCCAAGCGTTCTAAGACGCCTTTCTGCGGAGCGCGTAGTTGTTCGCCATCGTGAGTTCGAGTCCTCCTTTGGGCATGGATGTTTATGTTGTATTAAGCATAAGTTACATTAAGTTAGTTGAAGTAGGATGTAAGACTAGGGACTGACGACCAACGTGGTTCTATATTCATCATAATGAAACGCCGAGATAGCAAATTTATAATTAATTGAACGACGACCGGTTTCGGTGAACTGTATCACCATCATCTGATCATATATATTTTACAAGTTGCTCATCTTATTTAATAAAATGGCACTTATTCAATATATAAAAATTCACAAGTTAAAACATGACAGCTTACAAAGTACTCAAAGTCTCTTAAATTTACAGAAATTGAACACAAAAATACACACACACTGACATAAGGAAGGAAAGCACAAACACGTGGTAGCAGGAAGACATTCAACAGTCAGCCACAGACGCCGAGACAGAAACGGCACGCAAACAAAATGGTATTTGCCCAGTGCTGCTGCGCTCGAGTGAAAGATCTCAATAAGGTAAGAAAAACCTGAGGCAACAAACAACACATATTAAACAGCATCTATGAAAACTGTAGGTTTCAATGAATTCAACATTAGTCAAATTAGAAAACGCGCCATAACTGTTTGTAACTCGAACTACTAAAAACGGAGAAAAAGAAATACAGTAAAACATAATGACATATATATTGCAGGCCGCAGACTTGCTGCGGAGCGCGCGGTTGCACGCCGTCGGAGGTTCGAATCCTCCCTCGAGTACGGGTGTGTATGTTCTCCTTAACGAAATTTACTTTCATTATTATTTGAGCCTAAGGACTGATAACCGCACTCGTTAAGTCCCTTAGATTTAAAAACATTTGAACACTTTTCTCAAGGCCACAGAAGATGCCTCGTAAATAAAGGTGAAAAATGTTCAAATGTTTGTAGAGTCTATGGGACTTAACTACGGGGTCATCAGTCCCTAAACTTACAAACTACTTATGCACTACTTACGAACTAGGACGGCACAAATATCCATGCCCGAGGGGGGATTCGAACCCCCGACCGTAGTAAAGGTGAAACGCGTGTGGCAAAACAATTTATTTTATTCCATTTGCATGGCTGGTCATATAAATAACTATATGCAACGGAGGGAAAGGGACAGAAGACAACTAAAGAATATTTCGTCAAAATCAACTTAGAATGTCTCTAGAATGAACATGGGATACACTACCACCCCAAACATATTGTTACGATAAGTATCGCGAAGACAATACTAGATAAAGTACGCACCGAGTCATTCAGGAAATCATTCTTCCCTCTTTCCATACGTAAATTGGATGAAAAAAGTCGATATACCAACTTCCGTGGTCTTCGCAATGGCTTCCAGGATAGAACTGTAGAGATATCTTTAGATGTAGACATAGCTGGCGTGCAGTTTGTCCCCAGTATACTGACTTGACGAATTTCACGAGATGGCGGGGTGCAGATGGTGCACGGTGTTATTAGCACGTCACACTTCCTCTGTAGTTCCAGCTGTAGTTGTGTCGTAGACCTTCTGAGATGATGTTCTACAAGTGACTTGTGTAACAGACATGATATGATGCTGCTGAAACTGGATTTGTAGTTGTCGGTCGGCGGATGAGAATTTCTATTTTTGCAACGGTACAGGAAATTGGCTTCACACGTTCATAGATGTCGAGATTGATTCGTAAATTGTCCAGTAGGGTGTCATGTTCCACCACAAGCGACCTACTTGCCGTCAGGCCACTCTCGATGGCTGTGACCCGCAATATCGAATCGTTAGTGGTGACAGAAGCGCAACAGTTCTACAAACCGTGGCTCAATAAAACAAATAACGCAGCGCGGAAATGGCCGTACGGTCTGGAGCGCCACTTTAGGGACCGGACGGTCGCTCCTGTCAGAGATTAGAGTCTTCCCTCGGGCATGCGTGTGTGCATTTTTTTTTAATTTTTCATTGTAGTACGGCGATCTCTTTACTTTGAAGTATTAAAACGCCAAGATCTATTTTTCGTGACGACCGGTTTCGATACATTAGGGTATTATCATATAGTCACTTGTTGTGCCCTATGTTTTCGTTTTGTGAAGGCGCATAGCATTAAAATGGTATGTCAATCATAAAACATTTACCATTTTAATGTCATGCACCTTCACAAAACGAAAACATAGGACACAACTGACCAGATAAAAATACCCTAAGTGTATGGAAACCGATTGTCAGGAAAACTAAATCAATACTTGCGATCTTGGCATTTTAATAGTTCAAGGTGTGTGTATTGTTCTTAGTATAAGTTAAAGTAGTTTGCATGTCGAGTGACGGACGACCACAGTAGTTCGGTGCACGGAAATTACAAACATTTTGACTTGTTCGTTTGAAACGACGTGCTAGGTACATCTCCCAATATACAATCAGTAGGTTTGTTGGAGCCGGCGACGCAAACAGGTGTCTCTGTAAATATAACGTCAGCTGGCACAATGGGTTGCATTTCATAATAATGGCCAGCGATGGACATTGCAGCAATGGCGGGCAATACGTGACATGATCTGACGAATCACGACTACAGTGACATAAAAGTGTAACATATACAGTCGCGAGACTTACTGCAGTGAAAGTTGTTACCGACTGGCAGTTGCAATGAGCAAGCCGCCGAAGGAGTGATGTTTCAAATGTTCAAAAGTTTGTAATTCTATGGGACCAAACTACTTTGGTCATCAGTTCCTAGGCTTACAAACTACTTGAACTAAATTAAACTATTCGATTTGTGTGGGGCCTGCAGTGTAAAAAATGTATTTTAATGACATATTAAAGTTTTAATCCAAGACACGGCTATTATATATTGATAGCTTTTTTTGTCACATTGTTATTGGCAAAATAAACTTATTTCGTCTATTAAACGCCATACTCAGGTGTTGTGAGATTTTCTTCAATTCCATTCAATATCGTTGGAAATCGACCTGCCAAATGTCGTACACTATTGTTCTATTTTCTCAATCTGTATTTACATCTATTTATGACACAACTATCAAATGAACATCCAGTCATAAATAGACGTAAATACAGACTGATAAAATAGAACAGATCGATTTCCGACGATATTGAACGGAATTGAAGAAAATCTCACAAAACCTGAGGATGGCGTTTAATGGCCGCAATAAGCTTATTGTGCCGATAACAATGTGCCAATAAAAGCTATGAATATTTAGTAGCAGTATCTTGGATTAAAACTTTAATAAATTAAACTAACCTAAAGACAACACACACATCTATGCCTGAGGAAGGATTCGAACATCTGACGCTGGAGGCAAGCCGTTCAGAAACGTGGCGCTACAGACTGCTCGGCTAGTCCCGCGCGGCGATTAATGTTTGTTTATGATTATTTTTCTAAGTAATTGACGAAATAATTAGTATAATTTTTGTGTTACAAGCATTAGTAAAATATCAAGATACATATATAATATATAAATTAATTTTAAAACAGCTGAATTTAACTGACTCAGTAATATAAAGAACAACTTCGTCATGAAAAAATACTTACTTTGCAGATTATTCCGCTGAAAAGAAGGAGAGTATGAACGTCACAGAAACAGAAATTTCCATTATCGTCTGTTCTTACTATGATAGGCAGTATTTTGAACGCCTATCAATTCATTGTGGAGTCTGGTGTTTCACACGTTTTACCCCGAACTTGTCTTTCTTATAGGCGCATATTCTTTTGAGTGTAATTATTTTTGCTTAAAAAAAACTATGTTTTATAGATTCTTACAGTCTGTCGTTCAGCTGTAGCAACAATTGTGGAATTGCGTTCCTGTTTGATTGCTTTTGCCACGTCTGTGACCTTTTCCTTCAGATACAGCGGGCTGATTTGGTACGTTAAATAGTCTAATAATTGCATTCTACATTCGTTTACTACCTGCCACCATTTTTTTTACTGAGATTGTAGTGAAGAAAGCTTAACGTTTCTGAGTAGAAAAGCGACGTATTTCTACGAAAGAGCATGACATCTGGGTGTTTCCTGGCAACATTTCATTTTTTATTTTCATTATTCACTAAAAGCTTCAGATTACAAGACACACTTCTGGTCATTACAATTGCTACACCGCGAAGATGACGTGCTACAGACCGAGATTTTAACCGACAGGAAGAAGATGCTGTGATGTGCAAATGATTAGCTTTTCAGAGCATTCACGCAAGGTTGGCGCCGGTGGAGACACCTACAACATGCTGACATGAGGAAAATTTCCAACTGATTTCTGTCCGAGTGGGCACAGTATGGCAGCAAGTGACAGTGGAACCAGAAAACTGCAATGTGTTTCAGAAAACAGTGTAACCTTTCGACATGGTTGCCAGAAAGAGACTGACGTGGAGTAGCAAGTGCTGACACCCACTGATGATGCCTTGACACAAAGGCGAAACGCGTATGGGTGACTTATAAAAATAAAACCATTCGCAGTAGCAAAAGGCGTTTCCTTTAAAAACATTACAGTGAAACGCAACTTACTTCGTCCAACTGGCATATTGTTATATAACATAAAATTTTCAAAACATTCGTAAAAGGTACCAACTATAAACGAGATAGTTTCCCCAGGGATGGAAACTCCAGATGTGTATTCTTTCATCAGAAAGCAAGCTTTAGGTATATTCATGAACCATATTTTCGTAATCTTTGTGAAGACAGTTTTTCGTGTGACCTAACAGTCTACGCTTTTAAATAGCTGATAAAGACAATTTTCAGATGAAGAAGAAGAAAAGTTATGGCCAGTTAGATGGCGGCCTCAGCTTTAGGGAAGTTAATAAAAATGCCGAAAAGTAAAACGGGTAGTTTATAATGCTACACCTCATAACGGGCCAATGTTTAATGAAACAGAAAATACCTGTACATGAATTATCAACGTTGCTTAATGCGAAATACGTAATATGAAATATTCCTGGCGGATTAAAAGTGTGTTTCGGAAACTGGATTCGAACTAGGCATCTTCACCTTTCGCGGGCAAGCCCTCCCGACTGAGCTGTCCGGCATGCTTCATAGTTCGTCCTCAAAGCTTTACTTCCGCCAGTATCTCGCCTCCTACTTTCCAATCTCCACAGAATTTCTCCTGCTAAACTTGCAAGACTAGCACTCCTGGAATAACGGTTGTGGTGGAGACATGGGCATGTTTCCAGAATGAAACTATCACTCTGTAGCGGAGGGTGCGCTGATATGAAATACAGAGGAACGGACGGAAGTGCAGCTGTGAGGACGAACCGTATAGCTTGCCTGGATATCTCAGCCGGTAAAGCGCTTGCCCGCCAAATGAAAAGGTCCCAGGTTCGAATGCCGGTTCCGACACAGAGTTCCGATCCACCCAAAACGTGTCAGATCAGCACAAACTCTTCCCCTAACCTGTGGCTAATCCATGTCTCTACCATATCATTTCTTTCAGCACCGCTAGTCTAGCCAGTTTTGCAGGAGAACCTCTGTGAAGATAGGGAAATATGGGGTGAGGTACTGGCGGAAGTAAATGAGTAAGGACGGATAGCAAAGTGTGCTAGGAAAGCTTAGTTCCTAGAGTGCTTACCCGCACAAAGCAGAGTTCCCAGATTCGAATCGCGGTTCTGGCAACAGTTTAATTAGCCAGGGAAGTTTCATATCAGCGCACACTCTGCTGCAGACTGAAAACTTTCTGGAATCCGTGGTATGTTATAATTTCTAAGAAAAGAAGCTTTAAGGTATACTTGTATAAGAAGGAAGAACAAACAATAAGAATAGGTCACAATAACGAAATGCTCGGTTTCAAAAGGGTGCAAAGAGAATGTAAATTTCTGCTACTGCTACTGCTACTGATTAAATAATACTGACTATAACGCATATTCAATATAAAATATGGAAGATGCAAAATTCAAGCAAACAGGCTTAGCGAAAATGAGATTAACGACTAATCTAACATTAAAATTGGTGATCACGAATTAGATTAAATGAAAAAATACTATTTTTGATAACATTATGGATTAACATTAAAAATTACACCGCCTTGAAACCAAAATAGACCATGACAGACGAACCAAGAATAGAAAAACCCGACTCGCTTAGTGGAAGAGGTCATTCCTGTTCAAGAGAAGTCTATCGCTTTCAAACGTCATTACATAAATACGATAATATAAAACTCGAAGTTCCGATTTTCTTTATTAAATCTACTGGCAGGCCAAAGAAACCTATAGAATTCGAAAGGGCCTTCGCCATAGATGTGCACAAAACGAAAATCATTTGTGTACGCAGCAATTAAGAGAGTTGAAAGGAAACAGAGGTTTCATATGCAAAGCGAGTATTAGACGACGATCAGCTGGGAGTGGTACAGATTTAGGGCAAGAACCTTCTAGCGATACAACTGAGGCTTTCTTTTATTTTTTTATTTTTTTGTTATATATATTTCGTCTTTAGTTATCTATTATAGAAACTACGGAGATGGCAATATTTTCAGCATTGAAATGAAAATATCACAGTAACTAAATAACATTATTTCTTGGAGTTATGTAAATAAATGAACACGTAAACTGAATTTTTTCGGTATTATAAAACTGTAGTGAAACTGATATAATTCGAGACCGGATCTGCCGTAGATGTACAAAAAACGAATATCATGTCTGTGTACGTATTTGTAACCCAGATAGCGCGGAATTATTCTTCGTTTAATTTTTTTTCTCAGAAGCTATTAATTATCTTCATATGACTGCACAAGATCGTTATCAGTGATTTTTTTTCACAATCACGTCATTAGTTTTTCAATACTGCCCATCTTTCTCGAATGAGGTCAAAATGAACGTTTTATAATTTTAATCTGATCAATTATTATTAAAACAACATATAAAATGAAATAAATACATATAAATATCTCAAAAATTGAAGAACATTCAAGAAATATAAACCCAACTACGAAGAAGTCTTCAGTATCTTCTGTACGAACCTCATCTTTGCAGCTTTGTCCAACCACTTTGCAATCGACAATACAACCTAAAATTGGTCGTAAATGGTAGCAAGCGATTCAAAGAAATAAAATATGACACTGTACACTAATACTTACGGAGAAGAATAAAAGAGTAAGCTTCCATTCTCGTCCTTCTGGAAGGACGTCAGAGCCGCGGTAGAGTAGCCTAGCGGTCTAAGGCGCCTCACTGCGGAGCGCGGTTGCTCGCCGACGGAGGTTCGAGTCCTCCCTGGGGCGTGTGTGTGTGTGTGTGTGTGTGTGTGTGTGTGTGTGTGTGTGTGTGTGTGTGTGTGTGTGTGTGCGTTATCCTTGGGTTAGTTTACCTTAGTTTATGTAGTTTGTAAGCTACGGACTGATGACCACGCAGTTTGGTCAGATTAATTTACAAACATTTGAACATGTGAAGGACGTCTGCGCTACCTAGGTTAATAGTGGTTAAACATAGTGGACGTTTTCAAAACTAAATGAAATAAATCGCAATTAACGATGTTATGGCTTCAATGTTTTTAGATGAAATACCAAACTGTGGCGAATGAAAATTTGTGCCCGGCCGGGATTCGAACCCGTCATCCCCTGCTTTCTAGGCAGACGCGTTGACCACTCCGCCACCGAGGACACAGTGATCAGCCCGACTGCAGATGACTCTTCCCAACACGTCTCCCGTCACACACAAATCTCAATTCGCCACGCTGTTTCTTTCCTATACCACAGCCTATTTATTCTATAATGCTCGCAGCCACAATACAGTATTCCCGCATCAGGGAGAACAGACCATGAGGTATCGAGACACAATTAATTGTCGTCAGGAGCCCAGCCTCGGCTTTTATACAATTATATATATTTTGACGAATTACAGCGTTCAAATGAATGAAATAAATCGCAATTACCGATGTTATGGCTTCACTGTATTAGGTTTTCAGATGAAATTCCAAACTGTGGCGAATGAAAATCTGTGCTCGGCCGGGATTCGAACCCGGGAACTCCTGCTTACTAGCCAGACGCGTAGACCACTCCGCCACCAGTAATCAGCCCGACTGCAGAGGACTCTTCCCTGCACGTTTTCGTAACTGGAGAGGGCATTAGAAGACAATACGAAGCGATAGGTAATGGCATGTAGTATTAGAATGGCTGGAGGTGCGAGGTAGCGGAATAACGTTATTCCTTGGCATCGCGTACTGTTAAAAATATTTTGTGTTTCGTTTCTTTGTAACACAGTTGGTAGAATTTCAACCGCAGGCAATTGCAACTGTTCTAAATAGCTTCATACGTCCAGTTATGATTGCTACGAACAGACAAATTATGGGAATACAGCACGCCGTA
This sequence comes from Locusta migratoria, assembly GCA_026315105.1. Taxonomy (NCBI): domain Eukaryota; kingdom Metazoa; phylum Arthropoda; class Insecta; order Orthoptera; family Acrididae; genus Locusta; species Locusta migratoria. The sequence goes on from CM048744.1 coordinate 388,696,485, forward strand.
TCTACTCCATCGGCTGCTCAGTGTGCAGGCACCAGAAAGCCCAGCCTTAGGATTTAAACAGTATTCCGTGGCATCATAATATTAACACAAGAGTCCACCTGTCCCAACTGTGGCCGCTCATAAAACATAAAAAGTAAACACATTCCTTCGCTGTCTTGCCTCTGGGTCAAGATGATCTGCTCTCTTCGCATTGAAACTATCAGCACCCAAGAAGCAGCATTAAGGTAACCCAGTCAAAGGTGATCTGTCGCCACGCAGAGTACGTCCAGCAAGTAGAAAACAGATGTCCACTCATTGTTCAGTGATAAATACCAATCTCGCACACACCGCAACAAACAATTGTTGCCGGCCGCGGTGGCCGAGGAGACTGAGGCGCTCCAGTCACGGTCTGCACGGCCACTACGGTCGGGGGTTCGAATCCCCCCTCGGGCATGGATATTTGTGCCGTCCTTAGGATTAGCTAGTTCATAAGTAGTTTGTAAGTTTAGGGACTGATGACCCCGTAGTTAAGTCCCATAGACTATACAAACATTTGAACATTTTTTTTGAAACAATTGTTGAACAGCAATTCGAAGGCGTTGTATGAATAACAGCGATCTGTGTCACAATGATCATTGAAAAACAATTTTGATGGAACGATACAATCGTATTGATGATCCTTTTCTGGTCCATCTTTAAATCTTAATCCATTGTTGGCACCGAGAGAGGTGGTGCAATGTGATTAGCACACTGGACTTGCATTCAGCGTTAGGGTGGTTCTAACCCCCCTTCTCTGGCCATCTAGGTTTCCCGTCATTTCCCCAAATCACTCAGCGAAATGACGGGGTTCCTTTGCAAGATCACAGGCCGGTTTTCTTCCTTCATTTTTAATGAAATATTCTGAGCATGGCCATGATGTCTCAAAAATGTTGGAATGTTTGTGAAGCTTGTGGGACTTAACTGCGGGGTCATCAGTCCCTAAACTTACAAAGTAATTATGAACTACCTTATACTAAAGACGACACAAACATAGATGTCCGACGGGGTATTTGAACCCCCGTCGGGGAGCAGCCTCGAGCATCGCATTGTAGTGCCTCAATTTGCTCGGCCAATCCACTGCAGCGCCACGGTGTGTACTGGACGCTAAAACCTAATCTTCATCCCTTAAACAGAGTATCTCTACTCCTTCCACGACAGTAGACACTCTTCCCGTCACATAACAGCAAGTATTCCATGACATTTAACCATTTCGCTTCTACGGAAGTGCATATAAAACAATCAGACGCCATGTAGAATCGTAACAGCTCACTTAAAACCATATATATCGTGTCATTAATCTTGTAAGCTAACGAAAAAAAATGTTCAAATGTTTGTTAAGCTTATGGGACTTAACTACGGGGTCATCAGTCCTTAAACTTACAAACTACTTATGAACTACTTACGAACTAGGACGGCACAAATATCCATGCCCGAGGGGGGATTCGAACCCCCGACCGTAGTGGCCGTGCTGACCGTGACTGGAGCGCCTCAGTCACCTCGGCCACCGCGGCCGGCAGCTAACGAAATTGTAATTTTCTGCAGCGCAATAGTAACGAAACTCGAGAATTTCTCTATGAGAATTTAAAAAATCGGAATTAATTTATGACAGTATGTTTTCTCAAGTTTTGGCGCTTAAGCAGGAATCTTTTCATTTTAAAACTCTATATTTTAAAACATATTGGTTGAGTGTACAATTAAGTTTTAATATCTTATAGATACACACATCCTTAGTGCATATCGCAAGATGCAGAATATTAAATAAAAAACAAAAAATAAGAATAGAAAAGCGTTACAATTACTTTTCTAATGTATGTCGTTCTCAATTAGGCAGCCTATGTTTTGAAAAGTGTTTCTGCCATATAAGATAAAATTTAATAGCTGAGAGGCACGTCTATTTTTACTGTGAAGTTACAGAATTCCGTTCTCTCTCGATTTCTTGAATTCTTGTAGAAACTTCTCATTTTAAAACTATGTCCCTATCATATTTCTCCGACGTTAATGGAATATTAATATGTTATAAACACTTAAATCTGTAATCCAAATCTGTAGTTCCAAAATTTTTCAATCGCCAAATTGTTTATAGTATATTATTTTTCTAAACTATACTGTTCCCCGTTTTTGCACTTTAAAATTGTTTATCTTGAAAAGCGTTTCTGGGAGGAACTTTTGTTTGTACTGTAAATATCAAAGACAGATATTTTCTATCATGTAATATTCTAACTCATTTTCTGAAGTAAGTTTCTGACATTTTTCGAGGCGGTGGTGGAGTGGCCGTGCGCTCTAAGGCGCCTTGCTGCGGAGAGCGCGGTTGCTCCGCGTCGGAGGTTCCACAACTCCAATGCATGTGTGTGTGTGTGGTCCTTAGATCATTTTTAAGTCGCTTAAGTAGTTTGTAAGACTAGGGAGTATTAAACACATTAGTTAAGTCCCATAGATCTACAAACATTTGAACATCAGGCTTTTTGCATTTTTCGGTGTCTTCACAAGTGCCTTCACGCTTTAGCATCTATATACCTTGAGAACTTTTTCTCTAAAGTCAATGAAAATTTAATATGTTACAGGCCAAAGTAACTTTAATTTAAATCACAAGAAACGGAATATTTGAGAAGTAAGTCACTATCTTTCTCAAGGAACCATTTTCACACCATGGTAAAACTTACAACAGACAGTGCTAGTTAGGTTTGAAGCTCCCTTTCCTGGATATAAGGAACAGAAATTCACCGTGGCTCTGTATTCTACGCACAGAGCAACGTATGATTGTCCTACAGTGCCCGAAATAACTGCCAGGCAGCCTTTTGGCTAATGGGGTGAATGGGCATACAGGAAGCACCCCTCGTAGGCAGAAAACCTTTCATCACCTATCCAGAAAATGATGTTGGACTAGAACCACCTAATGGACACAGTCTGCATCATTCACTACATGTTGCCTCGTTAATTATTTGGCTAACGACTGGTGCGTTTGTGTACTTCTATCTGACCAGATACTATCAGTGATGTCTCATTATGGTACAATTCAGTAACGTGGCACATATTTACAACACAAACGACCGATTCTCGATCGGTTAATAAACGCGAACTATACGTTAATGAAACCCCGGCCACTGGACTCTATAGGTAGCAATGTTAACTGCTCGACCTCCAGCGGCAGTCCTTGTAATGTACATTTCATTTTATTGAAATGTGATAATTTCTGTGTAGAATTACTTATAATTAGTGCCTGTTTTATACATTACAGAATCCTCCTAATATAAAAAGCGTTAAAAATAGTTGTGTCCGAAAGTCGTACAGTGCAGAATGGGAATGCCATGCATGGAAAATCAGCTTTGGCATTGAAGGAATGATCCCACGGGAGCACCAAGTTGAAGTCATACACGGTGGGATGCTTGTCTGAAGACATCCTCTAAAAAGCTGCCCCATATCCTCGTTGGACAGGAATCGTCCAGCATTCAAAGAATTTTAAGTTACCAAAATCATGAGAAATCAAACAACAGGGCAGATGCTTAATTCAAAATGTTCAAATGTTTGTAGAGCTTATGAGACTTTACTAGGGGGTCATCAGTCCCTAAACTTACAAACTACTTATGAACTAGCTTATACTAAAGACGGCACAAACATCCATGCCTGAGGAGGATTCGAACCCAAGACCGCAGCGACCCTGCAGAACGCGACTGGCACACCGCAGACAGCTCGGCCACCGAGGCAGACTGGTGCTTAATTCTCTTCCAGATGAGTCGCATCACAAACAACGCGCATTACAATATCGCACATTTTGCAACACGGACGTTATGCCGAGGGGACTGAGGCGCTCCGGTCAAGGTATGCACAGCCACTACGGTCGGGGGTTCGAATCCCCCTCGGGCATGGATATTTGTGCCGTGCTTAGTGTTAGCTAGTTCATAAGTAGTTTGTAAGCTTAGGGACTGATGACCCAGTAGTTAAGTCCCATAAGTTCTACAAACATTTGAATTTGAAAACTTCAGGAAAATAATTGTAAAGTCGACATTAACATTTTAACATCTTTAGAAGCCTTAGAGCAACACCTGCACAAAACATTTCAAAATATTATTATGTTTGTGTGATAATCGGTTAATGAACAGAGAAGGTATGAGAAGAAATGGACAAATACGGAATAGGAGGTGTACGATATGTAGATGTGTAGAAAGATACAGAGAGGGAGGGGTTAGGAGACGGCAGAAAAATTTATTTTATTTATAATTTGTCACACTTCCTTTACCCTCTGGTCCCCCACCATGAAAATGGGCGTGTGTGAATGTTGTTTTGTTATTTTTGTAATTAATAACCAAAGATAGGTTCGAGGTGGTGGAGTAGTTGTGAAATCTTTGGCTTAGGTGAGGCAAAGATGGAGGTTGGCAGTAGCTTTCTCGGGTGTCGCTTGTCTTGAGGGGGATGCAAGGACCAGACAATGGCAGGTTTCGTCCTCGCGTTTAAAAAAGTAGCGGTTCTTTCCGCTCAGGAGACGCCATGTTTGCCACTGTTAGCTTGGAGGCCCGAGAGGTCGGACGTGCCGTGCTCGACTGCTGCAAATTCGGTAAGCAAGTTCGTAAAAATGTGTCTTATTATACTGAGTCTCACTCGCAAAGCAATAGTTAAAGCAAACTTACGTTAATATGGTGGAAAGTTTAGCGATTTTGGTTATTTTTTGGTCAATTTGACTATCTAAAATAGTTTGATGCCAACGGTAACGGTCGGGACATGATATCTACTTGCTACTTTTCCTGAACCATTTTTTATTTCCTTTGCTAGTTAAAGATGGAGTGGTTAGTGGATGCAGTGTAAAAGTGGTTGATGAGTGAGTGCGTGCGTGAAGAGGGATGTTCAAAAATGTTCAAATGTTTGTAAATCTATCGGACCAAACTGCTTGGTCATCAATCCGTAGCTTACAAACTACTTAAACTAAGATAAACTAACCTAAGGACAACACACACACACACACACACACACACACACACACACACACACACATATCAATATATTCCCCAGGGAGGACTCGAACCTCCGATGGCGAGTAACCGCGCGCTCCGCAGCGAGGCGCCTTAGACCGTGAAGAGGGATATCCTTGCTAGTCCAATAAATCCTTTTTATCTCTCGTTTTCCATACAGTGTGGCGCGATACATGTTGAAAATTTATATGTTTACGAGACCAGCAAGTCTATTAGTTAATTAATCTTAGAGCCTGTGGCTAAGAATGTTTCTCTGCTCTTCAACGAGTGTTCACAATCCATTTTTCTTTTGTTTGTTTGTAAATTTAATTTCTCTAAGGATATGATTTGCATACTATCAGAAAATAAATAATCTTGTCTTGAATTACTCGTATTCAGTCTTTATTATGAAGAGATATTCCTCCGCCCGTTTAAATTTAACAGGGAAAGCTGGAATCGTAATAACATAAATAAAAATAAAGTTATTAATATCAGATGAGTAATTAGGATGCAGGTAAAACCTAAATTCTGGGCAGTTGTCATAGTTAACCCCAACTCTGTATCGAAGGTTGTGACAATAGATTAAATACCCGGGGTCGTGTTATCCGTTGCGCAATCTAGTTTATAACAAATTTTTCGGTTGAGACCTTTGGTTCCCGGCAGTCAGCTGTCATAGCATTCGGTCAGAACATGAACCATATACTTTTATTAGCAGTGTCCATAATAGCGTTATTAGCTGGCAAATCATATACCGTAGTAGTAAATAAAAAAGACCAAATAAAAATCATTGTAAAACGAGGGTAACCATGCATCTCTATTTGCTTTCTCATTCATTTCGAATCAGACTACTCAACAGCGAAGCGTGGCCTAGATTAGCGGGTCGTTTTATGTTTACGATTATATTTCGACTGAATCGCCCGGGGTCACAGCTGAATCCTGTAACCTTAATTATTTATTATTACTATTATTATTCGTTGTGGTGATACCATACTTTTACAATCTTTGTCTGTTACATGCAGACCTGCCAAGCAACTATTTCAAACTACTTCGTTACATCAAGAATGATATTTTCTCTGTGCAAGAGTCTGCGTTGAAATGAAACTTATTTTACGTCTTTGAATAGCTCGGTTCTTTGAGGTAGTGAATAGTATCAACTTTTTCCCCCGTATCAGAGAGCCGGTAGTCCTCTGACCGAACGCGCAAAAATACCACACCAGTTACTGACAACTTTCCCGGAATAATTCACGGTCCTTACAAACAACTTTAGATTCGTCAGTACCTCGTCTTTCACTTTCCTAACTTCACAGAAGTTCTCCTGAGAACCTTGTAGGACAAGCATTTCTGGAAGAAAGGCCACAGTCTAGTGGATATTTCCCGAATCACGTTTTCACTCAGCTGTGGAGTGTTCTTTGACATGGAACTTCCTGCCACATTGAAAGTGTGTACCGAAACAGGGATTCGAACCTAACAACTCGCCTTTCGCATGCAAGCGCTCTACTTCGTGTAGTATTTAAATATCACAAGCAATAATCTTAACTTTTCTTGCAAAATGTGAAATGGAAACTAAGATCTTTGCTACAGCTGAGATTTCCCTGCAAAACTTATCTAAATCCAATCTCAAAAGTTTCGAGCACCGGCGTTCACGAAATTAATTGACGAAATGACGAATTGGAAATGATAATTAATTCCCTGAGATTAGCTAACCGGGAAAACCCCGCGTCCTCCTTTAACAGAGGTAATTATTCCGTGACAGCAACTCCCTGTGGCGGAGTTGCTATTTAACTGTGGCGTGGGGCGCAGCCTTTGTTTTGTGACGCATAAGGCGGGCTCACTGCCAGAGGATGCACTGGTGCAGCTGCGCTTGTGACTGACGCAGCGTTTCTGAGACGTACAGTATGGTAAGGGGTGCTAGGGCAGCCTTAGTAGGCGGATATCCTGAAATATACACACGTTAAAGAGAAAAACTAAAATTATCGCCCTGCTGTGGTTCCATGTTCATAAACATTATGATCAATGATGCACATTTGTTTGCGTTGCTGAGAAACAATGTGGTTATTATTATGTATGCCAGCGCATAAGCCGGTTCCACATTTTTGTGAAATAACCACATTATAATAATTATTTCCACAGGAGCGTAAAATACTACTTTCATTACAATGATTACTTGAACCTAGAATGTATACTGAATTAACAGCTGTCTCGGTTTCAGCAATTAATTATGCTACACGGGTTGAAATTTCTAGTACGCACAAAATTCTGTTGTTTAATCGGCAGCAGGCATTTTTTAGTCCATTGTGAAAGATGATGGTTTTGAATGGTTCAGTTGGATCAACCGCATGGGTCAGTTGAATCTCTGATAAGGAAGCATTCATACGAATACCATATGCTAAATGGTATAGTGTGGGATGTACGTAGAATATCATCGAAAGCTTAGTTCTACTCCAGATGTAATTAGACGTAGTAGTGAAGTATGTGTGTGCTTGTTTGTGTATGGTGTGTGCATAGCCAAACACACTTTGATGAAAGCTCCCGACGAGAACTGATAGGGGTGTGGTTGTATTCTTTTTTTTTTTTTTTTTTTTTTTTTTTTTTTTAAGCTTATGGGACTTAACTACGGGGTCATCAGTCCCTAAACTTACAAACTACTTATGAACTACTTACGAACTAGGACGGCACAAATATCCATGCCCGAGGGGGGATTCGAACCCCCGACCGTAGTGGCCGTGCTGACCGTGACTGGAGCGCCTCAGTCACCTCGGCCACCGCGGCCGGCGTTGTATTCTTCAATGTGCTTAAGCGAAATAGTGTCGGTGGCAAATGAGTAAAGCTAGTCTCGTAAAGGAAATCATGAGCAATTTCCCTCTCGGCTAATTTTCTTCGACCTTAAAAATAACAACTCAATTTCTGTACAGTACTCAATATGACTTTTCTTGCCTACTATATAGTCTTAAACAGTAGTTATTTGTTTACTGCCTTGAACTTTTATTAATGTATTTAGCCTCATTAATTTTGAGATGAACAAATTATAAGTAATCAGTTGGATTCAGATTTCATCAGTTACTGAAGTCATAATTCTCGCTTAGTGCGTCATTTATTATTTTTTCTAAATTAATTTCTCCGACGAAAAGTGAGGATATCACTTGAATTAAAATATAATTATTTCCATTTATTTTTTTCAGACAATAACACATTATATAGAACATAGAAGCCAGTATAGGAAACTGGTATTAATTATAGTGCACACTGAATCTCCAAATTTGAATTTAAAGTGTCATAAGTGATTGGGAATAGCAATGCCAATCTGTATTGCAGTATTAGAAAACAGCATATTTTTAGTTACACCTCTTGCATCGCAATACCGTAAGATACGAACAGCGGTAGAGATGGAACAGCATCACAACACACAAACAATTCTCTACTATCATGTTTGTTATAACAACAACATACGTAAACAACTGATTGTCGTTTCCACAAGATACATATTAGTAGTATACCTGTGGATCTGGTAAATTACAGTGCGAATTTTTAAGATTCACTAAATTATTTGAAACGGTATTTCAAATGATTCTCTAAAAAGGAAAATTTTAATATTAGAAAATTAAGAAAAAATAAATAAAGAAATGAAAGGATATTAATATGTAATATAAATTGATGTCTGCTTATTTTGTATGATCTGAAACTGAACTTTTGAACTTTTTTTATACAGTAACCAAAATCTGATTCGGAATTGTGATATGCGAATAATTTAATGAAACGCTTTCAGTTACTTGCTATTATGCACTTATAGCAGAGATAATTATTGTTTCCAGAGGAAAAATGGTGTTAGTAGTAATTATTATTGTTGTAACTACTCGAGAAATTGTCTGCTGCATGCCTGTTTACTGCGCATTACACTGCATTAATGGTGTACTTTTTCAAAATGTTCAAATGTTTTTACAGCTTATGTGGCTTTACTACGGGGTCATCCGGCCCTAAACTTACAAACTACTTATGGACTAGCTAATACTAAGGACGGCACAAATATCCATGCCCGAGGGGGGATTCGAACCCCCGACCGTATTGGACGTGCAGACCGTGACTGACGCGCCTAATGGTGTAATTGTGCCACAGTTTGTGATGAAATTTTAATGTATCATATGAGTTGCATGCTCCAAATTATTGAAGCAGTATAAATAAAATTGGTGTAGACGAAAGTAAAATTGGCACCCAACTGTCAACATGCATAAGTGATTGCGTAAACAAATGAATTCTCAAGAGTTACTGTCATTTTGAAATGTAAACAAAATACAGGAATAAAATATTGGGAGTGAGGAGTGTATTAGGCGAGTGATGCATAGAAATGGAGTATTATTTTTGACGACAGAGACTCACCAGGTCTTTCAGGAGTACCGATATTCCCCATGGCAAGAGCGGAACCCTCGAGTGATACGCGGCGGTCGGCGGCCTCCTCGGTGCGTGCTCCGGCCGGCGGACGGCCAGTCGCAGGACGGGGGGCGGTAAGAGTGTCTTTGGTGCGGATGGGCCGCGTCATTAGCGCCGGCGGCACGCACAGTGTTTGGTGACGTCAGAGGCGCGGGTGGCGGCCGGCATGGCGCGGCGCGGCGGCGGCGGTCGATGTGCGAGTGTGGCGGCCGGCGCGCTGCCGCTCTCGCTGTGCTGCCGCCGCTGCGCGCCCGGGCCGCCGCCGCCGCCGCCGCCGCCGCCGCCGCCGCCCAGATCGATGCAGTGCGCGCGGCGCCGCGCTGCACGGCGGGTAGCGAGTAGCGGCTGGAGGGTACCGCCTGTGGCGCGAACCACGCCACCCGGTGGGTACCTCGCTGGCCGAGGACGTCCCCCAGCAAACGTGTCCAAACCGTGTTTAGGATCAAACCAACTCACAAGGGGAGGCCACCAATTGTGAAATTCAGATTCGATTCATACTGCGCATAATGAAAGCTCATGGCCAGAGCACCAGGATGCACTTCTCAGCCGTTGTCGAGAAAATAGACAATTAAAAGAGCTGTTGCGGGGAAATACTCTCTACGATCTCTACGGTTAGAGGCGAGCGTGGCCGCTACGATAAGCGCTCGGGTTCATAATCAGAAGATTCATGTGTATACACACACATTATATATATATATATATATATATATATATATATATATATATATATGTGTGTGTGTGTGTGTGTGTGTGTGTGTGTGTCTATATATATACACATGAATTACTAAAAAAAATTAAAGAAAGTTGCATGGTGGCGGTCGCGGGTTGCGAGAACCGCCTGTCGCGCGACCCACGCCTCCCGGAGGGTACCCCGCTGGCCGAGGACGTCACCCAACAACCGTGTCCATATCATGTTTACAATCAAACCAACTCACAAGGGGAAGCCCCAATTGTAAAATTAAGATTCGATTCGTACTGCGCATAATGAAAGCTCATGCCCAGAGGTGTAAATGGCAAAGCACTAAGATGCACTTCTCAGCCGTTGTCGAGAAAATAGACAATTAAAAAAGAGCCGTTGCGGTGAAATACACTCTACGATCTCTACGGGTAGAAGCGAGGCGTGGGCGCTACGGTAAGCGCTAAGGTTCGTAATCAGAAGATCGCCGGATCGATTCTCGCGGCATGCAATTTTTTTTTAATTTTTCTTTTTCTGTAATTCATGTGTATACACACACACACACACACACACACACACACACACACACACAGAGGCGCGACCCACGCCACCCGGAGGGTACCTCGTTGGCCGACGACGTCCCCCAACAACCGTGTCCAAATCATGTCTAGGATCAAACCAACTCACAAGGGGAGGCCGCCAATTGCGAAATTCAGATTCGATTCATACTGCGCATAACGAAAGCTCATGGCCAGAGGTGTAATTTGGCAAAGCATCAAGATGCACTTCTCAGCCGTTGTCGAGAAAATAGACAATTAAAAATAATCCGATGCTGTGAAATACTCTCTACGATCTCTACGAGTAGAGGCGAGACAGTCTGTTGTATGGATGTGCAGCATGGGGAGTAACTTGCGCCTCCAACATCAAAAACCTCCATCCGCTACAAAACCGCTACCTCCGGTGGACGCTAGGCACCCCGTGATGGACCCGGACACGAGAGGTTAATTAGGTATTAAACAAGCAGATATTACAAGACAAAATCGTGGACTACGCCACCAAATTATTTCACAAAGTTGACCGGCTACGAGAAGAAATCCGAAAGTTCCGCCTTATTGGAAACGTACAACCGCAACGCTGGCATAAACACAAAGTGCCCCCTAAGGAAAAAAAATCACCTTCGACCAAGTTTAAACAAGTCAGGACACGATTCTCAGGGACAAAAGGACCCCTTGTGTGCCCAAGTCTCCTCCCAATCTGTAATGAGAATAAATAAATAAAGAAAATCCCACATACACTCACCCACTAAGAATAAACTTCCAAAGGAAGTCAGTCTAGAGGAACACACCCGCCAAAAAAAAAAAAAAAAAAAAAAAAAAAAAAAGGCGTGCCGTAGCGGTAAGCGCCCCAATTCGTAATCCGCAGATCGCTGGATCGAATATCGCGGCATGCAACTTTTTTTTTAATTTTTTGTTTTTGTAATTCAACTGTATACACACACACACACATTATATACACAGCGTGTTTTACTAAGTGTGTTTGCCTCTATAACTTATAAAATATAGGTGACGGGAAATTTTAATGCGGTAGGTCAACACAGGAAATGTTACACTTTCTGCGGAGCTATGAACATAATTTATTGTTATATTTCCAAAGAGATACACCACAAAGATATAATTTGTTAAATGGAACAATAGTTTTTTCTATCGTGCATTGGATTCGTTGAAACCAGCTGCGTTCAAATCAATTTAAACTACATTCCTGTCACTGTTAGTTTGGGAGCTACAACCCGTCAAATTTCCGGGGGCGGAGGCTGCGGTAGCGTAGCTAACTGGCCGAGTGGCTATCCCCTGGGGCACGGCCCACTGTCTCAATAGTTCCATTTAAAAAATTATATCTTTGTGCTGTAACTCTTTGGAAAATGATACAATAAACTATGTTCATAGCTCCGCAGAAACTGTAACATTTCTTGTGTTGACCTTCCGCATTAAAATTTTTCGTCACCTGTTATTTTATAAGTTACAGAGGCAAACACACTTAGTGAAACACTCTGTATATATCGCACGAACTAGAATGATAGTTATAATAGAAATATGGAAAGCAGAAAACAGCACGACATCGAGCACGCCTGATAAAGGAATGCGATTTTACAAGAATAATTATTTTTTAAATTATCTGTTGGAAAACACACATGATTGACATTCTGAAAAATTGTTCTATCGTTCGTCAGGTTTGATTTACACTATACGTATTCGTTTCGGAATATCGTCCATACTTCTTCCGCTAACTACACGTGGTAAACAGTATAAGGAAAATTAATAACAGCCGGCCGCGGTGGCCGAGGTGACTGAGGCGCTCCAGTCACGGTCAGCAAGGCCACAACGGTCGGGGGTTCGAATCCCCCCTCGGGCATGGATATTTGTGCCGTCCTAGTTCGTAAGTAGTTCATAAGTAGTTTGTAAGTTTAGGGACTGATGACCCCGTAGTTAAGTCCCATAAGCTTAAGAAACATTTTTTTGAATTAATAACATTTGTGAAATACAACTTTGTTTGCGGAAAACATAATGATGTTCGAAGTCGCCAGTTGCATATAATAAGTTGTTTGAAAGTAGTTTGTCGTGAAAAACTGGCGACTTCGAACATCAAATGTTATCTACATCTACATGGGATACTCTGAAAATCACATTTAAGTGCCTGGCAGAGATTTCAGCGGACCACCATTATACTATTTATCTCCCATTCCATTCACGAACAGCGCGCGGGAAGAAAGAACGCCTCAATCTCTCTGTTCGAGCTCTGTTTTCTCGTATATTATTCTGATGATCATTTCTACCTATGTAAGTGGCAGTCAACAATATATTTTCGCATTCGGAGGAGAATGTTGGCGATTGGAGTTTCGCAAGTAGCCCACGCCGCAGCGATAAGCGCCGTTGTTGCAATGATTCCCATCCCAGATCCTGAATCATTTCCGTAACGCTGTCTCCCCTGTATCGTGACAATACCAAACGAGCTGCCCTTCTTTGGACTCTTTCGATGTCCTCCGTCAAACTCATCTGATAAGGATCCCACACTGGGCTGCAATACTCCAAAAATGGACGGACAAGCGTAATGTATGCAGCTTTTTTGTAGTTCTGTTGAATCTTTTAAGGGTTCTGCCAATAAAACGCAGTCTCTGGTTCGCCTTTCCCACGATATTATCTACGTGTTCTTTCCAACTGAAGTCTGAAGTAATAGTAATTCCTAGGCATTTTGTGGAGTTTACGTCCTTCACTTTTGATTGATTTATCTTGTAAACAAAGTTTAACGGTTAATAAAACTCTTCTGTGTATTAGACCGCATCGTCAATATATCAAATATTTCACCGACGTTTCGGCCGCTATTGCAAGCGGCCATCTTCGGGGTGTTATGTTTATTGCTGGATGAGGGAAAGCCGGTATCTTAAATATTAAATGTTTGCAGTTGTCATTGGTGGTTTCAGGGCTCTTATCATTGGTGTTTGCTTTATTTCTTCCTATTGGTGGAAAAGGAGGTCCAGGATTGGTGTTTACATAAATGTTTGCCATTGGTTAAAACTGGTGAATGAGGAGCGCTGGTAGCAGAGACGTAGCACTGGTGCCTAGCGCCGGCTAGAGCGTGCTGTTTCCTCTGTGTACGCGCGTCCGCTGTTGTCTCCGGGCGGGCCCCTATGGACTGCACTGCGCGCGGTGTCGTCGCGAAGCGCTGCTACTGCTGGCAACCAAGACGCGGGAAGTCTATACCCGTCTTCTCTGTTCATATTTCCGGGTCGCTTAGCTATTTCTATTGCTTCCCTGATTTTCCTCTTCGAAGTTTAGGGTTGTTTTGACAGTACAGTGACTTCCTGAAAACAGATCTGTTTGCCGCACTCTTCCTGGTGTTCAGATACTGCCGACTTTGTATGCTGTCCCAGCCGAATGTACCTCTCGTGCTCGGCTATCCTTGTGTTAATCGACCGCCCAGTTTCTCCAATGTACACCTGGCCGCACTCACAGCCGATTTCGTAGACTCCAGCAGTGTGCAACTTGTCAGTTTTGTCCTTCATTGAGCCTAGGACATCTCTTATTTTATTGTTGCTGCGGAATGTAGATTTGATGCCCTCTCGACGCAGAATTTTGATCACTTGTTCGGTGACTCCTTTTACGTATGGCAATAAGGTGATGGTTTGTCCTTCCTTTGGCTCTTCCCTTTTACTTCTATCATTAGATGTCATAATTTGCTCAATCATCCTCTTCCCATAGCCGTTTGCTTCGAAGGTGGACCTGATGTTCTGTAATTCCGCTTTCAGGTGTTGTTCATCACTAATCCGATGGGCCCTCTTAGTTAGAGTGTGGAGCACGGACTTCTTTTGCGTAGGATGAAGGTAGGAAGTTGCGTGAAGGTACCTGCCTGTGCTGGTAGCTTTTCTATATACCAGATGGCCCAGTTTACCCTCTGGCTTCCGGTAAACCTTTACATCGAGGAAAGGGAGTATCCCATTCTTCTCAATCTCCATGGTGAACTGGATCTTGTTGTGCTGTTTATTGAGGTGTTGATGGAAATTCTACAGCTCCTCTTCTCCATGAGGCCAGATGACAAACGTGTCGTCTACATATCGCAGCCAGCAGTCTGGGCGTAGTGGTGCGGACTGGAGAGCTGTTTCTTCGAATGCCTCCATGAAAATATCGGCTGCAACGGGCGAGAGAGGTGAACCCATTGCAACTCCGTCCGTCTGTTCATAAAATTTCCCTTTCCACCTTATCAGTGCTATCTTCTATACTACTGTTTATTGAAGATTGTTAACCCTCCAGCAGGCGCGTCAACTTTCATGAAGCCACTTGTTGCGATGTATCTCCTGGATACAAGCGATGATTTTTATGGTTGTGCCTTTGTTTACAACTTCTTTATCTTTTGCTTCTGTTTTACATTGCAGTTACCTTTATTGTTACAGATTTGGCAAATACATAAGTGAACATTAGGCTCATTACACTTTCAAATTAACAGAAATATTAACCACACTGTAATGGTGAAGTGACGTCATTGTAGATACAAATAAATTATTGAACTAATCAGAGCATGTTTCTTGTATGGTTTGCTCTCAACAGAAAGACATTGTTCACAAATTATTTTTGCGTGCTTTTTCAAACAACGACGTGTACCGCATTATTCACATGAATAGGCTACTTGCTTAGGCAAGTCTTTTTTGTCTACCTGTAACATGACTGGCATCATTTTCTTTCCTTATTTCCTGAGTGCAAAGATAGTTCAGCGTTTTCTTCCTCTTTTCCTTGAGGTTTGTACTTTACCAGCATAGACTTTATATCATCTGGTAGAGTCGTAATGAGACTTCTTCTTTGGAGATGATCTTGCAGTAGAGTCAGAGACAAAGTTTTGAGGTAGCCGCGCCTATTTGAGTATTTATTCTTGTTTCCCAAGGAAAATACTCTTGAGTTGATGCCTGCAATGTTTATTATTATTACAACTGAAAGCATTTTAGTTGTCATTTTTACTCACAAAAATAGTAATTTTCATCACTTTGTTGCACTTCATTATTTTCCTCTTCGTCAAATTCGTGATCTGTGTCTGAGTCTACAGATCTTGTTTCGAGTATATCTTCGGTTTCCGAATCAGTTTCTACAAGATCATCTTCAATGGAAACGTTGCTTCATCTAGAAGGCAACAACGCAACTACCAACTTGAGTACTCTCCAGACAATGCTACGGCTGCTGTCATTAGCGGTGACAATGCGTTGCGCGAGTAGGCGCTCAACTGTTTGTAAAGCTTATGGGACTTAACTACGGGGTCATCAGTCCCTAAACTTACAAACTACTTATGAACTACTTACGAACTAGGACGGCACAAATATCCAAGCCCGAAGGGGGATTCGAACCCCCGACCGTAGTAGCCGTGTAGACCGTGGCTGAAGCGCCTCAGTCCCCTCGGCCACCGCGGCCGGCTTGTTGGTTCCCACTAAGAGAAATCCACGAATCCAGTTTTGGTATCCCAACTTATGGACATTATGATCCGATGTAGGGACCTGAAGATGGCATAGTGGAATGTCGAAACTGGTTGTGATACAATAAATATTCTATTATACATACGGCTGTTGGTATCTCAGTTCCTTCGGACTAATTACATGAGGTGGAATCACTTATTGCGACTTCCCACTATTCATGTTGGGTTCCTGGTTTTATGGAGGTTTCCCTCAAAGTTCTTAGTTAGGTTTATAAGGAATACCATTCCTAAACGTCTGTATGGTTGGAGTCAACAGTTGGTTAAACCAAGTTATCTGCTTAAAAAAAGTTGTGTTCTATCTCCCCTGAACCTAATGCAAAATGGATGCACTAATTGGTTCGCGTCATATCCTGTTAAAAGACTTGACGAACCCAGAAGTGTTTTGAAGTCCTATGTCTGCGTTATGATGACTAAGAATGAAAAAAAATAAAAAAAATAAATAAAAAAAAGAAAATAAAAATAAAAAAAATATTCGTGCGCGTTTGGACATAAGATTGCTATTGTCAGTAAAGACCATGAAACGTGCGAAAGGTTGTAACCTAATAAAGACATATAAGACAGCTAGGGCGGATTACGATAATTCATGAATTCATGGAAAGGAATTCTACAATGTATTTCAGATGTGGATATTTAAAGTTATAGTGATTGTTGGTGCACGGTGGTCTCGGAGCATATACAGTCGTGGCGAGCCAGCATCCACTGTCCAGACTGGCGGTGGCTTCCACTCCCAATATCTTCCGGTCAGTGGTCTGATCTTCGTCAGCAACTCTGTGGACCATAGCAGAGACTTTTATTTATTTATTTTTAATAATGGGTTTTGAAACTCCTACCAGGGGCAGTGACCTCGGCACCTCTCCACAGCCGAGACACGAACGTGGCCGACAAGAAAAAAATTATATATATATATATATATATATATATATATTATATATATATATATATATATATATCGAGAAAATACAGAGACACGCAATACTGGGGGATGGCGATTGCGGTCACTAAAGTTTTTCCATATCAAAATAGCATACCACTGTCACCGATGATTAAACTTGCGCTGGTTAAAACGGTCAACAGAGACCTCGCAGGGAGATAGAAAGGTAAAGAACTCGGAGGGGCGGGAGAAGGGGGCGAAATGGGATGGGAGAATATAATAAATGAAATGAGAGTATGGCTTTCTTGGGCGGGAGATTCCTAACGGGATTGTTCGGCCGCCTGAGTGTAAGTCTTTCTGTTTGACGCCGCATGGGCGACTTACGTGCCAATGATGTTGATTAGGACAACACACAACACCCAGTCCCCTGCCGGGAATCGAACCCGGGCCCCCTGCGTGGTAGTCAGCGACGCTGCCACTGAGCTACGGAGGCGGACGGGAGAATATAAAAACTCCAGGATAAGAGAGGGAGGGGTCGGACCAAACGTGGAAGGAAAGAAGGACGGGCAGTAGAGAGGCAAAGCTTCATACATGAGGGGAGAAAGACGGAGGGATAGATACAGGATGGAGGGCGTCATTCCGGCGAGGGAGGTGGCGAAATCCTCGGTAAGGTTTTGTAGCGTGAAAGTGTAGAGAGGGCTGCACTGGTACAGGCGCGGCAAGAACCCGGGATTTAAGAGGAGAGCCGGCCGCGGTGGCCGAGGAGACTGAGGCGCTCCAGTCACGGTCTGCATGAGCACTACGGTCGGGGGTTTGAATCCCCCATCGGGCATGGATATTTGTACCGTCCTTAGTATTAGTTCATAAGTAGTTTGTAAGTTCAGGGACTGATGACCCCGTAGTTAAGTTCCTTAAGCTTAACAAACATTTGAAACATTTTTGTAATACCACAGTCTAACATATACAGTCGCGACACTCACTGCTGTAAAAGTTGTTACCAACAGACAGTTACCGGCCGCGGTGGCCGAGGGGACTGAGGCGCTCCAGTCACGGTCTGCATGAGCACTACGGTTGGGGGTTCGAATCCCCCCTCGGGCATGGATATTTGTACCGTTCTTAGTATTAGTTCATAAGGTGTTTGTAAGTTCAGGAACTGATGACCCTGTAGTTAAGTCCCATAAGCTATACAAACATTTGAACATCTGATTTAAGAGGAGAAGAGACACCAGGGGATGACGAGAGTCTGTGTAGCGGGATAAGTATAGGATGCGGATATGTTCGAGGAATTTGAGGAAAGGCCTGAGATCGTAAAGGATCTGACTGTGGGTGGGGTGGCAGTTGCGGGAAGTGAGACGGAGGGCGTGACGCTCCAGGATTTGAACTGACTTATAATAGGTTGATATACAGCGGGGGACGGAATGCGTTAAGGAACAATATGTGTAAAGGATGGTGGAGGGGTTGAGTTCCCATGTCCGGCCGGAGAGGAGTTTGTGCAGTGCAATAATAGTCGAAGGAGACATCAACCCTAAGAGTATAGATTGGGACCTCATTAGTGTAATTTCAGGCGATACAGACAAGCATTCTTGCGAACTACTATTGGACATGTTTTAAGTCGACAGCCCACACACTATGAAAATATTTTAGATCTTATAGCTACCAAAAGGCCCGACCCGATTAACGATGTCACTTTAGAGACAGGAGTTAGCGATAATGATATTGTCATAGCGTCAATGGCAACCAAAGTTAATAAACCAATCAAGGAGGCTAGAAGCATGGTTTTGTTAGAAAGAGCCGTTAAGCAATTATTAGCATCACAGAAAATGAATGGACATCGTTTAGTTCCGGTACAATGGATGTAGAGTAATTGTGACTAGATCCACAAGCATTGTAAAGAAAGGGTTAGAGAAATATGTGCCTATAAAGTAGAAGGACGGAAAAGATTCACCGTGGTATAACAATAATATTAGAAATCTATTGAGAAAACAAAGTCTGTTGCACTCTCGTGTCAAAAAGAACACTCAAATCAACAGAGGCAAAGGTTAGAAATTTGAGAGGCGAAGTTCGATGCGCGAAGCATACAATAACTATTATAGCCATTCCTTAGCAAAACATCTTTCTGAGATCCTGAAAACATTCTGGTTCTACCAAGTCGGTAAATGGGTCAATGGCCACTATCCAGTCTCTCGTTGATCATTCCGGTACAGTAATAGAAGGAAGCAAATGGAAAGCTGAAGCTCTAAATATAATGTTTAAAAAATCTTTCACGCAGTATGACCGCACGAATGTACCACCACTTGATCAACGCACTAACTTCGAAATGTATGACATAGAATTAGGTATTTGCGATGTAGAAAGTCAGCAGAGATAACTAAATACAAAAAGGTTTCCTGGTCCGGATGGAATACCATTTCGGTTTTACAGAGAGTATTCTGTGCCTTAGTCCCCTAACTTAATTTGCATTTATCGCGAATCTTAAATTCAGCGCAAAGTTCTAGTGATTGGAAAAAAGCACCGGTGACTCCTGTTTATAAGAAAGTTAAAATAATTGAACCACCAAATTACAGGCCAATATCATTGACATCAGTTTCCTGTAGAATTTTGGAGCATATTCTCAGTTCGAATATAGTAAATTTCCTTGAGACGGAAAGCTTCTATGAATCGGTCATGTATAACTCAGCTTGACCTTTTCTCACATGACATGCCGTTTTCTCACGTATTTATTCAGATGTTCAGATGTTTGTAGAGTCTATGGGACCCAACTACGGGGTCATCAGTCCCTAAACTTACAAACTACTTATGAACTACTTACAACTAAGGACGGCACAAATATCCATGCCCGAGGGGGGATTCGAACCCCCGACTGTAGTGGCCGTGCGGACCGTGACTGGAGCGCCTCAATCCCCTCGGCCACCGCGGCCGGCGCACGTATTTGTGACTGGCTGGAAGACTTCGTAAGTAATACAACGAAGTACTTTGTTTTCGACGGCGAGTGTTCATCAGAAATGAGTGTATTGTCAGATGTCTCAGGGCAGTGTAATGGTATCGCTATTATTTTCTATCCATATAAATCATCTGAGGTACAGAGTAACTTGTAATTTGCGGCTGTTTGCTGATGTTGCTGTGGTTTATTGGAGGGTGTCGTCATTTATTGACTGTAATAGCATACAGGGTGACTTAGACAAAATTTCGAGTTAGTGTGAAGAATGGCAGCTAGCTATAAATGTAGAAAATGTAAGGTGATGACAATGGTTAGGAAAATACACCCCTTAATGTTCGAATACAGCATTAATAGTGAGTTTCTTGATACAGGCGTGTTGAAATATCTAGGCATAACATTGCAGAGCGATATCAAGTGGAACGAACATGTAAAGACAGTTGTAACTAAGGCGGACAGGCGATTTCGGTTTATTGGGAGAATTTTGGGAAGATGTACTTCATCTGTAAAGGAAACTGCATATAAAACGCTTGTACGACCACGTCTTGAGTATTACTCAAGTTTTGGGGACCCGCAGCAGGTCAGTTTAAAGGAAGACATAGAAGCAGTCAGAGGCGAGTGGCCAGATTCGTTAGTAGTAAGTTCGACCAATGCGTGAGTTTCACGGAAATGTTCCGGCAACTTAAGTTGGAATCGCTGGAGTAAGAAAAACGACGTTGAGGAAATTTAGAGAGCCGGAATTTGAAGCTGACTGCAGAATGATCTTGCTAATGCCTACTTACATTTAGCGTAAGGATCTCAAAGACAAGATAAGAGAAATTATGGCTCGTACAGAGGCATGTATTCTTTTTCCGCTCGTTCTGTTTGGGAGTGGAACAGGAAAGGCAATGCCTAGTAGTGGTGCAGTGTACCCTTTGCCAAGGATCTTATGGTGGTTTACACAGTGTATATGTAGCTGGAGTTAAGCCGGGAAGTATCTGTTTATTTACGTCTTTTCCACGTGGTGCGCCTGTCGAGTAGAGTTTAGCTTGCTTGCCTGGCACACGTGGCTGTTTGTTGGGCTGCCAGTTTGCAAGCTGTTCCCTTATGACTGCCGGTACAGGATACTTATCAGTTGTCGATCTGACAGAGAAGTATCTCGATTGTTTTGTTTTCGTGTTTTCAATATTCGTCGCAGTTGTCTTGGTGATTACAACTGCAGTGAAAGAGGGAAAGAGGGAAAGAGGCTTCTGGTAGTTTCGGCGAGGTTTTAAGCTTCTTTTTGGTAAACAGCTCGACATGCTGACCACTCCAGTTTATTTGTGTCAGCTCTCCATCCACATCAGCATGCCACCAAACGTCTCAGTGTTAGTGTCTGATAGTTTTTCCCCTACTAGCCAGGCCCATATAGACAGGTACTCGGCGAGTTCAGTCAAGAGAAGGGATTGCACACGATTCAGCTTTGTACGACTACTGCTGTTACTAACGAACTGTGACTTGTGGCGGGCGATTCCACTTGCTCGGAGGTAAAAACAGGTATGTCAATAACGTGTACTATCAGCGACAATAGTATATTCCATTTTATAGTGTCTCCAAATCAGTGCTGTCTATTTTTGTTCCAACCCTGGTATTTATTGGATGGTGTGCACTAGTAGTCTAGATGCCGCATGAAAACAAATGCAACTAGTCTAAATTCGTCTGACCATACTTTATCGCACTCTCTTACACATGTAGAATGATTCCTATGGCCTCATTTTCTTCCAGTTACATTCTGACAATTTTAAGATCGCTTCATTCGGCATTTCTTCTCACCCCAGTTCTTCATTTTCTCATTACTGTTGAGTAATGGTGAATTTGGTGATGGTTTGTCACCTATCGGCTCTAGTAAAACACACGTTTCCGAAACTATTTACAGAGACAGATTTCCCAGCGGCCTCTGAGCACCATCCAGTGATCCGGCATTCAGCATCGACATTGTGTTAGTGGAATGAGACGTCCATGATTCAGTGCTCATGGGCACTGGCGGAACCGACTTCCAGAGCAGGCGCTGAAACACTAAACCAAGTGGCCCTGTGTGGCCAGTTCGCAGAAGAGTGAAAGGTGGGATGACAACATTTTCTTATTGTCATAGACTTTGGTCAGAGACATTTGTTGCCACAAACTTTGAGACGGCGGTGGCCGGCGTCTCTTGTAGCAGTTAGCAGATGGTGTCTGTAGGGAGGAGTGGTACGTTCTTGTTAGGTGTAAGACGGAGAGTCTGGTTCTCTTTATTAAACAGAGATATGTGGAACGTATTTTGTACTGAGGTGGATATTATGGAATACTTGGTACGTTGTGTTTTTCTAGATAACGACTTTAAAAATGAAATCTGTAACACACACTTGTGGAAAGTGTCTTAGCGTAACTTCGTTCTTTTAGTGATTGTCACTGAATCAGAATAATAATAATAATTTCGTATTTCTGCATTTCTTCATTTCTATAAGTCATTTTTTTTTTCTTTTTAGTTAATATTTTGGACTATTGATTTATTTCCTTTTTTATATGCAGTAACAGCATAATTAATTTTCCCAGAGTTATAGACGACGTGAGCTTTAACATTAAAGTAAGGTAGACACAAGTTTTAACTGTACCGTGTATAATCAGTGGTTATATCCGAGATCCAATTTGTTTTTGGGTTACCTGTAGCATGGCTGTAGTCAACAGAGATAAGGCGAGTGCAACTAAATTTATTAATGATATTACGAGCAATAAGGCCGATTGTTGCGAGTGTCATGCTCTTACACTCCGTTCAAGAATCATAACTAACTAGTTTGTCAGATAGCAACCAGTATATCTTACCAGCCACGGAAATTGCTTGATACACTGAAATTATTAAACTACTTGATGACAACACAATAATTTGTTTGTTCTTAGCGCGTGTCGGCACACGCAACAAACTTTGCTAAAATCAGAACAGAATCCATAATCATTTCATTATTGTATTTCTAATCTAAATTTCACATGTACTTAACAGAATTGACGTTTGCATAATTGTCAGCTTAAGCGTTTCCACGGTGCCATATCAGTCACTGTTAGAAATTGCCTGTCATTCCACCCGTCATCACATTTGTATTCGGTATCACAATCGTGTTAAACATTGTTCTGTACTCAGTTTAATTAATGAACTCTTTGATTTCCCAATTAACGAAACTTACTTTGTGCTACTCCTGAACTTGACATTCAAAGAGATTGTTATTTGGCCAGACCGATGATTTCGATAGTTAAGCGCACTGAAGGGCCATACATATCGCAATCAGTCGATACCAGACTGATAATCATAATATTCTTTCTTACTTTAATCACAGATATTCAGATCAGTTTTTATATTCCCAGTGCTTTACCAGTCGACACACACTGTGGCATTCCCACAGACACAAGTATCCACTTACAGACACACAGCCATACTCCAGGCATCAATTTTATTTTATTTAAACACACACCTTACAGTGTATGACGGTGGTGTACCATTCGACTTCCTCAATTTCCTACTCCACTCACGTACAAGGCAAAAAATACTACTGATAGGCCTCCGTGTGGGACGTAATGAGTCTCAGCTTCTCCTCGTGGCGTTTTCGTGATATTTACTTAGGAGGAAGCTGTATATGACTCTTTAAGAGATGTATAAACCCCGAACGTCCATGCACCAATACCTGTCACACCGTGACGCTTTCATGATTAGTACATAAGTCTACGACGAAATGTGATGCTCTCATTTGGATATTCACTCTCCGATATCTACCCTACCTGATACAGATTCGACACTGATGAGCCCCATTAATGTAGGCCTATTGGACGAACGTGCCAATTGTAAGCGACTTCCTTTGCTGATCGTCACGACTTGCTGCCGATACTTACAATGATTATTAATTTGGAATGTGCACGATCCACCAATATCATTTAGTCATTCAAATCGCACCTTATGCACCCTTTGGAACTTCATTCAGTAGTTTCTGTCTTTATCGGAGAAATTTCTTTTACTCTGAGAATCTTGTCCGAAACATGTGCTTCTTCTTTTTCATACGGCCCATTATTTGTACACCATTAACGAACGCACGAATGTACCAAAAATTTGATTACAAACATTGTTACATTTGAGTACTATAGTTAAACGGTTGACGTAATACAAAATCATCGCTCACATTAAACTGTGAAATAATTATTAGTTACTATTGTCCACTTCACGTAAAAGCTGCAAATTTATATTTTCACCACACATTCTCATGTGTGCTAGGCTTATACACAACACTCACCTTACATTCACACTAATATCGTATTGTAGATTTAGTTTGGTGCTGGATTGTGCAGTCTATGGTGACGCCATGCCCTCGAAATCAGGACCACGACACTGCAATGGTCGGCGCTTGGATTTAGGAATAGCTGGTTCAAATGTTGGTAAACCTATAGGACCAAGCTGCTATGGTCATCAGTCTCTAGACTTATAAACTATTTTAACTATCTTACACTAAGGACAACACACACACCCATGCCTGAGAGAGCGGGAGCGGCCGTATAGTCCGTAGCATGATGCCTTAGACCACGCGGTTAATTCCACGCAACAAGATTAGCTGGTCTGCCCTTCGGTGGGTCCACTTCCTCGTCCTTCATTTCTGCAGGAAATCTACCAGGGAATGGCTTCATATGATTAACTAGAACTACAGTCCAAGCAACAGGCAGTTGGATATTAGGAAATACGGGTGGTAACTCCTATTTAGCACTACATTGTTCAGGAACTCAACAGCTCCATTTGTTGACGATTTTGCCAAATCAATCCCTTCCATGCCTTCCTAGTTTGCAAGTTAACACTCTTACTCGTTCATCGCTGATTCCAGTCGTCGATCGAGCAAAGTCCAAGGGTGTATGTCTCTACCTTCCGTAAGGAATTTCGTAGTGCCTGATGCCAGTTGACGTGCATTTTTGCTGTAAAAGCATACACACTCCAAGTCTGTTGCTTATTTTGTGGCTAACCATTTAATGATTCATAAAATGCATCTTGAACCATCAGCAGTTTATTAAATCCTTAAAAATCTCCTTCTCGTCTTTTAAGTTTCTTTGACTTACTGGATAATTAGTTCTGACAGTTTTATTGACTCCTGCTGTTATCAGCCATATTTATTTTATGTAATGCATTTGAATAATTTCTTTTAATACCTCTTCATCCATGAGAATGGTCTACGACCGAAAGTAGTTGACTTTTAAGGATTTTACAAACGGCTGATAGTCCAAGATGAATTTTATGAAATATATGACGGATATTAACTTTCAGCGTACCAAATCATTAAATGATTGTTCTGTGCTGTCACTCTACGTAGCCAGTACTTTCTACGTATGCTGTTATAGTTCTCAGCGCCAGTGTAAATGCTTAACTTCGATCCAGGCTTTGGAATACATTAGTTCACAAAAATTACAGCTACGGTTTCAGCGCCCTGATAAGATTATGATACTATCAGAAAATATCTGGAGAAATGACTTAACATGGTCAATATTTACTTGTTTCTATCTCTATTCTTTGGTTGGAGGCACAACGACATCCTAGTTCTTTCAAATGGTTTGGCAGTCATTGGAAATTTTTATAGGATCAGAAAGATCACCATGACATTTTTTCATTCATTTATAAGGAGATTACTAAATTTGATGCTTTACTCCTCACCACGTAGGAGTTAGTTTTCAGTAACAGCACTTCATGATTGAGAGCAGCGTAGCTTGTGTACAGTTTTGTGTCAACAGGTAAATAA
Organism: Locusta migratoria; assembly: GCA_026315105.1. Classification (NCBI taxonomy): domain Eukaryota; kingdom Metazoa; phylum Arthropoda; class Insecta; order Orthoptera; family Acrididae; genus Locusta; species Locusta migratoria. Next base: position 388,722,103 of record CM048744.1, read on the forward strand.
TACCTCGTGAAACAACCGTAAAAATGAAATATATCCGTTAGGACGTTTGGATGAAATTTGACTTCAATGGGCTATGGCACACAAGTCGATACCCGCGGCGTGTCTCCGGAGCTAGTGATCCGTAGAAAGTAGTGAGATCTCATGGAAAACCAAGTCGGCTATTTTAATTAGTGTTCATGGAAACACCTATTCACCACCTTGTTATCTAATTAGTTATATACCAATAGTTATATTATCAATATAAATATCAGACATATTTCTTTCTATAATATATTTAATGACTTGGCAATAGCAACGTTATACATTGACATAAGATCAAAATCCTACATAACAATAATATGTATTCTATTACGTAATTAAACGTAAACACATGTGACTGAAGTACACTCACATATGCATAAAGTATGAAATATATACACTTTTTTTAAATTTTACCTTGCGATTTTCAAGTCAATATGTTTTTTATAAAGATGTGTAATACTGATACAGTCTCTGTGAATGTTGGTTGATAACTAATGAGATAAGATAATATGACAAGGCGTTCAATATGTGGTTCCATAAATGCCAACTAAAATTACCGACTTTGTTTACCATGAAATTTATTACTTTTTACGGCGATAATTTTTTGTCTTTCAACTTGAGTAACATTTTTTGTATTTTAATCACTTATTATCTTAAAACCCAATATCTTTCTCCTCTGATTTATTCATGGGTCTTTAATGTAACAATACCTTGGAAGTCAGAAAAATTTAATCTTGTTAATTTTCATCATGTTCACGTATATCAACCCGTGGTAGGTCACTACAAAATAGCAACAAGTAAGTCTTGTATTTCGCATCAGCTTTTGAACTTTAGAATACACAATAGATGAGGATAAGGTATATTTTCCTGTATAAGTGAAAGTAGTAGTTCGTTATCTTTATGGTATTTATTGAATGACCCTTTGATTTAAAACAACACTTGTAACTCCAAATAATAATAATTTCAGTCAGTAAAAAAGCCTTGTTTTCCATTGTTATCAATTGTAAGAAAATGGTTGCATTTAATTGTATAAATCTTGCTCCTAGAATCAGTGCAGTTATAATTCAAAAGATTTATGCATAAAAATAATTTGTTTCTTGAAAAATATTCAAGTCTGACAGCATTAATGAAACTACTTACACAAAAGAGGAATTCCTTTAATTTTATCATAGTGGGATCTAGCTGGAACTTCTTTTGCACAACAAGCTCATTGTGTATCATTATTTAGTGAACTTGCAATATAGTGCGTACTGCGTTAGCTTCGTACTTCTTTATTTCAGGAAGGTGTATAGGCCTAATACTTCACCCTCAATATTGGGAGCCGTAATTCTTTCTTCTGTGTCCATGAGAGAAATTGAATTTTGAGAAAAATTTCACTTAAGTGAATAAGAGAATTTTATGCAAGACATTTTAGTAATATTTGCAAAGAAGTAGAGAAGTTTCTTATATAATTCTACTCCAAACCAATTGACGTTTCTGAAAAACATGCAAGTTTTATTTCTGTTGTTCCTGTACATAATACGTATCTTCCGATCTTTGTGATTTCAATAAAGCTATTCGCACCATCATCCATAGCACGTTCCACGTGTAATATCAGTACCAGCATCAGCGAAGAGTTTGTTTTATTTGCTATTGTCTTCATATCTGCATGAAGTCATCAACTGATTTGAAGAGAACAATTCCTGTAATTCACGTCTGAATGGTATCCAATGCAATATATAAATATTGCCACAGTTTCTTTCAATTTTTATCTTTTCTTACCGCAATCACTTCCTATATTTAGATCCTCTTTCCTCGCTGTAATGACGGCTGTGTACGTTTCACGTTCATAATCATTCAAGAAGCGCGTTGAGATTACATTTTATTTTGTAGTCTCTATTCTTAGTCACCGAAAGTTCTGGTTTGTAGCTGTATCCACAAGGAAGTTAACGGGGTTATAGAAATTGCCGTGAAATACAAAAGAATACCATGGCTATGCGCTCTTCTTGACGGAAGCTCGACCAGATTTCATATTAGACACCAATATCCTTATAAACGTTGACTAATCCTATTTTGCAAATAAGTTTCGATGGTCGGAGTTTTAAATATTTCGGGTGCTCCCCTCGAACTACCGAATCGGTTTTGCAATTTTCTTCTTTCTTTCTCTTCAGCCATGTTCCCGCACATGTAGGGTTGGCTTTGTTAAGCGTATTTGTTCTCTTAATAGTTATGGGGTGGCAGGATACACTTCCTGTCGCCACCCAATGCACCCCGGGAGCAAACGTGTACCGAAAATATCTGCGTAGGCCTATAGAATTATGTATGAGAAAGTGCAAAGTGTTCCGAAATGATTGTGAATCACGGAACTGAGGCAGGACTTGGATACCAGCCCGGTATTCACCTAGGGGGTTGTGGAAAACCGCCTGGAAACCACATCCAGGCTGCCCGGCACTCCGGCACCCTTCATTAATCCGCCGGGAAGATTCGAACCGAACTCGGCACGCCTCCCCCTATCGGAAAGCGGTGCGTTAGACCACACGGCTAACCGAGCGGGCCCGGTACTACTGTTTTCTGTGATTTACTACTGTGTGATTCTGTCTAGGTAGATCATAACATTCAGATATACATTATTAATTGTAATATGTCTGATTTTGTAGACATTGCGGAAATACAGTAATTCTGAAAGTTTTGATGTAACAATTATTTAAAAGTCTGGTTAGCAAATGCGCCTAGGTGGATTAAATTAAGTGATTACAGACTATCTATCTTTGATTCTAATAAAGTCGATATTCATTAAACGTAATACGCCAAACATTTTACTCTCGAAACTTGGATGTACAGTTGAGCGTATGTCAACACTGAAGAATCCATCAATGGTCTGATTGCACATATAGTTTAAGGTGGAATTTTAGCCACATTTTATATATGACTCCTCCTCCCATTCCTCCCCCCCCCCCCCGGGAACTGAACATACGGCGGTCTCTCCGATAACAATACAGTACTATACTGTGAAACCATTACTGACACGTTGATACACGACTAAATTAGCAAATACTCTTCGGTGAAGCTAAACGGCATTGGACTACCGAAATGACAAATACGAAATTTGACGATTGTATATCTGCTATAAGCGCCTTATAATTTTGATGTTCGATAAGTATATGACTGAAGTGGCGATTTCCGGCTGCCAATAATTCGTAAACCATATTTGGAAATATAGCTCTTTATAGTTGGTATCTCTGGTAATCGAAACTTCACGCATATAGCTTTATACAAAAGGAAAGTACAGGGATACTGGCGTGCCTCCACATTACCCCTGTTTCTACAGTTTATGTCATTAAATTGCTCTGCAATCTCACAAGTTCTTATCTGTTAAGTCTCGTGGTAAACACGTTAAGTCACGTATGTAGCACACGGCATCATCGTCCTTTGGACACAGAGTTGATTTTGGTTGTCCTACTAATCAAATGCATAAACAGTGAAAGAAGTTTATAAAATTTACATCATTCCTAGAGAATTATTTCTGGCTGCATGAGAAGCGGTTGTGATTCTCTTCTGCTTTGCGCGAGGGCATCCCGTAGCATGGGCGCTAATTGGAGAAGATAAGGAAAGAAGTTATTTGTATAACTTGATTTTCACCAGCACATCAGTCCGCTTGGAATTTATGTAACGGCTCTAAATACTGTTACTTAAAGTTCAGTTTCAATGAAGTTTTTTTGGTTAGCCTTCAAGTATTATTCGGAGACTTGGATTCTTGTCTAGCACATATTTCGTACAGACATGAAGATGCACATTACTAACGTCCTTCCCCCTCCCTCTAGTACAGTGTTTCGGAAAGATTATTTTCGCAAGTCATTTTTGTAAATATATTTAATGCCACCAACACTGTTTAGTATTTTAATCTGAACTTCTCAATTTTATTCACATTATTATACATTGAAATTAGTTTCTGTGCCCTGTGATTGCTTACAGATCCGATTCCTCATTTCTGTACTAACAAACATACTTACAGAATTGCGCTAAAGTAAGGTTTCATATTTAATGGCATGGTCAATCGCTTAGCTTTTTACACACGTGTTTACGAAACAGAAAACATAGCGTTGAGCTAATCGTATTCTTTTTCGAAAGTTGGTAGCGTATCTGAAAAGAGAAACCATTCTCTGCTGCGAAATATCGAAGTTAAATATAATTTCATTTTCTTATTTATTCTTTTTCTTTTTTTGTACCAGGCGCAATTCAACTTTCAAACGCTATCTAGTGCAAACCACGTTTTGCTTTACAGTAATTTTCTTGTATAGTTTCCAATTTTTAATTATAGCATACCTTTCAGTTCACGTTACTATGTGTCTTTGTTGTTCTCGCATGCTGAACTTCACGGCATGTAAACTAACTTAATCTATTTGTGTTCATTGTCTACAGCATAGAACTGTCACTGAGATACGAAAGATACGCAATGCTAATCGGTTCTTATTAGGGCTGCACATTTTGAGGGTATCAAATCGACATTTAACTGCGGAGTTAATTTTGTGAACGTTTACTTAAATACTGTTTGCAGTTAGTTTGAAATTATTCTTTGGTGACTCATTCAACAAAACACTCTTGCCCAGCTTATACAAGAAAAGTACTTCCGTACTCTGTTTTAAGCAATGAGTGCGTTTGTAGTGTCACTTTATCTAGGACAGGTTTCAAAAGATAACTCTCACTCCACAAACTTACAAATAGTCATGTCCAAGCGAAAGTTTTCTAAAGCCCACGTTAACAGTAACCTGTAAAGCTCTTTCATTACGAAATGGGGAGTGTGATGTGCAGCCAACCTCCAAAATGTGATACACCTAACGCCCGATGCCCGTATATTGCAACGCAACATCGAGGGATTTAGCTAGTTCAAAGGAGAACAGCAAGAGGAAAAGAGGTCTATATTATTACGTTATAAGACACACATGGTAGAAATGCATAACAGATACTAACTAGAGAAAAGTTCAAATACTACAAAATTTATTGAATGGAACTTCAAACGGCCACGATTCCATCGTCAATATCCGATAAGACACTAATGAAAATAATCTCATAAACATCAGTCGAGACGGTCATACTGAAACAGTCTCAGTAGAAGTATCAGACCTCACTTTCATGTTCACCCACATGTAAACCACCCACTGCTGCCGCGGTTCCAGAGCCGAGCGGTCAATAAAGGAGATTTCAACAGTTAATAGATTAGCGATACGTTTCAAAGGGTGAACTACTATGAGCCTGGAGGGATGCAAACAGTCAGAGTGGATTCTCTCTGGGTTTCCCCACTCCCGTTATTGGCTAGTACTGTTCCATCACGACATATAAGTCTCCTTGGCTACAAAAATCTTGAAATCACGTTGCAGCTTCCGTAAAATGAACTGGGAGTTAGCAACAACATAATAACGATAATTTCCAACTCACTGCAAAGGCATACTACGAGATGCGAATTACACATACAAAACACTGTGTTTGTCACATCTTTGCGGTGAGCTGTAAACTATCCTAATTTTATAGTTTTCAAAATGAATTGCCAAGATCGCAAATTAAAAATATATTCAATGACGACCGGATTCGGTGAACTGTGTCACGATCATCTGGTCACATACATATTACAAGCTGGTCATCTGTCAAAAATATAAAAGACATGCAAGAAATAACGTAAAAAGATAAAAACTAACATACTTTTTGTATTAAGAGGCACTTAGTTAAAAATTGGGTATAGAATAACAAGTGCAGCATTGCACTTAGTCTCTTTATAAAAAATACAAAAGTTAAAAACATGACATCTTACAAAATACTCATTTTATGTTTCAGTACCAAACTAAAACATCCCCTGTTCTTAAGCTATGTAAGGAAGGCTTGAACACAAAAGTTATTGATAAGTAGCCAAAGCAAATCGTAACGTACTTTTAAAGATAGCCCTAAAATAACATCCAAATCAGCATCTTCCGGAAACATCCTTATCCTTATTTGATACCTAAGCTGCTATAAATGCTTGCAGCAAAAAAAAAAAAAAAAAAAAAAAAAAAAAAAAAAAAAAAAAAAAAATTACCTGACAAAAAGCACCTAGAAGAGTAGAAGTAAACGAAATTTGCTGGTATTCATTTACAAATGAGTCTACCTATCAGTTTAGCGCTGCACCTTTCAGACTTCTGTTCGTTAACCTATTCGGTCGGAAAGTGTGTCATGAGACCTTTTTGTCTTCTCCTATTGTGTAGGACCTAGTCGTGGTCCTCATATTGACACTGTCAGGAAGTTGACGGCAATGATGGTCTATCAACATAAGAGCTGACGGAAAAAGTTTCAAGTTTTGGTGAACATAAGGACCAAGCTGCGGTGGTCATCGGTCCCAAGACTTGTAAACAAATTCAAATGTTTGTAGAACTTATGGGACTTAACTACGGGGTCATCAGTCCCTAAGCTTACAAACTACTTATGAACTACCTAAGACTAAGGATGGCACAAATATCCATGCCCAAGGGGGGATTCGAACCCCCGACCGTAGGGGCCGTGCAGACCGTGACTGGAGCGCCTCAGTCCCCTCGGCCACCGCGGCCGGCGACTTGTAAACTACTTTAATTAAGCTAGGACAGCGCAAACACACGCGCCCGAGGGAGGCACAAATACCACATTTGGAGGAGCGCTATTCTGCTGAAAAATGACAATACGATACTACGATCTTGAAATATAATTAGAATTATAATAAGAACGAGAAAGTACTTTTCATCGATAGCTAGCCTCGCGCAGCGATTTTTATGTTGACCTGGAAACCGCAACATCATACGTTTAAAATTCTAACGATTTACGCAGAACATTCTAATTAAAATATCCTGTGTATATAAAATGCCTATTTCTGGTCTTTAAAAGTTTTCCGTTTCTTCTGATGATGAATTTACATAGGTTACACGGCCCAGTTTATGTTTTCCTGTAGTTTTATGATTGTTGCCAATATCTCGAACAAAAACAAATAAATAAATAAATATAATGAAATTAAATATATATAATATATAAACATTAATAAAGAAATAGCAAATGAAATATATATAAGGAATAATACAATACGTAATAATTTCATATGTTTATAATGTAGCGCCTATCAGTTGTTGGGTTTTGAGACGTTAACTAAAATATTACGTGTAATTTCATATGTTTATAATGTAGCGCCTATCAGTTGTTGGGTTTTGAGACGTTAACTAAAATATTACGTGAAAGCTTTGAATCGGGGGAAACGGAGGATAAATGGAGGGTATGATTTTAAATATTCTTTGATTAATTTTGTATAACGTTAGAAATAAGGGCAATGTTGGCGACAACTACATTATAAAAAAGGTTGATAGGCTTTACCTTCATGGTTACAATACATCTTTTTTATGATATCAGCCCAGAAATCCGTACATTACAATGAGAATGATTGAAGGTAAAACACCATCATGAACCAAAATTGGACGGTGGGAATTTCGTTTGCGGTTGGGAAAATACCGCGAGGATAGAAATTTAGACTTCCTCATATACTGTAGCTCATTATAAATGACTGCAGGTTCTAAAAAATTGAATACTATTATGAAGGGGTAAGATTGAATTCTAATGATAATAAAATGTTTAACAATCACTGCACTGTTATTCATTAGCAATAATAGCGTCCAATTCCGTAACACGCAAATGGAAAATCATTTACGCCACTAGGAGGCGGGAAATCAAATATGAACACCTCCTCCATTTAATTAATGAACTTATATATTTCAGTGTATATCTTTCCGAATTTAGCACTATACTTACAGCAATTTTAATGGCGAATAGAGAGAGCTGGTAGTAATGCGTCTGAACTCGACGGCGGCAAAAGACAGACAAATGAAGTGGTTCGCTGTTCTTCCTCTCAGGCGGAAAAACAAGGGAATTAAGATTTTCAGATATTATTTTTCATTAGAGAGAAAGAAAAACGATCCTTGGTGGATCTATAATCTTCGACTCGCGAAGTTAATTATTGTATATTTATTTATATTTTTATTGGTAGCGTTTCAAGTTTCGTGTTATATTTGGCCCTAAATATTTTCGAAAGTTGGCAGAGAAATCGACCTATAAGAAACTTAGTTTTATAACTTCTTTAATTGTCGCCCTGTTTGGAAGATATTTTCAAAGATATTAAATGCCAGCAAATTTCATATATTATTCGGAGGGGCGGAGGGGAGAGGGCGTGCGTTCTGAGATAACGGATCCAATCGCAATAACCATGAATACATTAATTCTTTATAATTCTCATATTTCTTTATAAAAAAGCTATTTTCCTGTGATATGTTCATCCCTAGATAAGATTTCAATCCCAAACCATTATTGGATCCTCCATTAAACGACTTACAACAAAACAATATGATGTTAGCCATATGAAGTCTTTTAGTTTTAGGCATGTACACCACCCATCAAAATATCTAAAAAAAAAAAAAAAAAAAAAAAAAAAAATCAAACTAAAGCTATTCGATAACTGTTACTTGGAGTTTTTTATTTTTATTATTATTTTTTTTAAATTTTAATTCGATGCTTGATAGCCGAGATAGTGCATAATGCAGCCCTCAAGCGGCGTCCTGATATGCCGCCAGAGTGATATTCTGTTTGCTGGTGATCCACAAACACGTCTATAAAATTTGGTGGCGACCTAAAAACTTGGAAAACGTGACAGAGAAATCCACAGACAGTTTCATATCACCGTCATTTTTGTAAATACCTTTGAAACTGTGTGAGATCTGGGAAAAACATTACAAATCAATAGGCAATTTTCTGTAGTTTCGTAGGCTTTCCCGGCGTAATAGTTCTTCATAGTTTCTTCGGGTTTTGCTGCCGGATTGAGTTGTCGGCAAGTCCAGCGGCAGCAGTACCCCTGATAATGGCGGACAGGTATACCACCGAAATATTGGGTCAGTTTGACTTCAAAATCCGGCAGCAAACGTGAAGAAACTATGAAGGGAATTTTCTCTTCTAGAAATCCGTTTATTCAATTTTAGTCTCAGATGAACGGTTAAGTCGTTATTTGGAATTACATTTCCAGGTACCAAAGGGCCTTCGAAAACGGCCCGTTTTTAGTGTTGTTAAACTAGAGGAGGCCCAAACCTCCTCTGGGATCACCGCCATATTGGACAATTTACAACACCACTTTTCATCGCAGATACACAGAGCCGCCTATGTTCAACAGTCGCTTCGTCCTATTTGCCACACCAAACACAACCATTTTTCTTATGTTGTCCCCGTTACTTTACAAATGGGTGGTTATGCTCTAGTCTGCCCGATGATAGTTGCTGACACAGGATGTGGGATGATCGACAAATCTAAAAGATGCATTGCTCGTTTTCTGTTGACTGATGCAGGTGTGAAGGTCTTTATGCTTGATGTACAATACGACGATTCTCCCGTGTAGTAATCAGTAACATCTTCTGCTTTGATCCTTCATGTATTGGAAAAGAAACTCTGTTCTACAATGTTCGTCAAAAGAAGAGGAAACTCATTTGTAAGGCTAAATAGCGTTGAAGTGCTACGAAAATGTATCTCAACTACCTTCTCATAATACCACACACTGCCTTTGTACACGTTGATACCTTTAAGTAACGATATCGTCTGCCATTACCAATTATTTTATCTTGTCGGTTACGATAGTAATGGAAAAGGCGGCCGGCCGCGGTAGCCGAGGGACATTCCGCTGTCGGCGGGCGAGCGGTAAGGACGTATTGTCTTTACGTCGCAGCTGCGGCTGGCCGAGCCCTGTGTTGGTGAGTTTAACGCCGTAGAGCGTTTCCTCATGTATTCAACTTAGACTAACCATGGAAGAACCCGTAAGAGTTGACACGTTGAAGTTTACGTTCGACAAAAGCTTTGCTAGACCTAGTTCGTTTGAAGTAGAGAATTTCATGGAGGAGGTTGTAAAGATAGCAGAGGATGACATGATTGGAATTTGCCCATCGATCTGTAGTAGCACAGTCTTCATTAAGTTGAAAAATGCCAAGATGTGTGATGATATTGTTGTTAGATGCGGAGGTAAATTGAAATTTAAACACTCAGACGGTAATATCGGCGAAGTTAGAGTGAGTCATGCTGGGTTTGGCATTAGAACACTACGCATTTTCGAACTGCCGTTCGAAATTACCGCTGACGATATAAATGATGTTCTGAAACCCTATGGAACCGTTCTCAGTAATGTCGCAGAAAACGCATTTTCGAACTGCCGTTCGAAATTACCGCTGACGATATAAATGATGTTCTGAAACCCTATGGAACCGTTCTCAGTAATGTCGCAGAGAGATGGACAGGTGCTCACAAATTTAAGGTTCTTAATGGTGTCAGGCAGGTCAAAATCGATATGGTCAAACATATACCTTCTTATATTAGTGTCCGTGGCCATAGAGCTGTTGTGATATATGAAGGACAACCTAGAACGTGTGGAGGATGTGGTGGTACAGGACACGTTCGTGCTGATTGTATGCAAAGGAGAGTGGCGCAGCTGCCAACAGGTGAAGCAGTGTTTCAGAACACGATGTCACAGCTACCGCTGACTTACGTAGCGGCAGCTCGTGCGTCCGCACCTGAAGCTACGACCGCAGAGCTGGAGGTACCTAATATCGAAGAAAAAATTGAGGAAATCGGAATGGAAACCGACGTCCCAAAATATAATGACGGGCAAATGGCTACGTAAAGGTAACCTTCCTCAAAACTGGGCTGACGACCATGAAGATGCCAACCTAGACCAAGAATTGATGGAGACGAATGAAGAAATGACACAGAAGACTGACGAACATAGAACCAACGACAATAGACCTTCACAGGCGAAGAACACAGCAGTAACTGATGACCCAGACTTCTATTAAACTGAAATTTGTTAGTAGTAAGACAGATAGTAGTAAGAAAGATAGAAAGAATTATCGCAAAGTTTAGAATTTAAAACAAAAATAGATCATTACCAATATAATATGACTGAACTACAAGCATATCGGTTAGCCACAATAAACATCAACAAGACAAGGAGCGCACTCAAACTGCGACTTCTCCAGGACGTGATATATGCCGCAGATATAGACATCGTTATGTTACAAGAAGCGACAGATGCAATTGATCTGGATCGGAAAACAGGATATAACGTTATAGCCAACCCTGGCTATACTACTGAACTCGGAACAGCCATTTTAACAAAAGAAGGTATTATAGCATGTACAATAAACAACACCAGAATAGTCAATGTCTACGCTCCTTCAGGAGCTGGAAAAAGACGACAACGAGAAGAATTTTTCAAAGACGGAATAGTACCACTCTTTGGGACCGGATATGATCATGTAATATTTGCCGGGGACTTTAATTGTGTCATACACCCGAAGGATCAGACGCCAAATTATAATAAATCAGTTGAGCTTGAAAGCATTGTCAATCAGTTAGGACTTGTTGACACCTGGGAGTATAAGCATGGTAACATGCCTGGCTTCACGCACGTCACTAATCACTCGGCAAGTCGTTTAGATCGGATGTACGCATCAGCTGATCTTAAGGAATGTATCCTACATTCGGAAATATGGCCCACCGTCTTCTCCGATCACGCAGATTTTATGTGTACCATTAATTTGGAGAAACAAGGGACCTATAAGGCACGAGGTCAGTGGAAACTTAACGTTAGCCACTTGTCAGATCCAGGATGTCGTGCAGCTTTTGACACTACGTGGGAAATATGCGAAAAAATGGTTCCCTCAGTACAGCTCACCGATCACTTGGTGGATTAAATGCGCTAAACCTGCAATAACGAGAATCATGAAAAATTACTCACGGGAGAAGAATGAGTGGCAGAAGAAAACAGTAGAATTTTATTTTCAGTGTCTGCGAGAATTGTATAAACGAGATGCAGCAATAATTAATAATTATGTACAGATTAAGAGAATTCAAGCTAAAATAATCAATTTAAAGAGGAAACAAATAGAAGGCTGCAAAATACGGTCACGGCAGCACAATACAGTCCAAGACGAAACAACTTCCGTATATCACTTCATACACGAACATAAAAGGAAAAGCAGAAAAATTCTTACCGAGCTGAGGGCCAGTGATGGACGATTATTGACCAATCAACGCGACATAAAGGAAGAGATACAGGAGCATTTTTCACAGCTCCTAGCCACGAAACCTACGGACGAAACGGCACAAAAGGACTTCACGACACTGGTACCAGGAAGACTTAGTCCGGAAGAGGCAAACAGCCTCACTGCCGAAATCACAGAAGAGGAAGTAGAAGACGCGATACTTAGAAGTCCAAAAAATAGATCACGTGGACCTGACGGTATCCCGGCAGAATTGTATCAAATGTTCCGACAAAAACTGCTCAGTAAACTAACGAGCATATGTAATGAACTTATGAAGCACAGTACACACATCCCCAAAGAATTCTGCGAGGGAACCGTGGTTCTCGTTCCCAAAACCACAGCAGGCAAGTCCATCAGCAATCTCAGGCCTATAACGCTTCTGAACAGCGACTACAAGATCTTCATGCGAATTCTGATGCAACGTCTCCGTGCAATAATAAACACTGTCACAGGACCGTACCAAACAAGTGTAGGCAAAGACAGAAGAATTTTTCACGCGCTAAGTGATTACAGGGACATAATTGCGATAGCTGAGACATGTCAAATTAGATGTGCATTAGTGTCACTTGATTTCGAACAAGCATTCGACAGAGTAAATCACGATTATCTTTACAACACCATGAGAGCGATGAATTTTCCTCCACAATTCATCGAGATGATCGGGCATTTATTAAAGAATGGCACATCAAAAGTTAATGTAAATGGACAATTAACCAGTGCAATACAGATTAATAGCTCTGTTAGGCAAGGATGCCCCTTGTCCGTGTTATTATTTGCTATAGCCATCGAGCCTCTCCTATGTACACTAACGCAAGAGTTGCGGGGATTGCAGATACATGGACAAAATATTGTCTGCAAATCATATGCTGACGACGTAGGACTTGTAGTAAGAAGTGAACGGGAGCTCCAAACCGCTCTTGACATTATTAAAAAGTACGAACTTGCATCTGCTGCCAAACTCAGCAATGTAAAGTCAAGAATTATGACCATTGGAAGTAGCAATAACATCAGAGCGGAAGGACAACTGACGGAAACGGACAGATTAAAATGTCTAGGTATAGTTTACACACGGAACATACGACAAACGGCTGCCCTCAATTACAAAAGAATATTGACGAGTATGAGAGCCGGAATACAACTTCACAGCCTGCGAAACCTCGATGAAATACAAAAGGTTCGGCTAGTTAATACATACATAACGGATAAAGTGAACTATGTAGCTCAAATTCTGCCATTACCCAAAGAGATGGGAAAGAGAATGCTCGCGGCGCTCGGCCACTTCGTTAGTAAAGGTCAAATTTTTAAAGTCAAATATGAAACCCTAACACTAATGCACAAAGATGGCGGCCTTAATCTCACAGATGTTTACAGTAAGGCACAGGCGCTTTACATCTGCAAGACCTACCAACAATGGAAAGTTTCGGCCATCAATTTGGTGGCTCATCTTCTGGATGAGATAGCCTCAATCAGCATGGACCCGCTAGTAGATGTGCACCACATCCCGAACGAGCTGTATCACCTCAAACATTTTCTCGTTGAGTACAGCTATATTCGCAGGGTAGTTCCCCAGAAACACATGCAACGAGTACGAGAAGTCTACAAAAGCTTAATAGACAGAAAACCAAGAAACGTGATAGAACAGAAGCATAATCATTTTAACTGGAAGAAGATATGGGAAAATATTCACGACCGCAATTTACCCACAAACGTAAGATCTACTTGGTATTTAGCAGTAAACAAGAAGATCCGGACGGCTTTACGGCTACATACCATACACATGGCGGAATCACCAAATTGCACGTGTAACTTAATAGACACAGACGAGCACAAATTTACATGTGACAAAATCAGGGATATTTGGGATTATGTTCGGCGTGTACTCTCCCTTATGCTACGAACATCAGATAATTCTATAACACCAACGAAACTATTACACCCTGAAGAAGTGCCATACCCAAATGCCAAAAGGAATGCTGTCAACTGGATCATGGGACATGCGGTATTCTACATTCTTAGAAATGAAGAAAAAATCAAAGAAGACTCTTTGATGTATTTGACAATACAACACCACCAGTTAGAACAGATAAAAGATTATAGAACACTATATGCGAATTTTCTAAAGAAAACATTGACGTCTACCTAAATATCTACACAATTTTATTTAATTACTTTTTTTACTAAAGTGACTGCCTCTTAAGTTGCTTATATATAATTACGCGGAAAAGTTTTGTGTTTATAAACAGATTTTAGTTGTCTTTGAATTTTCTGTGCAGAAAAGCCGAAATAATTTATAACTTGAACTATTCAACATAGAAGCTCATTGGAAAAAAGTACAGCTTTCAGTTCCTCTTTTATCAAATGCAAAATGAAGTGCAACACTGAGTTCTGGTATATACCATGGAAAAAATATTTCAGTTAACAAAAAAAAAAAAAAAAAAAAAAAAAAAAAAAAAAAAAAAAAAAAATTACAAAAAAAAAAAAAAAATAAATAAATAAAATAAAAATAAAAAAGGGGGGACTGAGGCGCTCCAGTCACGGTCTGCACGGCCACTACAGTCGGGGGTTCGAATCGCCCCTCGGGCATGGATATTTTTGCCGTACTTACTATTAAGTAGTTCATAAGTAGTTTGTAAGTTTAGGGACTGATGTCCCCGTAGTTAAGTCCCATAAGCTATACAAACATTTGAACATTTTTTGGAAAAGGCGTGTTTTCCAATTTTTGTACAGTTTGTTCACTACTCATTTTAAAATTACCGCAATCTTCACGCTTCCAAGACAGACGAGACATAAGCAATACAGCACGATGCAGTCACCCCCAGGGGTCTCACGGTTCTTTCGTGAGTACGTGTGTGGCGAGCATGGGGCCCCGCGCGAATGCAGTCTTCCTTCCTCCATTTCTTTACTTCCCGGACTGCATATCCTTTCCCCCTTCCGACCTTTCCTTTCCTTCCCCTCCCCACCGGGGATCTGATAACCTTACCAGTTTAGTTCACCAATCCCAACAAAACCACCCAACCAAACCCAACGCTGCAGTGCAGCGAAGTTTTAACTTGATCTGACGCATTAATAAGCAATATCGCAGACGTAATGTACTTTACACTGATTAAAAGTAGTACTATAATTTTCTCGTTTTATTCAGGCGTTGTCACACGACATGGACCTGAGGAAACGTCACTGGTCGTAACTAATCGGAAGTGACGGACTGAATACTTCACGAGGAATATGCCTCAAGTCATGTTCCACGAATTCCAACATTTTGCCACTGTATCTGTGGAATACCCCACAGATTTGCATATTGCGCAATTGGAGCAGTCAGATGTAAACCGACAGTGAGATTTCTTTAAAATCTGATAGCTTCTGACTACTCCAGCCCTCATGAGTGTGGGGTAGATTAGATTAGATTCGATTAATACTTGTTCAACAGATCATATATACCAAATTTCGTAATGATGTGGAACGTGTCAGTTAAATATCTTTTATTATCATTTTAATTTTTTATTACCTTATTATTACTGATATTTTTATTTTATGTTTTATCTAAAAATTCATCTCAAGTGTAGAAGAAATTGCCATTCATAAATTTCTTTAATTTCTTTTTAAATGCTAGTTGGCTATACGTCAGACTTTTGATGCTACTAGGTAAATATAACCTTCAGAATGATCGTAAAACAAGAGAGGGTATTATAGTCCCTACACGGGTATTTCAGAAAATACACTGGCAAACTTTGGGAGCTCGTAGAATTGTCATTATAAGTCTAGATTGACATGCGTTTCGGTTGTTGTTATGATCTTCAGTGCGTAGACTGGTTTGATGAAGCTCTCCATGTACCCTGTCCTGTGCAAGCCTCTTCGTTTAAGAATACGTACTGCAACCTACGTCATTTTGAACCTACTTACTGTATTCGTCCCTTCGTCTCTCTCTACGATTTTTACTCCATACAGTTCCTTCCAAGCTAAGCTGAAGATTCCTTGGTGTCTCAGAATGTGTCCCACCAACCTATCCGTTCTCTTAGACACGATATGCGAGAAACTCCTTTTCTCCCCCATTCTGTTGAGCACCTCCACATTAGTTGCGTGGTCTTCACATATAATCTTCATGATACGTTTGTTTGCAAATCTGTTGACTGATGT
Source organism: Locusta migratoria (assembly GCA_026315105.1). Taxonomy (NCBI): domain Eukaryota; kingdom Metazoa; phylum Arthropoda; class Insecta; order Orthoptera; family Acrididae; genus Locusta; species Locusta migratoria. The sequence goes on from CM048744.1 coordinate 388,738,341, forward strand.
ACTCTGAAGTGTATGACCGCAAAAACTACTACTAGTGCTAGAACTAATAGTAATAATGATAGTAATTGTTGTATGTGGATTGTCAAGTAGTCTGAGGCACCATGCCACGGATTGTGTGGCCGCTCCCACCGTAGGTTTGAGTCTGTCATCTGACACGAGAATGAGTGTTATCCGCAAGTGAGTATAAGTAGGGTGCAATTAAAGGGACCGATGACCGTGACAGTTGGGTCTGTTAGGACAACAAAATGATAACAATAATACGTAGATGCTACTTGAATTTTCTAATAGATTGTATTTGCCGTTGTGCTGTAATGTCTATCACTTCTTTCATCAGTTATAAAGTGTCCATTCTACAAAGCATATGTGTAATGTATAGACCTTTTGTCAAGGTATATGTCATACATTTATTAAACAAGCTGCAACGTGTTAGTGGTAGTACTTGGAAAAATTTAATTACTTATACTAAACTTATCAATACGACAGTAATATGAAGAAATGACAGCAGTTTCGAGGCATAAAATAAAGGAACCCATTTCACTCTAGTCCTCAAAAAACGCAATTTTATCCCGCAGGCGATAATTACTAACAGGATTCGAACTACTGATCGAATACATAGTTCTTGCGAAAACATGAATGCAATTACAGAAAATCTCCTTGTTGAAGGCTGTACTGTTATTATGATGACACTATGGCAATGGTATTACAAGCACCGTGCATGTCGTCCCTCGTCAGGTGACGCTACTAAACATGAGACCGATTTAAAAGAGGACATAGAAGCATTTCAAAGGCGGCTTGACGAGTTTTGTAACTGGCAGATTAGATCAATGTGCGAGTGTTACCAAAATGCTTGGGGAACGCGGAATTACTGGAGGGGAGTAGACGTTCTTTTCGAGAAGCATTCTCGAAGAATTTTAGCGGGAGTTTGAAGCAGAATGTAGAATGATTCTACTGACGCCAACCTGCACTTCGCGTAAAGACCACAAGGCTAAAATTAGAGAGATTAGGGCTCGTACGGAAGATAAAAGTATTCTTTAACGTTTTTTCCTCTTTATGTGGGAGTAAAACAGGAAAGAAAGTAACTTGTAGTGGTATTGAGTACCTCCGCCACGCAGCTTTTAGTGGATTGCGGAATATGTATGTGGAATACATATCAATATTAAATAAGTGGCGATTATTTTCTGGCTTTTCGGTGTAAATGCAGGATTTTTTATATGTACAAAAACAGTCTAGAACGCAAAATTGACTTACTTCCGACTGGTTTCGATCCATTGTTGGGGCCTCTTCAAGGTGATACTCCACTGAACATCTTGAAGATGGTCCAACATTAGTCTATACTAGTCGGAAATAAAAAGTCAATTTTGCGCTTCAGACTGTTTCTATTGATACGTAGTTGAAGTTAGTCACATCTGAGGTCTGCAATATTGAATGTCTGTAACTGATATCTTTGGCCCAGGGAGTACACTATTTGGCCTGGGTTGCACCACGTTTGAATTGGTGGAATCGTAGTCCCGCCACCGCCGAGTGAGCTGTGGCAGTGTGTGTTATTGAATTATTAGGCTCTCCGCGTTGAAGGTTGGCCATCTCTTGACAAGCATTCAGCTGAGCTTATCTTTTATATTCATTTTTATAAACGAATTCATAGTGCAGGGATTTAATAAGCATTGACAAGAAAAGATGAAAATATGATAAGGATTTTTGGATTTTAAATTTCTTGCTTTCTTTAGGTATAGACGAAAGAAAATGATTGTTTATTAATGATGAAAAAATATGAATTTTATGTAAAGCTTAGTTGTAATGCAGTATTCATCACTTTTTGTCACTGACATCGGTATTGTAAGATGGTTATTGTCAAATGAGTCTATCCATTATTCTCTTATGAGGAAAATGTAATAACTTTATTTTTATTCAAACTTCGAACTACTTAAATCAAAATAATTTTTGTGGAAGAAACGAAATGCCGAATTTTTAATATTTCTGTAGTTAGTGAATTTGCATTTCACACCGGCGAATTCTGTAATTAGGTTTGACTTGACAGCAGTTGAAGCTTTCGCAGTAGTTCTGAGAGAAGTGTCTCATATGCAGTTTACTTGCGCACAGGTAGGCCATGAATCAGTATTTACTGTCAAATGAGCTATGACAGGAATGATTGTTAAATTGAGACCTATGTTGCAATCTGTAGCTCACACAAAAAATCTAATTCTTTTTATTGTGTTAGCTTAAGTTTTTAATGGGTCAGCTTGTTTGCTACCAGACTCTGAACTGTTTGTACTCAATGAATAAAGTGTAAAGGTAAGATCTTTTATTGTTCACTTGGTTTTTTGATGTAAGTCACGTTTAATCACTTGTTGAAGTTTTAAGATAGATTAGCGAAATTTTAGTTAATGTGCAGAATCATTAACAATCACTCATGACACACTTAACAACATACGACACTATTCCTAAAGAAGCCACTCAGTTACGTGGTTCGCAGGAGAGCTTCTGTGAAGCTTGGAAAGTAGGAGGCGAGGTACTGGCGGAAGTAAAGTTGTGAGGAGGCATCGTGAGTCGTGTCGGGATAGCACAGTCGGTAGTGCGCTTGCCCGCGAAAGGCAAAGGTCCCAGTTTCGAGTCCCGGTTCCGGCACACAATTTTAATCTGCCAGGAAGTTTCATATCAGCGCACACTCCGCTGCAGAGTGAAAGTTTCATTCTGGAAACATCCCTTAGGCTGTGGCTAAGCCATGGCTCCACCATATCCTTTCTTCCAGGAGTGCTAGTCTTCCAAGTTTCGCAGGAGAACTTCTGTGAAGTTTGGAAAGTAGGAGGCGAGGTAATGGCGGAAGTGAAGTTGTGAGGCGGCATCGTGAGTCGTGTCGGGATAGCACAGTCGGTAGTGCGCTTGCCCGCGAAAGGCAAAGGTCCCAGGTTCGAGTCCCGGTTCCGGCTCACAATTTTAATCTGCCAGGAAGTTTCATAGCAGCGCACACTCCGCTGCAGAGTGAAAGTTTCATTCTGGAAACATCCCTTAGGCTGTGGCTAAGCCATGGCTCCACCATATCCTTTCTTCCAGGAGTGCTAGTCTTCCAAGTTTCGCAGGAGAACTTCTGTGAAGTTTGGAAAGTAGGAGGCGAGGTAATGGCGGAAGTGAAGTTGTGAGGCGGCATCGTGAGTCGTGTCGGGATAGCACAGTCGGTAGTGCGCTTGCCCGCGAAAGGCAAAGGTCCCTGGTTCGAGTCCCGGTTCCGGCTCACAATTTTAATCTGCCAGGAAGTTTCATAGCAGCGCACACTCCGCTGCAGAGTGAAAGTTTCATTCTGGAAACATCCCTTAGGCTGTGGCTAAGCCATGGCTCCACCATATCCTTTCTTCCAGGAGTGCTAGTCTTCCAAGTTTCGCAGGAGAACTTCTGTGAAGTTTGGAAAGTAGGAGGCGAGGTAATGGCGGAAGTGAAGTTGTGAGGCGGCATCGTGAGTCGTGTCGGGATAGCACAATCGGTAGTGCGCTTGCCCGCGAAAGGCAAAGGTCCCAGGTTCGAGTCCCGGTTCCGGCTCACAATTTTAATCTGCCAGGAAGTTTCATAGCAGCGCACACTCCGCTGCAGAGTGAAAGTTTCATTCTGGAAACATCCCTTAGGCTGTGGCTAAGCCATGGCTCCACCATATCCTTTCTTCCAGGAGTGCTAGTCTTCCAAGTTTCGCAGGAGAACTTCTGTGAAGTTTGGAAAGTAGGAGGCGAGGTAATGGCGGAAGTGAAGTTGTGAGGCGGCATCGTGAGTCGTGTCGGGATAGCACAGTCGGTAGTGCGCTTGCCCGCGAAAGGCAAAGGTCCCAGGTTCGAGTCCCGGTTCCGGCTCACAATTTTAATCTGCCAGGAAGTTTCATAGCAGTGCACACTCCGCTGCAGAGTGAAAGTTTCATTCTGGAAACATCCCTTAGGCTGTGGCTAAGCCATGGCTCCACCATATCCTTTCTTCCAGGAGTGCTAGTCTTCCAAGTTTCGCAGGAGAACTTCTGTGAAGTTTGGAAAGTAGGAGGCGAGGTAATGGCGGAAGTGAAGTTGTGAGGCGGCATCGTGAGTCGTGTCGGGATAGCACAGTCGGTAGTGCGCTTGCCCGCGAAAGGCAAAGGTCCCAGGTTCGAGTCCCGGTTCCGGCTCACAATTTTAATCTGCCAGGAAGTTTCATAGCAGCGCACACTCCGCTGCAGAGTGAAAGTTTCATTCTGGAAACATCCCTTAGGCTGTGGCTAAGCCATGGCTCCACCATATCCTTTCTTCCAGGAGTGCTAGTCTTCCAAGTTTCGCAGGAGAACTTCTGTGAAGTTTGGAAAGTAGGAGGCGAGGTAATGGCGGAAGTGAAGTTGTGAGGCGGCATCGTGAGTCGTGTCGGGATAGCACAGTCGGTAGTGCGCTTGCCCGCGAAAGGCAAAGGTCCCAGGTTCGAGTCCCGGTTCCGGCTCACAATTTTAATCTGCCAGGAAGTTTCATAGCAGCGCACACTCCGCTGCAGAGTGAAAGTTTCATTCTGGAAACATCCCTTAGGCTGTGGCTAAGCCATGGCTCCACCATATCCTTTCTTCCAGGAGTGCTAGTCTTCCAAGTTTCGCAGGAGAACTTCTGTGAAGTTTGGAAAGTAGGAGGCGAGGTAATGGCGGAAGTGAAGTTGTGAGGCGGCATCGTGAGTCGTGTCGGGATAGCACAATCGGTAGTGCGCTTGCCCGCGAAAGGCAAAGGTCCCAGGTTCGAGTCCCGGTTCCGGCTCACAATTTTAATCTGCCAGGAAGTTTCATAGCAGCGCACACTCCGCTGCAGAGTGAAAGTTTCATTCTGGAAACATCCCTTAGGCTGTGGCTAAGCCATGGCTCCACCATATCCTTTCTTCCAGGAGTGCTAGTCTTCCAAGTTTCGCAGGAGAACTTCTGTGAAGTTTGGAAAGTAGGAGGCGAGGTAATGGCGGAAGTGAAGTTGTGAGGCGGCATCGTGAGTCGTGTCGGGATAGCACAGTCGGTAGTGCGCTTGCCCGCGAAAGGCAAAGGTCCCAGGTTCGAGTCCCGGTTCCGGCTCACAATTTTAATCTGCCAGGAAGTTTCATAGCAGCGCACACTCCGCTGCAGAGTGAAAGTTTCATTCTGGAAACATCCCTTAGGCTGTGGCTAAGCCATGGCTCCACCATATCCTTTCTTCCAGGAGTGCTAGTCTTCCAAGTTTCGCAGGAGAACTTCTGTGAAGTTTGGAAAGTAGGAGGCGAGGTAATGGCGGAAGTGAAGTTGTGAGGCGGCATCGTGAGTCGTGTCGGGATAGCACAGTCGGTAGTGCGCTTGCCCGCGAAAGGCAAAGGTCCCAGGTTCGAGTCCCGGTTCCGGCTCACAATTTTAATCTGCCAGGAAGTTTCATAGCAGCGCACACTCCGCTGCAGAGTGAAAGTTTCATTCTGGAAACATCCCTTAGGCTGTGGCTAAGCCATGGCTCCACCATATCCTTTCTTCCAGGAGTGCTAGTCTTCCAAGTTTCGCAGGAGAACTTCTGTGAAGTTTGGAAAGTAGGAGGCGAGGTAATGGCGGAAGTGAAGTTGTGAGGCGGCATCGTGAGTCGTGTCGGGATAGCATAGTCGGTAGTGCGCTTGCCCGCGAAAGGCAAAGGTCCCAGGTTCGAGTCCCGGTTCCGGCTCACAATTTTAATCTGCCAGGAAGTTTCATAGCAGCGCACACTCCGCTGCAGAGTGAAAGTTTCATTCTGGAAACATCCCTTAGGCTGTGGCTAAGCCATGGCTCCACCATATCCTTTCTTCCAGGAGTGCTAGTCTTCCAAGTTTCGCAGGAGAACTTCTGTGAAGTTTGGAAAGTAGGAGGCGAGGTAATGGCGGAAGTGAAGTTGTGAGGCGGCATCGTGAGTCGTGTCGGGATAGCACAGTCGGTAGTGCGCTTGCCCGCGAAAGGCAAAGGTCCCAGGTTCGAGTCCCGGTTCCGGCTCACAATTTTAATCTGCCAGGAAGTTTCATAGCAGTGCACACTCCGCTGCAGAGTGAAAGTTTCATTCTGGAAACATCCCTTAGGCTGTGGCTAAGCCATGGCTCCACCATATCCTTTCTTCCAGGAGTGCTAGTCTTCCAAGTTTCGCAGGAGAACTTCTGTGAAGTTTGGAAAGTAGGAGGCGAGGTAATGGCGGAAGTGAAGTTGTGAGGCGGCATCGTGAGTCGTGTCGGGATAGCACAGTCGGTAGTGCGCTTGCCCGCGAAAGGCAAAGGTCCCAGGTTCGAGTCCCGGTTCCGGCTCACAATTTTAATCTGCCAGGAAGTTTCATAGCAGCGCACACTCCGCTGCAGAGTGAAAGTTTCATTCTGGAAACATCCCTTAGGCTGTGGCTAAGCCATGGCTCCACCATATCCTTTCTTCCAGGAGTGCTAGTCTTCCAAGTTTCGCAGGAGAACTTCTGTGAAGTTTGGAAAGTAGGAGGCGAGGTAATGGCGGAAGTGAAGTTGTGAGGCGGCATCGTGAGTCGTGTCGGGATAGCACAGTCGGTAGTGCGCTTGCCCGCGAAAGGCAAAGGTCCCAGGTTCGAGTCCCGGTTCCGGCTCACAATTTTAATCTGCCAGGAAGTTTCATAGCAGCGCACACTCCGCTGCAGAGTGAAAGTTTCATTCTGGAAACATCCCTTAGGCTGTGGCTAAGCCATGGCTCCACCATATCCTTTCTTCCAGGAGTGCTAGTCTTCCAAGTTTCGCAGGAGAACTTCTGTGAAGTTTGGAAAGTAGGAGGCGAGGTAATGGCGGAAGTGAAGTTGTGAGGAGGCATCGTGAGTCGTGTCGGGATAGCACAGTCGGTAGTGCGCTTGCCCGCGAAAGGCAAAGGTCCCAGGTTCGAGTCCCGGTTCCGGCTCACAATTTTAATCTGCCAGGAAGTTTCATAGCAGCGCACACTCCGCTGCAGAGTGAAAGTTTCATTCTGGAAACATCCCTTAGGCTGTGGCTAAGCCATGGCTCCACCATATCCTTTCTTCCAGGAGTGCTAGTCTTCCAAGTTTCGCAGGAGAACTTCTGTGAAGTTTGGAAAGTAGGAGGCGAGGTAATGGCGGAAGTGAAGTTGTGAGGCGGCATCGTGAGTCGTGTCGGGATAGCACAGTCGGTAGTGCGCTTGCCCGCGAAAGGCAAAGGTCCCAGGTTCGAGTCCCGGTTCCGGCTCACAATTTTAATCTGCCAGGAAGTTTCATAGCAGCGCACACTCCGCTGCAGAGTGAAAGTTTCATTCTGGAAACATCCCTTAGGCTGTGGCTAAGCCATGGCTCCACCATATCCTTTCTTCCAGGAGTGCTAGTCTTCCAAGTTTCGCAGGAGAACTTCTGTGAAGTTTGGAAAGTAGGAGGCGAGGTAATGGCGGAAGTGAAGTTGTGAGGCGGCATCGTGAGTCGTGTCGGGATAGCACAGTCGGTAGTGCGCTTGCCCGCGAAAGGCAAAGGTCCCAGGTTCGAGTCCCGGTTCCGGCTCACAATTTTAATCTGCCAGGAAGTTTCATAGCAGCGCACACTCCGCTGCAGAGTGAAAGTTTCATTCTGGAAACATCCCTTAGGCTGTGGCTAAGCCATGGCTCCACCATATCCTTTCTTCCAGGAGTGCTAGTCTTCCAAGTTTCGCAGGAGAACTTCTGTGAAGTTTGGAAAGTAGGAGGCGAGGTAATGGCGGAAGTGAAGTTGTGAGGCGGCATCGTGAGTCGTGTCGGGATAGCACAGTCGGTAGTGCGCTTGCCCGCGAAAGGCAAAGGTCCCAGGTTCGAGTCCCGGTTCCGGCTCACAATTTTAATCTGCCAGGAAGTTTCATAGCAGCGCACACTCCGCTGCAGAGTGAAAGTTTCATTCTGGAAACATCCCTTAGGCTGTGGCTAAGCCATGGCTCCACCATATCCTTTCTTCCAGGAGTGCTAGTCTTCCAAGTTTCGCAGGAGAACTTCTGTGAAGTTTGGAAAGTAGGAGGCGAGGTAATGGCGGAAGTGAAGTTGTGAGGCGGCATCGTGAGTCGTGTCGGGATAGCATAGTCGGTAGTGCGCTTGCCCGCGAAAGGCAAAGGTCCCAGGTTCGAGTCCCGGTTCCGGCTCACAATTTTAATCTGCCAGGAAGTTTCATAGCAGCGCACACTCCGCTGCAGAGTGAAAGTTTCATTCTGGAAACATCCCTTAGGCTGTGGCTAAGCCATGGCTCCACCATATCCTTTCTTCCAGGAGTGCTAGTCTTCCAAGTTTCGCAGGAGAACTTCTGTGAAGTTTGGAAAGTAGGAGGCGAGGTAATGGCGGAAGTGAAGTTGTGAGGCGGCATCGTGAGTCGTGTCGGGATAGCACAGTCGGTAGTGCGCTTGCCCGCGAAAGGCAAAGGTCCCAGGTTCGAGTCCCGGTTCCATCTCACAATTTTAATCTGCCAGGAAGTTTCATAGCAGCGCACACTCCGCTGCAGAGTGAAAGTTTCATTCTGGAAACATCCCTTAGGCTGTGGCTAAGCCATGGCTCCACCATATCCTTTCTTCCAGGAGTGCTAGTCTTCCAAGTTTCGCAGGAGAACTTCTGTGAAGTTTGGAAAGTAGGAGGCGAGGTAATGGCGGAAGTGAAGTTGTGAGGCGGCATCGTGAGTCGTGTCGGGATAGCACAGTCGGTAGTGCGCTTGCCCGCGAAAGGCAAAGGTCCCAGGTTCGAGTCCCGGTTCCGGCTCACAATTTTAATCTGCCAGGAAGTTTCATAGCAGCGCACACTCCGCTGCAGAGTGAAAGTTTCATTCTGGAAACATCCCTTAGGCTGTGGCTAAGCCATGGCTCCACCATATCCTTTCTTCCAGGAGTGCTAGTCTTCCAAGTTTCGCAGGAGAACTTCTGTGAAGTTTGGAAAGTAGGAGGCGAGGTAATGGCGGAAGTGAAGTTGTGAGGCGGCATCGTGAGTCGTGTCGGGATAGCACAGTCGGTAGTGCGCTTGCCCGCGAAAGGCAAAGGTCCCAGGTTCGAGTCCCGGTTCCGGCTCACAATTTTAATCTGCCAGGAAGTTTCATAGCAGCGCACACTCCGCTGCAGAGTGAAAGTTTCATTCTGGAAACATCCCTAAGGCTGTGGCTAAGCCATGGCTCCACCATATCCTTTCTTCCAGGAGTGCTAGTCTTCCAAGTTTCGCAGGAGAACTTCTGTGAAGTTTGGAAAGTAGGAGGCGAGGTAATGGCGGAAGTGAAGTTGTGAGGCGGCATCGTGAGTCGTGTCGGGATAGCACAGTCGGTAGTGCGCTTGCCCGCGAAAGGCAAAGGTCCCAGGTTCGAGTCCCGGTTCCGGCTCACAATTTTAATCTGCCAGGAAGTTTCATAGCAGCGCACACTCCGCTGCAGAGTGAAAGTTTCATTCTGGAAACATCCCTTAGGCTGTGGCTAAGCCATGGCTCCACCATATCCTTTCTTCCAGGAGTGCTAGTCTTCCAAGTTTCGCAGGAGAACTTCTGTGAAGTTTGGAAAGTAGGAGGCGAGGTAATGGCGGAAGTGAAGTTGTGAGGCGGCATCGTGAGTCGTGTCGGGATAGCACAGTCGGTAGTGCGCTTGCCCGCGAAAGGCAAAGGTCCCAGGTTCGAGTCCCGGTTCCGGCTCACAATTTTAATCTGCCAGGAAGTTTCATAGCAGCGCACACTCCGCTGCAGAGTGAAAGTTTCATTCTGGAAACATCCCTTAGGCTGTGGCTAAGCCATGGCTCCACCATATCCTTTCTTCCAGGAGTGCTAGTCTTCCAAGTTTCGCAGGAGAACTTCTGTGAAGTTTGGAAAGTAGGAGGCGAGGTAATGGCGGAAGTGAAGTTGTGAGGCGGCATCGTGAGTCGTGTCGGGATAGCAAAGTCGGTAGTGCGCTTGCCCGCGAAAGGCAAAGGTCCCAGGTTCGAGTCCCGGTTCCGGCTCACAATTTTAATCTGCCAGGAAGTTTCATAGCAGCGCACACTCCGCTGCAGAGTGAAAGTTTCATTCTGGAAACATCCCTTAGGCTGTGGCTAAGCCATGGCTCCACCATATCCTTTCTTCCAGGAGTGCTAGTCTTCCAAGTTTCGCAGGAGAACTTCTGTGAAGTTTGGAAAGTAGGAGGCGAGGTAATGGCGGAAGTGAAGTTGTGAGGCGGCATCGTGAGTCGTGTCGGGATAGCACAGTCGGTAGTGCGCTTGCCCGCGAAAGGCAAAGGTCCCAGGTTCGAGTCCCGGTTCCGGCTCACAATTTTAATCTGCCAGGAAGTTTCATAGCAGCGCACACTCCGCTGCAGAGTGAAAGTTTCATTCTGGAAACATCCCTTAGGCTGTGGCTAAGCCATGGCTCCACCATATCCTTTCTTCCAGGAGTGCTAGTCTTCCAAGTTTCGCAGGAGAACTTCTGTGAAGTTTGGAAAGTAGGAGGCGAGGTAATGGCGGAAGTGAAGTTGTGAGGCGGCATCGTGAGTCGTGTGGGGATAGCACAGTCGGTAGTGCGCTTGCCCGCGAAAGGCAAAGGTCCCAGGTTCGAGTCCCGGTTCCGGCTCACAATTTTAATCTGCCAGGAAGTTTCATAGCAGCGCACACTCCGCTGCAGAGTGAAAGTTTCATTCTGGAAACATCCCTTAGGCTGTGGCTAAGCCATGGCTCCACCATATCCTTTCTTCCAGGAGTGCTAGTCTTCCAAGTTTCGCAGGAGAACTTCTGTGAAGTTTGGAAAGTAGGAGGCGAGGTAATGGCGGAAGTGAAGTTGTGAGGCGGCATCGTGAGTCGTGTCGGGATAGCACAATCGGTAGTGCGCTTGCCCGCGAAAGGCAAAGGTCCCAGGTTCGAGTCCCGGTTCCGGCTCACAATTTTAATCTGCCAGGAAGTTTCATAGCAGCGCACACTCCGCTGCAGAGTGAAAGTTTCATTCTGGAAACATCCCTTAGGCTGTGGCTAAGCCATGGCTCCACCATATCCTTTCTTCCAGGAGTGCTAGTCTTCCAAGTTTCGCAGGAGAACTTCTGTGAAGTTTGGAAAGTAGGAGGCGAGGTAATGGCGGAAGTGAAGTTGTGAGGAGGCATCGTGAGTCGTGTCGGGATAGCACAGTCGGTAGTGCGCTTGCCCGCGAAAGGCAAAGGTCCCAGGTTCGAGTCCCGGTTCCGGCTCACAATTTTAATCTGCCAGGAAGTTTCATAGCAGCGCACACTCCGCTGCAGAGTGAAAGTTTCATTCTGGAAACATCCCTTAGGCTGTGGCTAAGCCATGGCTCCACCATATCCTTTCTTCCAGGAGTGCTAGTCTTCCAAGTTTCGCAGGAGAACTTCTGTGAAGTTTGGAAAGTAGGAGGCGAGGTAATGGCGGAAGTGAAGTTGTGAGGCGGCATCGTGAGTCGTGTCGGGATAGCATAGTCGGTAGTGCGCTTGCCCGCGAAAGGCAAAGGTCCCAGGTTCGAGTCCCGGTTCCGGCTCACAATTTTAATCTGCCAGGAAGTTTCATAGCAGCGCACACTCCGCTGCAGAGTGAATGTTTCATTCTGGAAACATCCCTTAGGCTGTGGCTAAGCCATGGCTCCACCATATCCTTTCTTCCAGGAGTGCTAGTCTTCCAAGTTTCGCAGGAGAACTTCTGTGAAGTTTGGAAAGTAGGAGGCGAGGTAATGGCGGAAGTGAAGTTGTGAGGCGGCATCGTGAGTCGTGTCGGGATAGCACAGTCGGTAGTGCGCTTGCCCGCGAAAGGCAAAGGTCCCAGGTTCGAGTCCCGGTTCCGGCTCACAATTTTAATCTGCCAGGAAGTTTCATAGCAGCGCACACTCCGCTGCAGAGTGAAAGTTTCATTCTGGAAACATCCCTTAGGCTGTGGCTAAGCCATGGCTCCACCATATCCTTTCTTCCAGGAGTGCTAGTCTTCCAAGTTTCGCAGGAGAACTTCTGTGAAGTTTGGAAAGTAGGAGGCGAGGTAATGGCGGAAGTGAAGTTGTGAGGCGGCATCGTGAGTCGTGTCGGGATAGCACAGTCGGTAGTGCGCTTGCCCGCGAAAGGCAAAGGTCCCAGGTTCGAGTCCCGGTTCCGGCTCACAATTTTAATCTGCCAGGAAGTTTCATAGCAGCGCACACTCCGCTGCAGAGTGAAAGTTTCATTCTGGAAACATCCCTTAGGCTGTGGCTAAGCCATGGCTCCACCATATCCTTTCTTCCAGGAGTGCTAGTCTTCCAAGTTTCGCAGGAGAACTTCTGTGAAGTTTGGAAAGTAGGAGGCGAGGTAATGGCGGAAGTGAAGTTGTGAGGCGGCATCGTGAGTCGTGTGGGGATAGCACAGTCGGTAGTGCGCTTGCCCGCGAAAGGCAAAGGTCCCAGGTTCGAGTCCCCGTTCCGGCTCACAATTTTAATCTGCCAGGAAGTTTCATAGCAGCGCACACTCCGCTGCAGAGTGAAAGTTTCATTCTGGAAACATCCCTTAGGCTGTGGCTAAGCCATGGCTCCACCATATCCTTTCTTCCAGGAGTGCTAGTCTTCCAAGTTTCGCAGGAGAACTTCTGTGAAGTTTGGAAAGTAGGAGGCGAGGTAATGGCGGAAGTGAAGTTGTGAGGCGGCATCGTGAGTCGTGTCGGGATAGCATAGTCGGTAGTGCGCTTGCCCGCGAAAGGCAAAGGTCCCAGGTTCGAGTCCCGGTTCCGGCTCACAATTTTAATCTGCCAGGAAGTTTCATAGCAGCGCACACTCCGCTGCAGAGTGAAAGTTTCATTCTGGAAACATCCCTTAGGCTGTGGCTAAGCCATGGCTCCACCATATCCTTTCTTCCAGGAGTGCTAGTCTTCCAAGTTTCGCAGGAGAACTTCTGTGAAGTTTGGAAAGTAGGAGGCGAGGTAATGGCGGAAGTGAAGTTGTGAGGCGGCATCGTGAGTCGTGTCGGGATAGCACAGTCGGTAGTGCGCTTGCCCGCGAAAGGCAAAGGTCCCAGGTTCGAGTCCCGGTTCCGGCTCACAATTTTAATCTGCCAGGAAGTTTCATAGCAGCGCACACTCCGCTGCAGAGTGAAAGTTTCATTCTGGAAACATCCCTTAGGCTGTGGCTAAGCCATGGCTCCACCATATCCTTTCTTCCAGGAGTGCTAGTCTTCCAAGTTTCGCAGGAGAACTTCTGTGAAGTTTGGAAAGTAGGAGGCGAGGTAATGGCGGAAGTGAAGTTGTGAGGCGGCATCGTGAGTCGTGTCGGGATAGCACAGTCGGTAGTGCGCTTGCCCGCGAAAGGCAAAGGTCCCAGGTTCGAGTCCCGGTTCCGGCTCACAATTTTAATCTGCCAGGAAGTTTCATAGCAGCGCACACTCCGCTGCAGAGTGAAAGTTTCATTCTGGAAACATCCATTAGGCTGTGGCTAAGCCATGGCTCCACCATATCCTTTCTTCCAGGAGTGCTAGTCTTCCAAGTTTCGCAGGAGAACTTCTGTGAAGTTTGGAAAGTAGGAGGCGAGGTAATGGCGGAAGTGAAGTTGTGAGGCGGCATCGTGAGTCGTGTCGGGATAGCACAGTCGGTAGTGCGCTTGCCCGCGAAAGGCAAAGGTCCCAGGTTCGAGTCCCGGTTCCGGCTCACAATTTTAATCTGCCAGGAAGTTTCATAGCAGCGCACACTCCGCTGCAGAGTGAAAGTTTCATTCTGGAAACATCCCTTAGGCTGTGGCTAAGCCATGGCTCCACCATATCCTTTCTTCCAGGAGTGCTAGTCTTCCAAGTTTCGCAGGAGAACTTCTGTGAAGTTTGGAAAGTAGGAGGCGAGGTAATGGCGGAAGTGAAGTTGTGAGGCGGCATCGTGAGTCGTGTCGGGATAGCACAGTCGGTAGTGCGCTTGCCCGCGAAAGGCAAAGGTCCCAGGTTCGAGTCCCGGTTCCGGCTCACAATTTTAATCTGCCAGGAAGTTTCATAGCAGCGCACACTCCGCTGCAGAGTGAAAGTTTCATTCTGGAAACATCCCTTAGGCTGTGGCTAAGCCATGGCTCCACCATATCCTTTCTTCCAGGAGTGCTAGTCTTCCAAGTTTCGCAGGAGAACTTCTGTGAAGTTTGGAAAGTAGGAGGCGAGGTAATGGCGGAAGTGAAGTTGTGAGGCGGCATCGTGAGTCGTGTCGGGATAGCACAGTCGGTAGTGCGCTTGCCCGCGAAAGGCAAAGGTCCCAGGTTCGAGTCCCGGTTCCGGCTCACAATTTTAATCTGCCAGGAAGTTTCATAGCAGCGCACACTCCGCTGCAGAGTGAAAGATTCACTCTGGCGCTCAGTTACAGTTCAAGCAATGTCCATAGCGATAATTTTATTGGTAACTTTCACTTAGCAGAAACATAGTTGATTCGTAATTTTCACCATATATATAAAAAGTGTGAGGGCACTGTATATCTCATAGGAAAGATAAATGTTTCCAAAATTACGTAAATATTTCGTATACGAAATAATAGGGTGGTGAGAGCTGACGAACATAGTCACTGACCGATGTGAATAAACGGATTATAAATTACAACAGTTTGCTATTAATTATATGTTTATTTGCTTATGTTTTGAGGTTACCTAAGTTACAAATTTGAAACGATACAATGATGCAAATAACATTAAATCGATAAGTAGATCGTGATGTAAAATAAGCTCATTTTATTAATAGTTTCACCCTTCACTGCGCCCAAGTTTTCTTTAAAACCTCAGCGCAGAGTATTTATTCATGAGCGTGGGCTCCTCTGCATTGACCCAGAACACTGCAATCGCTACCTGCGCTCCACTGTTAGCCATCTATATATTTGCCGCAGATTTATCTCCGAGAGCAACGGGAGCAGCGCCAATGGAATATTCGGGGGCGTCCACCGTTAATGGTTCTTTCGGCTTTCCGATTCCCCCTGGAGACGGCTGGGGCGGCGCGAGCCAGGGCGAGGATATGGCCACCCTTAACTTGCTGACCGGCGACACTAATGTTGATAAATAGCGCGGGGGGCTAAACTTCCCCCGTATTCCTGGCGGAATCCGCGCAGAGTGCGGTGTGGCGCTTTGTCCGCTCCCGTGGCTTAACAGACCATAATCTGCCGGCATCAATCGCCCGCTGCCACAGCCGCGAAAACAAGTCGATCCCTCCTCCAGCAGCCCGCTGCTGGGGAAACACTTGCGAACGAGTGCGTGCGTGGTGGACTAGAGACCAGAAGGCTTACCGCGCAAAGATATCAACTCCCACGCCAGAGACGGTGTATTCTTCTACGGATATATATCTGACTCAGTCAATGTTTCTTCTAAGTAAAGATTTCGTCACAGCTTGAGCGTAGTTGAGACGTAAACATACATTACCGCAGTTATTAAACACGATTCCTTGAAAACGAGAAGGACAATTTTGTGTCATTTCTACATCGTTAAATTTATTTCCTTGACCAGTTTTCTGCCTATGCCAATATGTGACTTTAAATGCTTTTTTCAAAGAATTTACAATATTCACGTACAACTGCGCTGAAGATGTTATTCATCTTCAATGAAACGCAATGTAAATATCATAATGCCGTCGTCGACAGCACTATAGTACTGCAATTGAGAAGGTAGATAGAATGAAACTATCACTCTACAGCGGAGAGTGCGCTGATATGAAACTTCCTGGCAGATTAAAATTGTGTTCCGGAACCGGGACTCGAACCTAGGACTTTTGCCTTTCGCGGGTAAGCGCACTACCGACAGTGCTATCCCGACACGACTCACGATGCCGCCTCACAACTCTACTTCCGCCAGTACCTCGCCTCCTGCTTTCCAAACTTCACAGAAGCTCTCCTGCGAACCATGCAAGACTAGCACTCCTGGAAGAAAGGATATGGTGGAGAAATGGCTTAGCCACAGCCTAAGGGATGTTTCCAGAATGAAACTTTCACTCTGCAGCGGAGTGTGCGCTGATATGAAACTTCCTGACAGGTTAAATTTGTGTGCCGTAACCGGGACTCGAACCTGGGACCTTTGCCTTTCGCGGGCAAGCGCACTACCGCTTGCCCGCGAAAGGCAATGGTCCCAGGTTCGAGTCCCGGTTCCGGAACACAATTTTAATCTGCGAGAAGGTAGATGTTTAGTCATGAATAAATACCTAAAGGGGGCAAACCGGGAATCAACTTTAAAATTTATATCCTTTACCGTTTCTGGTAATGAGAAAAAGATTCGAATATGATAATTATGTGGCAGGACTGCTAAGAAAAAATTCAAATAGGTTATCCAACTTAAATCATCCTCCCGACGATATTGCTCATTCTACGATACACACAGCGATTTTGAAATTGCTCAAACCTCGTACTGTACACTGGAGGGTCCTATGAACCACAGTGTAATTTTTGTGTGGATTATTTGCGTTTCCATAGCTCTAGTTAAAAAATTCTTTTGCCATAATTGTAAAGAGGTAATTTGTGATAAACATAGAGCACTAATTTGTGCCGAGTGCCCCCACTAATATAGATATTGCGATTCATACTAGTTACAGTTCTTCACGATTATACACTTTAGTTTCCTTGTTTCATGTTTTATTTCCACTAATATACGATAGATACCAAACTTTTGTAAGTACCCCATGCTGACACATCCCGGAAAATTCAAGTAACCCGCCACTATCAGTTACATTACATTTCTTTAAACATACAATTTCAGAGTTTTGTTTAATACATACATGTAATAAAACAAACAGTTCTCAGTATTGTGATGTATAGTGCCAGGTACAAAATTTACAGAAACCCTATGTCACTCATTGTAATAACTAAATAAAGTTCCATCGTTCTATCGCATTATATACATTCATATATAAGGATTATGAATATTAAAAATGTAAAATATCATTTATAAATACAATAGGCACAATTTGTCAGTACCATTGGTGTAAGAATGAAATCCATGACAAGAAACCATTTCATTATTGATAAATTTCCATATACATAAAAAAGTATAACGTATATATTGTCTTACAACACTTGAAATGCCTGTCAAGTAACAACTGAATATATAGAATTTAACACAGTAACCGGTCTTCTTCTGGGACACGGGCTTTGTATAGTTAGAAGTTAAATAAATGTATTTAATTTAGACTCCTGTCTTATTCACAATCCTCTTCCCTTGAGTCGAGTAAACCCAGCCTACTAAGTGAAATATCCTGATAATTCCACGGAAAAGTAAATAAAGTACAACAAATAACAAAGTGGCAGAGAACAGACTTCATTTGCACTCCTGTCGAGTAAACCAATCTGCGAAGTGGCAGGTTGTATCAAGTGTGAGGTACGATGGCTAATAATACTTGTGACTTACCTATAAGTATCTTATTAATTCACCTTGATCGTAAAAACACAATATTTAGCATTCTCTGCAGTAGTGACTACCGGTGGCGCTGAGCAGGAGCTGCCAGTATTCTCCGTGTCAACTGCTCCATTAGATGTAATAGCATGAATTACTGCATTATCTGCTGTGCCGACTAGTGGGCGTTTCATGGAACCGATATTTGTTACGACCAGTGCGGTAAACAGCGCCTGTTAACAGCAAATGTAACCTATAAATAAATCCAGTACTTTCTACAGCGCTGTCAGATCTCATCTAGCTGACGGGCACTAATTATTAATTATCGCAAAAACGGTGTGGCATTTTCAACGATATTTTCAGTTGTGGAAAATTTATTTTATGGGTATACCTATAGATCTGATTAATTATGTATTTTAATTAGTTCTGCAGGTAAAATAATATTTTTTCTCTCCTGTTCTCCCTCTCGTTAAAATTATGTACTTTCGATTCCATCGGCTTGCTATTTGAAGGAAGGTTACGAAATGAGTTGTATGCGCTCATCCACATGGATAATTACTTTGGCAGAGTTTGGTGTAGATGACCCATATGTTTGTGTTAATTTAGTTTTCATTCCGGTGGGCATTAACATTTTACTTTGATATCTTCCTGCAGTTCTCTATTAGTTGTAGATTTAATACAAATAGAGTACACAACAAAACACTCATTCCAGACTGTTATTTGCGAAACTTTTCGTTTCATAGAAATCAGATATAGCTGCAGAATAAGAACTATGTAACTCCAGATTGATACCATATTTACAAAATATGTGAGCCAAAAATTCATTATTGAACGTAGCACATATACTTCCCGCTATGTAGACCTTCAACAATGTGTACACTAGTCAGAGAGTACTACTTATTCGGTCTGCTAATTTCAATGTGGGCAAAGCATGAATAATAATAACAAAATAACAAATGTCTCCAGAGCGATTTTCAATTGCGTTCGGATCACACATTATTTAAAAGTAATTAAGCCTTGTTTTGAAAACCTCTATATTTACGTTTTGAAAGCACACCAGTCATCAAATTTTCTTGTGATTAAAATAATTATGGCACTTCATTGCTTATTAACTTTGTATTCCACGTGGAATTAAAAAAAATATGTCAAAGGATTTTTCATTACAGCAGATACAACCAACTACCGAGTTAGCTAAGAATGATGTGGGCAATTTTCTAGTAAATAGCTGTGACCACATTTCATTTAATACATATTCTGTACTACATCTTAACATTTCTAAGCTTGCTATTCTTTTTAATTTGAGCTACGAGAGTCCAGAACATCCTTAATACTTTAAGCTTTATTTTTATTTATATTTTTATTTGTCCTGTGAAATAAATTCTTCATACGTAAACCGCAGACCGGTTGGTATCTGATATAAGTCTTCTTCTCTGACGAGAGCTACAACTTATATAATTTCTTATCATACAATGAAATTAATTATTTTGTACTCATTGTTTACGTATGCGGTAACTAACAACTTTAAACCGCAATATATACTCAATATTTTTGTTGAAAATGCTTCAGATATCATTTTTACAACTCCATCTCTTTAACAAGGGAAGTCGATCTCTGTAGTGTTTCAGTATCACCGTTAGACTAAATAACATAAAAGACACAGATGTTTCGTTAATTTTAAATTGTTTAGCGTAGCCCTGCATCGTGTCCTGGTCACATGTTTACATTATTACCGTGTTGCTATCGTTCCACTTTATTCTCGAAATGTACAACCATACTAATAACAAAAACATCCCATCTCTCTCTGAAGGTGCGATTCCATCTATGCGATGCCTTGGTTCTTAAGTCCCAATAATCGCCACTATGAGGGAACTGAGTTGTGCACTTTTTCCAACTACGATTGTCACAAATCCCATTGCATAGATAAACTGCAGACACCATTACTTTAATATACTTTTACATACATTGTACATCATTCTCTGCGAAATTTGAATTATTTCTTGAAACTATTTTTCACTTCTATATGTACGAATCGTTCGACCTTTGGTTTTCCAAATCTAGATAGAGTTTCGTTCTTTTCTCTCCATCTTCATTGAAACGTTTTTCTACGAACGGCCCGAATTGTTGTACGTGAAGTTACGAGGTTGGTGAAAGTGAGGTGTAGGGCACAAAACGTTTACTGGTCGTGGTTAAAGATTGACATTACACTGTGACGCTTCTCTTCGCCTCTCTTCTGAAGTTATCTGAATGTAAATATATGTTTTTATCATTATCTAAGGGTGACGTCACCGGCGTGCGGACAATCGAGGGAAACACAGTCACTTGTGAGCGAGTGGTCTAGCGTAACGGTGCTTTCCAAACAGGAACAACGGAGTTGGATCAATATTGGATGTGCCAGAATTCGCAAAGCACGAAGGGTCAACATATTCAAGAGCTGTACGGGGAATTGGCTCAAATGTTTGTAATTCTATCGGACCAAACTGCGTGGTCATCAGTCCGTAGCTTACAAACTACTTAAACCTAGGTAAACTAACATATTGACAAACACACACACACACACACACACACACACACCCATGCCCCAGGGAGGACTTGAACCTCCACGGCGAGCAACCGCGCGCTCCGCAGCGAGACGCTTTAGACCGCTCGGCTACTCCACCGCGGCTGCGGGGAATTGGCATTGCTCTAAAGAACAGTGGCACATTGGATAAAATTCTTCAACGTAGGTCAGCAGACGGTGGCGGAGATGCATCGGGCAGGTCATCCTGGCGTCTCTGAAGAAGAAGGGCATACTGTTGCTGAGTTAGTGGACAGTGATCGACGCCAGATGATTCGTGAGCTCGCCACGAAACCGGATTAGCGCATACGACTGTGCTTCGCATCCTGAAAGAGCGCCTGAGCGTGAGAAAAAATGCATTACGATGGGACGGTAATGCAGAAATGGATGCGTTACAAGGTGCTCAGACGCAATTGGAGCGCTATGACCTCGAAGGAGAGGCTTTCTTGCGCGGTGTCGTATCACTGAATGTGACATGAGCCACATGGTACGAGGCCAAATCAGAAACGCAAGTCCAACGAATGCCGTCATTACGAGACGCCGCGAATGTGCGTCAGAGTCTCAGTATGATGAAAGTTATGGTTATTTATTCTAACGCATTACTTTCCTCCATAGCAGACCGTCAACGTACAGTATTACTGTTCGTTCTTGGATCATAACCTGCGACCAGCTTTACGAAAGAAGCAGCCACACTTTCTGCGCAACCCACGCAGAATTTTGGACGACTATGCGCGGGCGCACACAGCCAAGCTATGGCTGCTCTGTTCGGTCGATGTGACTGGGAAGTACTGTACTATGCACCATACTTCCTGTACTTAAGTGCTTGTGACTTTGATTTGATTCCGAAGTTGAAGGAACTATTTCGCGGTGTTAGCTTCAGAACTGTTCCAGAGATTCGTCAGGATCCATTCCCGTCATCAAGTGAACAGACTCTGGTAACTAGTTTGAAGGTCAGAAAGAGGTGAAAACTTGCAACGCTTTTGTATCTCTTGTGAATAAATAAGGAACTCATTATTGGGGCGATCTAGAATTGTTTAATAACAAGTTTGCAGCCAAGATCACTTTCTTCATTTAATTACATTGATGTGGATGTACACCGTTTTACTATGTACAATATCAGTGGCGTAACTAGAACTTGGCTTTGGGGGGGGGGGGGGAGGAATAGATCTGCTTGACGAGCAAAATTTTTATCAGTTTCCAGACAGACTACCATCTACCACTCCTGTTGAAGAAACTAATTCACTCCCATCCAATGAAAGATTATGGTAAAACACCCCAAGTTTTCAATCTTTACCTTTACCTAGATTCTGTTATACGATTTATTTTCTTTCTTTTTTTGGGGGGGGGGGGGAGGGCGTTCTGGGGGTGGCTTCTATACCCCTCATCCCCCCCATAGTTACGCCACTGTAAAGTATTGTTGTAATAGCAATGAATTCATATAAAATTACTACAGGTCTGAGGACCATGTCTAGCACGCCGAAACCGGTAATGTAACTAAATGAAGAAAGCGATCTTGGCCCCAAACCTGTTATTAATAAGTAGTTCTCACAATTTAAGTTCCAACTCTCGTAAAAAGGTGCGATCAAGGAAATTGAACTACCGATTTTCAATAGTAATTGTACAAGTAGGCCTATGAAACACTTTACCGCAGACGTATTGGTACAAAACGAAAATCATGTGTGTACGCTGTCGTTAAGAGAGTTTTTATTTGTAAAGGGAGTATTAGGCTACGGTCACCGCTAAAGATATAGGTTAGACGGGATAGAACGGGTTGAGATGCGAGATACACCATACTGTCAGCAGTAGTGGAAAGAAATATCATTACTTCCTGGCTTTATATAAATACATGAACACGAAGCTGAAGTAACTTTTTCACTACTAATTAAACTAGGAGGGTAATGACAGTTATGTAATTCCAGAAGGGTTTTGCAATAAATGTGTACAAAATAAAAAATGATCTGTGTTTGGATCGCATACCTAAAGGAAGTATTATGGTATTAGAGGGCGTTACGGCGCGGAATGTGCAGTCCTAGCACGATATCTATCTACCGATTGAATGATTGGAACTATGAGGTCATCCGTGTTGTCGGCAATGGAAGTCAAAATTTCATTATAATGGAATAACGGTATTTCTTGTTGTTTATATTGCGCGTATTACCCGAAACGAATAATACTGTAGTCATTTGCTTGCACGAGATAATTCACGTATGCTCCTAATTTATTTTTACTTCATTCTGAATATCTACTTCCTTTATTACATATTTTCTGTAGACTCTGCTAGAAGCAGGGCACTAATGAAACGGAGTGGAGGAAGACATAGAGATGGACGCACCAAATCAAAAAAATGTTCAAATGTTTGTATAGCTTATGGGACTTAACTACGGGGTCATCAGTCCCTAAACTTACAAACTACTTATGAACTAGCTAAGACTACAGACGGCCCAAATATCCACGCCAGACGGGGGATTCGAACCCCCGACCGCAGTGGCCGTGCAGACCGTGACTGGAGCGCCTCAGTCCCCTCGGCCACCGCGACCGGTGTACCAAATCGTTGAGCAGAAGAAATAATAGGAATCTGTAGATCACTACGATATTGAAATACACCAACAAAAACAACCGATTTATAATGTTTAATAGAGAATGAATGGTTTTTTTCATAGATGTGTACAAAACACAGCTGTTAAGGTTGATTAAAGGAAGTATAACTTATGTTGTAAACACAAGTGGTCGGACCCCAGGCAAGACCTGTACCAATTATTATTTTAGATGTGAATAACTGCAGGGGTCGGGGACAGGACGTTTCGTTATTAACATGCGGCAATACTGGTCAATGTGTCATTTCCGATTCGTATTTTAATATTATGTATGTCGATTATGCAACACTTTGCATTGACGCTATCAGCTGATTGATGCTAAATATATCGCTACACTTTTGAACGTCGCTAACATGGCAATGCGCCTGAATAGAAAACTGACCGGGATCTAACTATAGGGGGGGTTACTTTTTACATAGAAAATTATGTGTTAATTACCTTTTTCTGATATTTCTTCTTTTTAGTGTGCACCTGATATTTCTCGTAAAATATGATGGGCGTCAAGTAACAGAATTCTATTAGAAAAAAAATAAAAATTTAAGTGAAGGAAAGGAAATCTTGTGAATTTGATTGTTGGATATTCATTTAGGAGGTAATGTAACTGAATTTTTGCTGAAAGCCTTACAGATTTCCTTACTCGACGCACATATTTAGTGATACGTTACCGCAAGAATGTATGTACATTATACGATATATTTAGCACATGAACAGAGAAGATATCAAGGTGCCATATTCATTCCTGTGCAGCAATGCCCCATTGTCAATACAGTAATGAGAATGTTTAAGCATTTCCCAGGGCGGAACATATTGCCTGTACATCACAGGTTAATCAAACGGTTACGTGATTATTTCTTTTGCCGTTAGTAGGGCATCTGATGACCACGTTACAATGCAATTCCAGTTCCTTTGGTCTTTTCTTTTCTTCCAGTATGATTTCATCTGATCCTTATGTTTCTTCTTTCTATGTTCATGTCAGACATTTTAGTTACCCTTCCTTATTCAATACATTTTCGCTGATGTATATATGTTCTAATGTTATATACTTTTTCCAAATGCTTTTTTACGTCGTTGACTCAACTATTTGTAGATTTTGTACCACATGGATATTAGAAATTTAAGTTGTTTATCAACTTTTTTTGCTTTCGAAATAGGTGTCCGAAAAACATGAGCCTTCCTCTCCTCACTACGTTCGAATTATTTTCTATATTTTGGAATATTTCAGCATTAGGCGTACTTGATAATTTACAAACTTCTGCAGTATTTTGTGGCCCTGATATTTCGCTTATGATTCCCCTTTCTAGTATATCAATTGAATTCTTTATTTTAAATTCTATTTACCTCTTTTTTCTCGTATGGGAAACATTAACAATTCTGTTTTGTATATTGTGCATAATACCTGTATTCGTGAAAATTTCTGTAATGAGTGTAGGTTATGTGTAAACTTAAAAGAGAAAAAAATCTACTCTTTATGTAGTACAATGGAATGCCCTACTTTGGCATAATATTCAATTTTCGAAAAGCAATAAATTAACTCTTTCAAACAGGAAGCTTTAATTACCGGTGCTGGCACATGGAAGATACACTGAAAAACTGCACGCTAGTTTTGAAAACTTTAATTCGGTTATATGGGAATTTGAAGTTAAAACTATCAGATAGGTACTGTTTTTAAACGCTTGAATCGGTAGAGCTGGAAAATGTTTCGCTGCATACAGTCGATTTGGAGACTGTGTTAACTGTACTCAGTGAGATGCGTCGTTAACTAAACGGCAGATGTGTCCAGCATCAATGTGGGCTGACATGGCGAATTTCAATTGCCGCTCTGGAGCTAGAGGGTACAATAAAACCAATTAACAGAAGGACAATGTGAAATTTGCAGACTGTGACACAACCTCATGCATTGGTATTCTAATAATAACCGGGTACCTTCGGAACTGTGCTATGAGAGAACGGAAGACGAGTATTTTTAAGGGGAGTAAAAACACAATTTCTTTTTTCACATTTTAGGACATTTGCTTCATTATAAATTTTGCAATTTTCCAAATAAGTTGGTGCATATATTACTTATATACTCACATGAGAAAGTTTTTAATTTAATTCTTTTAAATATAATGTACACCGGGTAATAATGATAAATTTTTACTTGCATTACTTCAAGATGTAATAAAATCAGATTTTTTTATATACGACGTTGCGGATTGCTATGTCTTGAAGGTTAAATTACGTTTTTGTATTGGTACCACTGCACCAGATTGAGGAAGTTGATACAAAGTTTGAGAGACAAGAAACATTCTCATGGTAAAATCATAAGAAGCAGGCTGACAGACAAAATGATGGTCGGACTACGGCCATGGAAATATACACTCCTGGCCATTAAACTTGCTACACCACGAAGATGACTTGCTACAGACGCGAAATTTAACAGACAGGAAAAAGATGCTGTGATATGCAAATGATTAGCTTTTCAGAGCATTCATACAAGGTTGACGCCGGTGACTACACCTAACACGAGGAAAGTTACCAACCTATTTCTCATACACAAACAGCAGTTGAGCGGCGTTCCGTTGCGTACCATCACGTTTCCGACTTTGATAAAGGTTGGATTGTAGGCTATCGCGATTGCGGTTTATCGCATCGCGACATAGCTGCTCGCGTTGGTCGCGATCCAATGACTGTTAGTAGAATATGGAATCGGTAGGTTCAGGAGGGCAATACGAAACGCAGTGCTGGATCCCAACGGCCTGGTATCACTAGCAGTCGAGGTGACTGGCATCCTGTCCCCATGGCTGTAACAGATCGTGCAGCCACGTCTCGATTCCTGAGTCAACAGTTGGGGACCTTAGCAAGACCCATCTGCACGAACAGTTCGACGACGTTTGCAGGAGCTTGTACTATCAGCTCGGAGACCATGGCTGCGGTTACTCTTGACGCTGCATCACAGTCAGGAACGTCTGCGATGGTGTACGCAACGACGAACCTGGGTGCACAAATGGCAAAACATAATTTTTTTTTTCGGATGAATCCAGGTTCTGTTTACCACACCATGACGGTCTCATCCGTGTTTGACGACATCGCGGTGAACGCACATTGCAATCGTGTATTCGTCATCGCCATACTGGCGCATCACCCTGTGTGATGATATGGGGTGCAATTGGTTACACGTCTCGGTCACCTCTTGTTCGCATCTACGGAACTTTGAACAGTGGCCGTTACATTTCAGATGTGTTACGACCGTGGCTCTACCCATCATTCGATCCCTGCGAAACCCTCCATTTCAGCAGGATAATGCACGACCGCATGTTGCAGGTTCTGTACGGGCCATTCGGGATACGGAACATGACGCCGACAAACTGGTTCGTCACAATACGCCAGTCACTACCCTTGATTAACTGTGGTATCGTGTTGAAGTTTCATGGTCATCTGTACCTGTACACGCCATCCAAGCTCTGACTCAATGCCCAGGCGTATCAAGGCCTTTACTACGGACAGAGGTGGTTGTTCTGGGTACTGATTTCTCAGGATCTATGCACCCAAATAGCGTGAAAATGTAATCACAAGTCAGTTATAGTATAATATATTTGTCCAATGAATACCCGTAATCATCTCCATTTCTTCTTGGTGTTGCAATTTTAATGGCCAGTAGTGTATATTAGAGGATTTGTTGAAAATGAAGCACGCAGTATAGGCTACCTTCTTCCACTGTTAACTGACGGAAAACCTTTGTCCTCCTGGACCTAATTCATAGTGCAATTACCGCAATGCCCAGTACTCAAACAGTTCATACTGCCGTCATGGATATCATAGGACCTATTTTCAGAGAGCCGGCCGCGGTAGCCGAGGGGACTGAGGCGCTTCAGTCACGGTCTGCACGGCCACTACGGTCGGGGGTTCGAATCCCCCCTCGGGCATGGATATTTGTACCGTCTGTAGTCTTAGCTAGTTCATAAGTAGTTTGTAAGTTTAGGGACTAATGACCCCGTAGTTAAGTCCCATAAGCTCTACAAACATTTAAAAATTTTTTTTTTCAACTTTATTTTCAGAGACCTGTCATATCGTGAATTACTGAAGTGTCTGCATGGTCAGAATCGAAATGCCAAATGTCGTTCAATAATCTTAGATTGGCTCTCTTACCAAATAATACTTTGTTGGTTGACGACACTAAAGGGGGGATCAATGATGTTGTTATTGCTTTTAATGAAAGCAATCTTGGTATGGTGAAAATGCTGCCGCATAAGGGAATTAATTCTGGAGGAAACTGCATCAGAGAACTGGAACGGATGGTCAAAGTTACCATTGATAATGCAGAGTATGGAGCACAGTTGGCCACTAAGGAGTCCAGAAAGAAGAATAAACTTGTAAAACGATTAAGAGGATGATATATATAGTATGGTGCAGGGTGCCTCGTAATGACTAAAATTAAAATAAGTAGCATATATTTAGGGAGTTACAGTCTTTTGAAACTTTAGGAACAGACACAAAAATTATCCTTTTCTGTTGCATTTTTCCCTAAATTCCAGAAACCGAGTATACAAATTTTCGGGAACAATAGCATACATATTTTGAATCTACTTAACTAAAAGAGGAACACAATGTTATGTATAATTAACAGTATTTAGGATAACGTACGAAATAGTATAATAATTTAAATCGTGAAGTTAAACATTTGTGTTTCCGAAAACAGTAGCTGTAATTCAATTATTGTAGTGCATTAAACTCGTAACGTAAGTTTAATGTCCTGAAGAGCTTCCTGTCAACGGCTGCAATGGTTCGTAAAATACAGGGAAGCCAAGTCACTAAATTGAACATCGTCGGGATAGGGCGTCCCAACTCTCCATCATTGTAGGGACGACGGAACCAAGAAACCGATAATATAAACACAATTGTTAGGTTATTCAGAATATTCATTTGTGATAAACAGAAAAGACTAGATACAAACGGAAATAAAATTTCAAGCTAGCGTGTACATATGTTATACAGACACGTAAGATTTCACTTTCTGTCTTAAAACTTCTGTTCCTTTTCTGCTAATGCAGCGAACAAAGAATTGGCAGCGGAAACGAAATTAGCGTCCGCAGAGAATTAAGGCGGATACATACGAAACAGTATTCATCACACGTTAGCAAGAACAAACTCGTTGTTGTTGCTGTCACCATTTTTATCCTACATTATAAGATTCACAGTTCAGTGAAGCACCGCGAAGGAGACTGACAACGCAGATGCAGTACGAAGACATGTCTGCCTTACTGTCACCTCCTTGGAGCAACGGTAATGTCTGTAGGTACAAGAATTTATTAGAAAATAGTTTTGCAAAATGTTATGTGTTGGAGGAATTTGTTGTTAGCTGAAAACTGCCATGCTATCTGATTTAAAAGTGAAAAGAAACAAGAGTGCGAACCTATGTATTTGCTTATCACTATATAATATTTTCTTTCTCAGTTTCAGTTAAGACAGCATCGCATCTGTTAATTCAAAACTAATTCTTCCTTTACGTGAAAGTTTACAGAACAATTTTTCAGAGTGCTTGTATTCAAAGGCATTCCCTAGTGATTCGGTAGTTCCACAGAGGTGATAGAAGTGCAAAGATGTGCCTTCATATTTTATCCAAGTTGCCACCTTATTGATGCTGCAATAAGGTCTGTGTCTTCGGTAACACAATAAAAGGTAGTGGTCGATCGCAATTAAAAAAAATGTGAATGAAAATTAGTCAAGAATCTTTGACCAGTTTAATTCAAATTTTTAGTCCACACACAGATCACAATGGTCAATAGCATTTTTATATAAAGAATGTAAATGATTTTCTTAGCTAAGCCATGGTTACTGAATTCGAAAATGAAACCGGATTTTGCTTATCGAGCTCAGTTTTCGTGTACGATACCTTCTGTTAATAAAAATTCTTGAACGTGATACTTATTGATTATTTTTGTATTGCATAATTAATTCGATTTTATTTATTTACTAGTTTACGTGCCCGTGCTTCACAACGGGTGTTAAAGGAGGGCATGTGAGTATCATGGCTTTATAGGGTTCCGGACCTCAGTCAGTAAAAAAATAATCTTTGTTGGATCGCTCTCTGAATAAACTCACTTGCCTTAGCCAAGATGTCCTGAGGAAAAACAACTCCTTATTTGTGCAAACTACAATATTACTAGAAAACATTAGACCTCTATTATAAAATATATTTCAGAAGAAATGGTGCAGCTTTTAACAAATGGCCATGATATTCGGCTATATATGCAAATTAGTAGACGTCTATTACAAAACATATTGGCCCACTTTAGGTTACGATAGTGGGCCTTTGCGATCGTCTTTTGACAGCTCGAAATTTAAATGACAATAACGGCTTAACTATTCATCTGACACAAAAATTGAATAATCGAATTTGTAGAGGAGAGAATTCTCTACAACTTTGCTCTCTTATGGTTTTTTCATATCTCGTAGCGTTTCAAAGATATTTGCAAAAATAACGGCGATTTTGGGATGTCTGTCTGTCTGTCCGTAAGGTGTTCCCTGTTTTTAAGACGAACCGTTCAGTCGATCAGCACCAAATTTTACAGACATGATTGTAGGCCGCCAGAGACCAGAACCTCCTTTTTCAAATTTTTCGGACAAAAAATACGGTAATAAAACAAGAAAAATCCGTTTGTAATACAATTTTAATTGCAAACGAACCGTTCATCTGACACGAAAATTGAATAACCTAATTGGTAGAGGAGAAAATTCTCTACAACTTTGCCCCCTTATGTTTTTTTCATATCTCGTATCGTTTGAGACATATTTGCGAAAATAACGGATATTTGACACCGTCCATTGAATTAACGAAAACCAGCCGTTCGGAAATGTCACGTGACATTCCTCGCTTATTTGATGATTTTCTTACTGTAACATAGACCTTGTCATTTCAAAGCATCGGCAAACTGAGGAATTAACAAAAGCTCATCGTTCTTCGTACGATAAATGATAATCTAATGTCTACAAATGCCATATTAACATCAGTTAACAACGGCCATCAATAGTATGAGATTAAAAACCTCCTGTTTCGATTTATAGCCGTAGGCATGGAATAAAGGTAGAGGATATACTATATCCAGACTGGAATCTATACCCTAGTATGAAACACAACAGCTATCTTTGGTTACTTGAAAAATTTATAAACCACATCATTAAAAACAAAAATACAACATTAGAAGAATTTGTGATGTATATTAAAGAAGAACACTACAAATTACAGAAGCTACCAAAATGTAAACAACAATTTCAAAATTTTCTCTTTTATACCCTGAAATAAGAATGTAAATAAGTTAAATGTGAGGTGGTATCACAAGATGTGCAACAATGATTTTCTGAAGCTACAACAAACCAACAGAAGATGAACAACGTAATGAAAATATAAAATCGATTTCAGAAGCAATAGTAGATAATTCGGTTTTTACATATTATGTATAAATGCTTTGTATAATAATGATAAAGGGTTAATAAATAATAATAAAAAAAAAGGTAGCGTAGTGTGCAAGATGCTGGACTGTGACGCGAAAGGTCGGTGGTTCGAAACCCGCCACCACCAATTTTTTTTTCCTGAAATGGTTTCAGACGCTCTTATCAGTTAATTTATTATTATTTAGATTATGATTTTGGTCCAAAATGTTTGCGAAGCTTTTAAAACCACAAATATAAAGTGGGCTGTAAAACACGTCAGTGCGATTTATTCCCCAAGAAATGATCAACTTTTAACATATGATATTGATATCCGACTGTTGATAGCTGGGCTTTTCTTTGATTATGTCACTCAATTAGGGCGCATGGGGAGCGCCCTCTGCTGTGCAGCACGACATCCAGAGCTGGTAATCCGCGGCCGCGTGTCCCGGCTGTAATATGGTTTCAGCAGGGCGGCAGGCTGAGCGCGGGTCGCGGCTACGGCGCCGTCTAATGCTGTTTGACGCTCCACAGGCAGCCGCCGAGCCGCTCACCGGCGTCTAATCAGATCCCGGCCTGCCTGCCAATACGCCGCCACCGTAGCCGCTGCTGCAGCTGAATGGCGGGACCCGCTGCTGCCGGCGCCTATTACTGCACCAGCCGTTCGCAGCGATCCCGCTGATGCTACTGCTACCAAAGGACCGGCTAATATATAAAGCAGAGCGTCCTTATATTTGTACGTGTTGCATAGAAATCCACAATTTTGTTCCAATCCTTGTGAAATTTTGCAAACGTAAGCTTCTATCCACGAGAACGGTCGCCGTAAGTGCAAGAATCACGTACGATTCGTAGTTCACGAGATATGACGTCATAAACAATGATAAAATACTAGATATACCGAGCTGAACAATACGCCATTTTGAATCCCAATCCGACGACAGGCTGTATAGAAACATCCTGGCAGATTAAAATTGTCTGCCGGAACCGGGACTCGAACCTGGGACCTTTTCCTTTCGCGGGCAAGCGCACTACCGCCTGTGCTATCCCGACACGACTCACGATGCCGCCTCACAACTTTACTTCCGCCAGTACCTCGCCTCCTTAGTACCTCACCTCCAAACTTCACAGGCGGTAGTGCGCTTGCTCGCGAAAGGCAAAGGTCCCAGGTTCGAGTCCCGGTTCCGGCACACAATTTTAATCTGCCAGGAAGTTTCATATCCGCGCACACTCCGCTGCAGAGTGAAGGTTTCATTCTGGACAGGCTGTATACTTTGTATGGTGTAGCGAAGTGAATCAGCGAATATTTAGTGATTTTATTGTTTCACAGTGTGAAATGGTCCGTTGTGCTGCTCCAAACTGCTGAAATAAAAGAAGACATGGTCGCTACAAGTTTTATCGCTTTGCTTCAAACATAGATCGGTGTAAAACGTGGCTTGTAAATTCCAGACGCCAAAATCAGGAAACTAACTGCGTAACGTTAAGAAAAAAAAAAACTTTTTGTTTATTTGTATTTGAAATAGTTATGCTACATAGAGGTAGTAATAAAATACAGACATAAACATGTAAGCAATGGTTTATTTTTAATTTGCTGCACATTCTTAACATAACACGGCAAATATTTTAAGGTACTTTTCTTGATTTTATTTAGACCAACAAAGGAGCTATTCTAAGGCTTGTTAATTGTATTTTAAGTTATGCACTAGTGCAGCTGGCTTTACTGAGCTACTGATTTTTAAATTACATTGTTTCGCATTAATTCAGTGTTTAATTTAAGTGCGACTCTCAGCAGGGGAATATGTAGACCTAAGCCAAACTCTGTAAACGATGTCTGAATAAATAAATAAATACATAATAATAAACTGAACTTACCAAAGATTGGGAACAGTAAATAAGTCGTACATGAAAGGCATGAAATTCAAAACTTAGAATGCAACATTCACTTTATTTCAAAGTGCGTGCTACCAGAGACACTTTATTTAGTCGTTATCTAACTAAACCAAAAGTTCAAAGTTATTAAAAACATTTTTGACTTAAGATCTTTTCTCAAATATGGTGTGTTCAAAATATATGAACACGGGTTGTATAGTATCTCTACTTAACATTATTCGTTAACTGTTTTCGAATGCAACTCTTAATTACCTTAAACGTATGTGGATGTACAATTTATAAACGAGAGAATACAATACTTGTACCGTATTTTAACTGTATTTGGTAAATATTCGGAATGGCAACATATGCCTTAATAGAAAATATAAGTGAATGTATCATATCTCTAAATGTCCATCTAATCACTAACTTTAAGTGGCATGCCTCTTACAGTGAAATGTAAGTAAAGAAATTTTCTGTGTTGCAATATTTTCTGCGTTAGTAAAGTATATTTAATGGCCTTAAGAGCATGTTAAAAAGCGTAAGTGTTCCGTAGTCTTTAAATGCGCGCCTTCAACGTGGGGTTCAAAATGGCGGATTGTTCTGCTTGTACTATACTGTGCTCTAAACAATGAGATGCGCGGAAAACTGCTGCATTTAGCGACGATACTGCTCATTTGTTCCTAAACCACTGGACCGAATTCAACCAAATTTGGTACACACACTCCTTGCCGTGAGGTACAACTGCTGCAGGGTTAAGAATCATATACGACACAAGCTTCAAAAGATATTACGTCATAACCAATAGAAATCACAAAAAAAGCCATATAATGCGGCGAGACTTTCGAAACACACTGTATAAGAATGACAGTACTTAGCGACTTGCAACAAACTTTAAACATAATTTCAAACCTTTATTAAAATTTTTATCGCTGGCAACCACTGTAAAATGATGAAAGGAAAAAAGTTTCTCACTCATTACTTTTCCGCTGTTTATGGAGTAAAACTACGGCTCTCGGTATGACATTACAATTTATAATTTGAACACTACAAAGTGTAGCGACAGGTAATTTGACACACAATATACACATATATAGTTGAATGGATGTTCTAAATTGTATCACATTCAGACTCTTAGTTCATGAGATATGAGCACATAAACAGTAACGTTCCGCTGTTCATGGACTAAAACTACGGCTGTCGATATGACGCTACAATTTATAATTTGTAGCTGCAGGAAATTTTACAGACAGTATACACGCATATAGTTGAGTGTACCTTCTAAATTGTATCAAAGTACGACACGTAATTAATGAGATATGAGCACATAAACAGTAACTTTCACGGAAAACTGCCCCATCACGCACCAAGTTTTAATCTATTACTTCTTTACTGCTAATTGTATTCTCAAGAGATTTTACAGTTATACAGCCTTTATACAAATGAATACATACCTGACAAATGGCAGGAATAAATAGATAAATACCCGGGCAACGTCGGGTTTTCAGCTAGTCATCTAATAATATTGGGCAACACCTATCTCACTAACCTTGACAGTTTTATCTGCGCGCTTAAAGCCACTTCTACAGTAGATGCATATTGTACAAGGATATAATGGCGGTAGCAAGGAGGACTGAGGACTATACGTGCGTTACATATTTGACAATACATCATCATATATATCAAGGATTCGACCTTTTAGTCCGTTGAGTCTCCGAAACTTGTCAAGCCGTCTGTTTATCCCTTTCGGTCGCAAAGTTGTAGGTGATATGACATTAATATAGAGACGTTTAAGATATACAGTACCTACAGTAATTCATTACAAAACGAGAATAAATCTATTTTCAAACATTTCCACAATTTTGTATCCGCACAATTGCGTAGTTTGGGCCTTCACTATAATATTTTATGATCTGCACAATCTTACAGTAACAAGCCTTCATACTCATTTCATCACATGATACAAGCGTAAATCGTTTGCATATTTTGACCAACACAAGTACACATCACATTTTTCAAATCGTATTCTTGTACGCAAGTTGCAACAGCTTCTGCGACATCTTGCAGATCATAAGTTCAAATGTTACATATATTTTAGGTTTTTAAGAAATTACTAAATTAATTGTAAGACCACTCCACGAGGCTGCCTGATACAACAAAAATGTCCAAATGTTTGTAAAGCTTATGGGACTTAAGTGCGGCGTCATCAGTTCCTAAACTTATAAACTACTTATGAGCTACCTTATACTGAAGGCGGCACAAACATCCATGCCCGAGGGAGGATTCGAGCCCCCGACGGGAACAACCTCACGCATCGTAGCATAGCGCCTCAATGCTCTCGGCCGCTCCGCCGCGGCGCAGATCTTAAATCATCAAGAACAGGCCAACGATCAAATTTGTCGAGTGGCTTATCTGTGCTAGGTGAACCGTTTCTTTCGAGCAGTATTTATGTGTTCTTCACCTTTATCATGCTCTTCGTCAATGAATGGCATTCCATTTGTCGGTGAGACCAGGTATTTCCCGAAGCCATCCATAATTCAAGAAAATCATGTATATCTTTTCGTCGCACTTCATTAGCTTTATTGTCATGCGTGTACTGAAGCCACGAATTCAGACATGCTATGTCCATCATTTTAATTGCATTTTGAAGTAACTTTTCACAAGTCTTCAACATTCTTCTTTGCAGTTGGGAGCCAAGTAGAATCGAGGGTTTCGTCATCACTACTCAAATCCTGTACATGTCACAACTTGAGTAAAGGAGCGATTGCAGAATCACTCAGAGGAGCTGCAATTGGACCAATATTTTTGTTTTTAAATTAGGTTCCTGCTAATTACCGGATTAGGTGGTATTTTGAAAGATATAATAACACCCAGGGGTCACTTAAAATCAACTGGCTGTGACACATGATAGTGTCACATGTCAAAACAAATTAGGATAACAGCCATTGTAAACAAGTCTTTATCATGAAAAATCTGACATTAGACCCAACACGAATAATTGTGCATGTGCTAATGTTTCAGATTATACCTGAAATAATTAAAAAATGAATAATTTAATGCAGATAGAGTTGACGTCCTTCCAGAAGGACGAGAATGGCGGCTTACTTTTCTATTCTTGTTGGTAAGAATTGTGCACAGTGTGATATTTTATTTCTTTGATTAGCCTGATCCCATTGCAGATTGATTTTAGCTTGTATTAGTGGTTGGATACAGCTGCAAAGTTGAGGTCCATACAGAAGATATTGAAGAGTTCCTCCTTGTTGGGTTTATATTTCTTTAACTTTCTTCAGTTTTTGAAACGTTTATGTGTATATAGTTCATCTTAAATGTTGTTTTAACAATAATCATTCATCACATTAAAATTATAAAACATTCATTTTGACGTCTTTCCAGAAAAAAGGTCAGTGTTGCAAAACTAATGGCATGATTGTGAAAAAAATCACTTAAATTAACTTGTGCAGTCATATGAAGGTAATTAATAGCATCTGAAAAAAATGCGTACTATATTGCCAAGACTCTCCGATATTGGAATAGAACCCCAGCGAAGAATGTGAATGGTAGCTATCCCACCATGTACCTCACGGAGAGGTGATATAAAGTAAAACATCCGCCTAGTAAGCAGGAGGCTCTGGGTTCGAATCCCAGCAACGGCACAAGTTCTAAGTCAACACCTCTCCAAATAATCAATGTCTTTGATGTTGTTTTATTGTTGTGATTGTTTTCTGCATATTAAGAAAATATTCAAATGTTTGTAAATCTATCTAACTATGACTATCTGTCACTAGGCTTAAGCACTATTTAAACTAACTAATTACAAGAAATACACCCATGCAGCAGGGAGAGCTCGAACCTCTGACAGAGCAGTACCAACATAGCTTGCTCTCATTGATTAAGAAAATGCATTTGATAAAATTAATTGAAACACAGAAAGAGAAATAAAAATGTAAATGAATAAATAAAAATAATAAATAAAAAAGTGGGATTCCATCGAATTAGTTTAGAGCAATACAAAGTCTGTACATTAACAACAAAATAAGAATAGAAATAGTAGGAAGTAGATATTACAGGGCTGGAATAAATAAAGGCGAAAGACTGGGGTGTTCCCGTTCACCGACTCATTTTATTCATTACTTTGCAATGTAAACAAAACTTGGTTACAGGTACTAAATCATTTTAAAATTAACAGTGTGGATATTTGTACGCAACTTTTTTCCTGACGAGAAAGTAATTGTTGTGCAGAATGAAAATGACGTACAAGAAGCTGTCTAAGTAAAATAAAAGAACATAATCTAAATGTCTCTCTTACAAAGACAAAAGGAACTGAATTTTTAGGAGACCAGCCCATGCATGTTAAGAATGAAATCTATAAGCAGATTATTGAACAAGACTTCTAATATTAATCAAACAAGAAGGCATATGAAACATAGATGATTCAAAAGTTTTTTTTTTTGTCATAGATGTTGCGATTCTAAAAAATTGTGTGTACACGTAGCCTTTAAGAGTGGTAAAAAGAAAAAGAATATTTAGGATGATACTCGGCTCGTTAGCCTGGTGGAGTACCAGACTCATCCTTGTTTTTTTCAGAAATTTCATATATGACAATACACTGCAACATATTTGTAAGTGTTACTGTTTGAATTAAGTCCTGGTAATGCAAATTAAATCAATTCGTCTGGAACAAATAATGTATGTAAAGTATTTCTAATAATATAATAAATGAAACAGCTATACTGAAGAGCTTCATAGGAAAAAGTTGCATGTCATTTAAAGAACTTTGAGTCATAAACGGTGGAAAGTTAGAACCCACAAAGACAACCATGATTATATCAGAGTTACATTAATCACAAATACGTTTGCAAGCTTAAATCATTCAACTTGAGGACCTTTACGAGTATTTTTTTAACGTGAGTATGCAGTTTTTGGCAAAGTATACAGTTATATGCCATCTTGACAACTGAAAGGAAATTTCGTAGTACAAAGTGACGGTAGCATGAATATCTTTAATTTGTGTCTGAGGTAGATTAATTGAAGCATTATTTTGTTTATGCATTTGAAAAGTGAAGTACACTCTTGAAATAGTAAAGTATGAGGATCTATGCATTTTACTAGATGTGATTCATTAGACGATAAGATAAAGTGTCAGATATGACAAAGCAAGTTAATTATATTCATTGCAGTGTAAATATCAATTCATATGTAAGTTTTGCAAACTTAATTCTTAACCTACGAAAAAATTGCGGTGTTTTATATTCATTGCAGTCTAGATTTCAATTCACATATAACTTTTGCAAACTGAAATCTTTACCTATATTAAAAATGCAGTGTTTCTGTCTCTGCAGCCAAAACTACACAAAAGAGACGATTAGTGTTTACTTGAAGTACCAAGTGTCCCATTGTGCCCTATGGTGATTGAGTGTTAAGATCAATAAATTCTTGGAATATATATGGCTTGAAAGAAACAAACGTAGAATTTTCTATAAGTCGATAACTTTAAACGCTCAAGTCGTCCATTCGTTTGTCGTTATCAACGTCAACAACCATAGTGCACAATGGAAGATTGATAACTAATACCATACACAACCACTATTTGCTTGCAATTCGTAGTTTCGGTTACAGAGTGAAATACCGGCACAAACATATATATATATATATATATATATATATATATATATATATATATATAAGAAAATGCATTTGATAAAATTAATTGAAACACAGAAATATTGACACACACACACTCGTATATATATATATATATATATATATATATATATATATATATATATATATATATATATATATATATATACACGAGTGTGTGTGTCAATATTTAGCTCTGCAGCAGAAGCTACACAACGCAGACTAATGGTCTGTAAGTCTAGTTGTAGTCTAAAGTGTTTGGCTGTACACCATAGCAGTTATATGCCGATAGCTACAATAGATGCAAGATAATTAGTTTGAAACACGTCAAATTATATAAAAAAAATTTGGACTGAAGGCCAGCAATCAGTCTTGCAACTATATAGCAAGGTGCTTACATACAGCGAAATCTGATGGTGCCACAGACCATATCTTTGCAAGGAGAAGCGCACGAATCATGAAAAATAAGAATAAGTGCATAGTGTAGTTCCAAAAATAAAAATATAAAGAATGATGACAAAACGTAACAAAGAATTTTCGCGGTCTCAATCATTATCTAAACGACAGAAAGCAGCATTTAAAAGTGAATGTACCGACGAAAACTATGCATGTGTAGCACTGCTCCGAGAAACCTATCGTCAACAGCGAGGTAATCAGACAGAAGAGCAGTTTCAAGATTTTGGGAAACACGTCAAATCAGGGAAAGGACACGGAGAAAAGAGTAACAAATGCACAGCGTATGATAGATGAAAACAATATAGAGCGAGGACGAATAATTTTCGCGCAAATGAGCAGGGGAATGCTCAAATATTGGAAACAACTGAACATGCTGAGCGTGAAAGGCGTTAAAATAAAAATCCAGGAAGCGGGTATTTGCAAGGAGTTTTCCTAATGATAATGGGTTAGCATGATACTAACGGAAGCTAAATATTGCTAATATAATCAAGAATATTGTAGATCACATGTTAAATTCGTGAATTGAATTTTTAAATGGTGTATGGTAATAACTTGTATATTATTCCATTCGCCTCATATTCAACAATATTGCGAGAAACTGTAACTTTTATAAGAGAAAACGTATTCAAAACAGAAATTATAACAAATAAGCAACAGCACTGGATGCAATAAATCCACATGCTTACTTTGACAAATGTCAGTTTGCAACTAAATAAATAGTAGCTAAATTAAAAATCCTGGGGTTGTCAAATACAACAAATTGAATAGTCACAAAATAAAAACCAATCGTGGCCCAGACAACAAAATCGACTGTCGACACACGTCTCACACCACATTCAACAGAACGGAGCTACATGTTACTGGTACGATTAGATATATCACAGTTGCACAGATGCGATAATGACTGCTAGATCAGTCGAAACCGGTAATTGTGGTAGATACATAAGCAAAACAGTAACAATCATCCACAGAAAAGGAATAGCACCCAGCAATATGTGTAAATTTTACAAACAGTTGTCCCTGTACATCGCTGGCGTGGTAAGGCAGTGACGTCATTGTATTAGTGAAGTGGAAGGGGATGCACTTATTGGTGTGGACAGAGTAATGAGCCCCGTTTCTCTAGTTGTACTGTAAATACCGCCAGAAATAAAATTTGAAGAATGAATTAAATGCGCCGTCGAAGAGAATGTATGTATTCGGTGTTAGACACTTGCGAATGATAAACACAAAACGTACGACATAAATCAGACGAACTACGATCTAAAGTAAGATGGACTATAGAGAAGCCCCGGTGTGTTCCCCACTACTCGATTGACTGTCACTAATACTTAGAATCTGTTGGGCTTACATGACGTCTTCGTGTCCTCACTTGGTTTCTCAAGCCAAACATTTCCGAAACACACTCTGAAATAATAAAATCTGTTCAAAATTACTTTTATGGAACATGTTTCTGGAACGAACTGTCATTCTTCTCCTAGTCGTTTATGGTACGGATTCATCCACCCCCTTGTCACTAACGTGTGCACTCTCTCGTAATTGTGTCTGACATTCAGAGCCTCGACTTTTTCTCCTGCGACTCCTTTCCGTGTTCTCCTTCCTGCGTGATTACTTTCCGTCTCTGAATACTCTGTCGCAACATCCGTGGGCTGCTGCGAATGTTGCATTCAGCAATTAGTGAAAACTGAAATATCTGACGGTCTATAGCTTCGATCTACAAGCGGTTTTCAAGAAACGTGAACGAAAATAAACTGTGACACACATACGCCTTCCTTTCCATTTTCTTTTCTTCCTTTTATTCACGTCTTATTGTTATAGGCACAATTACATCGACGATGTCCGAGGTCAGTGATTATTTCTACACTTGTTTCCGCCTAATTTCTATACAAGTGGTTTACAACGTTCCTTTACCTATTTGAATCCAGTTACCATGAGAAAATTAAAGACAACATGTCAGTAAACGTTGCCATAAGCTGTCTGAAAGGCAACAATAACTATACCAGTAGGTTTACATATCTAGCGATTTATCTATTGTTGTGACAACAATTCGTGTTAGTATTTTGCAACTGAAGATTATGGATGTGACAGTTTGGCAATATTTATAAGTAAGTTGCTACTTTCGTTGAAATTGGAATCATAGTACTGTCCACATAACGGAGTTTTCTAGAGTAATCACGGCAGATAGATAGCGCTGTACGAAAATATAAATTTTCGCGAGAAAATGTGCACAGTTTTAACTAAGATGCCACTTGATACATGTACTTGATTAGCGAAGTAGACACTTCAGTAAGAACCTAAACACGTTATTACAATAAAAAGGAACATAAATGGCAGTTTTAAACCTACAAATATGGACAAAATAAAATGTAGTATTTTAGGACAGTTGCCAAGGATACATTTTAAATGAGAAGAGACACGTTTGGCTAAGGAATCAAATAGAGGATTAACGAGAAGTCAATCTTGTACTGAACAATCCTTAACTAGAAAACAGCGCTAGCTTATTCCAAAGTTTGTTAAGTGCAAGTTACTTCGCCACTTCAAATAGACAAACTGTTCTGATGACAGAAAAGCCATTACGAAAATTATTGAAGAATTTGAATCGGTCTGTGTAGCCTCCATCTCATTCCCTTACCCTGAGTAACAAACCGTCCAAGCTTAAAATCCGAGGTGAGATTTAAGAAGTTTTGAGTTAAAAATGTGGGTCGAAAATGGATAGACTTTGTTTTCCTTCTGAAACCTGGAAAATGTGGTTAGTGAGTGGAATAAAGAAATAAATGAGTTACCATAGTGGATGTTATCTATGTCATAAGAGGACTTAAT
Organism: Locusta migratoria; assembly: GCA_026315105.1. Taxonomy (NCBI): domain Eukaryota; kingdom Metazoa; phylum Arthropoda; class Insecta; order Orthoptera; family Acrididae; genus Locusta; species Locusta migratoria. The sequence goes on from CM048744.1 coordinate 388,778,848, forward strand.
GTACACTGATAAGCCGTTGCTGATCTTGGCACTAATTCCTGGTCTTTGGAAGCAGCAGCAATTCAATTTAACTGCCTCAGAATACTGGCGGGTACATCTATATATACATGAAATACTATGCAAATCACATTTAAGTGCCTGGCAGAGCTTGCATCGAACCATCTTTATACTACTTATCACGAATAGCGCAAGGGATGAAAGAACACCTGAATCTCTCCGTTCGAGCTCGATTTCTCGTATTTTATTCTGATGATCTTTTTTACCTATATTTTCGCATTCGAAGGAGAATGTTGCCGATTGGAGTTTGGTAAGTAGCCCACGCCGCAGCGATAAGCGCCGTTGATGTAATGATTCCGATCCCAGATCATCATTTCGGTAACAGTATCTCTCCCGTATCGTGACAGTACAAAACGAGCTGCCCTTCTGTGGACTCTTTCGATGTCCTCTGTGAAACCCACCTAATATGGATCCCTCACTGGGCAGCAATAGTCCAAAAAAAGGACAGACAAGCGTGGTGTATGCAGCTTCTTTTGTAGTTCTCTTGCATCTTTTAAGGGTTCTGCCAATAAAACGCAATCTCTGCTTCGTCTTTCCCACGACATTACCTGCGAGTTCTTTCCAGTTCAAGTCTCAAGTAATAGTAATTCCTATGTATTTAGTTGAGTTTACGGCCTTCACTTTTGATTGATTTATCTTGTAAACAAAGTTGTCGACGACGTCACACTTCTCATTGTTTAGAGTCAATTGCCAATTTTTACACCATAGTAAATCGTTCTGCAGTTGGTTTTGATCGTCAGATGCTTTTAGCAGAAGGTAAATTACCGCGTCATCTGCAAACAACATAAGAGAGCTAATTACATTTACTCATAAATCGTTATGTCAATAAGGAACAGCAGAGGACCAATAACACTACCTTGTGGAACGCCCGATATCACCTCTGTTTTAGTCGATGCTTTACCATCGATTACCCCAAACTGTTTCCTCTGATAGGAAATCGCCTATCCAGTCGCAACTTTGGTGCGATATACCACAACCACACAATTTGATTAAAAGCTGTTTGTGAGGTACGGTGTCAAAAGCCTACTAGAAATCAAGAAATGTGGAATAGATTTGAGATCCCTTATCGGTACCATTCATCACGTCGTGCGCTTAAAGAGCTAGTTGTGTTTCGCATGAACGAAATTTTCTAAACCCGTGTTGACCTTGGGTCAACTGATCATAGTGTTCGAGACAATTCATAATATTTCAATACAGGATATGATCCAAAACACTGCTGCAAATTGACGTTAATGAAATAGGCCTGTAGTGTAGTGCGTTACTCCTAATGCCTTTCTTGAATATAGGCGTGACCTGTGCAACTTTCCAGTCGTTTGATACAGATCCTTCTTTGAGAGAGCGGTTGTATAAGGCTGTTAAGTAAGGAGCGTAATCGAATAGAAATGTAATGGGTATACAGTCCGGACCAGAAGACTTGTTCTTAAGTGATTTACGAGGATATGTACTTAAACTTTACTCATTCAATTCGATATCTGGAATACTCGTTTCTTCTTTGGTGGATGAGTTTCTGAAATCTGTGTTTAGTAATCCTTCTTTAGTAGCGCTATCATCGGCAGGATCACTATTACTATCACGAGGGTATTGTATGTGTTTTTCCCCTAGTATATTTATCATATAACCAAAATATCTTCGGATTTTCAGTCAAATTTTGAGAAAGAGTTTCGTTGTGAAAAGTATTGTAGGCATCTCGCATTGAAGTTCTCGCTAAATTCGAGCTTCTGTGTAGCATCGCCAATCCTGGGGATTTTGTGTTCGTTTAAATTTAGCATGACTTTTCCTTTGTTTTTGCAACAGTGTCCTGAGCTGTTTTGTGTACCAAGGAGGATCACCTTCTTTGATTATTTGGTACAAAACTGTCAATCGCTGTCCATACCACTTCTTTGAATTGGAACCATTCTTACGTTTAGAGTTAGGAAAGAGTGGAAACTGCCTTTCAAGAAGCGATCTGTTGTATTTATATCTGCTTTCCAGAACAATTATATTTTCATCTACTTTTGGTAACTTTGGGGCTTTCGATATTCAGTCTTGCTACGACAGCTCTGTGTTCCCTAACACCTGTATTCGTTTTGATGCTCGTTATGAGCTCAGGATTATTTGTTGCTCAGAGATCAAGTGTGTTTTGTCATCCATTTACAGTTCTAGTTGGCTCATGAACTAATTGTTCGAAGTAATTATCAGAGAATGCGTTGAATACAATTTAGCACGGTGTTTTATGCGTACCTCCTGATTTGGAAATATAATGTCGCTAAGAGATTAGGGTAAACTAAATTAACGAACTTTTCTGCTATTGTGTTGTCAGTGGGGGACTGGTAAAAGGACCCAATTATTAACTTTTTACGATTTTCTAGTACAACTTCTAGCCATAATATCTCACAAGAACTATCAACCTTACCAATATGAACGGCTTCATTAGTATGTGGTACAATTAAGCGACGGAGAAATTCGAACACCTGAGAGAATTGATTGACTAGAGATAGAAGCCCTTTTAAGGAGAGGTATAAGACAAAATTGGCATAACATCTGACCATTAACATCTATAAAATACAATGTCTGTCACGAAATCGGAACCTCGTATACCGGGTGTATAAATTCGTATAAAAGTCGTATAAATTCGAAAATTTAATAAACCACGGAATAATGTAGATAGAGAGGTAAATTGTCCGACAGATGGCGGTCGACAGCAAAACGTCAGTGACTGCACATGAAAATCTATAAAAGGAGCCGTAATGAGAGAGAGAGAGAATCAGATGCACTGGCAGTCACATCATGTTGACGTTAACTGAAAAGGCGCTTTTAGTGAAGCTATATTATCAGAAAGGGGATCTGGCGTTACGATCCTATCGCCATAGGAAGGGGTTTCTAACGGGTAAAGGTCAGTTGACAAATGCAGCTGTGGCGAGAATGATTTTGAAGTTCGAAGCCACGGATTGTTTAGACGATGGACCCCGATTTGGGCGACCGAGCACGAGGCGTAATGCTGCTGACAAAGTTCAGGAAGAAATGGAGACTGTAGCGGGTTCGTCCATGTACGGGGAAGTCAGCGCTCGTGTAGTCGCACGTCGCACCGACATTCCATACACTACTGTTTGGTTGGCACTTAGGCGTTCCTTCCGACGCATCCTGAACTGTTACATGGCGATTTAGTGAAGCAGAGGCATTTGCGGTGTGGGCGTTTCAAAAGATGGCAGAAGATGACGATTGGTTGAGTAACATGTTGTGGACCGAAAAAAGCTCATTTCACGCTACAAGGGTCTGTCAACGCCCACAACTCCATTGCACGACGAGAAAGATACGGTATGGGTTGGATGTACCACATCTACAGTTATCTGTCCATATTTCATCGATGAACTGCGTGATTATGGTTTTGTAACTGCTACCGTGACGGGTGTGAGGTACGCCGATATGTTACAGAATCGCATCATCCCCAGCCTGGCTGATAAACACCTCCTGGAAGATACGAATTTTATGCAGGATAGCGCTCCACTCCGTATTGCTATACGCGTGAAAGATCTCTTGCGCGCATCGTTTGGTGATGATCGTGTGCTCAGCCGCCACTTTCGTCATGCTTGGCCTCCAAGGTCCCCAGACCACAGCCCGAGCGATTATTGGCTTTGGGGTTACCTGAAGTGACAAGTGTATGGAGATCGACCAACATCTCTAGGAATGCTGAAAAACATCTGACGCCATTGTCTCATCATAACTCAGGACATGCTTTACAGTGCTGTTTACAAAATTATTCTTCGGTTGCAGCTATTGTTGAGGAATGATGGTGAACAAATTGAGCATTTCCTGTAGAGACCATCATCTTTGCTTTGACTTAATTATTACGCTAATTATTGCTTTTCTGATCAGATAAATCCCCATCGGTCGGACATTTATTGAACTTTTTTTTTGTTCTAATAAAATCCTATGTCATTCTAAGCACGTGTGTCAATTTGTTTGGTGATGTAGGGCGCACAACATCGTGGTCATTAGTGAGGCAATTTGTACGTCTTACAAGCTTCCTAGGGTTTTATTTGCAGACGGAGAAGTTAATACTGCTTCCTCCCACAAGTCCCCAAAAACCTCCACATCCTTGCGGATGCTGTTGCGTAGCAGTGTGCGTTTGTACCGCCCTACAGTACGCACGAGGTGCTGTAGTTGCTGTCCAAGACTTTATGGACAGCATAGAGTTCTGACTAACCTGTTGTCTTCTATAGTTGTGTCCCCAGCGCAGAAGACAGCACACAGGTCGTTGGTTCTTCTACAGTATACAAGTGAGGCTAAAGTTCTTAATGATGGAAGCATAATAAGCGACTCGCGAGATTTTTAATTGTCAGGGATGCCATTTATTAAATAAATAATAAAAAATTAGCAACTATTGTTAATATGATACGGCCTATGCTGCCCATAGTTCATGTTGAGACCTCGACTGATATCACATTTACTCAAAAATCTTTACTCATGACCGGCGCTGTCCGGCGCGTATGGTGGTCAGCTCGAGACTAAAAACTGCGGCGCGTTGCGAGAGGGCACCTGCCGCTCTATTTCGCGCCAAAACAGTGCCTTCGCGCGCCTTCTGCAAAATCGCTCTTCTCTTGTTACAATAAGAGAAGGCAACTTAAACTTTTTAAACTGTGCAAATCTAGCCTGTCCTTGAGAGATATTTATAATAAATTCTCAGATCTGAATAATTAATATTTAGTTTATAATAAACAAAATTAATTTCAAAAGAAATCACGTGACGTGAAATGCAGCAGGCAATGCGAGGAGAGCACCAGTAACATAGGCGGGCTTTCCCACGGGAACCAGCACCTACTGCGCCATATGCTACTGCTCCCCACCCCACATTTCAACATATGCTGCACTGCTGCCTTTCTTCCGCTTATAAGGCACGTACAATGTTAGCAAAGAAACAGCCAGCGGCCAGAAATATGAAGTGGCCACAGGCCAGGAATATCACAGTCTCCATCCACATTATTCCTTGATTTATTAAGTTTTCAAATTTATACTGACTTTTTGATCACCCGGTACAGGATGTACATTACCTGTCTTTGAAAAATTGTGAAATTTGTATGAATAAGGATCAGTTTCAACATCAACTATGTTACTTATACGTTCCTTACATTCTTGTTCCACCCACGCTTCAAGTTTTCTCTCAAGTTCATTTTCATTGGTGCTAATATTTTCCACTAAATTACATGAATCGGGCAGCTCATTCAGTTTCTGCTCGATCTCTGTTAATTTACTGTGAGGTGCATTTGCATTACTTGTACATGATGTGCCTACCTGTGACACTTTACTGTCAATTAATGCTACATTTCTGTTCATTTTTTCGATGTGTGATTGCTGTGTCAGATATCCATCTTTACATGTTGTACTAACGTTAGCTTGTTTCTTTCTCAAACACTCTACTTTATTTGTAACAGTATACAGCGTGTCACAATTAACCTGTAATCTTTCGTTAATTTTGTTTACTTCAGAGTCCACCCTGTGCACAATGTCATTTTTACAAATTTCCAAATCTAATTCTTTAAAACACTTTTCTGTTTTTTCTTTATTATTAATCACCCTGTTTTCTAAGCCCTGGAATTTATTACTTACACTAGCTATTGGTGTACGTATTTTCTCTATCGCACAGTCTAATCTTTCATTGTTTTGGTCAAGTTTTACTAGTAACTTATTTATGCTTTGCTTTAGTTCTTCTTTGTTTTGATCTAATTTTGCATTAATATCGTTTGCCAACTTATTTATGCTCTGATTTTGTTCTTCTTTGTTTTGATCAAACTTATTCATGCTTTGATCTAACTTAGCAAGCATGTTTTGATTTAATTTAGCTAACATATCGCTAAGCATTGATATAATATTATTGTCAATACCAGCTTCCTTCTCTCCACTACTTTCTACTGGCAACGTATCAGCTGAAGCTGTGCTATGGCTTCTGTCACATGATACGTCCATCTGCTCCTCTGTTATGCAGGCGCCAGACACATTTTCTCTGACAGCTGCATCCAGATTTACCACGTCAGTATGGTTAGGAGCGACAGATTGACAAACTTGTGTATCTCTCTGCACATCACTTACAACATTTTCAACAGCACTTTGATCTGCATTATGTGTGCTATTGATCTGATTAACCTCTATATCCTGGATAATATTAGATTGTAATTCACTCCTATTCGCTACAAAATATGTACTCATATTGTCACCCTGCATCTGAGGTTGTTGACCTGAATGATCATTGCCTCTATTTTGAACACATTCTCCGTCCCTACTTCTGAGATAATACCCGTTAACTCCCTGTTTTTCCATCTCTAATTTGTAGCTCCGCTAATAGATGGAGTCGTCGTCTGCCGCTGCTGGTGATGTTTACGGCTGTTCCTTTTAGGCGCCGCACCCCTCTTCTGTCTGCTATGGCGCTGAGCGTGGCTGTTCCGTCGACGTGGACGGTGAAGTGTTGCGACGCCGCCGTTCTGTAGCTCTTCGATTCTTGAAGTTACGTAATCCAATGGACCGCGAACTCAACACTTGCACTTGCTTTAATATATTCACGGAATCACTTTTTCACTCGCGTACTTCAAATGGCTAACGGTCACATTATTTGTAAAATTCTTGATGTTTAACAGTTCGCGAATCACTTCCACCGTTTATCGCCTCACTGTATCTGTCTATTTCGTTCCGAAATGTTCTTCCCCGCAAGGAACGCCATGTACAAGCTTCCTAGGGTTTTATTTGCGGACGGAGAAGTTAATACTGCTTCCTCCCACAAGTCCCCAAAAACCTCCACATCCTTGCGGATGCTGTTGCGTAGCAGTGTGCGTTTGTACCGCCCTACAGTACGCACGAGGTGCTGTAGTTGCTGTCCAAGACTTTATGGACAGCATAGAGTTCTGACTAACCTGTTGTCTTCTATAGTTGTGTCCCCAGCGCAGAAGACAGCACACAGGTCGTTGGTTCTTCTACAGTATACAAGTGAGGCTAAAGTTCTTAATGATGGAAGCATAATAAGCGACTCGCGAGATTTTTAATTGTCAGGGATGCCATTTATTAAATAAATAATAAAAAATTAGCAACTATTGTTAATATGATACGGCCTATGCTGCCCATAGTTCATGTTGAGACCTCGACTGATATCACATTTACTCAAAAATCTTTACTCATGATCGGCGCTGTCCGGCGCGTATAGTAGTCAGCTCGAGACTAAAAACTGCGGCGCGTTGCGAGAGGGCACCTGCCGCTCTATTTCGCGCCAAAACAGTGCCTTCGCGCGCCTTCTGCAAAATCGCTCTTCTCTTGTTACAATAAGAGAAGGCAACTTAAACTTTTTAAACTGTGCAAATCTAGCCTGTCCTTGAGAGATATTTATAATAAATTCTCAGCTCTGAATAATTAATATTTAGTTTATAATAAACAAAATTAATTTCAAAAGAAATCACGTGACGTGAAATGCAGCAGGCAATGCGAGGAGAGCACCAGTAACATAGGCGGGCTTTCCCACGGGAACCAGCACCTACTGCGCCATATGCTACTGCTCCCCACCCCACATTTCAACATATGCTGCACTGCTGCCTTTCTTCCGCGTTTAAGGCACGTACAATGTTAGCAAAGAAACAGCCAGCGGCCAGAAATATGAAGTGGCCACAGGCCAGGAATATCACAGTCTCCATCCACATTATTCCTTGATTTATTAAGTTTTCAAATTTATACTGACTTTTTGATCACCCGGTACCTCTTTCTGAAGCCCATTTTTCGGTTTCCTCCGTTTCTCTTGCAATCGTCTACATTGACACGTCCATCACCACAATCTTGGGCAACTTTTAACACTGATTCAATTTTGTTGAGCGCCTACAGTGACATCAGATTATTTTGCAATCTTCCACAGACACAACTAAAAAGATTTTAAAAAAAAAAAGGTATGACTCGACAGATCACTTTCCCTTTTTTTTTTTGCATCCAGTTTCTCGTCGAGATAAAATACTCAAGACGTTTTGATATGCATGCGGACAAAGTCCTGGGCAAACGTTAGTACAAACATACGGTTCACAGTACTACAACTGTCTGCTTTCTGCCTCCTGTTAACTGCTGCAGGAACGAAAGAAAACAGGAATGTTGGTCACATTGATGTTCTGCCTCATTGCGTTTGTACATTACCAATTTATTCTAGCGAGTGCAAAAAATAAAAGCAGTTAAAAAACCTAAGAAGATTATAATTCCTATATACGAGGATGGTCCACAAAGGAAATTGCATTTCTATTTCTATCCGCGTTAGCGCTACAATAGAAGAGCATGCACGGCACTCACTCAAAGAAACGATATGTACACCGTTTCAGATTTCTGCTGCCGACTTGTTCTTTGTAGTGCTTGTTTATAATGTCAGCCGTAATTGAAAATGCCACCGCGTGTGAAATCATGTCTATCATTCGTTTTCTAAATGCAAAGAAAGTTAAACCAAAGGAATTTCATCGGCACATCTGTGAGGTTTACAGACAAATTGCTAGGATTCAATGGTTAGAAGATCGGCCAGACTCTTTAATGAAGGACGTGATGAAGTGCAAGATGAAAACGAAGTGGACGCCCGCCTGTCGTTACTGAAGAGATGGTTCACACAACTGAAGAGAAGATTAATCACAAACGTAAGTTTACACTTAGTGCCCTTGCTGTGGAAGTTCCACAAACCTCACGATCACTAATTCATGAAAAAGTGAAATTTCGGAAACTTTATTCTCGTTGGGTACCCAAAATTCCTACTGAATAACACAAAAAACAACGGATGGGCAGTGCACTTCAGTTTTCGATAAGCAACAATGAAGAACGGGATGTCTCTTCTTCCCGTATAGTCACTGGGGTGATGAATGTTGGGTATCGTACGACACCGCTGAAACAAAACGGCCCCAATGAAGTTAAAGCCTCTAAAAGTGATGTGCGCCGTTTTTTGAGACAGAAAAGGCGTTTTGCTGTTTGATTTCTTACCACGAGGCTAAACAATCAAAGCACGTGGTTACTGCGAGACCATTAAGAAATTGTGCCGCGCAATACAGAACAAGCGCCGAGGATTACTGTCAAAAGCTGTTTCTTTCCCACGCGATAATTCCCGACCTCACACAGTGAATGTGATCAGACAACTCTTACGGGAATTTCACAGGGACGTGTTTGATCATCCTCCGTACAGCCCGGATCTCATTCCCAGCGGCTTTCATCTCTCCTTATACCTAAAATCTGTCCTTGGTGGTTCAGAATTCTACGACAACGACGAGCTGAAAGAACATGTTATCACTTGATTGAATACACAGACGGCACCTTCTATTAAGAAGGCATACAAAAACTTGTTCCACGGTATATCAAGTGCCTACAAAATTTCGGAATTCTTGTAGGAAAGTAGTTTAACAGTTGTAAATTTTTGTAGATAAATATTTTTTCTACATCTGTACACGTTTGATTTATATAACCAAATGGAACTAACATGGATAGTTAACATGTTTCCAAGCGTTCGCGTTGCCGTTTAGCTAGTTATTACCAGTACGTACGTAGTACTGTCCTTACACTCTTGCTTGTTAGTGGTACATACACTGTACACTGTACCGGGTATAACACGCTATCGCGCATACTTCTGCAACAAAAAGCGTGATCCGCATTTAGTAGCATTCTACCAGACAGGTGGCCGGTTTACATTTGAAATTGCCCTCATTATCCCGCGATGATGAAAAGCCGCTGCGCTATATCGTTAATCAAGTAATGCATTATGCAGCGGATCTGTTCACTGTTGGACAGCTTGTCTCTCTACATACATTTACATACGAATGCTTGCGGCCCAGCTGATATGTAACGCTAATAATAGTAGCATTCAATGTGGACGCGAAATTCAGCGCCATGTTGTCAACATGCGCTGTTTGTGCACCAGCTTGCCTCTGCCCTTTCATGCATGACGCGATTTCCGTAATCGGACTCCTAGTTGGCGTGAAGATGAATGATGTCCTGCTACATCGTTCCAACACTAATACGCTACTCGTTACGGAGCAACATTGAAAATTAACGATCTTTTCTTTCAGTCTCGTTATAGATAGATTTTGATAATTTCCGTTGTTGAATATTCCAACATTTTACTGAGCTCCATTACTGGTAATTTCGAATGCATTGGTGTATATTACTTTAATTTATTTGGTCGTTTAATAGATGGTTTTACTACTGTTTTTATGATAAGTCTATCAATTTTATGCGTCCATTTGTAAAGTAAACGATACTTCAGTTGTTAACTAATTCTTTTACTCAGTCTTGCATGTTTTATATCTGAAAAAGAAACACGGTTTTGATACTTCACATACTATTTCGTGATCTTTCATGCGCTCAGGAAGTTTCCGTGCGGACTGCTGTTTTATAGCTTTTGTACTGTTAGCCTATACTCTTAGGCGACTTATGTATCAACTTTAATAATACTATTTTACCTTACGGGCTGATAGAAGGACAGCATTTATTTTCGTCATTCGGCACGGTTACTTTGCTACATGAAAATGAGTAAGCTATTGCAAAAAAAAAAAAAAAAAAAAAAAAAAAAAAAAAAAAAAAAAAAAAAAAATGAACATAACAATTGAGATAAGCTCGCCTTGCGTAGACTTTGTGTATGATAGTTTTTCAATTTCTAAATTCCAAAACTTTTTTTTAAAAACGGTCTGCCTTCCAGTCTTGTGGACAGCGTGATTGATAGCTACGCAGGGGGCCCGGGTACGACTCCCGGTCGATTTGGAAATTTTCTCAACTCGGAGACAGGGTGTTGTGTCGTGCTCATCATCATCGACGCGCAAGTCGACCATGTGGCGTCACCTAAAGACTTGTACAAGGCAGGCCGAACACGCTCCCAGCTGGGGTTAAACGGACAAAAATACCACACGAAATCATCATCATCATCATTTTTCAAACTGAGGACTGATCGATATTTCTTCTAGAGACATAGCAAATTACACGTAACGGAAGGTAGCGCAAACTGTACGCTTTACCGTGCATGTGGACTGTCCAGTATCATAACACCCAAGATTTATAGAATACTAGATGACCCAGTGAACTTCGTATCACTTACCTTTTAAAATAAGCCATATGAATTTATTAATACAGTAGCTTTATAAAGGGCATCATCAAATAGTCTAAGTATCGGCTCGATAGTTGGCGGAAAGAGTGGGCAAATCACGAACACATGTCCAGGATAATGTTCATGTTTCATTCGTGGACGTTCAGGGAAGGTTGAAACGGTGATAAAATATGGAAGAACTTTATTGTAATCAGAGGAATGGTACTGATATGTTATAGAAAAGTCTCTTCCTATTTTTTCTGAATGTTCCAATTTTCTGGGATACTTTTCCAAATTTTTATTTCGTAAGAACGTTACTCTTGCTTTCAACTTCAAATACGCAAACTTTATCGCAGTCAGACGAATGATATTGATATCCCATTGAAAAAAAAGCTCTTTCAGTATCTCGCGAATTTTCAAATTTTCCGGGTAACTTTCCCAAATTTTTAGTTCATAAGAACGTTCACGTTTCGTTGAATGTGGAATAATCAAAAGATTATCGCAATCGGATAAACGGTCCTTAACTTATAGTGTTTTGTACATTTACAAACACATTGATAAAGGAACTTGGTTCGAATTTTTCGACTTTCCTTTGTAAGTGTCCTTTTATTATTATTACTATTGTACTGAAAACTTTCCCAAGACCATAATAAACAAAACAAAAAGAATTACCCTTCTCTGTTGTGGGAATAGTCAGTTCTAGTGCTGAATTCAATCAAAAACACAATGAAAAACGCACTTTCAGTTTTTCTGAAATTTTACAATTTTCCGGTAGATTTTCCAAAACATTTATTTCCTACAAACCTTGTCCTGTCAAGCCGTACTCAAGTGATGCTCGTACAACCATGTGGCAATTGACTTTTGTTCATAGAAAAAAAAATCGCTTTCGGTATTTCCTAAATTTTCCTACTTTCCGGGGGACTTTTCCAAATTTTTATTTGCTGCGAATCTTCCTCTTGCTTTCAACATGAAATGTAAAACATTTTATCGCAATTGGACGAACGGTATTGATAGCTCATTGGGAAAAAGTGTTACAGTTTTTCCCGATTTTCCTCTTTTTCTGGGCAACTTTTCCATATTTTATCACGTTTAAACCTTCCCTGGACTTCAAGACTAAAACGAACCAAATCGGTTCAGTCGTTCTCAAGTTTCAGCGAGACTAACGAAGAGTAATTCATTTATACATATATATTAGTCAAAAAATTTCATACGTAGAAACCCTACGTTTTGTAATCTTCGCTCGATGAGGGGTGATTTTGTTTTCTTCGTTATTCGTCAGTGTTACTGTTTTGGGCAAAATATTAAAAAAAGTCGCATTGCGTAACCTTTGCGAAAGTATTAGCTGGTACACTGCAGCATGCTAAATTGAGATAGAAAAGATCGAAATATTGTTTAGAATCTAGAACGGAGCGATCTTCCATTCTCGAGATATTCCATTTTATATGCAAATCACGACACGTCGAGTTCCGTTTCTGGGTCATGAAAATAATTTTGTAAACACTTCAAGTTATGGAAATGAGGCTTTTTACAAATGATACGTTGGAAAGTGTCAAGTATTTTCTATTATAAATACTCGAATGTTATTTATGTGGGACCAAGAAATAGATATAGTTCGTCAGTAGTTGAAACGATGCGCCTAAACACATCCATAGCAGCTGATGTAACAACCGAACGCGCGCGTAACCCCGCCAGTGCACCTGGCTACAGTAGATGCACGCACCATCACGTCTACAACAGTCACTCCTAGACTACATGTAACAATAAATTTAATGAACTCAACCTTAAAATCAGCAATACTGTGGTGCTGAATAGAGAAGGAACAATTTAAAACATGTATTTAGAGGGAAAAAATGAATCAGTTTCTCACTTGCAATATCTCGGAATTGTGTTCTCCATTGATAACATCATCAAACAAGAAATACTAAACCGAACACAAAAATGAAGATTTCAGAAGAGAGTTCCAAATTTATTCTGCGACATTAAAGTCTACATGTAGCGAGGTTCACATTGTGTCTTACTGACTTCTCCACAATCCTCATATACGACATGGAAACATCGACAATACCGTGAGAGAAACACAGGGGAATCTAAAATTTTCTCGGGAGAGGAACTGTTGATACCAGTAAATAATACCATGGTCAGTGGTAATACGTCAGATCTTCCCAGTTCAATGTTAAAACATAAGAATCTCTTCAAGTAAGCGGTAGCAAACTCCCTGCTAGGGCCAAACTCTGAGCTGCAACCTACTGAAATAGCCCAGCAAGACTCCCAACCACTCCTCCTCCATTACTTTCACCAAATAGTTGTAATATGCCAGAAGGTTTCATACTTAGCGGTGGAGAGTGCAATTTTGGATTTGCTACTTTCTAACGGAAAACACTTAGGTAAGAAACAAAAGTATTTTGAACTACTACACCCATGGCCACTTAAATGATACTGTAATAAAGTTACATTTCAAAATCAGGTCTACTCATGGAGTGTTATTGTGGTCACTGTACATACTAATTTGAAGAAAGTTGTATCAACAAAGAGAGAATAAAATTTTTGAAATAACAAAAATAAATGGTGCATGAGAAGTAGGGAGAGATTTTAATTTTGCGACACTTTGTTACATGGCGGTTTGAAACCGTTGTTTTTTTTTCGTATCCCATTAGTAGCATCTTAGCTTTTGTGGTGATGATTATTGTTTGATATTAATTTTAGCAGTAGAACAAAAGCAACTGGTTACAAAATCCAAGTGATAACACGTTACTAAGAAAATAGTGAAAGTATCACAAAAGCCATTCGTGAATTACTCGTGAAACTTGGACGTAATTCTGCTCCCACGGAATCGTTCATTCCAACTAATCAGGTTCTAGCGTTAAAATACAAGAGGACCTTGAACTGTCAGAAAACAAGTGAGCATTGCTGTCGTGCGTTACAACGTGACCGTAATACCCAGAAATCGGTTCCCCAACGAGATCAACAACTGAATTTATCACTAAGTTTACTGAATGAAGTTCCTTCAACAGATCTGAAATTTCATACGTACAGGATTCAACTTACAAGCCTACGGATGGAAAGAGACTTAGATTTTCACAGTGCGTCTTGACACAGCAAGCGGATAACGAGAACACAAAAATAAAAAAATAAGAAATAATGATAATAAATACCACAACGCACGAGGGCATCCAGTGAACGGAGGTTGTAAGCGAAACATGCTAACTGGTGGGTTGTTCCCAGATATTGATGAAGATAACCGTTTTCGGTTTTCAGTAAGCTGGTGCACATGTCACACAAATGTTCAAATGTTTGTAAATGTATGGGATATAAGTACTCCGGTCATCAGTTCGTAGGCTTATAAACTTCTTAACTTATGCCAAGGACAACAAATACACCTATGCCAGAGGGAGGACTTGAACCTCCGACGGCGAGCACCGCTGCTAGGCACCTTTCGCTCGGCCACTCCACCTCGGCACATGTTACACATTCCGCGAAGCGATTCGTAAGATGATTGGAAAGTTTACAAAAATCCAAGAAAACCATTAGTAGCCTGCCAGACACCTTATGACCTTTTTATGTGGGCATTTGTGAAAACAAAAGAGTTCGTTAACGAACGACAAAAGACATACTAACGTATACTGTGTGTATTCCTGTCTCTGACGTGTTGTAGTTTGAAACCAGCACATTATGTTTCTATGTGGAGTCACGTAACGTAGTTTGCGAAGTTACGAGCTACAGATTATCTCATTTATAGCTGAAAACAGTAACTGATTTTTACGACATAAGGTTTTTCGCTTTCCTATTTTTTACGTAATAGTAAAGGTACCGTGATTTCTCCAAAATTTCTACTATTAATGTCATGATTATTGTTTTTACACAAGACCAGGTGATACATTTGGACTTCTTTTCACAGCCAACAGATTTTGAGTTGCACTATTAAAGTTTACTTGTTTTCTACCGTTGAATGTCGACAAAAAATATAACTCCTCTTCACATTGCTCGAAATTACAAAATCAACTTCCTGCACCGAATCTCATGATTTAGACGTAGTTTAAGTATAATGATGTCAGGTGCAGTCTGTGTTACCTTTGGTCTATGCCACGACCAATACACCAATTGAAGGATGAAATTGAAAGGGTTATTAACGGCATCCCAAGAGAAGTATGTGAAGGCGTCATCGAAAAATTCAGAGAACGCACTGCTGGTTGCATAGCGGCTCTGACTGGTCGTATGGGGGCTATAATTTCCCATATATAAATGGGAGAAGCTACTTATCAAACAATTGTGTACGTTCTAAAGCACTTTAATATGCATCCATGTTTGTGGGACACCCTATAGTAGCGATACGCTTGATGAGGATGGTTGGTCATATTATTTTTTGTTCGATGTCTGTGGCTTATTTAAAATGGTTGAGTTACAGTGATCTATGTTACAATGAGTATTTCTCACCATCTTTTTCTCTACATAGTGTATGCTTCGTGGTACACAGGCCATAGAACGGCCCCTATAGCTCGGCAACCCTCATGGGAAAGTGGTGCATCAGGAAACATATCCAAAGGCGAACGCCGTGGTCCATAGTCAAGCAACCCGGAAACATGTACGCCAGTACAATGGATAGAAACAACACGAACAAACGTAATACGTACAACGTTTTACAGCAGGAGCTTGCATCAATGAGTGCGTTGACAGACCGACCCCTGCCTCGATGTATTCATCACAGCCGATGGACCCACCGCTCCGATGCCAGTTAGCCTACCGCCCAGTGAGCCACGAGATGAAGACGTACTTCCAGATCCTCGCTCAGCTGCAGGACTACTGATGACTTCTCTTCGGGATCGTCTTTCGCCTGCAAGAGGACCTAACCATCGGCTGCACTATGGACTTGGTATATGAACTTCACACTGTGAGCCCCTACGATTTGCAACTCAAAAGCTGAAATGTTCGCAATCCTACAGGATCCAACTGCAGTGATCGTCGGCCCTAGAGTTACACACTACTTAAGCTTATTCTAAGAACTACACAAACACACACACACACACACAGACACGCAAACCATTCACTTGGGACGATTTGATCCTCCGACGGGGACCGGTGGGGGAAGTCCCTGTAATTTCGTCCAGAACTGCACAGTCATTCCCTCGCGCCATCCGGTTTCCCTGTTTCCTCTCCGAGGCTTGCTGAGGTAAGAGTCGTTCGGTGCGTGGTGTAGAATGTTTTGCATTACGTCTTTAAATGTCCTGTTGAATGTCCTTTAACTCGTCACGTTCTGAATCGATAACGTGATTTGACTTTTGTTTGGCCGTTCCCACCGGAGGTTCAAGTCCACCTTCAGATATGTGTGTGTGTGTGTGTGTGTGTGTGTGTGTGTGTGTGTGTGTATGTGTGTGTGTCTGTGTCGTCCTTAGTGCAAATTACTTTAAGTAGTTTGAAAATTAGGGACCGATGACCATAGCAGATCTACCAACATTTGAACATTTTGACATAACATTTCTGGGTGTTTGTGATCCGTCATAATGTACGATTGCTGTTACTTTAGTAACCGACGCGATGTTTCGCCCAATGTTACAGTGGCCTTCTTCTGGGTATATTCATGTGGGCAGGTTGTAATGCGTCGCTATATTTATCATTACTGTGACACTGCGTCATAATTTTAAAATCATCGACGTCATTCGCAGACGGTCACCAATAATATCTCGCTTTGCAAGAAGCGAAAGACGACGACTTATCCCTAATCATTCCACTTCATATCCTATGTTAATCCTTTCAGACCAGATTTTTTCTCTGCCAAGGAAGTTATTTTTAATGCTGTAATACTCTTGAATTAAATTTTGAATAATTTTAGAAGCAAGATTTATGCAATTAGCACCGATTTTCATTCTACAACACGGCGTATACTGAAAAACAAGGCTTTTTAAGGACTACATTAATTAATATTGTTGTACCAACTGTTGTACTAAATAAACTAAACGTTCAATAACTACATCGCAAAATAACAACTACTAATTTCAGTTATACAGTGGAATACACGAAACCCCCTGCGCAGTGCAACACCCGCTTTTTAATATTTTTATAGTGATCTTCCGCAGATGGCAGTAATTGTGCATGATGAAATGATTCAACACTCAGGTGTCGTATACATGTTCGTTCCATTGAGGAAAAACACTTCTGAACCATCTATCTTAGACACCGTAGAAGTTATGTACACATTTGTAACCAGAGGGTCCAAAAGGGTTAATAAACTTTCCATACCTCCGCCGAAATAAATAAAAATAAATAAATAAATAAAATTGAAAAAATAACGTCGAGGATTTTAAAATTTTGATGTAATGTCACAGTTGACAGTAATGTCAAATATAGTGAAGCGTAACACCTACCCCACATCAGTATACCCAACATGAAGTTCATTGTAATTTTCGTCGAAACGTTGGTTATTGACATAGACATCTTTCAGTATGATGCGGTATAACACCCAGATACCTTTTATTACATCTGACTCTAGCCGCGGAAGTCTGGCCAATTATATTTGAACAGTTTCTTTTGTGTTCTGTGGACTAATTCCAAGAATTGTTTCAGTAAATCGTGTTCTTAAAATTATTGTGTTGGGCAGACAGAACCCTCGGACGAGCCCCGCGGTCTCGGCCGCCACCTGGTTGCCAGGCAACCGGGTCGCGCTGTCACAAGTTGCGGCGGTTAATCCGGCAGTGAGGGCGGCAGTCCATTGCGCGCGCCCGGCCATAACTCGTACCGCCGTCGCTCGTCGGCCATCCCTCTGCCCCAGGCGGCGGCCGCCCGTTGGCAGCCCCGGTTTATCTGGCTACTGCGCCGCCGGCTCCCTCACCCCCACCCCTCTGCACGCACACCAGCCAGATGGGAGCGCGCCGAGAACCGGCGCTGATAAGCTCAGGAGGGAGCCAGCCCACCAATTAAATGGCCGCTTCCGCGTTTCAGCAAGTAACTCGCCCCCACCTCAGCAGAGGCCATCCAAGGCACTTCACTGTATCACTGCCACGATTACGTTACATTTGTAGGGATGAAATAGGTAAAAGTGAATTATTGTAAGTATTGAATTGATTTTGCTTGTGGACAGGCAGCGCAGGCAGCGGACAAGTGTTTTGCAACCAGCAGTAAACAGAGAGGAGCAGACGCGGTTACACGAAAGCAGGCCGCCGACACATTTAGCAATCCAAGTCAAACCACAGCGAGTTTATCGGAAGCAGCATAGCACGTACTAGTAAACAAAGTGGTTTCAGTGAGTTCGTGACCACAGAGGAGTTACCGGTGCTACGCAACGAAGTTCGTACCAGTTTGCGGGTCAGCAAGCTGCAACGGAACCATCCAGAATCCTTCATGGACGGTACAAAATAGGCAAGAAAACGACGGAAAGGCAGCCTCCGGCAGTATTCGCCGAGATCCAACGAGTCTCCGGCGAGTATTCGACGGACAGGCAGTACTCGCCAGAAGTTAACTATTAGACGATTGGCAATACTTCCTCATGTTATAGGGAACGCCGTAGTCAACCTAGTCATCTTAGACCTAGAAGAAGACGACAGAAGGGCTCCGGAGGATGCAACATCATTCCTAGCAGCAGCGGCCATCGTACAGCGGTCCAGCATTCAATGCAGCAAGCAGCAGTAGGCCGGCCGGCTACAGAATAGGCAGCTTCGGGAATTACGGAGAGCAACGCAGAAAAAGGCCGCCGACAGAACCATTCACCTAGTACGCGGAGCAGCGCAGAAGAAGGCCATCGACGGGGAAAATAACGACTCACCTGAGTAACAACGAAGCGATCCGTCAACAGAGAAGCTGTTCACTTATCTGGTCCAAAGAGAACATATCTTCCCGTCTCCACGGCAGCGGAGGTGCTGTCGTCGACGAACCACGAGAAGCCGAAACATCACGCCGAGGTACGATACAATAACGCAACGCGACCGGCCCGTATAACGTCCCCTCGCGTTCTGAATAAGCCACGCTTCTGCAACTGACGACAAGGCCCGAGTGGAGCGGCCGCCTCAGCACCTGAACCAGCACTCACCTTCACTGGTAGCGCCGCGCGCGTCCGACCCACGTCAGGCAAGATTCACACCCAAGTAAAGATATTGAATTGGTAACATTCTGTCAAAGCAGAGAAGCTGTAGAGTCTGTCAAGCAATAATTGAATATGTGTAATTTAACACGGTAAACGGTGTCCTTCAGGGACACTGGCGTTGTAAAATTAGAAGTTAAGTAAATGTATATAATTTCGACTCCTGTCTTATTCACAATCGTCTTCCTTTGAGTCAAATGAACCGAGCCTACTAAGTGGAGAATCCTGACAAGTGCGACGGAAAACTAAATAAAGTACAACAAATAACAAAGTGGCAGAAAACACTCTTCACATTTTATTATGTGACCTTATGGAATCGATGCTTTAAATCATTTTCAGATCATTTTAATTGTATACATCCCGTTATTAAATTTACAATGGAGGATGAGAAAGAAGGGAAATTTCTTTTTCTGGACGTTTTGTTTCGCAAGAAGAATGATGGGACTTTAGGACGTTGCATATATCGCAAACCCACACACACCGATCTTTACCTTCATGAGACGAGCTGTCATGCGCCACACCAACTGATGGTGTCTTGCCTACTCTACTGAAAAGAGTGTACACCATATCTGATGCTGATCATCTGGATGAAGAACTGGAGGTCATAAGGTTTATAAGTGGAGTGTGTTTGGAAGATAAAAGTAGTTTGTGTAAGTGTGTGTCGGAACAATCGTGACACTGCTGGCGTTAAGTGACCGTGCCTGATAAAATTCACAAATACATTTTTGTTGTGGCTTTGATCACAAACTTGACTAAGCAGTGAGACTTATTGCCTTCCTCTGTCCAGTTGGAACAAATTACGACTGACATGGAATGCAGTAGTCTTATGTGTGTGTGGTTTTGTTTTATGCGCAACTGATAACACTGTAATTAAACACATAATTTGTCTACACATGTATCTCGTATGTGAGATACAAAGTGATCAAATGAGATGTTCAGATTTATTAGCGTACACCAATTACTAAAGTCGAGCCGGAATACGATAATCCCTGGTGGTTGCGCCAATCGGCTCTGAGCGCCGGCTGCTGCAGCAGACCATTGGAGTAAAGGCTAGTCTACACTCGGTTGCGACACTCGTTTCATGAAATGAGTTGCGCGCAACTGGCTTCTCTGCATCTCTGTAGACACGGCGCCAATACTATAAAATTCAGTTTCGTTGTTTTGTGAGTGCCGTAGTCGCCGTAGATTGAGCGATTTGGTAGCTGTAAGAGTTGTGGCGGAGCTTTGCTTCTCTGTGTGAAATCTCTGCATAAGACTAAACATAAAAATAACAAGAAACGTGTTTGGATTCGCGACTGGATTTAAAAAAGACGTCACCTCGGTTGCTCAGCAACCTTGTTGAAAGAAATTGTGATCGAAGACCCTAGAAGTTATTTTAATCAACTCAGAATGCCAACAGAGTAGTTTACGTTCCTTTTAAACAGAGTTAGTAATGCAATTAACGAAACAAGATACTGTTATGCGTGAAGCATCGTTACCAGAACTGAAGTTACAAATTGCATTACTTTTCTTCTCAAGTAGATATTCGTCTCTGCAGTACCTGTACCGTATTTCGAAATCCACAATTGCCATAGTTCGTTTGTATAAGTATTTGGAATTGAATGAATTTTAGTCAGCAATTCACTAATCGTCAACGCATCAATATGTAATTCACGAATAATAGCTTCAACAGCACTAACACGCCGCTGCTTCAAATCGTACAAACACCTATTCATCGCATATTTGTTCAGAAACCGAATTATTTATTCCGTTCCCCCCTTATGTTGTGTTTTGTTCTGTATTGGTTATAACCTAACCTAAAAACACGCGCAATCAGTTTCGCCAAAGTTGGAAGTTGCCGAAACTGTTTAGTTTCGCCAACGAGTTGCGCGAACGCCTGCCACGCATGCGCATTGGCCAGTAGCGCAGTTTCATGAAACGTAGTGTCGTCGTGTAAACTAGCCTTAAGTCAAACGCGAAAGTTGTTCTGGCATTCGCGCGTTCGGCTACGCTGTGAGCTGTTGCCAGTTCTGTCAGACAACAGCGACCGTCAGCTACACTGTGCCGGCCGCTATGGCCGAGGGGACTAAGGCGCTCCAGTCACGGTCTGCACGGCCACTACTGTCGGGGGTTCGAAGCCCCCCTCGGGCATTGATATTTGTGCCGTCATTAGTATTAGTTCATAAGTAGTTTGTAAGTTTAGGGACTGATGATCCCGTAGTTAAGTCCCGTAAGCTATACAAACATTTGAACATTTGAGCTTCACTGCCGGGCAACGAACTAACTGTCTGGCAACATGTCTGCATTGCTGTTTTGCGACGGAGGCGGTCTCCCAGCCCAGTAGGCGGAGTATGTACAATCCAAATGCGAGAGCTGACAAACCAGCGTGCTACTACTATGATACTTTTATCACTTGAATAAATATGATTTCCAATGAAGACATTGAGAATTAATGGGATACCAAAATCACTGCACTTGATAATGTGCCTATCTGTACAACAATAACCACACTTATTCAATGATGTAAAAATGTACTTCAAATATGTTTCTGTTTCAAGAATATCATTCTCATTACATGATCAAACTAATTTCTCTTCTCATCAGACAAATCAATTTAACTGTTACAAACATTAAGTGACCTAATAATGTGAACTTTTATTAACACTTCAAACTCTCTAACTTCACTGGATTTATGAACTAACTACTTCCTGCTCTCATTAATAGACCAATTGATCATGTCCAAATGTCTACACTGAACTGTTCTAATTATCACTTATAAATTTAATATAACTATAATTATGCAATACTATCACAAGAAACAGTGATCTCAATGATCAGATCGGATTCCACGTTTGCTGTATTCTTTCTTGTACTTTCTTTTAGAAGTCAACTCAATGATTGAATGCCTCTTCTGATAACGCCCTCCATAACGAAGCATGGATGGGAACATATATAACTTTTTCTTTTTAGGCATAAGTTTGAGATACGATGCCAAATTTTTTACTGTAGCTTCATCTTATCCCCGCCCCCACGAAACTATACTATATTGCCGCGAGACCCCAGGTCTACCGACTGCGGAAGTGGCGCAGGGGACAGTGACACCGGCTGCGGTGCTGAAGGTCGCCGATTCAATCCAGTCCAACTGCAAAAATTTATTTCCTTGTAATTTACGTTTCCAGAATGTTCTACATGCTTCTTATGTTCACTTGTAATTTCAACTTATTTCTTATGTTAACTATTCTTCTAATTTCTAGTACATTCTTTCTGTCTATAAAAAGCAGAGCACTCTGCCCAGAGGCAGTTAGGGCTGCGTGTATGTTACGTTCGCAATAAACCAGCTTTCAATATAAGTGCTGTTGTCATTTGACAACCCTGCCTTCGAAGTCTGCTTCCATTTCAACGCGACATTGTTTGGTGCAGGCGCGGGGTATCCTGTGCAACAGCTGCATCACCGTGGCTCTGATTAGGCAACGTAAAAGCCGTCGCTTACGCGGACTAGAACCGGAATACAAGGGATATTCCGAGTACATCCTTCCGAAGAAGAACCATGGACACGAAACCAGCTAAGCCAGCTGCACGTCAGACACCCGTCGGTGTTCTCTGGAGACGCTGGACAGGACCCCAACAAATGGCTAAAAGGGTTCGACCGAGTCGCCAACAAGTGGGATTATACAATGTGCTTGGCCAACGTTTATTTCTACCTGGACGGAAGAGCCCAGCAATGGGTTCGAAAACAACGAAAACAAGCTGAATGACTGGGAATCGTTCCAGGCGGAACTTAAGAAGACTTTTGGAGACCGCCAGCAACTGAAGAACCGGACCCCACGACATGGTGACCCGACACAGTGTTACAAACGGAATGCTTTGGCCCTGTGTAACGTAGTCAATCCCAACATGACTGAGGCCGACAAAATCACACACCTGATGAAGGGTATAGCAGAAAACATGTACCAAGCTCTTCTGATGAAAGACGTCGCTACGACGGAAGAGTTCATCAAGTGGTGCCAGCGGATTGAAGAGATGTATCAAAGGAGGGTTGGACGCAAGAAGTATGACAGACTCCCGAATGTAGTCCCTATGGTATTTGTGGAAGACCAGCATGACTTCGCTTCTCTCATACGACATATTGTGAGAGATGAAGTACATCAATTTATGTCAGCCGGGACTATTGGACCGTGCGAGCATCAAATTATGGTCATGGATGTAAGCCCTGTAAGTGACGAGGAAGCCGACACCGCTGAGGAAGAGGTATTTCGACATTAGATCCTGTCTGACCTGCCGGTCGCACTCGACGTGAAGAATGGCGTCGCCCTGCTATGACTCACGCTGTAGCTGCGACATGGCAGCCCATGAACCGACTGACGAGGCCGATTGGCCGGCCACAGGGGCACGCCCACTGCGTCATAGCGGGCAGCCACTGAGCTAGCGATCGCGCCGGCTCGGAACTACCTTGCTTACGTGGCAAGATGACCGCGCTGGGGCCTGTCTTTCTCGTTGGCCGCGGGTCTGTTGCAAGGCCTTGTGTCTATGTTGTGTTGGCAGCGGGCGGCAGCTGTTTACCAGTCGGCGGATGCGGGCGGCGGCGAACCGGCGCTGCGTGTACGTTCTGCAGCAGTTGTCTCCCTCGCGCCTGCCTGAGTTGCTTTGCACGTGCTGTCAATTTCGTAGCGTTGCCGCCACTGGCAACTTTGACAATGCGGTCTCACACCCAGATGAATTTTATTGTGACAACGGCCACTAGATCCTACGCTCACATCTTATATTTTGGTAATGCAGAAAAAGGCATTAAGAGATATGCAATGACGTCTGCTTACAAAGGTAGCATCAATAACATTCAGAATTCAAATTCTTTGGAAACTCTACGAGACTACATCCATCAATAACATTCAGAATTCAAATTCTTTGGAAATTGTTTGAGACTAAATCCTTTTACTTGTCCTCGAAATTATGGCTTCATCTAGTTTTTCGGGCCTGGAACACCAGATGAGTCCCGACGAAGATCAGTTCATAGGGATCGGTACGTCGCGTGGAACATGTTTGAAGAGAAATATACTCTTACAGGAGGAGGACGGTAATGTAGGTTCAAATGACACTTCTCTACTTGAGGTTTGATTCCATTACTTGGAGGTGCTCCACGACCACACAATGATGAACTCACCAGATGTAATTAGCAGCATTGGCCGTCAATGTTTTATTTTTTCTACTTGAAATCATAGTTATTTGTGAATATATTCTCCACTCATTCTCTTCTTAAGCATAGCCAGTCAGTTTGAAAGTCCTATAATTTTAGAAGTACTTGGAAAAACTGAGAGAAAAAATTGAGGCATCCAGCATTCGTAACCGGATGACAATACATCTTCGTTTTCGTTCAAACCCTGCAAAGATTAGTAACTGACTAGTCTTGTAAGTCTCTGTGAAAAATGGAACAAACACTGTAGTCTTTTAGTGTTGGTCAAGTATGGTGTCGGTATTAGGCTAAGTAGGGTATTTAAGGAGTGCCAACAGTTTCAATTATCCAATGATAACTGTGATACAGAAATAGCAAATACGTTCTCTATTAGCACTTGAAGAGTTAGCAAGTGTCGATTGGCCGGCCGTGGAATCGTGAAATATCCAGATTAGGGGTGCATATCGATGTTATGCGCTGTTGTAATTACTCTAAGTACAATCGTATTGGCAGAGTTGACGGAAATGCTCCATTGGCGGTTTTGAACTGCGTCTACTTTCTCAGATACGTTTTTTTTCCCACTGTTTCTCTCTTTCAAACTAGCTCTTATGGTAGAATACAATGTCTTGCATGGAACTGATTCACATCAATCGTTTTGTAAGCATGGTTTCTTGCTGTTCGGAATTTTCAAGGTCAAATTAAATATTTTACACTTTGGAACACGATTCGTTAATGGAGCGGTTTGATTTCTTTCGTAATTTTGAATGTTTAGAAAATTATCTGTGTTATTTCTCTCATAAACTGAGAAAACCTGGCTTGACAATATCGGTTTCAGATGCTTTAATTAGTGACCTGTTTGTGCTGATCTGTTTACAATTCACAGGTCACATATTGATGAAGCATCTTCTTAACCGTAGGATCCAAGATCCGATAAACAGTTCACTAGTAAGGATTGTGAAGTTATATTGTTCAAGCGCGAGTTTTTCTAATTAACAAATACACTAGGTTGCCTCCCAAGGCTGACGCAATGTCAGGTTTATAAACACGATTTCGATTCATAGTAAAGCTAGCCTTTATACCAATCGCTGCCTGACTGATTATTTACTCTGATCTTCTGTTTATCGTCTCCTTCCTCCATGTGTTTTTCCCTTAATTCTCCTGTTTCTCTCACTGTCTGTCCTCCGCTTTCCCTTTACCTATCTGATCATTCCACTCCTCCTACTCCTCTCACCGCCTGTTCCTTCTCCTGTGTATCAATCTATCCAGTTATTTCTTCTCCCCACTCTCTGTGAAACTGCTCCTCTCAACTCTCTTTCCTACTCCCTAATATCCGTTCTCCTCTGTGCCACATCTTATCATGCCCCTCTTCTCATACTCGTCCCCTACACACTCTCCCCCCATAACCCTGTCAATCCATCTATCCAGCTGTTTACTCACCTTGCACTCTACCAATCACCTCCTCTCCCCTTTCTATCTACTCCTCTTCCCTATCTCCTCCTACCAACAGCCTCTGCATGTCTCCCACTTAATATATATTCATGCACCTCTATCTACCTACGCTTCCTTCTATTCCTCCTCCGCCTTCTCTTCCCCCTCTTCCTTTCTGTCCATCTACTCAGTTATTACTTAGCCGCACTCACTCCTCTCTGTCAATCATTTCTAAGCCTCTCCCTGCTGTTGCCCCCTTCAACCAACATATACAATATGATACGCATCTGCCAGATGCAAGGTGCGGTCAAACGTTGTTGATGTTTATGTCAAGCTACCCACCACAATATACAATAGAGTGGTTTGCTAATTATAAAAACCTTTTCCATGAAAACGTACATGCATGTGTCAATTTTGCGATCTATTAAATGGTATAACTGTTTATTGTGATGTACTTTGTGCCAGTCACAATTTGAAGATCTGCCTAAGATAAATCGGGATCAGATATCCTTCCAGAGTGCGAAACGTCTCTTTAGTAGAGGTATCGTGTTGTAATTTATTCATTTTAGTAGGTCCAGGAGCTATGCTGGACAATAATGTATATTTTTCTTTACGTAGAGTACATATATCCTAACAGGCGCGAAAGCGTAACATACAAACCCAAAAACTCAAATTCGCGTTTAGAATCTTATCAAGTTACATTCCATACACATTAGTGTATAGTGCCAACAGCCAGTCAGTAATATTTCCTTTACTGTGCCAGATGTAAGATTTCGAGTAGTGTGTGACCATTGTCGGTCCTAAAAACGAAGTATCACTTACATTCAGTTAGCATGCCATTTTATACACCAGTAGCCGCGAGGGAGTAGCCGAGCGGTCTGGTGCGCCACGTTACGGATCGCGCGGCCTCCCGCGTCGGAGGTTCGAATCCTCCTTCGGGCATGGATATGTGTGTGTGTGTGTGTGTGTGTGTGTGTGTGTGTGTTGTCTTTAAGTAATGTATAAGGCTAGGGACTGATGACCAACGTAGTTTGGTCCCATAGGATTACAGGCATTTGAACATTTTTACACGCCTTTTATACCTTTCTTTCTATTTCAGTCTCCAATTAAATAATAAAATACACTTAAATTGCAGTTTACATCACACAATTGTTTCTTTGTGAGTATTTTACAGTTGCTTCCTGGTAGAACTATTTTTGTTCTGTTAATTTTTATTCACTTCAAACTTTTTTTCGGCATCAAGAAACAAATGACAATCGTCGAAAAGAAACACAACTTCTTTGATAGTAAAGTATTTCACTCAAAGATGGACATAAGCACGAGGTCTTTAGTAACGACATTCGTTGAGAAGTTTTCTCTTTCTTCTCACGTTGCGGATGGTGTTCAGTAAACTTCCTTTTTTATCCTTCGACGTTGTAACGGTCGCTGACAAAGGCAGCTACGTTTAAAAATCTTTGCTTGTTGTCATTTATTATTTGATTTAAGAAAGGCCCAACTTATTACTTATATTACCTAAAATACGTAATATTGTTTTAAGTCTCTAGTACATATTTTTGTGGGATCGTGACCTGTGTTTGGAAATTACAAATTGAATACTTGTTACATTTGATGTACATCAGACATTACTTTTTACATATTGCGTTACATTTGAATTTATTACTACTTTATACTTTTAGATTTTTTATATCGTTTTTACATTATGTTTTTGGGGGTAAACCAGGTAGTTATAGTAAATGCGTATATTGGTGCAGCAATATTTTCATTTTCTGTGGTACACAAAAAAAAAAAAAAAAAAAAAAAAAATGAAATAAAAGTGTGATGGTTAATGGTAAGTGACTTGCTGAACTGCATTATATGAAGCTCATCCCTGTAAGATCAGTGCAGTGAGTGTATTGCACCTTGTATTAATGTTTGGCCGTGAAGCGTGCACTCGAACACTGCCGGCCCTGACCAGTGAGAAAAACCGAAAGCCCCCACCCACTCCCTGAAACATTAAAAACTTTTCATTTTGCGTTTCGTTTCAGATTTAAAAATCATTCGTTTATTATACGATCACCGCGATTTTTCCCTACACTGGAATCATCTTATTGAAATTTACTGTGCAATAAAAGCGAACGAGGCAAACTGTTCTACTGTCAGTTGCCATCGTTGACATCCAAGCAACAAAAGTAAATTAATTAGCGTGGATGTTGGGAGAGAAATTATTTTTTTTTCAAGCAGACAGTCGCCAACGGAAATCGGCGTCTGCTAACGGGCAAGCGTATGAAAGTGCCAAGAAAGTTCCACGCGTGCACGCTGAAGCGTTGTCACGTTACGTAGCGGTACTATTACTCTAGACCTATAACATGGCATCAGTCAAGTACTATACAGACAGTACTAAGTTATCCGATGATCGCTAAAAAGCCAAAAGCCGGTTAATAACCAATAAACAAGTAATGTGGAACAGAGATACAAAGTGTTAAAGTTCTTAATGTTTTCTCATTATTTACAATTACACCAGATCATGTCGAACACTCAGACAACATAAATAGGTGTACGATGGAAAAAGAAAAGTCTCCCCCTTTTGTGATAGACGATGATCCCCTATTTAACCCTGCAGTAGTCGCGCGACTTTTCACACCGCCAGTAGTTGCGCGCGGACTGGCAGTCCGCATGGCATTAAATAATTTTAGTAGTAAGAGTCGACACATTATTGGAGAGTATGATATTTGCTGTTTGACTTGTAGCTTTATACGCCAATACCTTTGACAGAGCAGTGAATTCTGTCCAATTTCGCTGAAATACTAAGTTTCGTATTAGGCTATACCGTACCTCTTGCATTTCGTGAAAAATTATTGCATATCGTAAACAGGATGAAATGCACGCACTGGTTATTACAGTTTCGGAGTTTCTACAATAGAGTCACTTTCTTCCCTTTTGGAACTTTCAGTACAAACGACACTTTCACGCTCCAAATAGAGATAATTTACTTAATTTGCAACAACTGTCAGTATGAATACCGTCCTTTCTGTATGTTAGGCCGCAGTAACCACCTTCATGGTTCTTCCTGTGTCTAGTGCGGCGGTACGACCTCTTCTTGCATGGAACTAAATACCCAATTTTTAATCTGCCGTGTCAGACTTCAGTATCCGAAATTCGTCCGCTCGTCAACAAGGAAAAATCTCCAAATAACATACTCTTCCTGTATTGTGAAATTTCAACGACAGATCGTTGCGCAGATAGAAGCAAATGATTCTAGGTTTGCACTTCTCTTAAACTGTCACTTTCAAATAAATTTTTTAAAGTTCCCTTAAAGATTTAACTGTCAAATAGAAGTTTGTAGTTGTGCTGGTTGCTATAGACACAGATATTACAAGTCCTGTTCACTGATGATCGATTGATAATTAAGATCGATTGATTAAAATACTAAAAGTTGATAAAAGTCGTCTTGATTTATCTGTCAAACGAAATAACTTTCCCTAGATGTCTTCTTTCAAATTGTAAAATGGTTTGACAGTAAATAATTCTTCAGCTCCTGTCAACGAATATATTACTTGTAAAATTTTATAAATATCAAAATAATGATCATTGGCACTAGGTGAACTTTCGAGACACAATGACATTTATTGTTCTCACAATACGGATCATGACTCAGTGTCACACAAAGACTGTTTTTATGATCTTTCTGATTTTCCACGAAAGTTTCTATAATAATGTCAATATCCGCGACGATAACCGCAGAGACCAGAATTTTCTTGCCTCTTGGCCGTCGATTCGCGACTTGAAGTGGCCAGATGTTTACTGCTTTAGCTCGGCGAGGAAGATGTTGCTCTCGTAGGTTGAATCGGCGCCATAGCACATGAAAACCAAGAAACATACGGAAAATCTTTTAAGAATCACGTAACATAAAACATTTACATAAAAATTATTTAAAAACATAAAATATAAACATAATCTTCTGCGAAACTGAGCTGACATAAGGTAGTAGTGGAGATAATCATCCGTCCCACTACACTGGGTGAAAAACTATAAAAAAATATGTCTTGCATATAGCGGAATTCTTCTGCAGATTTTTTCATGTATAGATCCATATCGCATAAAAATGAGAAGAAAACATAAATGATACATAAGATGAACCTAAAAAGGCTATGTAACAGATAGAAAACAACTCATTAATATCGGTAGACTTCTTGAGAATAAACTGTGTTATAGGATTAATGGACTACCTACGACGAGAATCAGATGTAACAGCTATAGTCGCTCGGGACTCTCAGTCTGCAACTGTCGAGCACTCCACCGCTGCTGCTCTGATCCACGTCAAACAATGGAGTAACGTACTATTCTCATTACAGAAAGGAACTGATTTTATGTAACTTTTAATTGCGCCGCGATGAACGGGAAAGTGAAAAATACATTTGCGCGGACTGTCAGTTCACGGGCAACTACTGCAGAGTTAATGGCAACAATTTGATGTCAAAGTCATTCTTGACGGAATCCAAGAACTAAAGAGAAAATCTGATTGCCATTATCTTAAAGATGATTTCCAAGCCATCGTGTACAGCAATCACTGAGAATAGATATTCCTTTAGTAAAAAACCGTCTGGACTGCAAGTTGTTTCATTAATTAATGACGCGTTTCGCCCTTTAGCAAGGCATCTTCAGATTATGTGCGTGACAGAATTTACACAAAATTACAAACGGCTATAATGGTAAATGGGCTTATTTTGTGTTAAGGAGGCAGTATAAATGGTAAACAAAGCTTACAATGCGCTCTCCGTGGTGCGACACCGTCAGTTGCTTTGCGGTGTTCCTGTTTTTATGAATTTTTTTGATTTCCTTGTAACCCTACAATAGATGTTTCGCAATATTAATTAGAATACAGAACACACTCTCGCCCCTGTTCTCCCTTTCTGTCCAGTACCAGCTAAAAGTAATCGTCCCATTTCCTGCAATCTTTCCACGTTAAGCCGTCGGCCCTTTCACCTTTCCGGCAACGTCGTTCCGAAGGCCGCGCGCTGGGGTGAGCTGGAAGCGGCCGGTAAGTGAACAAATACGGCCCGCGGAGTGCACTTGAGGAGGGCCGTCTGCGGTGGTAGGGTTGACGGAAGCCAGGCGCAGTCGCCGGCCGGCTCTTGTTATCTGGGGGCCGAGGGCATGTCGACAAGGGCCCCGGGCGGCGCGGCGGCACAAAGAGAGCGCGACAAAGCGGCCTTGTTTGGCCGGGCCGGCTCAGTAATTGCGTTAGGCCGGGCAGGCCAGGCGGGACAGCCAGAGGTAGTGCGTGGCGCGCGCAGGCTAGCCGCGTGCTGACGTCCGAGGACACCGGCGTCTACTCCGGCCGAACAGGGGAAGCGATGTTGTGAAATATGAATTAAAAAATGCTACTATCGCTACACAAATATGGGCGATATCTGCTGTCTAGAGTCAAACGCGTATCATGGGAGAACTAGTTTCTGGACTTATTTGGCAGAAATGTCGCGCGGAATGGCCGTGTGGTCTAAGGCTCCTATAAGTACGAGCTGACGCATCCGCCATTTTCATTCTCGTGGCTCGTAAGTTAAACACACTGCGGTGCTATAAGATTTGCGTCACGGCACTTTATCACGACATTACGGATGGTTGTTTTGCCATAAACTATTCAAATCATTCCAGCAGGGGCTACAGAACGTTTAGTTTACCGAGAGATTCTAAGAGAAGAAAAACTTGGGTCAATAAATATCGGCGCAAAAACTGGGAACACGGGCAGAGCCCACAGATTGTAAGTAAATAGTTATTATTAGCCGCGGTGGAGTAGCCGAGCGGTCTAAAGGACCTCGCTGCGGAGCGCGCGGTTGCTCGCCGTGGAGGTTCGAGTCCTCCCTGGGGCATGGGTGTGTGTGTTTGTCCGTAGGTTAGTTTACCTAGGTTTAAGTAGTTTGTAAACTACGGACTGATGACCACGCAGTTTGGTCCGATAGATTTACAGACACTTGAACAGACAGTTATTATGACTTGAAGCAATATTTAACAGTAAAAATCATCAGTGATATTTAAACTTCCGTTTTTGTTTAGCTCTTCTGAAAGTACTACCTCTTAATACAGAATCTGGCTTTAGGGAATTAGCAGCCGCAAAATATCATATTACAGCAAAGCATCCCAGAACATACTGTGTGTCTTATATAGTATATTGAGAAATACACCTCATCAAAAAGATTTTTACTGACATTGCAAAAATTGTTAAAGCTACTTCTATTACGTTATTGCGAGAAAGTATTACAAACACTACAACGGAAAATATAAATATACTGGGCAAAAGCCGGCCGCGGTGGCGGAGGGGACTGAGGCACTTCAGTCACGGTCTTCGCGGCCACTACGGTCGCGAGTTTGAATCCCCCCTCGGGCATGGGTATTTGTGCCGTCCTTAGTTGTAGGTAGTTCATAAGTAGTTTGTAAGTTTAGGAACTGATGACCCCGTAGTTGAGTCCCTTAGGCTTAACAAATATTTGAACTGGGCAAAAAGTATAGTTACGGATGTGACAGCGCACTGTGCTGATACAGGCAATTACCGTTGAATGCTATTTGTGGTATTTAGAAGTTTCAGCGTCATAACTTGTAGTATGCAATTTGAAAAAAAAAAAAAAAAAAAAAAAATAGTACGGTACCTGATGTTTTATCAGAAAATGGACCCTCAATTCAATTTCTTATTAGTAAATGCCAATATTGACGCTTTTCTATAAGTGGCTGTAACATAACTGGCAAAGAATACTGGATAAATTTTACTTACGGCTGCGGCGGCGTAGTGTGCTAATGTTGGCAACGAAATGTTTATAAGGATTATTAAATTACTGACAAGACAAGGGTACTGTTACATACGAAAACCTGTCAACCTTAGAGAAGGAACAGAATTATTTATTTCAAGGTCAACACATTCTATACGATTAGGTTTTCAAATAGCATTCAAAAGTTCTTGCCAACATCGGCACCGTGTGCCTCTAAGACCGTAGACTTTACATCCTGTACACTAATATCATTTTTAGTTTTAGTGTTTGTAATACATTCTCAGTAACATAATAGAAGTACTTTCAGCAATTTTGAGTACACAAATCCGATGTGGTGAATTTGTCACAGCAGACAACAAAACTTACTGCAAGACGGCACACAAACCACGCATATTGACAGTCATTATTCAAATAGAAACCAAAATTGCTTAAAAATTTTATCTAGATGACCATTTTCGGCAACATTAAACGTAGTAAGCGATTTTTATCACAGAAATATATGTTTATTGCAATTTTTCTGTATTTGGACAGAAGCAGCAATAAGTAAATAAAACGGGAGATTTTTGTGTCTAATTCACATATCGATGTTTACAACAGCGGATTGCAAGCTCAAAGTACCACGATTTAAGGCTCTATGCGGGGCACGTGTAAAATATTTCACTAAACTTAAAGAAAACAACACTATTCGTATAAGCTGCATGCCATGTTTAGCATTCGCAGGAATGAAAATGGCGGATGCTCCAGGCTGTGATTTTAGAAGCTCTACTGTGGTCTAAGGCGTCGTGCTGCGGACTGGGCAGCCGTCCCCGCCGGAGATTCGAGTCCGTATGTGTGTGTGTGTGTGTGTGTGTGTGTGTGTGTGTGTGTGTTTGTGTGTGTTGTTCGTAGTGTAATTTCGTTTAAACAATGGGAATCGGCATCAGCAGAGCAGCCAAGATCTCTAATTTCAAATTGCTTTTATTTTGACCAGTTTCGGCAATTCTATGGTGCCATCTTCAAGTCTGTAAGCCACATATGACACTAGTGTACACAACTCTCTCTCTCTCTCTCTTATATATATATATATATATATATATATATATATATATATATATATATATATATATATATATATAATACCACATTTAACACACATACTTATTAACATTTAAATAACACGTGTTAATATTTCGTCACGTTTACATTTTTTTTCTGGGATATAGACATGTCGAAGATAAAACATTTTTTGTGTACGATAAGATGTGTTGCACCCATGGCTCAAATCCATCACTCAGAACGTTTGCTTAGAAATAGCCAAAAACTTAATAACATATAGGCTTTCAGGAAGAAATTGCCGTGGTCGATTCACCTCAGAAGATGTAGTCCCCAGTTGACAACAAAACGTCAGGGAGAAGAAGTTTCTCCGACTACGGCAATGTAGCCCGGAAATTTTAACTGGTGAACCAAAAATTTGTTACAATGTGATATCGAAGCTCTTCCATAATCGACACATGCATTATAAAATCGATGTGTGTTACAGCTACGTCCAGTGATATAAAATATTAACCTATGTAAAATAATGAATTCCTGATAGTGGAATTATTATAAAATTACTAATATCTTGTATTCGTGGTTAAAAAGCTCCATAGAGAACTCTATTTGCTTTTACAAAGTCATGTATCAAATGAATTATAAAAAACTATTAACATTCTCTCTGTATAAAATCTAATGATACAATGGAAGCACACATTTTGTTGTATAGCATAATAATACAATTATCTGTGTAAAACTTTCCTCCATTCATCTAAGAAGTCGTTAAGTAAGGGTTACAACAAATGTTGTGTTAGTATTTTGTAACAGTGGAACTATGTGCTTTTGCATTTCTAATAATATTGAGAGCATAACTGAATATTAGCAAATACAATAGGTTTATGTATATTGTCACATACCTATATTAAATTGTTTCTGGGTTTAAGTAAATGGACAGATACACAATAATGATCTGGTGCTTCAGGTCTTTAGTAGTTTCTAAGTCCTTCTGATAATCATAGCAGTTTGGTCCAATAGGTTTAAAACTTCAGAACTGGCCTTAATCGAGAAAATGTATTTCATACTTTTTAATTTTTTCTTTAAAAAAGTTTAGGGTGACAATTAGTAACCCATATGACTAACATCGTGAATTCGTTACAAAATAGGGACTGCGCCAAATTTACTCAACATATATGTCACTACAGGTATTCGTATATAGGTTATGAGATGTTCTATATACCTGTCTTCCGTGCTGATGATGTGGCGCAGACGATTAGCGAAATTCTGCATGACCTGCTGAAGAGTTGGAACGGAGATGATGTCGATGATATATTGTTTTCAACTTAGCAACGGTTTTTGGGTATATTGGTTTAAACCTTGTCTTCAATATAGCCCCACAAAAAGGAGAATACGTGTTCAGACCCAGAGAACAAGGGGATCAATCGAGGCCCTTGCCAGTGACCTATGGGTAGCCCAGAGCAGCATTTGGTCCCAAACGTGCTGATCCAGGATATCAAACACTTTTTCTTCTGCGATGGGAATCAAATTTTTGCAAACCGATTGGACCAAACTGCTATTTTCATCGGCACCAACTTACACTCATGAGAACACACACACACACACACACACACACACACACACACACACACACACACACACACACACGCCCATGCACACACAAACACATGCCTCTCAAGGTAACGTCCACCCTTTCGATGGAGTCGACCTCCATCTTAGATGAACCACAACTTGTCGAAGTCAATGTAATTTTGGATAACAGACATGAAATTACGATCCATAAACTTCACGATCAGTCACCTTGTCAAATAGGAATGTCGCACAGATTATTCCACGAGTCGTCACTGCACATCACACAGACAGCCGTTGAGGGTAAAAAGACTTCCCTATCGCGAAATGCACATTCTTTGTCCCGAAATGTGTAAACTTTGCTCATTGACGAACCCATCCAAATGAAAGTGGCCTTCACCCCTAAGCCATACCACATTCAAATGGAGTGTAACACACCAATATTTATTGCATAAGCCGACGATATTATCCTGACAAGTGACAAGAGGAAGAAGCCCCATCGATAAAGATTGCAAGAAACACAGGGTTAGAGAAAGAAACAGAGAACATCGTAGTGAGCAAAGCAGCTGATGATGGTAGTTCTCTGATAGTTGAAGATCTTTGTCTTAAAAAAACGAAACACCATTAACTATTTCGGAAGGTTCCTCAATGAAGAACAGCAAATGGAAATTTGTAATTAATACGAAAATAGCAGCAACAACCAAAGCTTAGTTTTGCTCGCGATACCTGCTGTGCAGAAGAGCTGTTTCAAGAAATGAGACTATAAGTGTAATTATGCCAGTAGCTCTATGTGGGTTAGAAACCTTATCATTTATAAAAGCAGATGAACAATATTAGTTTTCTGGAGGATCATATCAAGGAAATGTTTTGACTCCAAGAGTGGCACGCACACGTAGAAGTGCACTAAAGAGACAGGAACTGAAGAAACTATATGAGCAAGCTGATATTAGTCGAATGTAGGAGAAATGAAGAGTGGATAAGGCTATAGATGTATTTATGATGGAGAAGTAACAGATGCACAGACGACAGAAAGCGAGGAAGGATGACTTCGACATGGCTGTCATGACAGTGGGCACGAGAAAAGTGAAATGGACAAAAGAAGCCACGAAAAGAGAGGATTGGAAGCTCCATGCACAGAACGAGTGTAGTTCTAAAGCCAGAGATAGAATGGAGGAAGAAGAAGAAATTTTGAGACACTCTCAGATTTTTAAAGTTACGCAATACATGTTATCAGATCGTACAGAAAGATAAATGGCATTCCGTCAACGCGAACCCGAAACCACATTGAAGTGCGTCATACAATTAATTGAAATAAATCAATGTCGAGTATGTGAAATATCTGATCGTACTTTTTCTGTAGTAGTGTGCGTGTGTCTATGACAGTGACTCAATCTTGATTTCTACAGCTAATTATGCGAAACATGCATGTCTGAGACATGACAAATGTAAGAATGAGAAGCAGATAAGATAAAAAATACACCAAACTGTTGTGGTATCTGGTAATGATGCAATAGGTATCGATAAGAGCAACATATGCCATCCTGGCGGGACGTGTCTTGTGCCATACTGGGGATGCATATTCGGCTGCAGAGTGACATAGAGCGATGGAAGAGGTTCTCACAGTATTTGAATGTGCCCTCCAGGTACTGCCCGTTATTTCCTTATTTCTGGCTGTTACTTTGCTTGGTGTTCGGGCAGTGTTTCTGGTAAGTGAGAACACTACCAAGGGTTACTCCAAGAAATTTTAGTAATATGCAATGTTCTAATGTAATTGAAACCGCCAATTATGTGGCACCTGGCCAGCGAGCGGTAAGGTAAGACAAACGAAGTTTAGAGCAGGAATGGTGGAAGGATTTCCCAAGGATTGTTTTGGACATCTTTCACTGAAACGCACAGTTTATTTAAAAATAGATTTGACATTCTTAGAAAAAACAATCCCAAAAGATTCTTTAAAGATATTAGATTGAATCCCAAAAGATTCTTTTAAAG
Source organism: Locusta migratoria (assembly GCA_026315105.1). Classification (NCBI taxonomy): domain Eukaryota; kingdom Metazoa; phylum Arthropoda; class Insecta; order Orthoptera; family Acrididae; genus Locusta; species Locusta migratoria. The sequence goes on from CM048744.1 coordinate 388,815,900, forward strand.
ATATTAGGTTGAATCCCAAAAGAATATATCAAATAAAATACAAAACTCCTTTAAACCTTCGAACGGCTTTTAGAAACACTGCAGCCAAGTGTAAGAAAATCTGCATTCCTTTCACAAGTTTAAGAAAATTTCCATTGGCTCCAAAAGAAAGGCAAATCTGAAACACCTAATCTCTAACTTGATTACGTAGTGCAATAATAAATTTACGTCAATGTTTTAAAGAAAATTACGTCGGAAGCCACTTAAGGTCTGAGAATGCACAGAACTACACTGCAAGGATCACCTGTAAAACATAAGCTTAATTCTTGCGACTGTTGACGACATCAAAAGTTCACAATGTGCATTGACTTTAGTGAAGACGTTACGTAATTAAGACATATACAATCACGTAACTTAAGGTGGGAACCCAAGCATTAGTCCATCTGGCGTACTCTCAACTACAGGAGCACAAGGACGGCAGCCATTCTGGTAACACACTGCCCCCGCACTCAGTACGGCCGCTCGTACGGAACAGACAGTCCCACTAAGCACGCCAGCCACAAGCACCGCCACAACAGCCACAACAAAAGTAGAAACTGGCTGTATAACACAGAGGCGTAACTAGTCAGTATGCAAGGCATTAAAACACAGACAAGAAACACTTGAATTTGGACACCAGAAAGTACACGAACCCTCCTAAGAAGGTTAAAAGCATTAGCTACGGGTGTGTGGAACAATTCCCGCACAAAGGTTCTCTGAATAAAAAATACTTTAAACAAAATTAAAGCCAAAACAATTAGCTTGCAGAGACACAAAATCTTCCCAAGTGAGGTAGTTCAGCAACACAGAATAACAGGGAGGGTGAAGCGGAGAACTTCTTCCAACAGATTGCGAACTCGTGTTAAAGTGGCAAAACTGTAGAAAACTGTATTCGCCAAGCTTAGGAACAGCCAGAAATACCATACCGGTCGTTGTCCCAGGAAACGCACCATCATGCGCACGGACAACTTCGAAAAATCGTTACCGAGTCGGGAAACCACACTTTCCGGTAAGGCAGACACTGTGCCTCCCCAACAAAACATAGCCGTTGACTTGTAGACAACTGGAGAAGCGGCTGTAATCTTCATTACGTCAGCAATCCCCATGCCATGTTGTCGCGTACGGACCTCTGCACACATATCACCGCATCGTGCATGCCTCCCACCGAACTTGCTCACGTCGCATACCTCGTGGTTCCCTTCCCTCTGCAGAGCACAGCCCACGGCAAAGATCACACGCGCAAAAGAGACGATAGAGACCCCTATAAGTCTTTACACAAGGGGGCGATCGTACTCGCACCGGCTCAGTATTTCGTTGCATAGTAATTATGAGAGCTATGTTTCCCATTTTATTTATAAGGTGAATGACCTTCTCTTTCTAGCAGGAAGACAACACTAAAATGCGTTTGATAATTTCTAAAATGTTTGTTAAGCTTATGGGACCTAGCTGCAGGGTCATTAGTCCCTAATCTTACAAACTACTTACACACTAGCTTGTACTAAAGACAGCACAAACATCCATGCCCGAAGGGGGATTCGAACCCCTGACGGAGAAAGGCCTCGCGCATCGCAGCTTAACGCCTCGATGCGTTTGGCTGCTCAATAGCGTCCAAGCACGTGTCCTGAATGGTAATGGGACAGTCATCTGCATAGATAATATTGCCGCGAGACACCACGTAAACCGACTGCCGGCGTGATGCAGGGGATAGCGTCACCGACTGCGGTGATGAAGGTCGCCGGTTGAATCCCGCCAACCGGCAAAAATTTATTTCTTTGTAATTAACAATTCCAGAATGTTCTACTTCTTTCTCATGTTCACTTGTAAATTCTACTTGTTTCTTATGTTAACTGTTTCCGGTACATTGTCTATAAATAGCAGAGCACTCTGCCCGAGAGGCAGTTAGTGTTGCGTGTATGTTAAGTTCATAATAAACCTGCTTTCAATGTAAGTGCTGTGTTAAGTTGCCTTCGAAGTCAAGCCTGCTCCCATTTCAACGCGACAATATAACATAATATGTTGATTATGAATTAACATGAATGTCATTCTCTTCAAATCAATGACGAAATTAATATAAGATCTCTCTGAACAATACAAAAGACACAACTTCTGACTATTGCTACAGCACAGGTGTTTGCGTACTCTGCGAAGAACGTCACCTGTGACACTAAACGTGGCGGAGCATTTGGTATTCATGCCATAGGTAATAGCCGGTTGTAAACATAGCCGTTGCGCGGCCTCAGCATCCGGCCGGCGCAGCGTCGGCTTTGTGTAAGAAGGTTGGCGGGGCCAGATATACGCCGGTGCTCAGGGGCTTAATGCGCGCCCCGCTCCTTTAAGAGGATCAGGACACAGCCGCCCACCTGCGGCTGCCCGCCTAAGACGCTGTTTCCATTTGCCGGGGGGAAAGAGGGTCGCCGCGCCGCCCCACGATCCTCGTCCGCTGTAAGGCGACCAGCGCAACACCAGCGCCGCACTCGAGTCATCGCCCGCGTCGGGAGGGCAAAATGTTTGACGCACCTGTCTGAAGCACTTTAAGGGATTTGTACTCAAAGTCATAAGACGACAGCCTGAGGTCAACTGCTCTATCTCATAAACGATGTCGAGACCTCGGACAAGACCGACTGAAAAGTCGACCTCAACCACCATTTAGAAGGATAAGGACCACGAAGGTACATTACATGATCAAAAGTATCCTAACACCTAGCCGAAAATGACTTACAAGTTCGAGAAGCCCTCCATCGGTAGTGCTGCAATTCAATATGGTGTTGGCTGACCCTTAGTCTGGATGACAGCTTCCACTCTCGCAAGAATACGTTCAGTCAGGTGCTGGAAGCTTTCGGGGAGAATGGCAGCTGCGAGCGTAAAGGTCGGGGTGAAAGTTTAAAATAGGGAAAGATTAATTTTTAAAACTCACAACCACCAACTGCGAACCAAATTCCTAAACATGCAAAAACACTGGAACTGTGATTGCGACTGTTTGACTCGTTTTCTAGGGGATGATATCACACGTTCGCAGCTTTCCTTCCCTGCATATGATTATCAAAACACATTCATAATAAAATCAAGTTCATGAGAGAAAAGGGTGTACTAACTACTATTTTTGAAAACATGTAAAAGTTCGCTTTATGTTGTTTACTTCACAATCTTAGAACCCTGTGGCTAATACGTCTGTACGTCGACACATTTATCAAATAAAGTTATAGCTTGTGAGCCCCCAGACAAAATGAATATTTGTCGAGAATTGTTTTCACACCACGTGGCTGTCTCAAACACCGTTTATGTTCATGCCTATGTGACGACACGTGTTACATTAACAAATCACAGTCACATTAATTCAATGCGATGCACACCTTGTTCCACCGGCTAAATATTCACCAACACACAGTAGCACTCGATTCCACTTGGTGCAGTCTACGATGAGCAACCACTCGTGGCGATTGCCACACACAAATCTATAACCTCCACCTCGCGATCCACATGCCGACTGATGCAGAGCGACGCCGCCCGGCTAGCTAGCCCACGTGCTCCCGTCTCCTCACTTCCTGCCCTCCCGCGCGTGCGCGCCATAAGCTCAACTGCCCGGGTTTTTCCCCCTACTTCATCAACTTCCCCATGTGAGCTGTTCTAACCGATTTGCCAACGTACAGCGCTCAGCCAATACATTTGTAAAACTTTACTTAAAATCAAAATAATTACACTACACATTAAACAAATTTCTTCTTAGGTTTTTATATTGATATAAACATCCTTTGTACTGTTTATCATAATCGTGCAATTTCTTATATCACAGTTAAGTGATTTAAGTGAATACTTCAAGATAAAATACACAAGATTAATTGAAAATAAAATGAGAAATAGTTAATATATTATTTTTATAAACAAACATTGCCATGCTAGTTGTGTAACTGTCTTGTCTTCGTTGGTAATTTATTACTTTTCATTGTCAATTAAACATATTACGCCAGATGTGACTATATCAGCTAATGTATTGTTTATTTATCAACAGGCTATTTTGTAATGAGGGCCTTAAAGGTTCCTAACTGCATCGTATTACTTCAAATGCCAGCAGTATTAAAATATTTTATTTCACGCTTTGCACTGCACTGTGCCTGGCACTCGCCATTGTCCCTCTCTCCCCTCACTGGAAACGAACCTGGAAAATCCTAAGCTGGAACAAGCCACCAACGTCGGCCTGCTCGCTGGCCTTCCGTCAGCTACAAGCACACAGCAAATCTCAACGTGGAGAATTTCTACCTATGGCCTAACTATAAATGTTGTCACCCAACTCTGTACATACATTGCTACCATAATTAATAAGGTTAAAATTGTGTAACATTTAGTGCATTGGCATGGTCAATGTTTGCAGTGAACTTCATACTGTTTAATTATCAAATGCTATTAATTACCAGTATTTCTATTGGGCGGTAATCTTACACAGCCCATGCTTTACGGAGTGCTGCTCTGAGGAGAGGTATCGGTGTAGGTCGGTGAGGACTGATACTAAGTCCCAGAAGTGATCTATAGGATACAAGTCAGAAATACGGGCAGACTAGTCCACTACAGGGATGTTATTGTCGTGTAACCACTCCGCCACAGGCCGTGCTTCATGAACAGGGTTATGAAACATGAAATCGCCCTGTCCAGATTCCTCTTTCGGAAGGAAGAAGACGCTTAAAACATCAATGTAGGCCTGTGGTGATATAGTGACACGCAAAACAAGGGGTGCAAGCCCCCTCCATAAGAAACACCGCCATACCACAACACCACCGCCTCCGAATCACCATGTTGCCGCCGGCCACAGTGGACGAGGGGTCTGCAGCGTGCCAGTCACAGTCTGCACGGCCGCTGCGATCGGGGGTTCGAATCCCCCTTCGGGCATGGATGTTTGTGTCATCTTTAGTGTAAGCTAGTTCATAAGTAGTTTGTAAGTTTAGGGACTGATGACCCCGAAGTTAAGTCCCTTAAGCTTAACAAACATTTGATCAATTTATCCTGTTGCCACTACACACGTTTGCCGATTACTTTCACCGGAAAATTAGACATACTCACACCCTAACATCGGATCCCCATATAGTGATCTGTAATTCGTCACTCTATGAAACTTGTTTTGCTCTGTTCAGTCGTTCAATGTTTACGCTGCTTGTACCAAAAGAGGCGTTGTTTTGCACTGACCTGCATGATTTATGGCTTATGGGTTGAGTCTTCTCACCTCCCGCCTAGCGGTCATAACACTTGGAGTGGATCCTGGTTCAGTTTGGAATTCCTGTATGATGGTTTGGATAGATGCCTGCCTATTACACTGTACGACCCTCTTCAACTGTCGGCGGTCTCTGGCAGTCAACAGAGGAGGTCAGCCTGTGTGCTTTCGTTCTGTATGTTTCCCTTCACGTGCCTACTTCACTGTCACATCAGAACTACTGGACCTATGGATGTTTAGCAGTGACGAAATGAGGCCTACTGACTTCTAACACAAGTGATTCTCAATTACCTAGACATGTTCGAAGTATGAGATCCACGAAGCAGCCCATTCTGCTCTCTAATGACTTCTGAGGTCACTGATACGGAGTACCAGACAGTAGGCGGCAGCTCAACGTTCAAATGTTAAGCTTAAGTGACTTAACTGTGGGATTTTCAGTCCCTAAAGTTATAAGCTACTTACGACCTAAATATCCATGCCCGAGTGGGGATTCGAACCCCTGACGGGGAATGTCTTCGTCTTCGCGCATTGGAGCATAGCGCCTCAATGCGCTTGACCACAACACGCGGCGCAGCACAATACACTTAATATTAAGAAAATGTGCCTTTTGGGGTGTATGGATAATCACATAGTATATGTCGAAACCTCGGACAAGTCTGACTGAAAATTTATTCTGAATCACAATTTAGATGTTATTTATGTGGTGTCCGTTCTTTTCTAACATGTACAATTAGAACAGACACCATATAAATAATTGTATATCTGCACAATCAGAAACTGGTAACTTAAATGCGGACGCATTCTACGCTCGTTCCCTTGCGGGAATCCAGAATAGACTGCGAGCAAATGGAATCAAATGGGCAGGGGACACTGCAACCGTAGTGTGCTACAAGGTGAGAATTTGAGTTGGAAGGGAAGCGCGCTTGGATAGCCTAATTGGTTAAGGCGACCGCTGGCAAAAGCGGGAAATCCGGGTTTGAATCCCGCTCCAGCACAAATTTTCATTTATGCCATTGGATATATTTCAATGCCCTTAAACGGTCGAAACATTTAAATATATCGAATTCGTACAATTCAGAAAGATTTGGACTACTATTCGATTAATCTCGATGAAATTCTCCAATGAAATGCGAAAATATTGTTCGAAAGAAATAGAGGGGCTGGTCAGTAATAACCTCAGCTCAGTACTGACGATAGTCGCTAAAAAGACAAAAATAAACTTAAGTTTTAAAAATAATTTCCAGATGAGACGGGAGGGTGGAGAAAAAGGATAGCTGAAACGGTCTACTCACAAGTAAGAGATATAGCATTATAAATACTAATCCATGCGAATAGTTTCGTATTTATGTGTGTGTGTGTGTGTGTGTGTGTGTGTGTGTGTGTGATTCTACAGTGTGAGTCACTTAATACGGTTTTAGGAATATTTCTAAAAATAAAATTAGGACAATAAAAGTTGAAATGAAAGTTGATTACCTACAAGAGGGACGACTATTAACAAAATGCTCGTACCCGTTGCACAACCCCCGGGAGACGAAGGGGGTTGAGTTTGAAATGTTAAATACGAACCCCTGTTTTTACTGCATATTGGGATTCTCCGTGAAAAAAAAATGTAACTTCAGTGAGAAACATTTTTTTTTCTTTTCTTCATAGATGGCATGCAATCAGGCAAACAATTTAAAATATTTGAAAAACGTCAATGTCTAAAGACATTTGCATCAGATTAGGAAAACCTAAGATTGTTCTATGATGTTAAGGGTTGCTGAGTTGGAGCTTTCAGTGACAGTTTAGAATGGAAATACAAATTTAAGATTACAATGTCAGATGCCATTCACCCAACTCGATGAATGGCAAGAGCTGTTTATATTATAGCTCAATTCAAAAATGTAAGCAAGGATATAATGCTGTTAGACATTTTCCTGTTCATCATGTCGTCCTACAGCAAGTCATTGTAAAAGCTGTACGTGTGTTGTGGGGATGTTGAACCTATCGTTAGATCAGACAACAAATTGTTCCTTGACACAGCAATTTGGTTTAATTATGGCCCTGATAATGATGTATATGCTATTAAGTGAGAAACAGTGCATGAAACTGATTATGTGCGCAACGGATATTTTTAACAAAACAACTGTGACATGTAGCCTTTTTGAAACAGACACTGACTATACTCAAAAATTTTGACTGCGAGAAAGATATTAAAAAAAAACACAAATCACTTTCTTAATGCTTGACTGTGAGAATTTTATGCAGATCAGTTTCTAATTATTGAAATTTAGTATCAATTTAGTATCATGGTCAATTAACTATCATTTACTATGGCACCAATAATGAAATCCGTTCAACAATATTATTCACATCAATACTGCACTTTAAATCCACTAATAATTAATTATCAAATGAAGGAAGTAGGTGAATTTTCTAACTACGTAAATGAAACATGGAAGAAAGTTTAAGTTACTTATTATTAATAATCAGCATTACATTACCTACATAATACAACTTCTGACTTGCTGGCAAAGCAGCCTCTGCTCTACATCGGAGCCATACACACAACCCAACCGCTCTCTAAGCGAGCTGAACCACTAGTGCTACTCTCTCTCAGTGCGAGTTACAACGCTATGCAATACATGATCTTTGCCAAAGATGAAACTTCATAAAGGACACATATCGATACATACAGTAGAAGCAGTATTATACATTTTCTTGCAAGCAAGTTACTCGATACAAAACAGGAGGCACAATATTGGACATTTTCTTACAAAATAATTTTTTATGGACACGTTTCATCACCCCCCTCCTACCTATTAAAATTTTGTAGGGTGGGTGATGCCAATGGAATTGCCTAGCCAGCAAAATTACTGTATTTCAAGTCCAAAAATCCATTAATGACATCCAAAATATAACATGAAAAATATGAAAACCTGATAAACATTTTTATACAAGATATTCAAGATCAAAACAACAGATGGAGTTCATAGAAAATTTAAAAAATGTTACAGTCATAAATACATGCAATTTTACAGACGAGTACCAACAAGAGTAATGCTTGGAGTGGTACAGGATGTGACAGGCATAAGCAAATGTCAAAATGTACAGAACATCAGCAATAAATGGAATACATGACAAATGTACATAATGATAAACATAAATATATATAGAATTTCAGAGAACATAGTTTGACAAATGATATAGTGGAGAAAATGAGATAGCTAGAAGTAATAGACAAGTGAAAAAATACAATAATAAACATGAACATATACAAAGTTTTACAAAAGGTAGTTTAACTAATGTCATCATTCTTTAAAGAAAATGAGGTAATTACAAGTAATACACACAGTAGTGTAAGTTCCATGCGTCTAAATTTTGTACAAGAGATCAGTATTTTTGGGAACATAAAATGAACATTTGTATCTTGTGCACAATGTAGTCTATGTAAATTTTTAGTGCACTTAGTATAAGATAAAGTGTCAATTTTGTATTCTGTGATGCATTTAAGATGCCATACTTTCATGGATGCTAGAACATACATGTAAAATTTTTGACTACATAGGTTTCTGATCATGTGCAAAATAATGTCACTGCTTCGGCACAATAGGATTTCAATATTACGTTTGTCAATCGAATAGTTACAATAACAGTTCTGACTAAAGTGTATTGACTCATTATAGATCTGAAAGCATATTTATCTATCAAGAGCACAATTTTATTTTGGTCACTCAATGTAAAAGAACCATGAAATATACCTAAACACTTGTAATGAACCTGTGGACAACGTTTGCAATGGGAGGCACTGAATAGTATAAGCACACGAATAGCACATTAGCTCCTAACATTCATTTTAGGTCTTCACACGAATAGCCAATTATCCCCTAACATTCATCTTAGGTCTGCACACGAACACAAAACACTGTAAGATTACACCACACTGTAGGCGAGCTGGCTGGTTGCATTGAAGTTGAAGTCATGGGGAAAAGGTTCTGATGTATTCCTCCATGCAATTCGACAACCAAGTGTGCTCCAACCAACGGGGCTACTAGCAGACTGCATCAGCATAGCCAAAATTAGAGCAAAATTATGGTGGTTGGCCAAGGCTGCAATGGACAGTACTATGTGGCCAAACATCATCCAAAAAACATCTTCATTAAGAGGCCCAAAATCAGTGGTGTATAATAACACGTCCATTGTTCTGTGTGCATTATGGAATCTCGTGTGCGAAATCGCCAGTTCCCATGCGTGTCCAAAGTACATGAAATAAAGCATTTTACACACAAATTAGTAACATAGTCATGATATTTCAGTTTACACTGAAAGAAAAGTCGTTGATTATTAAACCATATTTTTACATTACAAGTAGTGTCTTGAAGACGGATACATTTGAATAGTAATGAGTAATTTAATTCTTATACTAGAGTATCTACAAAATTAGTGTCATTTCATATAGGCATAAGGCTTTACATACTATGTACATATTACTTTACAAACACATAATCGTATGAAATACATTCAGAGTGCTTGTCATCAATTTGGCATTAGGTCATGTAAAGTAAATTTGTTGTCATAATTAGAGCAATTAACGTGAAGCCACTTCAAATAACTTGACATTCCAATTACCACTAGTCAATTAAATTGACATACATCACTATGGTGGGGATTGCATTACCACCAAATTATAACAATTAAATTACATATGTTGCCATGGCCAGGCTTTTGTCTGAACTGAGTTACATATTTCATTGCCTTGAGGTATAACACATCAGGGTAGTTTCGTGAGAATATCAAAAGAGATTCAAGTCATCAGGTCATGTCAGTGTCTGTCTGAGTCAGCAGTAGGGTCAGACAAAACAATTAAGGCAAATTTTGGCACAGTAATAGATGTACATCACAGTAAATCATCCGATAACGTACACTACTTGTTAGGCATAGCTGCAGATTTTCATCAATAAGATCATCAATAAAAATTTTGAAGATAGCAGTAAGCAAAAGCAAAGTATCTCTGTGCATTAACTAGACTTAACTAGGCGTAGTTTATGGCAAAACTGCAAGTTCGCAAGAGAGATGGCTGTGTGCAACGTATAAGCATAACCATACATTTTCATGAGCTTCATTATAAAATTAATTAGCATGGTGGTAGGGCTTAGGTATATAATTAGTGAGCATAGCGGTAAGCTTTGATTACAAGAGCAATAAGCATAGCTGCAAGCATAATTAGAGATATTCATTACACATAATTACAAATAATTACAGAGCATCAGAAGGATATGATTCTCACCAATCACACATGCCATTGAAGGCACAATGCATCAACATACAAAATGGTGCACATAAGCACAAAGAGAAAACACAAAAGCGCAGTGCGAGTAGGCACATAAGAAAGGAACAGAGCATAGCATCATTAGCAACAGAGCGATTCTCCTCATAATTGTTTCATAATCATTGTATACTCTCGTCCACATAATTACATTTATCAAACATCTTTGACTGTTACCAATACCTTCCTTACCATCATTTATCCATAAACAATAGTGCATTTTATAGACCACCATGACATATTGTGTATTGCCTTACACATCATCCTCCAGAATGTCCTTTTTCTTTTTTAGTGCTTAATTGGCTTACAAAATGCTTATGTCAACTCAAAATCTTCTTCACTCGCTCCGAAGTTCGTAAGTTATGCAATTAGTAATACAGAAGAGAAATCTGATATTTTCTGAAACATAATAACTTAATTAGATTACTCAATCAAAAAGTTCCATTAATTTTATTTGTCTTGCACAGCCACAAAGTTCGTTTTATGCAAATTGCAAGATAGTCATAGTTTTGTATGACAATATCCCAGCGTAGCACAGAGCATAAGTATTCAGAGTTAGAGAAAAGTAACAGTGAGAAAAAGATGTAGATAGAGCGCACTAAAGAAAAGCGGAAGAATAGTGACACTCAGCTCGAGAACGGGGCACCAATCGCCACTTGGTGTGTCCAAAACAGATTAATGGACTCTCTACCCCAATTTTATGCCTTCAAAATTTTAATATTGGAAATGTGGTGTATGCCTTTCGACTTGTGCGTCTTTAAAGTTTCTACCTCAACGACGTTGTCGTGGATGATACGTTTGATTCGATACGGACCATTGTACAGTAAGAAGAATTTGTGAATCATAGATCTTCCCTTGTGGGATAAGTGGTGGGATCTAATTAATACCTTTAGTCCTACATAGAGTTGTTTGGCGTAACAATTACGTTGAGAGCGTTTCCTTTTTTCAGCTGCTTTCTTAATGTTTTTAAGCGCCAATTCAATGATCTCATGATGACGTAGTCTTCTGTGTTTAGGAAAATGTATCAATTCCTTGATACGGTCGGGAGGTTGCTTGTTTTTCAGAACCAGAACTGGTGAAAGACCTGTAGAATCATTAGGAAGTTCATTGATAATATTTTGAAATGACAGAAGATATCTATCCCATGTGTTATGTCGTCGGTAGCAATACAGCCTACAAAGTTTTCCAAGCTCTTTCATCACTCGTTCACAAGGGTTAGAGGCAGCATGATAAAGTGATATGAACACAGGTTTGATGTTTCTGCGCCGCAACATCCATGCCCAATCATGAGAACGGAATTGAGGTCCGTTATCGGAGATGACTTTATCTATATGGCCAACATCTTTCAGGAAGTTTTTGACAAAGGCGTTAGTTACTGTCTTCGCCGTGGCACGGCGGAGCGGAGTAAAAAATACAAATTTTGATGTGAGCTCAATAGCAACTAAAACAAAGGAGAAACCATTGTTAGTTCTCGGAAGAGGTCCAAACAGATCAATGGCTGCTAACTGCTTTAATTTTGAAGGTATAATCGGAAAAAGTGGAGCAGAATGCGATATGGTCGGCGGCTTTGCTTTCTGACACAATTTGCATCGAGATAACACATTGCGTATACGTTTCTCCATGTTGATGAAGTAACAAGAGTCGCGTAATTTCGCGAAGCACTTCTTGGCACCATAGTGTCCGTAACTGAGATGAATATACCAAATCAATTTGTTCACGGATTCCTCCGGAACACACACTAACCAAAATTGACTGTCAGGGGCTTTACGTTTGAAGAGAATGTTATTATGGATAATGTAAAATTGTCTGATGGAAACATTATATTTATCGTGCCATTTTATTTTAATATCTCGCCAGATTGGATCTTTATCTTGTCCTTTAGCAATGTCAGAAAATGTGGCAGATATGTAATTTTCGAAAGCAACTTGCTGCATATAGAGTATAGTAAAGTTATTTTCTAAGTATGCCTCTTCCGTCGCCTTGATGAGCCCAACAGGCGAACGAGATAGCGAGTCTGCAACAACATTTTGTTCACCAGGAATGTAAATTACAGAGAAATCGAATTCTTGAAGGAACAAAGCCCATCGTCTAAGTCTATCATGGTTAAGTTTTGCCGACATGAGGAATTGAAGTGCACGGTGATCCGTGTAAACTTTAGTGTGTCTGCCAAACAAGAAATAACGGAATTTTTCGAATGCCCAAACTACTGCCAAAGCTTCAAGCTCAGTGACGGAATAGTTCCGCTCTGACTTGGATAATATGCGACTAGCAAACGCAATGGTTCTCTGGGTGGCAATGCCATTTTCTTCATCCTCTTGAAACACGTGAACGCCAAGTCCGAATTTTGAACTATCGGTAGAAATGCAAAAGATCTTAGACAAATCTGGGTGGTGCAGAATAGGTGCGTGAAGAAGTGCATCTTTTAAGCAAAGAAATTCTCTTTGGGCAGCTTCATCCCAGAACCAAACAGTATTCTTTCCAGTTAATTCATATAATCTGGGAGTAGTTAGGTCTTTCAAATTTATAAAACGCCGATAGAAATTAATTAAACCCAAGAAAGCTCTTAATTAGCGTTTAGTGGTGGGAAAAGGCATTTTCATTATCGCCTCTAACTTTTCGGGGTCGGGCTGGATCCCATCTTTAGAAATAATGTGCCCTAAAAATATAATCTGAGAACGACCAAACTGTGACTTTTCTAAGTTGACAGTAATCCCGGATTGAGCAAACACTTCAAGTAAAGATGCCAACGTACTGTTATGTTTTTCCTAGGAAGATTCTGCAATTAAAATATCATCAACGTAAATTGTGATTTGTTGTTTTAAGTGCTCAGGAATTGTGGTATTCATCGCACGGATGAAAGCAGGTGAGGAGATGTTCAGTCCGAAAGGCAATTTACGAAGCAGAGAAACGCGGTGTACTTCCTACAGTTGGGGTGCAGTTTCACTTGCCAAAAACTAGACCTAAGATCTAATGAGGATAAAACTTTGACACCATAGAATTTTTGTAACAATTCTTCAAGGGTTTGTGGTCGGTCGGTTTCAGGTAAAATGATAGTGTTAATTTGTCTGGAATCGAGCACTAATCGAATTGACTTATCTCTTTTTTCAACAATATGTAGGGGACTGTTATATGAGCTAACTGCAGGTTCAATTACACCTTGATTGAGCATGGACTGAATTTCAGCCTTAACTCTTTCCCTGTATACTATGGGAATGGGATATGGAGGTACAAAAAATTTATTATGTTCTTTGATCTTAAATTCATAGAGAAAATTTTTTATGGTACCAGGACTGTTCGCGAATACACGGGAATAACGCCGCAAGATAAGGAACAATTCTTCCTTATCACGTTCTGAGGCATCTTCAACTTCTACTAATTTGTTCTTAATGATATCAGAAATCAAGTCAATTTGTTCAGTCTCGAAATGTTTATCTGTTATATCATCATCAGGTTTGACATCCTGCGCCACATTAGAAGTAGATAAAAATTTTAAACAACTGGCACCTTCTTCATATCTGGTAATCCAGTCTTCGAATTTAATTTGTATGGCATTTTCCTGAACGAAAGCAGTGGCACAAGCCGTATTGAAATCTAAAATAACCTTGTGCTTGGATAGGAGGTCCACACCTAATATTATCTGTGTAGTTAAACGGGGGACAATCAATAGGTTGGCAGAAAAGATATGACCTTGACATAAAAATTCTACGTATGTTTGCTGTCGAATTTCGACAGGTTTGCTAGAAATGACGCCACGAATTTTAGTACAATGCAAAGGCAGAGTAGGACCGTTAAGCAAGTTCTGATATTTCTTGAAAGTCACTTCACTAATTACTGACACAGGGCTACCAGAATCTAAGACAGCAGAAAGATTGATTTTGCCAATTTTGACAGATACAATTGGGTGAATTGGAATATCGAGACAGTCTACCTTCTCTTCTAATAGTGCCTCTTTTATGTCATCTAACTGTACAAATTTTACGTCTTGTTCGGTGGAAGGTTCATAAGAAATTTCTTTGTTGAGACAAGTGTTACCAAGATTAATGAGGCTTTCACAAGATAAATGCTTTTCAAATCTTGAGTGTTCATCAACTTCGCATTCACTATCATCGTCATTAGAAGACATGTAATTATCTATCCAGTCAGCGACAGAGGTGTGCTGCAAATCTAATTGTTCGAAATCAGTTTTTGCTGTTCCAAGGTTACTGTTAGTTGTATTATTGTGTGGCTATACCGTATCCTGCATTTCAAAGTACATGACCGGTCTGTCATATGCAATTGTTGGTTGATACTGTAAGAATTTTATTTCGTATATAGTGTCTTCCTCAGAGTCTGAAGACGAAGCTTCTGTCTCCCACTCTGAATTGTCGTCATTATATTGCTGATCGACATTTATCTCGTTTAACCGTTGGGCAGTATAATGTTTATTCGATGCCTTTTCATTTGTTTCGTTAAATCTGATAGTACAATTTTTGTTACTGTCATTACTTTCAGGAGTAACGGCTTAAGGAATTGACACAATTTGTGTCGGATTTGCCTTATCACCTACTGAGGTGCTACCAGCATCAGTATTGTGCACTTCCGCACAAACTACTATTCTGTCTTGATCGGGAGGTTGTTCATTGTAACCTTCCTCTCTGTGAGGACGTTCACAATGAACAAGTTTCAGCGTATAGTTAGGATCACATAAATCCTGTACGGCCGAATTATTTGCCGTCGAGTCCGCTAGTCATACCTGACGCGGCCCCTTTTTTGACGAATTGTAGCGTGGATTAGCAGGTCTGATCTCAATGTTTTGCTCTTGTCTTTCTGGGGTACGCGATCTGCTTTGGCCCTGATTTGTGTTTTCGTATCGTGGAAGGCGATCACGAGAATTATCGCGTGTGCCCTCCCGACTATGCTTCTCAGCGTTACTATTGTTATTTTCAGTCTCGCGATCACTATCAGTATTGCGTCTTTCACGCCAATTAGTATTATTTGAGGTATTGCTGTTATGATAATTATTGTGGCGTCCTCCGCGACAAAAGCCACCACCTCGGTAACGGCCACGAAAACTTACACGGTTATTTTCACGATCTTGACAATCACTGTTCTCATTGTCGCGACTTTGTTTGTAAGATTATTTTTTGGTTTATCGTCGTGCTCTGAATAACGTTTAGTACGCGGCGGGCTTTGTTGCGACCGGCGATCATATCTGTTTCTATCAAAATATCGACTGCGCGAGGAATTTTCCTCGTCTTCTTCCTCTAAGTCTTGTAAGAGGTTTCTAAAGGCTTCAATATCATTCTTGCATCGTGCCGCAATGGCAATTTGACGCAAGTGTAGAGGCAATTTGTTCAAAAAAATTCTAATTAATTCCGCAGGGCAGTAAGGTGCCGATAAAAATTGATTTTTGTATACCAAATGTTGGAAATATTCCACCGGGCTCGAGAAATTTGATCGCTCAAAAGTTTTGAACGTCGCAATACAGTTTTTAACGCGGTCTTGTGCCGCTTCCGACCAGTATGCGGATAGAAATGAGCGTCGGAACTGATTCTCGCTATAGCACTCTTGTGCAATAGCTCTCATTCTGGTGGCTGGCTCGCCTTCCAGATAACCACATATAAATTCTAATCTGTGCTCAAGTGGCCAATTCGGGGGAAGAAAATAATCGAATTGCTGCAACCACTCTTTAGGGTGCAAGTCATTCGGAGAGTTTTTGAATGTCTTGAATTTACGTACAGTCAGGAAATGCTTGTAGTCAAACGCTTCACTTCGCCTGTGCGGTGTAAGTGAGCGTAAACTACGCACCGCGTCTTCATTGTTGTTGCTATGAGGTACACTTCGTTCACGTACCAAGCGACCTACTTGAGTCGAATCATCATTGTCATTTTCGTTCAAATTTTCTTCTACGTCTTCGTATGCATTTCCACAAGTATGGTCAAATTTCCTCTCTATTCGCGCCACGCAATCATCTAATTTCCTGACCTCAGCCTTGTATTGCTGATTAATGATCATTTGACCTTGTTTGAAACGGTCAAGGGCGAGATATTCATTAGTTTCATTAAACGGGGTAGGATGCGTTACATCAGAACTTTCGTCACTGTTATCACTGATTTGGGTAATTTTAACAGTAATATCCTCAACCTGTTTATTAATTTTATTGAACTGTTCCGTCGTGACTGACTGGACAACTTTTCATCAAATAGATTACTCTGTTGCTTCAATTGAGCGAGTTCAGTAGTTTCCATATTTTCGACTCGTGACGCAAAGCTTTCCATATTTTCCACTCGTGACGCTAGGCTTTCTATATTTTCCACTCGTGACGCAAGGCTTTCCACTACCGGGTTAATCTCGTCGCGAATATCTTGTCTTATTTGCTGAGATTCACGTTTGAAAGTATTGAGCAGTTGTTCCCTGAACCGATTGTTGTCCTCATTTATTTTATTAAAACTACTTTGAATACTCACAAACCTCGAATCGCACGTCTGTTCTATTTTCTCAAGTTTTTCATTTAATTTCTGAGATTGTTCCTCCAGTTTTTCATTTAATTTCTGAGATTCCTGAGATTGTAATTGACTATTCTCATTTAATTTAGAGAGCTGTGACAATAAAATTTGCATGAAATCATTTGGTAATACGTTTTCCATAGCCGTCGCACAAATATTTTTTGTAGCAGAGCTAGGCGGAACCGATGCATTATTTTCCGCAACCACGTTACAAGAATTGGAATTCTGTATTGTCGAAACCTGTACTGTATCATTATCCATATTGTCTATTCCTGATCTAATCTGTTCCACATTTTCGGACACGGTATTTACTGTCGTATTTGTATCAGTGCAGTGAGAAGACTCTTGTAAAAATTCAGCTTCTCTCCTTGCATCATTCGAGGTCTCATTTTCGGACACAGATTTAGCATCAGCGCGGACTCTCCTATTCTTCGACATTGTTAACAGAATTTTGCAGTAAAGTGACTAATAATATTTATTTTCACCTACTGCATATTTTTTGAAAATCACACACAGTAATTATGAGAGAACAATAGGCTGAATCGGGCTAGTGCAACATACAATCACAATCGAGATTACGCGAACCGTTAATTATCACACGAGTTCCGCGATACTAGAACTTTCATCACAACAAACATCAGACAATATAAAAGAGAGACTTGTTCAGTAGTAATGCAATTATTTGTATATTCAATTAATCTACTATAAACAATGCTACACACTATCAAGAATGGTAAGTAACAAACTACAGATACAATTACTATGCTACTGTTGCTATAACAAAGGATGGTGCTACAAAAATTAAATTAAGAGCCAAAAGATAAGTTGGTTAGTGGAAAAGACAAACTAACTTAAATAACGCTACGTATCTAACTGCGTCACGATCCTGTTTGTGAACTATCCTGGCAGGGTCGCCAGATAAAAGCTGTACGTGTGTTGTGGGGATGTTGAACCTATCGTTAGATCAGACAACAAATTGTTCCTTGACACAGCAATTTGGTTTAATTATGGCCCTGATAATGATGTATATGCTATTAAGTGAGAAACAGTGCATGAAACTGATTATGTGCGCAACGGATATTTTTAACAAAACAACTGTGACATGTAGCCTTTTGAAACAGACACTGACTATACTCAAAAATTTTGACTGCGAGAAAGATATTAAAAAAAAAAACACAAATCACTTTCTTAATGCTTGACTGTGAGAATTTTATGCAGATCAGTTTCTAATTATTGAAATTTAGTATCAATTTAGTATCATGGTCAATTAACTATCATTTACTATGGCACCAATAATGAAATCCGTTCAACAATATTATTCACATCAATACTGCACTTTAAATCCACTAATAATTAATTATCAAATGAAGGAAGTAGGTGAATTTTCTAACTACGTAAATGAAACATGGAAGAAAGTTTAAGTTACTTATTATTAATAATCAGCATTACATTACCTACATAATACAACTTCTGACTTGCTGGCAAAGCAGCCTCTGATCTACATCGGAGCCATACACACAACCCAACCGCTCTCTAAGCGAGCTGAACCACTAGTGCTACTCTCTCTCAGTGCGAGCTACAATGCTATGCAATACATGATCTTTGCCAAAGATGAAACTTCATAAAGGACACATATCGATACATACAGTAGAAGCGATATTATACATTTTCTTGCAAGCAAGTTACTCGATACAAAACAGGAGGCACAATATTGGACATTTTCTTACAAAATAATTTTTTATGGACACGTTTCAATTGTCGCGGCGGAACGCGCATTGAGGCGCTAGGCTACGCTGCACAAAGCCGTTCCCTTCAGGGTTTCGAATCCCCCCTCCCTCGGGAATGGATGGTTGTGCTGTCTTTAGTATAAGGTAGTTCATAAGTAGTTTGTAAGTTTAGGGACTAACGAGCCCGCAGTTAAGTCCCTTAAGCTTAACGAAAATCTGGGCATCAAGTCATGTCTCCAATCTAATTTGTCATTATAAGCCCTCTACCAAAAGATTTGGGTTAAAAAGTCGATGAAGATAATATATCACCTCACTGTAACCTATAAACCGCATCGAAGTAGAAACTGTGCACTCCATTATATGTTTAGTTACGTAACTGATTATAGAAATTGTTTCCTTAGTGTTGTGTTTGTTTTACAATTTTTAACTGACTTTCTTTAATTACAGATAAAAGATTTAGATCATTTGAATCAAACGGAAAGCATTTTTAGATTGTCTTAGAATTGGAGACAATTTTCTCCACGAATGGCCTACAACGTGATTAAATGAGTATTCTGTTGAGGAAGCTACAGAGATATTTTTTCCTTCGTGAGCAGTGAAGGATACAGTTGAAAGAACAGTCAAATTGGTGCTAGACTTCCGAGGTGTAATCATGAGTGAGAAGGAACGGAAGCAATTGTTTTACATTGTGTACACGTACTCTGAGTGAATAACAGGTCGCGGCCGCGGTGGCCAAGCGGTCTGCGGCGCGCCAGTTACGGTCTGCACAGAGCAAATATGGTGTCAATAGTGTCAACACCCTCGATAATCTTGTAGTACACCTTTAGAATCTTGGGCACCTGTTTTTTACTTTGCAACCTGGCTTCCTGGATAGGTATCTCATAAGTGCTCAGAAGTCTGACACACCTCTTATCTTGCCATTTCACAACAATCATGTCTAGAAGCTGATGCAGTCTGTTCAACAGATGTGCCTCTTCCCTGCATTTTCATTCCAGGATGGAATGCCATCTTACTGTTTCTCAGTCTATTCAGTTGTACTGGGTATCCACATTTCCTTCAGGTATAGTTGGTTTTTACCTTTACAGCACACTGTTCGTTCAAATATATACACACAAAAGTTGGTATTAAAACAAAAGAAACAATCATTTCAAAAGAAACAATTCATTTATAGATTGTGTAGACTCTTGCTAGAGAAATATAGCGAAAGAAAACCGCCGGGTGACTTCACTCATGAAAAAAGAAATTCAAACAATGCACGCCGGGAGACTTACAATATTCTAGACATACCAACAGTTCTTGGAACCAGAATGAAACTTTACACTCTGCAGCGGAGTGTGCGTTGATATTAAACTTCCTCACAGATTAAAATTGAGTGCTGGAACCGGAACTCGAACCTGGGACATTTGCCTTTCACGGGCAAGCGCTCTACCGACTGGGCTATCCCGACACGACTAACGATGCTCCTCACAACTTTGCTTCCGCCAGTACCTCGCCTCCTCCTTTTCAAACTTCACGAAGCTCTCCTGCGAAACAAACAAAACTAGCACTCCTGGAAGAAAGGATATGGTTGAAGACATGGCTTAGTCACAGCCTAAGCGATGTTTCCATAATTAAACTTTCACTCTGCAGCAAGGTGTACGCTGATAAGAAAATTCCTGGCTGATTAAAGTAGGAGGCGAGGTACTGACGGAATTGAAGTTGTGAGAACGTATCGTGAGTCGTGTCGGGATAGCTCAGTCGGTAGAGCGTTTACCCGCGATAGGCGAAGGTCCCAGGTTAGAGTCCCGGTTCCGGCACACAGTTTTAATCTGCCAGGAAGTCACTGTTCTTGGAACGTTTACTCAACTGTTGTAAGCAGATGCTGCCATCTGCCGTGAGATGCAAGAAGCACAAGCTACATATCGAAGTATTCATTGTGCTTGAATGGCACAGTTACATTACGTGAGCTAATATAGAGTTCTGAAAACATGTATATTTAAATATACACAGTGCGATAGAGGGTTAAATCCCTTTTAATCTGTTGATTAAGGAATAGTGGACGAAAGTGAAAACCGAAATTTACTTTCCCCGCCGGTCCCTTCATTGAGTACTGCGTGGATCTAAGTGAAAAAATAGGGAGAGAATTAAAAAAAAAAAAAAAAAAAAAAAAAATGAGAGAGAGAGAGAGAGAGAGAGAGAGAGAGAGAGAGAGAGAGAGGGGGGGGGGGGGAGAAAGAAAGAAAAAGAAAAAACTCGCCGCGTCATTGGCGTGCCCCTAAGCGGTGGGCGGCGGAGGGTGTTGGGCGCCATCAGGCCGTGATATTGTGCTCATGAATACGGCGCTGCGGCTGACACGCGCATTGTACCGCGCGCCGCAGCTGCCGTGTAATATTCCCGATGAATTTTAAATTGCCTGTTATCGGCGCGCTCAGCTGCTCGCGCCCTCCCGAGGGTGAGGGACCGCGGGGATCGTGAGGGGGAGGGGGAGGGGAGAGGGGAACCTCTTATGGAAATACGAGTGCCCTCCCCAGTCGAGCGTGCCACTCGCGCAACCCTCTCGCCAAACCACCGCCCGCTAGTTGTCGAAAAAATAAGGTCTTGTGTGCGCAACAGACGTGGGCCCAGAGAGGGCCGAAAGAGCACCAAATAATTAACAAGGACAAAGTGACTCGTGGATATGGGCTGGAGAGCCGCTCTCGAGATGGGGTTCGAATGCACAGTAACGTCAGTTAGGCGATGACTGAGGTCAGTGTGCAGTCACTCGGTACAAGTGGTGTAGGAGGCATATGAGAGGTTATTATTTCATGGGAGAATAACCGGACCACTAATTTGAAATGAATGTGAAGTACCAATGACGTTATGTGTTACGAAGAGTAGTCTGGGCGTATGAGCAGATACAAAGAGTTGCGGTTAAAGGAATAAATTGAAACACTCTAAATTCCCCTGTAAACGTGGCTTTGAAGTTGGACGTACGGTTAACTCGCACTGCATTCAGTACTGAAATTTGCTCTCGATAAAGTCACATCCCATAAAAAATAGCGACATTAATTAACCCGAGGCGTGAAGGGCCTGCTTTAGAGAGGGGGAGGGGGTGAACCGTGCTGTCACCCAGGACGGCAGATTTTTGGGGGAGGCATGTTCCTAAATTTTTGCGTAGTTCCGATGGGTTGAATTAAACAAAACAATAAAAAGTGGAAGTGTCATAAATTAATGTGGAAATGTTAAAACATCTTGGAAATGCAAATTTTTACAGATTGATACAGACAATAGTGATATGCGTTACCCTACACGCAAAATACACAAGGTTACGAAGTATAAAGTTGAACCAATATGTTCGGCAGCATTCGGGCGCTTCCGTGTGACGTCACTGTCGATCGTGAGAAGCGGTAGAAGAGCGAGACGTATTTTTGCGTTCGACTATACCACTGTTCCGTTTAACGAACAATAATTTAAGAAAACAAGTGCGATTTCAGCAAAAACACGAAGGAACAGAATGCCGCTGACTTAAATTAATCTAGGTCCACATATTCTTTCTACATTACATATCTACATACATACTCCGCAATCCACCGTAAGGTGCGTGGCGGAGGGTACACTGTACCATTACTAGGCATTTCCTTTCCTATTCCACTCCAAATAGAACGAGGGAAAAAAGAATGTCTATATGCCTCTGTAAAAGCCCTAAATTGTCTTGTCTTTGTGATCACTATGCGAAATGTACGTAGGCGGGAAAAAGATCGTACTACACTCCGCTTCAAATTCCGGCCCTCTAAATTTCAACAGAAATTCACGAAAAGAACGTCGTCTTTCCTCCAGCGATCCCTAATTGAGTTGCCGGAGCAATTCAGTGACACTCGAGCATTGGTGGAACCTCCCAGTAATAAACCTAGCTACTCGCCTCTATGTCTTCCTTTAAACTGATCTGCTGCGGATCCCAATCCCTTGAGCAATACTCAAGACGTGGTCGTACAAGCGTTTTATAAGTGGTCTCCTTTACAGATGAAGTACATCTACCAAAAATTCTCCCAATAAACGGAAGTCGGCTGTCCGCCTTACTCACAACTGTCCTTATATGTCGTCCATTTCATATCGCTCGGCAATGTTACGCCTAGATATTTGAACGACGCGACAGCATCAAGAAGCTCACTATTAATGCTGTATTCGAATAATATGGGATTGATTTTCTTACTCATGCGCATCACCTTACATTTTTCTACATTGAGAGCTAGCTGCTGTTCTCCGCACCAAATAGAAGTTTTGTCTAAGTCATCCTGTATCCTATTACAGTTAGTTAAAGACGACACCCTTCCATACACTAAAGCATCATCAGCAAACAGCCGCAAATTATAACTTACTCTGTCCATCAGATCATTTATATAGATAGAAAATTATAGCGATCCTATCACACATCCCTGGGACACGCCTGACGGTACACTCGTCGCTGATGAACACTCGCCGTCGAGAACAACGTACTGCGTTCAATTACTTAGGAAGTATTTCAGCCAGTCACAAATCTGTGAACCTATTCCATAAGGTTGTATCATCGTTAGCAGTCTGCAGTGTGGCACCGCGCCTAACGCCTTTTTGAAGTCTAGAAAAACACTGCCTGTTGCCCTTCGACCATAGCTCGCAAGATGTCATGTGAGAAAAGGGAAAGCTGAGATTCACATGAACGATGTTTTTTTAAACTCGTGCTGATTCATAGAAAGAAGCTTTTCCGTTTCAAGAAAATTTACTGTATTCGAACTGAGAATATGCTCCAAAATTCGACATGAAACATGTCAACGAAATTGGCCTGTAATTGTGTCGACAAGTTCTCTTTCCTTTCTTATAAACGGGAGTCACCTGCGCTTTTTTTCAATCATAAGGAACTTTGCGCTGGATTAAGGATTCGCGATAAATGCAAGCTAAGTAGGGGGCCAATGCCGCGGAATACTCTTTGCAAAACCGAACTGGTATTACATCCGGAACAGCAGACTTTTTCAAATTTAGCTCTCTCAGCTGCTTCTCTACAGCGGAAATATCTATTAGTATGTCCTCCATTTCGGAATTAGTACGTTGATCAAATGACGGTACATTTGTGCGGTCCTCTTGCGTGAAACACTTCTTAAAGGTTAAATTTAGAACTTCATCTTTCCGTTTGCTTTCTTCTATTACTGCCCCGGAATGACCAACTAGTGTGGGCAGTGGGCTTTGACCCGCTTAACGATTTTACATAGGACCACAATTTTTCGGGTTCTCGGAAAGATCTTTTGGTAAGCTATGGCTGTGGTAATTATTGTATGCTTCGCGCATTGATCTTTTTATAGACGCACGAATCTCTACTAACTTTTACCTGTCATCATTTGCGTGTTCTTTGCTTTCTCAGCAGCTTTCTGACATTATTATTATACCATGGTGGATCTTTTCCATACTTTATCGTCTTTACTGGCAAATATTTCTCTAACTCTTTATTTACAATGCACTTAAATGTAGTCCACAATTTCTCTACATCAATAGTTACGAAATTAAACGATGCCCATTCATTTTCTAAGTGCGATCCTAACTTTGCTTATCAGCTCTTCCCAACAAAAACACGCTCCTAGTCTTCTTGATTGGTTTATGAACTTTGGCCACCATCGACGCTATGACGATATCATGATCACTAAATCCTGTCTCTACACAAACATCGATGGTAAGGTCAGGCCTGTTTGTGACTATAAAATTTTACCATTGCGCGTGGGTTGCCGGTTTGACTGCTCAAGACAGTTTTCTGAGAATGTGTCGAAAAGTTTTTCTGTACCGCCTGAAATGTAACTAGAGAGGGCACAATCTATGCTGTTAAGGTTGAAGTCTCCCCCGACTAATATTACATGACCCGGATACCTACGCACTACATGGTGTAAACTTTCTTTGAATGACTCTAAAACTGCTACAGCAGCACTGGGGGCCCGGTAAAAACACCCAACTATTACTTTACTTCTTTTAGACCTGTTATACGTGCCAATATGACCTCACAGTTACTTTCAACCTCTATCTCAGTAGAAACAATATCGTTGTCCACAGCGATGAACACTCCTCCTCCTGTTGTATCCGACCAATCTTTCCGATACACATTCCACTCCTCGCTAAATATTTATGAACTTGCTACATCATGATTTAGCCAGCTTTCGGTACCTAAAACTATATGAGCACAATAATTTCCATGCAGTGTGGCAAATGCGGGAACTTTGTTTCTAATTCTTTGTAAGTTCGCGGCTAATATTTTGATATTCGAATTTTTGAGCCGAACGTGGCCTGAATTCGCTGTTTGAATAGTGACAGGCGAGTTCCCATCTGAGTTAGCGTCTACCCTAAAAAAAACCTATGTGCACATCACAAGATCTCTGCTACCCGAGTAGCCGCTTCCTTAGTGTAGTGCACCCCTGATCTATCTAGGGGCAGCCTACAATTCCGCACCCGATAACGCAGATCCAGAAATCTGCAGCCATGACTGTCACAGAGTCGGCGAAGCCTCTGGTTCAGACCCTCCATTCGGCTCCAAACCAAAAGACCCCGATCAACCCTGGGAACAATGCTACAAATCGACAGCTCTGCTTGCACCCCGCGTGCGATGGAAGCAGCCTTCACCAATTCCGCCTGCCGCCCATAGGACCTGAGGATGTCCTCAAAACCCAAGTGACCAGCGTCATTGGTGCCGACGTTAGCCACGACTTGCAGTCGACCGCACCCCGTACCTTCGATAGCCGCTGGCAAGGCCGCCTCCACATCTCGGATGAGGCCCCCCGGCACACACACCGAGTGCACGTTGGATTCTTTCCAGATCTCCACGCAATCTGCCTACGTGGCTCCATCACCCGCCTAACATTATAGCTCGCAATAACTAATAATCCCCTCCCCCCCCTCCTCCCGTGCACCTGCTCGGACCCTGCTGAAGGAGTGGCCACACCTTCACTCACAGGACGAACGGGCGTGGACGGACGTCCAGCTTCCACATTAGCCTTCCTCCTCGAGCGACGCGAACGGCGTACAACCCGCCACTCACCTTGCGGCGAGGGCGGCTCAACCACGTCCGACACACCTGAAGGTGCCTCGGTAACAGGGACAGAGAGCGAAGCACGAGACACCTGAGGTGTCCCACTCGACGCACCAGACTCCCCACTATCGCGGCACCGAGACAACAGCCTGAAGACGGCTGACCGTAGCAAACAGCACGCTCAGCTGTTCGCGAACCGCGGCCATCTCCTCCTGCGTCCGCACACTGCAGGCACACATCCTATCCGTCCTATCGATACAATTAACTGTAGAAAGTACAAAACCAAATAATCAACTTTTAAGTAGCCTAGTACTTCAATAAAGGCGGCTGGCAACTGACTGAACTGTGGTCAATGGTAAGTAAATTGTCAAAACAACGAAACTGAGACCGGCAGTTTTCAAAATAAACAAGAATGACTATGGAATACACCGTTATCAAAAGCGCGGGAATAAAAGCTTTGTCAAAGCAGAACACGAAATTAGGAAGTGACAATATGACACGTAGCTTGCAGCAGACGAAAACTGTACACACGGTATTCATCAAAATATGCTAGAATAAACTCTTAAAGCACTAGCACAAACTAAATCTGTTAAGTAGGTGGGAAGAAACCTCTTAAAAACAGAAACACTAACGAAAATTAAGAAATTAACTGGCAACGAAATTTCACACAATTAAATTTTGATACTTAGCGCTGTGGGTAATGAGGCAGCGAAAACAGCTGGCCCTGAACGGACCGCTAACTGACTGAATGCTAATCTGCCAAGTACGCGGGAATAAACCTCTTAAAACAGAAGTACTAACGAAAATGAAGATCTAGACTGGAAAATTAAATTTGACACAAATTAAATAAAGATACTTAGCGCTGTTTACGATGTGACACTGGCAGCAGCTGGCACTGGACTGACTGATAACGAGCTATAGTAACGGTCTCTGACTTGTTTGAAATACACCAGTCACAGACGAAGACTACACACAACGGTATTTATCAAATCAAAATGTTCAAATGTTTGTAAATCTATCGGACCAAACTGCGTGGCCATCAGTCCGTAGCTTACAAACTACTTAAACCTAGGTAAACTAACCTAAGGACAACACACACACGCATGCCCCAGGGAGGACTCGAACCTCCACGGTGAGCAACAGCGCGCTGCGCAGCGAGACGCTTTAGACCGCTCGGCTACTCCACCGCGGCCGCCATTTATGAAATACGATAGAATAAACTATGAAAACAGTAGTACAAAAGAAATCTGCCGAATACGCGCGAATAAACCTCTTAAAACGGAAGTACTAACGAAAATGAAGAACTAGACTGGAAA
The DNA here is from genome assembly GCA_026315105.1 of Locusta migratoria. Taxonomy (NCBI): domain Eukaryota; kingdom Metazoa; phylum Arthropoda; class Insecta; order Orthoptera; family Acrididae; genus Locusta; species Locusta migratoria. The sequence goes on from CM048744.1 coordinate 388,842,942, forward strand.
ATGAAATTTGACACAAATTAAGATACTTAGCGCTGTTTATGATGTGACACTAGCAGCAGCTGGCTTAACACTGATCTGGAAGACATATTCACGATAAGCGCATGAGTGTAATATGTGAAAATAAGACATCATGTATGAATAAAGCTGGCAAGTAGAAGGTGGGGGAGGGCCGGCTTTGAAATTTTGGTACGGGCCAGCAAAATCGCTGTGGCCGGCCCTGGAGGCGTGCCAAAGAACTAATGTTACATTGTTTTTTTTAAAGCCGCTTGGCTTTATTTAGAATTACAGTACTTTACACTATTTACATTTCTTTTTTTATATAAAACTATTTTTCGACGTCACTTCCGATCAATGCTACATCCTTATCCACTTTAATGCGAGGGCCCGTATCCGTGCAAGGTATTACTCTACTGGCCTCTATCGCAGCTAACGTCTTGCTGCAGTAATAACTTTCCTATCGTCTTCGCAGCGTGACGTTCATTGGGCGAGACAGATGTAAGTAGTGATGGGCGATAACGAGTGAGAAGCAATTAACTGATGTTTTTATTTGTTTATTTATTAATTATCTAATCTGAGCAAAATATGGCCACAAGGCTCTCTCTTATCCCTGACCAGGATATGGGAAACGTTACAAGAATTCATTGTAATAATATCGAAAATTACGACAAAATAGTAATAATAATAACAATAATAAAAACCACTAATACTAGTAATAACCAATTGTATTCACGAGGAGGAAGATTGAAGTGACGTAGTGGTTGTTAGGAGCGAAGAAAATATTAATAATAATAATTACTTCCGCCAATACCTCGCCTCCTGCTTTCCAAACTTCTCATTCTGGAAACATCTCTAGGCTGCGACTAAGCCATGTCTCCACCATATCCTTTCTTCCAGGAGTGCTAGTTTTGCATGTTTCGCAGGGGAGCTTCTAAAAAGTTTGGAAAGTAGGAGGCGAGGTACTAGCGGAAGTAAAGTTGTGAGGCGGCATCGTGAGTCGTGTCGGGATAGCACAGTCGGTATTGCGCTTGCCCGCGAAAGGCAAAGGTCCCAGGTTCGAGTCCCGGTTCCGGCACACAATTTTAATCTGCCAGGAAGTTTCATAAAGGAACAATTCAGACGGTACGCTGAGAAAAACAATCGTTCCGACAATCTTTTCATCTGCTCGCTAATCTTTTCCATCTCCACATCCTCCTCTATCTAGGCCCTAATTCCTCCCG